>JBBGZY010001812.1:1875000-2475000 GCA_037952925.1 Lithobates clamitans | reverse complement strand
AGGCAGCTCCTATGTTGGAAGTGGGAAACCCGTTTGAAGTACTGGGAACATTGGGGGCTGAGTTTGAGACCCCGACAGCAAGCCCTGGGACACCAGAGATTTTTCAGCTGGCTAGTCCATCGCCTGGCATAGAATATCTAGATGGTGAAAGCAGTGTGGTACTGAAGAACATATGCCAATTCTCAGGAGCAAGTGATGGGACTGGAGAGAAGTATTATTCTCTGTGGATAAATAAACATTATGCTTGTATCCCTAAAAGTGAGGGGTTTTGGGGCTTCTGCCAGGCAAGAGGCTATTTTTGAAGACTTAAAAATAAATGGGGGTGATATCTTCTGCCTGCAGGAATGCTACTTTAAGCAACTGCCCAAGCTTCCTGATTGGGTGGTAGATTATGTCTGGTCAGCATGTGGTGATAATAGGAATGCCGGGGTTGGTATTCTGGTGGCTGATCGGAATGTCCATATCGTGTCACATGTCGTTTTGGTTAGTATTATTTAATCAGAAGTTGAGATCATTTTATTTATACGCTCCCATGAGTAGACGGGAGCGGTCAGATTTGTTTAAAGAGTTGAAGCTACATATAGTTGGGAAGATACCCAGTTTGATTATAGAACATTTTAGCAAAATTAATTTTGTTAAAGATAGAGTGGGGGTAGCTGAAATCAAAGTAGATAGAAACAGCACAAGTTTAAATGGGTTATTTGAAGACCTGCATCTTAGAGATGCGCATATAGTTTTGGGCTTGGTGGACCCATATTTTACGTTTTTTTTTTCCAGAGAGAGGGTGAATCAAGTTCAGAACAGACCTATGCCTTTTTTTCAGAGTTGGTAGAGTGTTTGGAGGTATAGCACAGAGCGGTGATTTTCTCTGACCATGTGGCTATAAGTGTGGACTTATGTATTCAAAATAATACTGGGTTTTGGAAGGGGGTATGGAGAATGAATACCTTGTTATTGGAAGATGAGCAGGTTAAGGCCCATTTCTGTAATCTATATGGTGGATGGGTTCAGAGGAAAAATTAGTTCAGTAATATTTTGAGGTGGTGGGATTGGGTAAAGAAAAAGGTAAAATTATTTTTTCAAAAAAAGAGTAAAGAAAGAGTTTATAGTGAGAGGAGGAGATTAGTGGGACTACAATCCAGACTGGCTACATACTAGGGGAAGGATTAAAAATGTCTTAGGTAAAAGAGGGAAAGAAATAATGTTCCAAGCGAAAGTGAAGCATCTGGAGCAAGGAGAGAAGTGTTCCAGATTATTCTTTAAAAAGGTGTGTAGGGAGAAAGGTCTGCTTGAAGGAGTGTATGGGGAGGATAGGAATGAGTTTAAGGGTGATTAGGTGTTAGAATGTGTGACAAAGTTTGTAAAAAGGAGTGAATGTGGATGAGTCTGATGAGAGAGTATTAAGAATGGCGGAGTGTAATTTAAGTGAAGAAGATCAGGGTATGCTGCAGAGTGAGGTGGGAGAGTGTGAGGTGCGAGAAGCTGTGATAAGTATGGCGTCTAATAAAACGCCAGGAGGGGATGGGCTATGGAGTGAATTTTTTAAAGTATACTGGGAGATCATTAAAGGGGAGGTGGTGGAGGTCTTTAAGTATATTATTAAAAATTGTGTTTTGTCAGAATCTATGAGGGTTGGGATAATAGTTTTAATTTTTAAGAAGGGAGATAGGAAAGATGTCTGTAATTGGAGACCTATCTCCCTCCTTATTACGGACTAAAAGGTATTTGCAAAAGTTATCGCCAGGAGATTATCTAAAGTGGTTGGTAAAATGGTTAGTGAAACACAGACATGCGCTGTGCCTGGGCAGATGATTACTAAGAATCTAATTTTGACTAGGAACATTATCAAGTTTTGTAAGGATAGCAGTAATGTGGTGATTTTTACGTCTTTTGATTTAGAAAAGGCATATGATAAGGCCAATCATGGGTTCTTGTGGGAAGTATTAAATAGGATGGGTGTACCTCAGCAGGTGATTAGGGGTTATATGGTGGGGTTGGGAGTAGGTTTTTAGTGAATGGGAGGTTGGGTAGATTTTTCCCTGTAAAATCTGGGGTAAGGCAAGGGTGTTCCTTGTGCCTTATTTTGTTTATTTGTTTTATAGACCCCTTGTTAAAGCTCATACAGCTCATACAGGAGGATAAAGTAGTAAGGGGTATTTTGGTGCCAGGAAGTGGAGGGAGGGAAATAAAGTGTCTAGGGTACATGGATGATGAGGCAGTTTGCCAGTCAGTAGCGGGGGTTAAGAGAGTGAAGTTGCTCTTATCAATCCTTTGTGTGTGTTCAGGAATGAGTGTAAATTGGAGTAAATTTAATGTGAGTGTGTATGGAAGGCAGGTGGAATGTTTGGATGAGCAGATTGTGAGAGATGAGGAGGGATTGAGGGTGCTTGGGATTGCGTTTGATCAAAGAATTAAAGGGGATGTATGTTGGAATGAGTTGGGCGATAAAGTAGCAAATAAAAATGAGATTTTGGTGCCTGCGAAAACTATCAATTTATGGTAGGGTATAAATTATTAAAGTGTTAAAGGTCTTGTATATGAGTAACATCTTCCCTCCAGGGGTGGCAAGACTAATAATAAGTTGATCTTTACATTTTTGTGGGGATCTAAAATGGAGAGTATAAGGGAAGATGAGTGTAGCGGGGGACTGTGGTTTGTGGATCGAAGAGCATTTGTGTGGATGCATTGCTGGTTTTGTGTGGTAAAAATGTTGAAGAATGAGGGTTTGTGTGCTAGAATGATTGTGGTTTCAGGGGATGGTTATTTAGGAGGTGGGGGTGGTTGGGGAGGGATTCAAGAGTACCGGTAGATTTTGTAGTATCGCAGGACTATTGGATATGGAAAGATTTAGGGTTGAGTTAAAGTTAGCAGACTTAGGAGACGGAGAAAGGGATAAGGTAAGGATTACAAAATGGTTGGGTTATGTAATTTAAAAGAGGTGAATGTGACGGTGGTGGCAGAAGTGTGGAAGAAGATGAGTGTGTGTGGGGTGACGAATGAACAGAAAGATTTATGGATGGGTTTGCAAGAGTGTTTGACTACGAGATTGTTAATGAAGAGGAGGGATTTGTGTGCGTCTGATGTGTGTCCGAGAGGGAATTGTGGGGGTGTGGAAGACTGTGAACATGTGTTTTGGGGGTGTGATTTTGCAAGAGAGGTGATTGATAAAAGTCAAGATTTAGTGAAAGAATGAACGGGTGTGAGGTTGAGTGAGTGGAAGGTTATGATGTATGGATTAGTGAGTTTGGAAAAAGAGAAACATAGAGTATTATGGTTATTGTTATGTCCACTAAAAGGGGT
The DNA here is from genome assembly GCA_037952925.1 of Lithobates clamitans. Classification (NCBI taxonomy): domain Eukaryota; kingdom Metazoa; phylum Chordata; class Amphibia; order Anura; family Ranidae; genus Lithobates; species Lithobates clamitans. The sequence goes on along the minus strand of JBBGZY010001812.1, from coordinate 2,471,700 downwards.
GTTGTGGGAGGTGAGAATCTTATTTGTGTATAAAAATATATGTTTAAGCAGTGAGCAATGTATTGGTTTATGGCTGAGTAAGCTGCATTTCTTTTATGTTTTGGACAGACTGAGAGAGGGGATTGATGCAGAGGGCATTTGGAAATTTAAAAAATGGAAAGCATTAATAAAAAAGTAAATTCTGAAATCCCACAATGATGTGACTGTATTAGAGACGTTTATGAGCATCAAGCTGAAAGTTGTCTCTTGATGAAGTTTACTGAGGTGGTAAAATTTTTTTTTTTAAATATTGGGTTACAAATAGATGTTTTTTTTTGGAGGGTGGGGGGGGGGGGGGATGTGTGCATAATTCCCGACTTACAACTGCTATGTAATGGTTTAGATGAAAAGGAAGGTTCCTGCTAATTCATTCCTGCTGTGTGTGTCAATGTATTTTGTGCACTGCCTTTTTGGCTTTTGTATTCATTTTGTCTGTTTTTGCTTATGATAATCCTTTTATTTTATTTGCTTTGTTTGACTTTTGCAGACAATAAATACATATTTTCTAAGTTCAAACTATTCATACCCCTTCAAATCTATGTTCAATCTAGTTGCATACAAAAGTATTTAGAAGAAAACCAAAAAAAACCCCAAAAAAACAAATCCCTGCTCCAATGTTTCAGGGCTCTATTAATTCTTTTGTGGACTAGGTAACTAAATGATAATTCTCTCTAAGCACCAAATTAAGAAAAAAATACCCCAAAAACAATTTTTTAAACAAAATTTGGCTTGGGGTCCCCCCCCAAAAATCGACACCAGGCCCTTTGGGTCTGGCAAAGATTTTAAGGGGAACACCACTGCCACATTTGAAAAATAAATTGGCGTGGGGTCCCCCCAAAATCCATACCACACCCTTATCAGAGCATGCAGCGAGCACCCCCCTCCTGAACCATACCAGGCCACATGCCCTCAACATGGGGAGGGTGTTTTGGGATGCCCCCCAAAGCACCTTGTCCCTTGATGGGGACAAGGGCCTCTTTCGGACAACCCTGGCCGGTGGTTGTCGGGGTCTGCGGGCGGGGAACTTATCGGAATCTGGAAGCCCCCTTTAACAAGGGGGTCCCTAGATCCTGCCCCCCCCATGTGAATGGGTATCGGGTACATTATACACCCACCCATTCACCCAAAAAGTGTAAAAAAATACAAACCACAAAAGACTGTTTTTGACAAATCCTTTATTTAATCCAAACAGTTTACATTTTTTTGTTTGTTTATTTTATTTGCTTGTGCACTGGAAAAATAAACACAGCTGGTGGGCTGGCTGGGATTTGAACTCATAACTTGAGTGCTTCGGAGACATCTAAGCAGACCACCAAGCCATTGCACTAAGTACACTAAAACCTGCCTAATACTGTAGTATGATTAAAGAATGAACTTAAATAATTACTGCTTTATAGTCACCTAAATAAAAAAAAAATACCATGAAAAAAATAACATAGAACAGATATGTAAGTGTAAATGTTCAATACATGAATACAGAATAGCAAACATTACTCTGCAATACTTATTCATAACTGCATTCATTAGCAAAAGAAGAAAACAAAACTAGGAATACTAATTGCAATATAAATCAATATGTGCACACGAGGTAGAGTACATCTCACCTAAAAATGTTTTCTTCACATACACGGTTCATGGTTGCAGAGCAGTGCTATATAATAACTTTGTAGCTATTGGCACTTGCAGGTCCGCGGAATCGCTGAACCACTTGCTTACCAGGCCAATTCTGACATTTCTCTCCTACATGTAAAAATCATCATTTTTATGCTAGAAAATTACATAGAACCCCCAAACATTATATATGTTTTTTTAGCAAAGACCCTAGAGAATACAATGGTGGTTGTTGCAACTTTTTATCTCACACAGTATTTGCGCAGGAATTTTTCAAACGTTTTTTTAAAAAAAAAAACAAAACCGTAAAGTTAGCCCAATGTTTTTGCATATTGTGAAAGATAAAGTTACGGCAAGTAACTAGATACCTAACATGTCATGCTTCAAAATTGCACACGCTTGTGGAATGGCGCCAATGTTCGGTACTTAAGAATCCCCATAGGTGACGCTTGAAATTTTTTTACTGATTACATGTTTTGAGTTACAGAGGAGGTCTAGGGACAAAATGATTGCTCTCGCTCCAACGTTCGCGGCGATACCTCACATGTATGGTTTGAACACCGTTTTCATATGTGGACTTACATTTGTGTTCGCTTCTGCGTGCGAACACACGGGGACAGCGGCGCTTTAAAATTATTTTTTTTTTAATTGTTAATTATATTTTATTTTTTTGTTTATTTTGACACTTTTTTGAAAAAAAAAATGTGATCACTTTTATTCCTATTACAAGGAATGTAAACATCCCTTGTAATAGGAATATGACATGACATGTCCTCTTAATAATGAGATATGGGGTCAATAAGAACCCACATCTCACCACTAGGCTGGGAGGCCTGAAAAAAAAAAAAAAAAAAAAGATCACCGCTTCCCAGCCGAAGCGGCGCTGTTTTTTTGAATGGAGAGGCCGGGCGTGACGTCATAACATCGCACCCAGTCTCCGACGATCATAGAGACTCCAGGGGCCATCTGGTCCACCGGAAATCTCTATGATCTACATCCGCTCTCCGCCTCACCGATCATAACGGTGAGTCGGAACAAGCACCGGAGGGCGGCGGGAGGGGGGGACGTCCCCTCTCGCCTCCCGTAAGAACGATCAAGCGGTGGAACGGCCACTATGATCATTCCTATGGTGTAGAGATTCGCCGGCTGAAACTGGCAATATCTGAATAATGTCTGTAACTACAGGCATCATTCAGATATACCCGCTCAAAGCCCAGGACGTCATATGACGGTGGGCGGGCGGGAAACCTGAAACGGGCGCTATTACATGTAGAGCGCCCAGTACTTCCCAGGAATCTTAGTAAATCATCCCCATAGTGGCTGTTTTATCTTTCCTTCATGGGCACTACTATGGAGTAAACTTTACCATCAGCCATGACAGTACTACCACCTGCAAAATAATAGAGGAAGCCGACTGGATCTTCCATACTTGCATATCACGCCTGACTAGACTTTCATAATTTGGAGTTTAGACCTCTGGCAAGCAGGCATTTAATATCAATATCGGTGGAGGTGCACTTGGGTGATCAAAACGCACATCAATTATACTTACTGTTACTAGATGTTCATCAAGGAATTTATCTGCACGTTTTAGAACAGCACTAGTTCACACTTTAAGGACACTTGTTTATTTATTATTAATGTTTAGCGCGGCAACATTTCTTATGCCCCGAAGGAAAAAGTCTGATGGGAGCTTTTGGTCGGATATTCCGACCATGTTTATGCCCCATTGTACTTTTTCTGTCGGCATTTCCGACGGCCTAAGATAGAGAACATGTTCTAAATTTTTCCGTCGGGGGGCGTGGCTTGGCGCATGGAGCTGTAGGACGCACATCGCGGCAGCTCCCGGTCCTTACGTTCTCCACAGGGTTCTATCTCCTCCACCATCATCTACTCGGCTACCAAGAACGCCCTGATGGGTAAAGGAAAGCCCAGGGACCACTCGACGTCCGCCGGTGACCGGACACAAGGCGATCTGGGGAATTTTGTGACCCGGCCTACCAGAGTCAGAGATCCTCCAAGATGGCGGCGGCGCCTCCGTCCCCGACCCGATCCGCACATGCAGACGCCGACCAGGTACTGTGCAGAGGCCGCTCAGTTTCCCTAACCGATATGGAGCCCCCACTTTATAACCCACACAGCCCCCAAAGCCTCTCACAGGCCTCCCTGTGCTCCGGAGACGGGTGGGACATGGAGTCGCAGATGCGATCCATGCATGCTTACCTCCGTTCTCTACCCACCAAAACTGACTTTGAGCACTACGTTTCCCGCATGGAAAAGTCATACAGGAAGGAGATTGCTGAGCTTAACCACTTAAGGACCGCCTCACGCCGATGTACGTCGGCAAGGCGGCACGGGCAGGCAAAATCACGTACATGTACGTGATTTGCCTCCCGCGGGTGGGGGGTTCGATCGGACCCCCCCCGGTGCCCGAGGCGGTCCCGTTTTGTTCCCCAGCGATCGGAGACGAGGGGGAGGCCATCCGTTCGTGGCCCCCCCCTCGCGATCGCCGCCGGCCAATGGGAACACTCCTTTGCTGCTGTATGCTAAACAGCAGCAAAGGAAGTGATGTCATCTCTCCTCGGCTCGGTAGTTTCCGTTCCGGCCCGAGGAGAGAAGACAGGTATGTGAGTGCACAAACACACACACACACAGTAGAACATGCCAGGCATACAAAACACCCCGATCCCCCCCCCCCGATCCCCCCCCCGACCCCCCCCGATCCCCCCCCAATCACCCCCCCCCCCCCCTGTCACCAGCAGTTTTTTTTTTTTTTTTCTGATTACTGCATGGTGTCAGTTTGTGACAGTTACTGTGTTAGCACAGTTACTGTTACCCCCCTGTAGGTCTAGGGTACCCCCCTAACCCCCCCTAATAAAGTTTTAACCCCTTGATCACCCCCTGTCACCAGTGTCGCTAAGCGATCATTTTTCTGATCGCTGTATTAGTGTCGCTGGTGACGCTAGTTAGGGAGGTAAATATTTAGGTTCACTGTCAGCGTTTTATAGCGTCAGGGACCCCCATATACTATCTGATAAATGTTTTAACCCCTTGATTGCCCCCTAGTTAACCCTTTCACCACTGATCACCGTATAACCATTACGGTTGACGCTGGTTAGTTTGTTTATTTTTTATAGTGTCAGGGCACCCGCCGTTTATTACCGAATAAGGGTTTAGCCCCCTAATCGCGGTGATATGCGTCGCCCTAGGCAGCGTCAGATTAGCGCCAGTACCGCTAACACCCACGCACGCAGCATGTGCCTCCCTTAGTGGTATAGTATCTGATCCGATCAATATCTGATCCGATCAGATCTATAAAAGCGTCCCCAGCAGTTTAGGGTTCCCAAAAACGCAGTGTTAGCGGGATCAGCCCAGATACCCGCTAGCACCTGCGTTTTGCGCCTCCGCCCAACCCACCCAAGTGCAGTATCGATCGATCACTGTCACTTACAAAACACTAAACGCATAACTGCAGCGTTCGCAGAGTCAGGCCTGATCCCTGCGATCGCTAACAGTTTTTTTGGTAGCGTTTTGGTGAACTGGCAAGCACCAGCCCCAGGTAGCGTCAGGTTAGCGCCAGTACCGCTAACACCCACGCACGCACCGTACACCTCCCTTAGTGGTATAGTATCTGAACGGATCAATATCTGATCCGATCAGATCTATGCTAGCGTCACCAGCAGTTTAGGGTTCCCAAAAATGCAGTGTTAGCGGGATCAGCCCAGATACCTGCTAGCACCTGCGTTTTGCCCCTCTGCCCGGCCCAGCCCACCCAAGTGCAGTATCGATCGATCACTGTCACTTACAAAACTCTAAACGCATAACTGCAGCGTTCACAGAGTCAGGCCTGATCCCTGCGATCGCTAACAGTTTTTTTGGTAGCGTTTTGGGGAACTGGCAAGCACCAGCGGCGTAGTACACCCCGGTCATAGTCAAACCAGCACTGCAGTAACACTTGGTGACGTGGCGAGTCCCATAAGTGCAGTTCAAGCTGGTGAGGTGGCAAGCACAAGTAGTGTCCCGCTGCCACCAAAAAGACAAACACAGGCCCATCATGCCCATAGTGCCCTTCCTGCTGCATTCGCCAATCCTAATTGGGAACACACCGCTTCTGCAGCGCCCGTACTTCCCCCATTCACATCCCCAACCAAATGCAGTCGGCTGCATGAGAGGCATTTTTATGTCCTCCCGAGTACCCCTACCCAACAACGAACCCCCCCAAAAAGATGTCGTGTCTGCAGCAAGCGCGGATATAGGCGTGACACCCGCTATTATTGTCCCTCCTGTCCTGACAATCCTGGTCTTTGCATTGGTGAATGTTTTGAACGCTACCATGCACTAGTTGAGTATTAGCGTAAGGTACAGCATTCCACAGACTAGGCACACTTTCACAGGGTCTCCCAAGATGCCATCGCATTTTGAGAGACCCGAACCTGGAACCGGTTACAGTTATAAAAGTTAGTTACAAAAAAAGTGTAAAAAAAAAAAATATATATAAAATAAAAAAAAATAGTTGTCGTTTTATTGTTCTCTCTCTCTATTCTCTCTCTCTATTGTTCTGCTCTTTTTTTACTGTATTCTATTCTGCAATGTTTTATTGTTATTGTTATTGTTATTATGTTTTATCATGTTTGTTTTTCAGGTATGTAATTATTTATACTTTACTGTTTACTGTGCTTTATTGTTAACCATTGTTAACCATTTTTTTGTCCTCAGGTACGCCATTCACGACTTTGAGTGGTTATACCAGAATGATGCCTGCAGGTTTAGGTATCATCTTGGTATCATTCTTTTCAGCCAGCGGTCGGCTTTCATGTAAAAGCAATCCTAGCGGCTAATTAGCCTCTAGACTGCCTTTACAAGCCGTGGGAGGGAATGCCCCCCCCCCACCGTCCTCCGTGTTTTTCTCTGGCTCTCCTGTCTCAACAGGGAACCTGAGAATGCAGCCGGTGATTCAGCCAGCTGACCATAGAGCTGATCAGAGACAAGAGTGGCTCCAAACATCTCTATGGCCTAAGAAACCGGAAGCTACGAGCATTTTATGACTTAAATTTCGCCGGATGTAAATAGCGCCATTGGGAAATTGGGGAAGCATTTTATCACACCGATCTTGGTGTGGTCAGATGCTTTGAGGGCAGAGGAGAGATCTAGGGTCTAATAGACCCCAATTTTTTCAAAAAAGAGTACCTGTCACTACCTATTGCTATCATAGGGGATATTTACATTCCCTGAGATAACAATAAAAATTATTTAAAAAAAAAAATGAAAGGAACAGTTTAAAAATAAGATAAAAAAGCAAAAAAATAATAAAGAAAAAAAAAAAAAAGCACCCCTGTCGCCCCCTGCTCTTGCGCTAAGGCGAACGCAAGCGGCGGTCTGTCGTCAAACGTAAACAGCAATTGCACCATGCATGTGAGGTATCACCGCGAAGGTCAGATCGAGGGCAGTAATTTTTGCAGTAGACCTCCTCTGCAAATCTAAAGTGGTAACCTGTAAAGGCTTTTAAAGGCTTTTAAAAATGTATTTATTTTGTTGCCACTGCACGTTTGTGCGCAATTGTAAAGCATGTCATGTTTGGTATCCATGTACTCGGCCTAAGATCATCTTTTTTATTTCATCAAACATTTGGGCAATATAGTGTGTTTTAGTGCATTAAAATTTAAAAAAGTGTGTTTTTTCCCCAAAAAATGCATTTGAAAAATCGCTGCGCAAATACTGTGTGAAAAAAAAAAATGAAACACCCACCATTTTAATCTGTAGGGCATTTGCTTTAAAAAAATATATAATGTTTGGGGGTTCAATTTTCTTGCAAAAAAAAATAACTTTTTCATGTAAACAATAAGTGTCAGAAAGGGCTTTGTCTTCAAGTGGTTAGAAGAGTGGGTAATGTGTGACATAAGCTTCTAAATGTTGTGCATAAAATGCCAGGACAGTTCAAAACCCCCCCAAATGACCCCATTTTGAAAAGTAGACACCCCAAGCTATTTGCTGAGAGGCATGTCGAGTCCATGGAATATTTTATATTGCGACACAAGTTGCGGGAAAGAGACAAATTTTTTTTTTTTTTTGCACAAAGTTGTCACTAAATGATATATTGCTCAAACATGCCATGGGAATATGTGAAATTACACCCCAAAATACATTCTGCTGCTTCTCCTGAGTACGGGGATACCACATGTGTGAGACTTTTTGGGAGCCTAGCCGCATACGGGACCCCGAAAACCAAGCACCGCCTTCAGGCTTTCTAAGGGCGTGAATTTTTGATTTCACTCTTCACTGCCTATCACAGTTTCGGAGGCCATGGAATGCCCAGGTGGCACAAAACCCCCCCAAATGACCCCATTTTGGAAAGTAGACACCCCAAGCTATTTGCTGAGAGGTATAGTGAGTATTTTGCAGACCTCACTTTTTGTCACAAAGTTTTGAAATTTGAAAAAAGAAAAAAAAAAAAGTTTTTTCTTGTCTTTCTTCATTTTCAAAAACAAATGAGAGCTGCAAAATACTCACCATGCCTCTCAGCAAATAGCTTGGGGTGTCTACTTTCCAAAATGGGGTCATTTGGGGGGGTTTTGTGCCACCTGGGCATTCCATGGCCTCCAAAACGGTGATAGGCAGTGAAGAGTAAAATCAAAAATTCACGCCCTTAAAAACGCTGAAGGCGGTGATTGGTTTTCGGGGCCCCGTACGCGGCTAGGCTCCCAAAAAGTCCCACACATGTGGTATCCCCATACTCGGGAGAAGCAGCTAAATGTATTTTGGGGTGCAATTCCACATATGCCCATGGCCTGTGTGAGCAATATATCATTTAGTGACAACTTTGTGCAAAAAAAAAAAAAAGTGTCACTTTCCCGCAACTTGTGTCAAATTATAAAATATTCCATGGACTCAATATGCCTCTCACCAAATAGCTTGGGGTGTCTACTTTCCAAAATGGGGTCATTTGGGGGGGGTTTGTGCCACCTGGGCATTCCATGGCCTCCGAAACTGTGATAGGCAGTGAAGAGTGAAATCAAAAATTTACACCCTTAGAAATCCTGAAGGCGGTGATTGGTTTTTGGGGTCCCGTACGCGGCTAGGCTCCCAAAAAGTCCCACACATGTGGTATCCCCGTACTCAGGAGAAGTAGCTGAATGTGTTTTGGGGTGCAATTCCACATAGGCCCATGGCCTGTGTGAGCAATATATCATTTAGTGACAACTTTTTGTAAATATTTTTTTTTTTTTTTGTCATTATTCAATCACTTGGGACAAAAAAAATAAATATTCAGTGGGTTCAACATGCCTATCAGCAATTTCCTTGGGGTGTCTACTTTCCAAAATGGGGTAATTTGTGGGGGTTTTGTACTGCCCTGCCATTTTAGCACCTCAAGAAATGACATAGGCAGTCATAAACTAAAAGCTGTGTAAATTCCAGAAAATGTACCCTAGTTTGTAGACGCTATAACTTTTGCGCAAACCAATAAATATACTCTTATTGACATTTTTTTTACCAAAGACATGTGGCCGAATACATTTTGGCCTAAATGTATGACTAAAATTGAGTTTATTGGATTTTTTTTATAACAAAAATTAGAAAATATAATTTTTTTTCAAAATTTTCGGTCTTTTTCCGTTTATAGCGCAAAAAATAAAAACTGCAGAGGTGATCAAATACCATCAAAAGAAAGCTCTATTTGTGGGAAGAAAAGGACGCAAATTTCGTTTGGGTACAGCATTGCATGACCGCGCAATTAGCAGTTAAAGCGACGCAGTGCCAAATTGGAAAAAGACCTCTGGTCCTTAGGCAGCATAATGGTCCGGGGCTCAAGTGGTTAAAAGGGATTTGGGGACTAGAATGGAGGATGTAGAAAACACTACTGATGGCATGTGCAATACCTTACAGTCCCATGAGGAGATCCTTAATTCCCATACTAACATTTTGCAGCAGCTCATGTACCACCAAGATGACATTGAAAACCGTAGCAGACGGAACAATATTAGAATCCGTGGCATACCGGAAACCATAGAACCTAAAGATCTATCTGGAGCAGTCACTGCCATTTTCAATCAAATCCCGCAACAACCTAAAGATACCCCTATTGAGTTGGACAGAGTACACAGAACCTCGGGCCCGAGAAGTTCTGATCCCTCCTTTATTCGGGACACGCTTTGCAGGGTGCACTTTTACAAAGTCAAAGAGGAAATTATGAAAGCGGCTAGCACACAGGACTCCATTCGGCTGAATGAAACTCCAGTTATGCTGCTCCCTGACCTTTCGCGCCAAACCCTAGCCATGCGGCGCGCACCTAAACCGCTTACATCCGTCCTTCAGGAGAAGAAGATTAAATACCAATGGCGGTTCCCTTTTCAGCTATGGGTTCATCATGAAGGCAAAACGGCCCTTTTCCGCACATTAGGAGATCTGCCGCGGTTCCTGAGCACTTTGGAGCTACCCCAGATATCATTACCAGATTGGCCCCTTCCTTCTGCTACCCCGGGACTTCCATTCTGCACACCATGGCAGAAAGCTAGCAAGAATAAGCGACCCAGAAGCTCCCCTCAGAAGTCTCCAGATGACTAACTTTCCTTTAGTCCCACATTTTTACCCTGTCACCGTGACTGTTGTTTTGTTTTTTGACTCGGTACAGGCCGTCCATCCTTGGACCACAATTAAGTGGTAATGGTCACCCTGGACTACCTACTTACTTTCTGCACAAACAGTGTTGCAGATCCAGCTCCTTTTTTATTTTTTATTTTTTTATTATCTCCCTTTCGCATATACTTTTTTGTCCCCCCCTATCACACTAGCTAGATGTCCTCTGCAGGATAATTTTCTTGTTTGTTTTTTTTTCTTTTTGGGGACAGTGTTGGGGTGGATGGGTTTTGCAGTTATAGCTCGCCCCCCCCCCCCCCCCATATTGGAACTCGTTCTTGACTATGAGTTAACTTCTGATAGAGTCTCATAGACGTGCTCCCACGCTTTTTGATGAGTTTGGGAGGGGGTGGGAATGTACGCTTTGTATGTTAATTTACTGCTTATTTGTTATTTGTTCTTATGCGGTTACCTCATTATAACACGTTGATGGTTACATATCGTTTTCAACAGTTATTGCTCCCCCGTGGACCCCGGGACCGGGAGGCACTTTAGGTGCTTACCACATCTCCCCCCTTAGGACCTGTAGTGCCTGATTGCGCACTATACTGATGTTAGTCTATATACATTTTGCAGAAATGTTTCTATATTTGCATGATTACTTAATGCTGCCACCTAGTGGCTTGTGCTCTTTTTTCTTTTTTTCCTTTACTTTTTTCCTTTCTCTCTTTCCCTCTTTTCCTGTTCCCCCTCCCCCCTCTACCTACTTGCTTCCCTTATTCTCTTCTACTTGGGCTGGGCGGACCTCGGTGCTGACACTACTACCGTCTCCTGCTACCTCTCCCCACCCCCACAATGTCTTCACTTGAGCATTTAACCTTGTCGTCCTATAACTGCAGAGGATTTAATACCCCTGAAAAAAGAAGCCAGGTGTTGTATCACTTTCACAAAGCTAAGACTAAAATCCTGCTTTTACAAGAGACGCATTTTAGGGGCTCAGAGATCCCAACTCTTAAAAAACCCCTCATTTCCCTCAATGGTTCCATAGCTCGAATCCTCATGCAAAATCCAAAGGGGTGTCTATAGCTTTTCACAAATCGTTCCATCCGGAAGTTTTAGACTCCCTTATAGATCCGCTAGGGCGCTATTTATTCCTCAAACTTAAATTTAATTCTTCTGTCTTTACAGTGGCTAATGTCTATGGACCAAACCAAGATCAAGGGAACTTCCTATCCATGGTTCTAAATAAACTGCTTTCATTTGGGGGTTCCTGTCTCATCCTGGGTGGCGACCTTAATATAACTCTTTCTCCAGCCGTGGACACTTCCTCGGGTAAGTCTGCCATGTCCCACACTGCACTTACACACATAAAATCCCTCATATATTCAGCACAATTGGTGGACGTGTGGAGGATACAATATCCACTGGAAAGAGACTATAGCTGTTACTCCGTGGCCCATAATTCTTATAGTCGCATCGATTATTTTTTAATCTCCCAGTCACTACCTGACATACCATTTACGGCCTCCTTAGGTAATATTCTCTGGTCGGATCACGCACCCGTACACCTTAGCCTAGCTCACCCTCCGAAACCCCGTACTCGGTCCTTGTGGCGACTAAATGACAATCTACTGACTGACACTGTATGTGTTGCAGCGGTCGAAAAAGCTATTAGTGATTTTATTGCAGTCCATCGACAGGATGATACTAGTCCTCTCATTAAATGGGAAGCCCTGAAGTGTGTGCTTAGAGGGGCCCTCATACAACACGGCTCTTGTTTAAAAAAAGCTAGAACAACTGACATTTCGCGCCTTTTATCCACGATAAAAACGCTTGAATCAACACACAAGCGAGACTCAGATCCAGCAACTTATACTGACCTCTCTAATGCACGCAGAGACTTGCTCCGCTTACTAGATGCTAATTCTCTTATAGCCAGGGACCGAGGACGTAATCGACACTACACCCTGGCTAACAAATGTGGACAACACCTTGCGAGGGTTTTACACCCCCGTCCTCCACGCCGACCTATACCTCACATCTGTACATCTGACCAACAAAAAATTAGTAACCCCAATGGCATTTCAGATGCATTTAGACAATATTACTCCAATTTATATAATCTTCACACTTCAAATGGGGCGACCGCCACGAACGATACACATCTATCCCACATGCAGGACTACATTTCTGAAACGGCTCTACCATAACTAAACTCTGAACAGGCATCTGCCATGGACGATCCTCTTACTGTAGCGGAATTCACAGCCGCTATTAAGGGCCTGAAATCTGGTAAATGCCCAGGCCCTGACGGGTTTTCCCCAAGATTTTATAAATCTTTCGCTCAACACCTTGCCCCACTGTTAGCTACCGCATTCAACTCTATAGACGATACCCATTTCCCCTCTAGGGACCTACTAGCCGCTAATATCTCGGTAATACCCAAACCTGGCAGAGACCCTTCACAATGCAGTAGCTATTGCCCAATTTCACTCCTTAACCTCAATATTAAACTTTACGCCAAAGTCCTGGCGAACCGCCTGTCCCCCCTCTTACCCTCACTTATTCATAAAGACCAGGCGGGATTTATTCCGGGCCGAGAGGCCAGGGACAACACCACAAAAACCATCCACCTCGTTTCCTATATCCAAAAACACAATCTAAAGGCATGCCTGCTCTCGTTTGATGCCGAGAAGGCCTTTGATCGGGTCAACTGGGATTTTTTTGCGTCTCTCCCTACAACAAATTGGCCTTGGCTCCACTTTTGTGTCTAGGGTCATGGCACTGTACTCCCGTCCTTGTCCCCCCTCCTTTTCGTCTTGGTGATTGAACACCTGGCTCAGGCCATTAGACAGAATACATCCATAGTAGGAATCCAGACACCTTCATCTGAACATAAACTCTCACTTTACGCGGATGATCTATTGGTCTACATCCAACAACCTCACACTACTCTGCCCTCACTTATGCAGGAATTTCGCAAGTTTGGACAGTTTAGTAATTTTAAATTGAACATGTCTAAGACAGAGGCCCTAAACATATCCCTACCTCGAACTATCCTCACCCGAATACAGGCCAACTTCCCCTTCCAATGGGGCTCCAGGGGCATCTCTTACCTAGGGATCACGATTCCCTCTAACCTCTCCGATCTATATGCTCTAAATTATCTACCCCTCCTAACCCGCGTTAGAAAGGAACTGGAATCCTGGAACTTCTCTGCATTACCTTGGTTTGGGCGTATTAATACGTTAAAAATGGACACCTTAACAAAATTGCTATATTTATTCCAAACCGTTCCTATTATGGTCCCTAAACACTTTTTTACATCTCTTCGCTCTATGTCCATATGTTTCATATGGCAAAATGGCATGTCCCGTATTCGTCACACCCTACTTACATACCCCAAAACACAGGGCGGAGTAGGCCTTCCTGACTATGAGCTCTATCATAGAGCTGCATTGTTATCCAGGGTCTTAGAATGGTTCCCTTGCCCATTCCCCAAAGCGTCCACCATGGTGGAACAAGATTTATCCGCTCTTGACCTCAGGGCCTTACTTTGGGGACAGGAACGACACTTACACTCACTCTCCTCTACTTCCCCACTGACAATTGCAGCATTACATATCTGGTACAAGAAGGGTATACAGTCTCTACTGTCCTCAGACCCCTCACCCCTCACTTCTTTATTTGACCACCCCGCACTGCCTCAAGATAAAGGTTCCAGCACAATAGGGTCCATTTTCCCGTTCCATGTGGCCTGTAGCGAGTTCATTTGTGAATCCCTCTTCCGGTGCACCCGTTCTGCCAAATACGCATGGTAATTGGCTTACAGCCCTCCGTATATCCTCCTTTTGCTCTGATCTTTTTTCTTCCTCTAAAATTCACAGACCCTTAACGGAATATGAACAGCTGTGCTCTCTTTCGGAAACCCCCAGACATTTACTTTCTACCATATACATGATGCAGAACGCACTGCTACATGATCAACCTCCCTCTTATACCAGGAAGTGGTCCACGGAGCTGGGAAAGGAACTTAATTTAGCAGATTGGCAAAAGTCATATTATTTCACGCACAAATCCTCAATATCCTGCTATACCCAAGAGAAAATTTTTAAACTTCTCTCCCGATGGTACAGAGACCCTCAATCCCTTCATAAAATATTCCCCTCCGTCCCATCCTCATGTTGGAGATGTGGATCAGAAAATGGAAGTTACTTACATACATGGTGGGACTGTTCATTCATTCAGCCACTATGGTCCCAGGTTTTTTCCATTTACAGTAGCCTTTACGACCAGCCCTTGCAACCTTCCCCAGAAATAGCATTACTATCCATGCTCCCTGGTTCCATAACCTCACAGAAGCGTTGCCTATTGCGCTTTTTCCTATCGGCTGCCAGGCAGATCATACCCCTATTTTGGAAAACCACCACTAGACCCCCACTAGCCTTATGGGTTTCTACAGTGAATGATAATATGCGCATGGAGGAGAGGATAGCCATGGATAATGACACTTTTGACAAATTTAAAACTTTGTGGCTCATCTGGATTGAATATTCTACATCGGACTCTCTGAAAACCTTGTTGACTACCCAAGGTTAGATTCAGATACTCACCCTTACTACTCCATGCAAGCGTTGTCGCACCGAGGTCTATCCCAAGCCCCCCCTTTATACCCTACTCTTCTTTTCTCTTCTATTTACTTATCTTCCACCCACTTTTCTTCTCTTTCCCTTCGTTTCTCCAAATTCTACTACTACCCTATAGTCAGAGGTTATAGCTTTTTCCTAGATCAATCTACACTTCTTTATAGACAGATTATTATTATATAATATTGTCTCATGATGGGGTCTTCCTATCTTGTTAGATTCAATCTGGTATTGTACATTGGAATAGGATATACCCCATACTGTCTTAGTTATTGACGACTGACTACTAGTTCTTTTGTACAAAATTTCTTTGAAATTGTTAATAAAAACATATTTGACACTAAATTTTTCCGTCGGAGATGCATCTCCGACGGAGGTTATCCCGTTGGCAAGTCCGACCATGTGTACACGGCATTATTGTTTCACGTTTATCATGACTGGTCCTGTTGTGTTGTTGCCAGCAGATTGCACTTTTAAGTTTAGTCTGTATACCTGCACAATCATTTTTTTTGTCTATAATGTTCTTGAGTGACCCAGCCAGAGCCCAGACTTGAACCCGATTGAACATCTCTGGAGAGATCTGAAAATGACTGTGCACCGATGTGCCCCATCCAAGCTGATGTAGCTTAAGAGGTCTTGAGAAGAAGAATGGGAGAAACTGCCCAAAAATAGGTGTGCAAAGCTTGTAGCATCATACTCAAAAAGAATTGAGTCTGTAATTGGTGCCAAAGGTGCTTCAACAAAGTATTGAGAAAAGGTTGTGAATACTGTACATGTGTTTTTTTTTTTTTTTTTAATACATTTGCAAAGATTTCAAACAAACTTTATTCACGTTGTCATTATGGGGTACTGATGGTAGAATTTTGAGAAAAATAATGATTAGAATCCATTTTGAAATAAGGCTGTAACATAACAAAATGTGGAAAAAGTGAAGGCGCTGTGGATACTTTCCGGATGCACTGTAAGTGCTATTACAACTATATTAAAACTTTGGCAACTTTAAAAAAAATAAATAAATTATAATGTATATACTACAGTATATTAGCAGTAAAACTTATATTTCATATAGCAAAATTAAAAGGTTGACATTCATAGTGCTGCATTAAAAATAAGTTTTGGCTGAATTTACACTTCAAAACAAAATGTGAAACAAAACTGGCCCATAGGTTTCCTGCAGAGTTAAAGGTTACAAAAGTAAATCAAAATAAAAAGCACATTGTAAGCTAATAAAAGATTAGCCGAGACAACGGATTCATTTTAGAACCTTATTTTATTTTTTACAAATAAACAATAATCGTGTCATTTTCTTGCAAACAAGAACAGAGAAACTCATTCATCCAACATCCAAGCAGATCATACCATGACTTCTCGCCATGATGCATGCAATAAGGCAGACAACTGAAAATTTACAGAGATCTCAGTAAATCCATTTTACTCATACAAACCATTAGACATTCTAAAATAAAAATATCTTGAATACATACTTCGGTTTCACTTGAAACTAAGATTTCAGCTTTGCATGGGTAGCATTGGAATTCATCACCCGCCAACATTGGATTTTTGGTGCCTCTGATGGTAAGATCTCCCTGTGGCACATCTCTGTCCCTCTACCAAAGCCTCCACTAGGGAATACTCCACTCTCACAGGACCTCATTTATTCAAGCAGAGGGAGCTGGACACCATGGCTTAGATTTGTTGTAAGGGTGGTCTAGGTAGGGAAGAGTTGGGAAAGCTATCGGGAAGAGATCTTGCCACTGGAGATGACCATAAATGTAAGCAGTTTCCCAGCAATCATCTAAAACTGAAATGTTAGTTTGGGACAGATCTGTTTTTTTAAAGAGTAACGCTACCCAAAGTAGTCTCTGTTGTTTGGGTGGATGGAAGCAGGAGCAGCCTTCTGCCAAGTCAATAGCAGTCTTGGACTCTGCAAGGAAATCTCCCTTCCTTCTTCCTGTACAGCTCTGCCCAAATAGTCAGGCTACCTCTGTCATATATTGCTATAGAGCAGTGATGGTGAACTCCAGATGTTTATGATGGTCAACTACACTGCAGAGTGCATGAGCATCATGGGAAATGTAGTTCCAAAATATCTGGGGTGCCAAGGTTTGCCATCACTGCTATAGGGAATCCACTAGAGGCGGCAGAAATCCTAATCTGTATAATTTCCCCTTTAATGTAGACTCTATGAAAGCTTAATGAAGCCGGTGACAAAAATAGCTGAAAATGAAGAGTTTAGCCTGACTCCTGTCGGAGTTTCACAATGGCGATGATCTACTTTGGGGGAGAAAACTACTGTATGTCTCACTCCATCCTAAGCAGTGAAACTAGTTGTGAGTGGAATTATATAATGGCTATTAGGTCTATATGAAAACTTTGGCAGCATTTTTGAAAAATAACTTATAACGTATATATTATATTACAAGTAAAACTTTTTTCATAATTTTTTCATATAGCAAATTTAAAAGGTTGACATTCATAGTACTGCATTAAAGTGTCTGCATTTTCTTTTATTTTCATTAACATCGGACAGATACAAATGAAACCATACAATTGGTGAAAGTCATCTATATAAATTTATACTATACACTCTTAATTAAATAGCTATGTTTTCTGTACAGAGACTGTAGTGAAAGATTTTTTAGTTGAAGATGGCTACATAAGACATTTTAAACAAAATGAGCAGAACTAGCCAAAAAAAAAACAAACAAAAAAACAACATTCAAAGATTAAGTGGGGACACAAATAGATATATTTCAGTTTGCGCAAATATTCTGCAACAGATTATACCTATGAGAGAGTGGTAAGGCAAGTTGTGGCTACAAAAGAAGAAGGCTTCCCATTACTACAATCATACACTTCACCTGCAGTGTGCTGGACAAATCTGGTTTTACCATAAAATACAATCTTTTTCTACATAAATATGATTGTATTTTGTGGTCTGTCAAGCAATTTAAACAAGAACAGAATTGAGGTTCCACGGCTGCTTGGTAGGGAGCTGTGGGGACCCATCTACTGTATATTACAAAGTTGAAGTTCAATTTCTGAACTTCTAAGAAGCCCTCTATACATTTTGAACTCAAAGAACATATATATTTTTTTCTCAACCTGAATGTTAATATAACCTCAGACTATTACATAATCATATATACAACTATAAAACAGGTTAAAACAGGTTAAGCTGTCCCCCAGACTTGCTGTTTTGTACAGGTGCCCAATCTTTCCCCAGTTGTCAGAATGGTCCTGCATGCTTAGGTGACCTTTGAGGTCCTGAACCTCAATTCCTAAAATTGTTACAGAAAAAAAAAAAAGAAAAATATACTTGACCTGCATCTTCTATTCCTGAAACCTAATGAGAGGCAAAAAAAATATGTGCAAATTGCTTAAAACGTAACATACCCAAAATAGACCTTTCTTATTCGGAAGGAATGGGAAAGTTCAGATCTTTACAGCTCTCTGGACACTCAATATTAAGATTCCCCCTTTCAGTGTCAGCTTGTTTGCCAAACTCCCTTGTGTCACAATCTAACTTGAGTTCTCCAAATATTTTTTTTAGCAGAAACCACTAGAGTGTGCGAGAAACAGAAATGTCACCCATCCTCTAGCGGATGGAGTGAAAATAGACGGATGGAGTGAAAATATGTAAGACCAACCCATTTCCATAATCCAACCACCATAGTGCCATGAAATCTGGGGCATGTGCTAACAAATTGAGTCACGTGGATGGCACATTGAACTGTCCAATGCTGCCTATGGCCAGAATAAGAAGTCAGCCACTTTCATTGGGAATCATACTATTGGCATTGCAAGAGCTGTAATGGCCTGGCGAGAGATCAATCCATACATTGTTCCAGCCAAAGCAGAAATAGCCATATTTGGGTAGAGTTCTATTAGAATCTGTGTCCACCTGGCTGGTTCAATATAAATATCTATAGATCTCCATTGTACAGCAGGCGAAATATAAAATATAAATTTATGTTAATATAACTTTCTGTAATAGAATATTTCTAAAATAAAAAATATATGATCTGGAGGCACGAATGGCAGAACACATCAGTGTAGAAGTAGTAAAATATCAATGCTGCAGACTGGTATCCTGAATTTAATATTCCTGATACAGAAGGGACTTGAACCCCACTAAACTATATTTGTTTTGTAAATAACCATATAATATTACCCTATTCTCATTTTAGAAAATCTATATTGCTTTTCGCAAAGAATAATCCATTGATCCCATGCCTCTGAGAAGGTCTGAACATGGTATAAAAAAAGGTCGGTTCCAATTTGCAATGCAAGGGAGGCATGTCCTGAAAACAGCAGTGAGTTTAGCAGCCTTGGAAGTCCCTTGCCTCTGCCATTAGATGGCACTGTTTGGAGAAGCTCTGTAATGGGCTGAGTGAGTAGCCTGTCTTCTAACAGTGCCTACTAGTGGCAACCTTACAAGCAGCAGAGCATGTAGACAATACCCGTCATCATAGTCATTTCAAGCTGCAGAAGCATACAAAAACATGACTGCTGCTGAAACTGAGCTTGTTCTTCATGAAGCCATACAAGGCCTGACTGAGATAAAATCAAAAGATTCCCCCACCCATGCTAACAGCGTGAATGACGTAATCTCCACTCCTGGGTATTGTATTCAGGTGGCTGACAAACAGTGACTGCATCTGATAGGGTGCAGTCACTTCCAGTCAATATTTTTTCACCCAGTTCAGTTAATTTTTACATCTACTTTTGCAATTGCAGGTGGTACTTGCAGGGACATTCAGCAATCGGCCACATTTTGTGCCATCTATGGCCAGCGTAAGCAAGACATAATCATTTTT
Source organism: Lithobates clamitans (assembly GCA_037952925.1). NCBI lineage: Eukaryota > Metazoa > Chordata > Amphibia > Anura > Ranidae > Lithobates > Lithobates clamitans. The sequence continues at coordinate 2,452,013 of JBBGZY010001812.1, read as the reverse complement.
GTCTTTATTTTGATATATTACTTTATATTCTAGAGTTCAATTCATAATACAGAATGGTTTAAGGCTAGGTTCATAATGCTGCGATTTTGATCCAAGTTTCAGTGCGCTTATGTAATGCTATTTGGAAGTGGTTTGCATATTCTATGGGGCCAAGATTGCACTGGAATTGCACCAAAATAGTTCAGGAACCTTTTCCAAAATTGGGTCTCATTGATACGGACAGGCACCATTGAAAACAATGTGACTTCCATTGTCATGTGATTCTGTGCGACTCAAATCGCATCTGAAATCGCACTAGTGTGAACTAGGCTTAAAACGGAGCATCATTTTATTCTCTTTTTCATTATAGGAATTTTAAAACAGTCCGATACCAAATCAAATTATTTCACAAGAAACTCTACTATAAATAATGTATTACACTATAGTGGTATCATTTAATTTGTATATATATATATATATATATATATATATATATATATATATATATATATAAAACAAAAAAATTGGAGATGAAATGAAATCACAGTTTCTGTTCAAAAGAATTTTACTTCAATTTTCATGCATACACAAGACTGCACAGTTTTGGACAGGAACTCTCTGGGGAGATACATTTTTCTTTGTTAGGTGTGAATAAGTCTTTGGGGTTTGAGCTTTATTTTTTTGCATTTTTTTTTGCACTTTTTTGTATTTTCTTGCATTTATTTTTCTTGCATTTATATTTGATTTTCTTTTGTTACTTTTCATATTAGGAAGTATGTTTTTATATTGTGCAAATGATAATATGTGAGAGGTATAATGTATGAAATGGTTAATGGGGAGATTGGTGCTCTCTTGGGTGGCTTACACGTATTAACCAATAAAAGTTGATCAGTATGTTGAACATTACACATGCAACTTTATAAAGGACAGAGTTCCTGTCCAAAACGGTGCAGTCTTGTATATGCATGAAGATTGAAGTAAAATTCTTTTGAACAGAAACTGAGATCGCATCTCCAATTTTTATATATCTGGTGGAAGTAGGAGTCCCACATCGGATGTCGGAAGTGAATCTCTAAAGGAAGTGAAAGACATGGCAGAGGTGTCCCACCTTGAATAAATATATATACATATATATATATATATATATATATATATATATATATAGATATATATAGATATATATATATATATCTATATATATATATCTATATATATAGATCGGCTATATGCAGTAACTTCAGTACTGCTTGGACCTTGAAGAAGGGGACATACCTCGAAAGCTTGTCCTGAAAAATTGTATGTTAGTGCAAATAAAAAAAGTATCACGGACAGTACTCAATTTTCTCTATATATATAGATATATATATATAATAATATAGATATAGATATAGATATAGATATATATATATATATATATATATATATATATATATATATATATATATATATATATATATATATATATATATATATCTATCTATATCATGTGTTATGTTCTGAGGGCTGGGGAGTTAGCTTAATTAACCTGTCTGTACTATGCTGGCTGATCTCCTTTTCAGTTGTAAATTACATGTGCACACTGTCTGCTCTAACAACGAGGTAAAGATCTCAAGGCTTGGGTTGTACATTGTATGTTAATGCACTTTAAAAAAACAATTTTTGCAGCTTTGCCCCTAATTGCACATTGCATGATATTCTGGACAATTCAAGTCCTGGGTATAAACCCGGCCCTAAGAATCAGAAAGATAAGAGTTTTTTTCCAATTATTTTTAGGTATGCTGTGTGAATGAAGGCCCATAACAAACATAGGGGGGTTGTCATATTTTTGATTGCAAAGGTGGAAATACACTTTAACCTTTCTCAGTCATGGCAGCATACACTTTGCACAGGAATAGTGACCAGTGAAGAAAGGTATTGTGTGCAAGTAAATGAAAGCTGGAGCACAGCTGGAACTGTTGTCCAAAAAATGAATCATTGAGGCTTATTTGTGATGACAAGAGCAGGAAGGCAGCTGCAGAGGTCATTTTCCTGTTCAATTCCCCTGTGCAGCTTTAGAAATCCATGATGAAACCTGATTGGTTGACATAAGCAATGTTAACGTATGCTCCAGGTCTCACAAGTCAAGTTTAAATACTAACGCTGTTCAACTGAATAGCAAAACTGAACTTTAGGTCCAAAAGTAAGTGTTGATACATGTGAACTCTGTATATTATTACATTAACAAAATATATTGATTTATAAAAAGTGCACAGTCAGGACAAAAATGTCTGTACCATTCTTAGTCAGTACTCTGTACTCTCTACCTTTACTGTGTATAATCAAAGAGACCCTGTTGCCAGACAATTCATTTCAACATAAGTCTTCATATTTCTTGCATGTTGTTAGCCTAACTTTTTGTCAACAACCAATAGTCCTGAGACTTCTGCTGAGTGACGCCATCTTGGATGTGATGTCAGCAGCCGCAGCAGATTCAGCGCTGTCACTCAAGTGACACTCTATAGCAGCCTTTCTCAACCAGGGCTCAATGGAACCCTAAGGTTCCTCCTTTTATTACAGAGGAACCCTTGAAATAACTTTCCTGGTCTCAGGGAACCCCTGCTAAAACTTGCTATATCTACAAGACATTAGCTTGATAACCGGTGAGAAGAATGCTCCTTACACTTGTAGTCATTGGGAAGTATTACCCCCCTACAGATAGCTAAAAATATCAATGGTGTCAGTGGGGACGTTGCTTGGGGTTCCTTGAGCTATGAAGAATTTCTGCCTCTCAGATAAATAACCACTGACACCAACAATCTTTTTAGCTATCTGTAAGGGGGTCATTTTTCCTACTAACCTCAAGTGAAATGAGAATTCTTCCCAATGACCATGCCACTAACATACCATGAGCTGTAGATACAGTAGCTATTCTCAGCCAGTGTTCCTAGGGTTCCTCCGGAGGTTTCTAGAGGTTACTTGAGCAATGAGCAATTTCTACCTCTCAGGTAAGTAACCACTGACCCCAATTATATTTCTAGATATCTTAAAGTGGTTGTAAATCCCATTTATGAACGTTGAACTAAGCACATATATCTGTAGTGTTTACTTATCTCTCTTCAAAGCTCTAAGTGCCGTTTCACTCTGGTGCTTTGTTCCTGTTTACAGCCACTTTAAGAGGAGATGGGGGTTCTTTGCATTGATATAAAGAGCATTCTTCCCAATGACCATCAAGCGCTAATATATTATGAGCTGTAGATAAAGTATTTATTAGCAGGGTTTTCTTGAGATTGGAAAGTAATTCCAAGGGTTAATCCACATTAAAAATGCTGCTCCATAGAGTTCCTCTTTGCTTCTCCCCTGGCAGATACATAAAAGGTTATGTAGGGAGATGAGGGGCGGAGTAGCTGGGCCAGCACAGAAGCTTAAAGATACACTCCCAGAATAGGAGAGGGCTAGGACATGGAAGGAAGGAGTGGCTGTGCTGACTGGTAACATTTGCTAGTAAGCTCAGAGGCACATTGCAAGTTAATACAAATCAATCATGAAAAATAAATAACAAAGGTTTTTAAATGACTTGATTATTCTGTGTCTTTACCTGCGGTTGGTGACAGGGTCTCTTTAAAGTGCAGGTGCCCTTAAAAATAAAATAAAAATAGTATTTCGTCTACACGGCCTTCGTTAAATTTGGAACAGAAGAAGAAATTTCAGATGTGTACAGATCTAAGTTCTCATTGGCTGGTAGGTAATGGCAATTGTCCTCCTGGCTCAGCATGTGTTTCATTTTAGAGGACATTAAAACACTGCTATGGCTCTGGGCAGTAATTAGTTAGTATATTTGCACTGAGGTCTGTACTTCTACTGTCAAATTTGATGTTAGGGAGGGGGGTTCAAAGCTGTAAAGTGTACAGTTTGTGTCATAAAGCAAAGCACACATGTGAGAAGGCTCTGATGGAAGCGTCCTGCATACTGGTTCAGCAGGTAGCTCATTTTCCATGTCCACTGGACTGTCCATGAATCAGGAAATAACTGCATCCAACATACTCTAAGAACACAGGTGTTTTGGTATATTCACACTTATGCATTGTGGTATCAATAATTTTTTAATGGTAGCCCAATGTACTAAAGGAACCCAACTACCTTACAGCACACGGCAACACGCTATGTGTCTTGTGGAGTGTTGCATTGGAAAAAATGTTGCATGTCCAATTTTTGGCCCATTGGTGTGTTGGTAACCTACTGAAATGAAATGTGTGGAATAACATGCATGTGCTAACGCACTGCGACAGCCCAGATATATGTCAATGGCTCTGATGGTCTGAGGTTCGAAATATGATGTTTTCAATCTGAGTTTAAATTGTAATCTTCATGACAATAAGGCCATCATTTATTAGTGTTTATTATTGGAGAGGGATTGTCTGTATATAAAAAGAGAAACCAGCCGATACAAAAGACTAAACGGTATTTAGAAGAAGCGTAAACTCAGCTTCACACTCTGGCATGCACACTTATATAAGACGCAATAGATTCACAATCTATAGCTGAAATTCCAAACAAAATAACATTGTTTCACTTTCTAACCTGCGCCAGAAAAAAGACAGCTGGAGTCTGATTGGCTGGTCCAGATTACACCTTCCCTTTTATAAGCCAACCCCAGAGGACTGTAAAGAAGCATAAAGGTCTGCTGGCTGCTCTGCTGTACCAGTCACATAAAAAAATATTTCAGGAACCTATTGGAAAGAGTTTCCCTGCACATGTTTCTCATCAAAGGACACTTCCAGAAGTGCCTCTTCTCAGCCAAAAGTAGGGTTGCCACCTCAATCAGTGGCAGCCTGTCCATAGAGGGCGCATGGGCGCCACCTCCCCTATCCATGCGCCACCGGGGGGGGGGGTGTTGTTTGTTTGCCACCCCCCAAAAGAAGAACCCACCAGCCGCCACTGCACCTCATCCCTTTAAACCTGGCCACATGTTAATTACACTGGTTCTGTGGCTGAATAAGTTGGTCATTAAACTCACTTGGTGCCTTATCTGCATTTAATTAGCCTCAGAACCTGTGTAATTCATTTGTGTTTGGGTTTAAAGGGATGAGATAGCAACCCTAGCCAAAAGTAGCTGCTCAAAGGTTTCATTACCTATATATTTAGCCTTTAAAATGACTGGCAATTAAAGATAAAGGTGGCTTAGTGATTAGCACTTATACTTTGTGTCAGCGGGGTCCCTGGTTTAAAACTCAGCCAGGACACTAACTGCATGGAGTTTACAGGTTCCTCCTATGCTTGCTTGGGTTTCCTCTGGGTACCTGGGTTACCGCCTAAGACCTGGAAGCTTATCTCATAAAAAAGTTTGGCAAGAAAATTCTTTGAAAAAAGGCTCCTAAGAGCCTTGGTATCCAGACAGCTGGGCCATAGAATCACAGAGAGTTGGATACAACGGAACGAATATATACATACAGTATGCAATTCTTAATTGCTTATAGATTGCTAGAAACCAAGACTGTACCTTAACAGGTACCAGGCAAAATTCACAGCAAAAAAAAATACTATCCCATCAAATTTAAAACTGCTGTAAGGTACTCTTTTTCCATTTAATGGCCTCTTGTACGTGGGGCATATGTACCCATGCCCCATGTTGTTGCATCCCCAAGCGGGTAAACATGGCCCTCACATTGGGCACGGATGAGTCCTATAGCCCCAGTATATGGTTTTATTTTTTGCTTATATTATCTTTGTTCCTTTTTGAAATCTGTGATGCGTGTGAAAGAATGGCTTAAAGAAACATTTAAAGATTTAGAAAAAGATTTAAAGTGCATACAGTCAATTAAGCGGTAATTCTAAAAGCCCTACCAAAGTACATAAAAACATCACACAGCCTGAAAGCTAAGCTGTGCTGGTCACTCCACATATTATTCTTCCCCCGGCAGAAGCAACAAATGCACTGTAATGACTTAGTATAACCAGAAGATGGCACTGCCGCTGCATTGGACCTCAAGCGAGCCTCATGGGACCATTAAGAGCAGATCCACATTTGCCATATATCTAATGTGTCAATGTTAATAGAAAAAGTCTGTCTTCTCTTAACTATAGATTTCCCTAGGCTCAATCTAAGATGTTCCTGGAAAAACTGCAACCTGACCCTTGGTATTTATGACACAGCAACAGTAGATGCTGAGACAGCCAATTACAAAATGAAAAAAAACTTCTGCCAGCATTGGGGCCAGTTACTAAGGAGGTAAAGCAATTTTTAGAGGCAATACACTTGGATATAAAAAAAAGTGCTCTAAATGAAGAAACACTTAAATGGCTTATCTAATAAATATAATTAATTGGTTAATTTAATTTTACTGCTGCATCTGCTAAGACTTTGTTCAAAGTGCCTGCTAAGGTATCCTTGTTTTCAGCAATATGAGGTCCATTGCCTTAATTTTAAGGCTATGTCCTCGATTTGCTGCCACATAGCAATACACAAAGTCTTTAGACCAGCTATTCTCAAACAAAGTTCTGTGGAACCATAGGGTTCCTCCACAGTTTGCCAGAGGTTCCCTTAGCTATGGCTCACTGACCTCCCATTTAATGATGCCTGCATAGTTCTAGAGTCAACACCACTTGGTGGAGCAAACCTGATGGCACCAGTGATCTGTTTGTAAGGGAAGCATTCTGACCACCACTGGTCAGAGGATGAACTGCATTCTTCCTACTGGCCACCATTACAAGGGGCTTGTTTTCCTACTAACCTCCACTGAATTGGTTTTAGCAGGGCTTCTCTGAGACCTGAAAAACATTTTAAGGGTTCCTCTTAGGAGAAAGGCTGCTTTAGACAATTATCTTTACCATTCCTGGCTGGCTGATGTCTGAGAAATCTATGGGCCCTAAGTCTAGTCTGCTCCAGATACATGGATGAACATATGCATTTAAGGTCTCAAAAACATAATCTGTCCTCCAAGCATGTCTTCCAATAGCAACAGTATTCCGTGATAGCTTGACAGGCTATTTATCCACTGTTGAGGAAACAGTGGGTGCCTATTTCTAGATGGCACTGAGAAGCATGTTGACTCCCTGTGATGAGGAAACGCCCATCATGCCAAGCAAGCCTACTCAAGATAAAACCCACTAGGTGTGGGTGACTCTAGTATTTGTCACATTTTCCAACCAGGAGTCATCTTCTCAAAAATGCCACTTGTGGCCTCAAACGTGGACCACATTTGAAAAAAATACCTGCCCCTTTATCAAGCTTTGACCCATCCCAATCATGGGCAGGCTTGACAGGCTGGGTACATTAGGGGGGCACCGGAATAAACAGTATGGGCCCATTATGAAGCTTCCCCATATTTAGAAAGAAGATGGCTAGGAACCTCCCTGTAGTAGGAAGAAACCTGAAGTAATATCACAGTACCAACCAAAACTCAAAATCACTTTAGCAAAATATTCAGAAACATCCCCCCCCTCCCCCACCTTTATAATATGCTGACAATAAGGCTGTAGTGTTATAAAATAAAAATGTAAATTGTAAATTTAATTTCATATGCCCTGAGCAGAGCACCTGTCATCTATAGTCAAATAAGATAGATGTGTTGTGACCTAGACAACCATGACTGGAAAATGAACCTAAGAAGTCAATGACATGAATACATAGGGGTTGATTTGCTAAAACTGGAGAGTGCAAAATGTGGTGCAGCTCTACATAGAAACCAATCATCTTAATTAAACAAACTGAAGTTAGAAGCTGATTGGCGACAATGCAGATCTGCACCAGATTTTGCACTCTTAGTAAATCAACCCCATAGAGTGCACATGGGCTAGGGTTTGAGACAGGTGCTCTTCATGGCTTTAAACGTCAGCCCATGGCTTTTGCTCAAAGTGCGTTTCAAGCAACTTTCAACTATCCCTTTTATGCATTGCCAGTTTAGCTTTCGTATAAAGACTTAAATATGCGGCGGTATGCTAAGGTGAAGAACAGTAAACTATTGCAACTGAACAAAAAAAAGCTTTCAATGACCTAAAGCAAAAAAGAAAAATGAAAGCAAAGCCTCGACGAGCGGCCCCAGGGCATACCACTGCTGCGCAGAACATACCAAGATAAGCCTTTTAGTGTTCACGAAGTTGTATATAAAGTGACAAGAGTACAAGATAGTAAACTTAAAAGACAGAAAAATAAAAATAATTCATAAAAATAGATTTGTTCTGCCTGGGACTATTAGAGATAAATATAGGGCTAGGCTACACAGACATTCAGGCTTCCATAACCCAGGTTGGTATTGACAAAAGTTGCTAAATGCTCAACATATGAAGCTTCTGATGCATTGTAGATAGGTCCTGACTGACAATCCACATCTCACAACATTCAAACTAACATATTTGTCCCAGTCCCTGGGACCCTGTCACCCCTTCCCCACACTTAACATGATTCAGGGCTGCCCCATCCAGATCACACCCACTTTCTGTGTGTGGTCCCGCTCAGATCACAACCATTTTCTGAGTGGTCCCACCGCCAATTATGTTAGAACCCTCCACTCGTGGCTGCATGTGGAGGTAATACCCTTTATTCGGTTACTGCGTATGCTCAGTGACCCAAATAAGAGCGATGCTGTGATCCCAGGACACAACCTAGGACATAGCATCAGTGACATAAGGGACCGGGATGTGGGACTGTCCCTGCAAATCTGGCACAGTTGGCATCTATGAACACTGTACATAATTGTTTCATCACAGCTTCCAAAAATTAAATGATGGTTATAAAGTACCATACCTCTTCCTTCACCAAATCAATCTGATACTTCCTGCTCATAGGAGATTCTGGGTCACTTTGCACAGGATCCACCTGTGTAGCTTAGCCATTAAAGCGGAAATAAAAATCTTCTATCCTATGGTGCTATCTTGGACTCTATTTAGATCTGCAGTTGCCATGTAGCCCTGCTTGTGATTAGCTATGACATCAACTATTCAAGTGCTAAAATTTCAGTTGGTAGCTAACAAGAGCATGTAATCATTGTACGGTGAAGCATGGCTTCTGCGGAACTAAACCCGTCGATTTAACATTTTCAATAAACAGTTACATTCCGGGCACATTCCGGGAATGTAACTGTTTTTTTGAAAATGTTAATGTTACATTGATTGTGCTATCAACCAAACTGTCAAACCATCAAATGGTTGGTGTCACTGATCACATGGGCAGCATCATGGCAGTTGAAGTTAAAACCGAGGTCAAGATGGTAGCTTCCATAGCTGAAAAATGACAGGAGGGTTTAGTTCCGCTTTAAGCCCTAACTCCAGCCAAACTTTTTCTTTCCAATTTTGCATAGAGAAGGGAAGAATTATCATTTTGGTTTCTGAACCTACCATAGAGACTTTCCCCCACTTCCAGCCTGTGTGATGCATGTTCAAGAAATGGGGCATGCATTGTCAGGGAAAGGCATTAAAACATTGGCAGACGTTCTAACCTTTCCAGAGACTATTAAAAATATGGGTTTTCTTTTCAATTTTTTTTTTGTGTCTGCGTAAATTGCAAACATCTCAACCCTTGTTCTGTCCATGATGAAAATAAAAAAAAGTATTTTAATTTTTTTTTTATACAGTGAAATGTCAGGATTTGTTGTCACACTTGGCGTTCCTATGGAAGTGAAGGAAATCTCCCTAATGGGGACCCACACAGAAATAACACTATAGTAAAAGTTATCACCCTGCCCCGCTCTATTCTAAACATTAAAAAGTTTGGGCTGGAGTTGGTTAAGTAGATGGCGAAAGTATCGTAAAAAGGAAAAACAATGAAGAAAAAAAACTAACAACAGATCTACACACCCAGACCTGGATTGTCCTTATTGTGCAACTTTACCTGAAAATGCAACCATGAAACATGAATGCAGTTCACAGCGGACCCACCTGCTTGGACAGAAAAGCAGCCATGTTGTAATATCCCATATTGATCATAAGATTGGATCCTGATAGTTTACTAAAAATAATTAAGGCCTCAGGTGCCACAAACCAAAGTTACATCATTAGCTAGGACTAAATGGGTAAGAGAAATATTGATTCGTCACACAAAATAAAAACTGTATTTGCCAGGGCTGGTTTTCAAAAACTGGAGCAAATGAATGTGTTCACAGAAAACATATTGCCCATTTAATTACGAAGATGAAACCTGATTGGCTGTTATGTACAGCTGCAGATTTGCTCCAGCCTGGCTGTGAGATGTTGAGCAATAAACTTTAAAGTAGGCCTGTGGTCAAGCTATGGACCTCCGAATACTGACATATTCTTAACAAACAGTAAATAAGATTTGAACAAAATCCCCCACTGATCTTTGTAGCTGAAGACAATGTGGAGCAATTAATCAAAGTTTATAGCATAACACTTTCACTGTCTTTCAGCCCCTGCCCCCCCCCCCATCCCATCCCATCCCAATGGTGATTTAACTGCTCAGCTTCTCCTTCTCCCCTCTCCTAGCAGTGATACAGAAGCTCAGCTTTCCCTGCTCCAAGTCCACACTCAATGCTGTGATACAGCAGCTCAGCTCCCCCTGGGGGGTGACCAGTACCTTCTAATCGCTAATGTTAACACAAAGCAGGAGCAAGGGAAGAAAAAAAAACAGCAGAGTACTGAGGCTGGACTCAAAGGACTTCTACTGTGAAATTTGAAGGACTTCTGCTGTGAAATTTGAGGATGCAGTACTCCACAGTACCTGTAGCTACATAGGTCAATCTGTGCTGGTGGTAAAGCTCATTTATTGCTTGTTAAGAATATGTACATCGTTGAATGTCTTTAGCATGGCTACAGTTCTACTTTAAAGAGGAAGCCCACACTAATCTACCAGGCAGGGGTGAGAGGAGTGCAAGGAATAAAAGGTTTAAAGGATTGGTTACTGACCCACTGCTTAAAAACCTGGCTAAAGCGTTTTCATAACCAGTGCCTACATCTCTGTCTTCACCAGACCTGAGAAAGATCAAACACTCTGAGAGTAAATCGCAACTCCAGCCAAAACTTTTTTGGGCTTGAAAAGCATAACATTTTGATGTGTTTTTTTTTGCTGTTTCCCCATTGTGGAGATCCCCCTCACTTTCTGTTGGGACAATAGGTTATGAAAAATCTGTCCAGCAAGGACACAGACTGCAACAAAGCACATTATGTTTAAGTAAAATGGAGAATGGTTATAACCTCTGTCAGGCTATTCTTACTATCTGTAATTTGCTGGTGATAACCGATCCCTTAATCTCTTACCCTGCTGTCACAGACTGTCACAGGGACAGCAATTGCACTAAAACATTCCCCAATGGGGTCACAGACAGCAATAAAATTCTGACAATATTTATTTTTAATCATATTTAAAGTAATATAAGTTTTGGCTAGAGTTGGTATTTTATGAGTAAGTCACAGGAACTGGAAGTCACTCAAACTGGTGCTTTGAAATGGCAGATCACAGCACTTGGGACACCAAGGTGAGTGCAGTCTACGCAGTACACTCACTGCCACCCTGCTCTATTGGTCCGACTTAACATATCACTGTGCAGCTGCCCATTAAACAAGATCAAGGCATAAAACTTGAGGGATCAAAATACCCCATCCCAGCAGAGTGCATATCGCCTTCATTTTGAGCTGATCTGATGAAGCCAACAGCTTGGCTCTGTTGGGCCTTTTGAGCAAACTCCTTCATAGCTTCACTACTGGAAGGGCTGGCCTGAACCTCCGGATTTGGCATTAACACTAAAACATTGTTTCCCTCTACCCCTTCCACTTTTGAATATTCCCTATTTGCAACTAGCACTGAATATTGGTCCGTTTTGCCTCTGTTTTCTTTGTGTTTTGGTATTAATGCTAGGGCGTCATTTTGGTTAACTTTATGAACTTCCACATAGTCCATGGCTCGAGGAAACATGAAGGAAGTCTTCTGGTTGGCCAGTAAAAGTAGCATATCAGGGTCCACGCCCTTGGAATGCAAATCTGCCAAGTCAATCTGCTTGTTTTGGCTCTCCTCACCAATGGTCTCTATTGTTCTAAAGAATCTCTGCTGGCTGTTTTCTTCATTTGGCATCAGAAATGCTGGCATATTGACATTCATTGCGCCAAGGGCTAACTTGCAAACATCTGTGATGTTGTGGTATGATGACTTTGGAGACGGGTTATCCGTTGCAGTGCCATTAGGCCAGTTAAAAGAACTGTTATCACTGTAGTTTGAAAATGAGGCGTCCAGCTTAATTTGTAGAGGCCAAGGGCATGTAGTTGCAGAAAGCTCATTAGTACTGTTTTCAGCACTCTTGAAACCCTGGGAGATGACCCTTTGGTCCTTCTTTCCTTCAGAGGGAACAAAGGGACTGTCACAGCTTCCTCTTCCTGAATCATTGTCTGTGTCCACAGGGGAAACTTTAATATGGTGGTCTTGTGGGTCCCTTTCTGGAGTGGACATGAGGTGCTCCTTGCTGTCATCCACCTCTAAAAACTCCACCAAGAGGTCTTCACAGTCAGAGGTTGGAGGAAATCCTTGACAGCCAAAAGCACTCAAGAGTTCTTCAGATTTCCCGCTCTGGCAAGAAATTAAAGAAAAAAACTATTACAATGCGATTGAACAACAAGACAGCAAAACACAGATAATTATACTCCATGTATGGGCTTGTGTGCACCAGAGTTTTTATAATATTAATTTATTCGTAAATAGATATATAGATATGGGCTGTTGCACATACAAGATTATCAAAAAAGCTTTATTAGATAATGGTATTTTACACTAAATCTATATTTGTCGTAAAGTTTGAGTGATGGCAAATAGCTCTTTTTTTTCCCAAAAGGAATTGCCACAAAGTATGTCTACTCAAAAGCTTTGTAGCTTCTATTGTGAAAAAAAAAAAAGCTTTGTAGCTGACTTCATTTTGCAGATTAACAAGCAATTTTCAGAGGAGTGATTTAAGACTCTGTGACAGTAAGATCAATTTAGAATGAATAGGCTGTATGTCATAGAATTTTTCAATGCTTCTCTATGTGTAACACGATTCTCCCAATAGGCTGCGGCAGCTATGTGCTAGAGCAGGGGTCTCCAAATTTTCCAAACAAAAGGCCAGTTTATTGTCCGTCAGACTTTAGGGGAGCCGGACTATGGCCAGTGGAAGTGGAAATTTTCCTGGCATCAATGTAAATATTGCCACATTTGGTGTTGAGGGGAGGAATAGTGCCCCATCATTGGTATCATTGGGAGGAATAGTGCCTCAATATTGGTGTCAGTGGGAGAAATGGTGCCCCACTGTTGGGTCAGTAGTGTCTCATATGGAAGGGGTAGTGCCCCAAGGGCTGGATAAAGGTAAGCAAAGGGCCACAGTTTGTAAACCACTGTGCTAGAGACTAGAGGCAAGGAGGTGATCCAAAGAGCTGCAGGCTTTAAATAGGGATGTCACCCTTAGTCATAAACAATGTAACCCTTAGCATCACTAAAACATAAGCATACCTGACCAAACCATTTAATTTGTATCCAATCAGGCAGGCCTACCAGTTTTTTGGAAGATGGGGATTCCGATATGGGTGATCACTTTCAGACTACATTGACCTGGAACTGATGTGTAAATCACATGACTGGCTAAAAAAATCACAAGTATTTTGGCAGCTGTTTCAAATATCTATAATCTATCTATAAAAGTTCCCTTTTAAGATTTAATAACCAATAACCTAAATCAATATACTAGACAAGATGCCAGTGCACAAAAGCCCCAGGAGTTGGGATTACACAGTACCTTGGAATGTAATGAGCAGTTAGCACATACTTACACATGAATTCTACATCGGTATTCTTGTAGCTGCCATGACTATATCTTTCATAGTGGGCCGACCTGAGCTGTGTGTGCAGAGAGCAAACAAAATCGCCTTATAATGGAAATGTTCTGCTCTGGATTGCTATTTCTGCTTTGTGATTGGTTTATAAAAGGAGCAAATCAGTGTAAAGCCTAGCAAAGATCAGCACTAGGGTTCAGGTTAAGTCACTGGTTCCCTGGTTTAGGGCCAGAAGTGTTGCCTTAAGTTTTGGCAGGAATACAGTACAAGGAAAATGAAGTGAAAGTGGATCTCTGGGCAAGTGTAAAATTAATTCACATTCTCATGTACTCCAGTCCTCCCGTGAGGCAAGTTCCTTCTGAAACCTCTCGGTAGTACCTTTGTCTTGGGTTTCACCTGCTACAACTCACTAAAGAGACTAAAGAGACTGCTCCTACTTGTAAAGTCTGTCCTGCATAGGGGTGAATTATTGGATGCGTACTGAGGAGCACTTGGTTGGTACAAAAGTTCTAACTTGGAAGACTTGTTGAAACAATTAATGGATAGGAGCATCAATTACAACCGATGCATACACAGTTGTAAGAACAATTATTGGAAGGACCACATCTTGAAGCCTTTCATGAACAAGGTTCAGTTCACCCAGATATTTTGGATAGTGGATATAATATCTAAAACGTGACCAAGTCTGGCATCACTTATTCTTTAACCAATTGTGAACCAATAATCCTTTCTTTCTGTACATTTTTTAAATATTTTTAAAAATATGATTGGTAATGAGGATGTTAGATGAACTGCGTTCAAATTGGATCACAAAAATGTCAAGGGGAATCAGAAACTGACTACCCAAATATAGTCTGTGACAAATGAGTCTATATAGGAGAACTGTGGGCATTACCACACTATAGCTTAATCAGAAACACAAAATTTAATGAACAATAACGTCTGTATGAAATCTTGGATTAATCCATACATCCTGCTCTCTTGAGTTTGTTCAATGGTATACCCATATGCAGTACCACGGGTTACAATTGTAATATGTTGGTGGCACCCACCTCACAGAGTGCTTATAAACATTAGTCTGATGATATCCTTCCATAATATAGGGATGATGGTACACCCCATGAGTGTAAATATTCCATGTATAGGTTGACTTATTATTGCCAGAAGTGCAGAGGGCTGTTTATGGTGTTGGTCTTCTCAATCTGCTCTGAACTTCTGATGGAACTTTAATCAAAGACCTTGTTTAGTTTTGGATAGAGCCGGTATGGTTGAAATGTTTGTTAAGTTTTCTGTAGCTACAGAAAACTTAACAAAGGTTTTAACCATACCGGCTCTATCCAAAACTGAAAAAAGTCTTTGGTTAAAGTTCCATCAGATGTTCAGAGCAGATTGAGAAGACCAAGACCATAAGCAGCCCTCTGCACTCATGCATAATACCAGGGCCATCTTAATATCATCATGGATCCCACACACACACACATGTACACAGACATGCAAACACACAACCCCCCCCCCCCATACTTGTAGAACAGCCCTTACTTGTTAGGTGGTGTTCCTTGTCCCACTCCCAGCTCTTGTGCAGGACACATGAGGGGTGCACATGCAGGAATTTACCAGAAGTGGCAGCAAGGAGCCCGATGTCAGCTCAATGACTCACACACATTCCAAAAGGTAGCGCAGACACGGAGCTCTCCTGCACCCGCCCCTGCCTTCTCCCATCCCTGCCAGACAGCCGGGCCCTTCTAGACGCTCGGGGCCTTGCTAGTGTATAGGCTGTACCTAGAGTTGCCACCTCATCCCTTTAAACCCGAACACATATTAATTACACAGGTTCTGAGGCTAATTTCATGCAGATAAGGCACCAAGTGAGTTTAATTATCACCTTAATCAGCCACAGGAACTGTGTAATTAATATGTGTTTGGTTTTAAAGGGATGAGGTGGCAACCCTAGCTGTACCCCCCTGATGGTGGCCTTGCCCGCCAGACTGCCTGTGCCCACTAAGCCTGACCCCCTTGCCCCACTGCTACTTCTATTTGTCTGGCTCTGATGGGGCCCCAGGTGAACCAGTGCCCAGGGGTTTCCGCTCAGTAAGACGGCCCTGCATAATACTTCCTCACTTGGACCAAAAATTAGAAACGGATCCTTGGTGTGTGATGCATCTTGTTACAGCTTCATTTAGCAAACAATATACAAACCAGCATTTACGTGTTGCTTGAAAAAAACTTGGCATAAGCTGGAATTTGCTGTTAACTTTTTGCGGACCTTTGAGAGCTATATAAGGCCCAGTTGCCCAAAGACAAACTAACTGTTAGGAAAACGGCTCTGACCAGGGAAAAGTGTGTGGGCCGCTCGATAGGAAAGGGGTATGTAGACTTGTGCCGGCATCTTAGCTAAGGGAAACCGGCAGTGATGCCTTGTGGCTTCTCAGCCGGCTTCCAACCACTCAAGCGCGGCCCACACTGTGCTTTCTGATTGGTGCCTTAGACTTCTGGGACCTGTGATGTCCCAGAGGGCTGCAGGGGCAGGAGGGGGAGCCAAACTTCCACTCAGATCACCACGGTGATCCAGCCGGAAGTGGGGGTGGGGGGTGGGGAAGAATGGAGCTTCCTCTTTTTGGGTGAAGTTCCGCTTTAAGCCACAATACAGGCTTAATTAACAAGCTAATGCAAACAGCAAGGTGTAGGGGGTGTACTTTTTTGTTTTGGATATGGGGTAAAGTTGTGCAACCCTGTTTGGTTTCCCAATGGGGACATTTTCTTTATTTATTGTTGTGTCCCACAGACAGGAGATGAGGACACTTCTCCCTGACAGCTACAGAAAACCTAACAAAGGTTTTAACCATATCTGCTCTATCCAAAACTGAAAAAAGTCTTTGGTTGAAGTTCCACCAGAAGTTCAGAGCAGATTGAGTGGACCAAAACCATAAACAGTCCTCTGCACTCCTAGCAACCCACAGAAGGTAAAGTATGTGAAGTAATTTTAAACTTGTGTGGAGAACACTATAAAAAGTGGTTTGAAATTGAAATTAAATATTTCTCAGGTTATTTCTGTAACAATATGGGGATGATTTATTAAAGGCAAATCTACTCTGCACTTGTAGTGCAAAGTAGATTTGCCTTTAGTAAATAAACCCCTATGTGTCAATCCAATATACCAATTCATAGAAATGTATATCCTATGGCAGTCTAATGCCCCGTACACACGGTTGGATTTTCCGACGGAAAATGTGTGATAGGACCTTGTTGTCAGAAATTCCGATCGTGTGTGGGCTCCATCACACATTTTCCATCGGAATTTCCGACACACAAAGTTTGAGAGCAGGCTATAAAATTTTCCGACAACAAAATCCGTTGTCGGAAATTCCGATCCTGTGTACACAAATCCGACGCACAAAGTGCCACGCATGCTCAGAATAAATTAAGAGACGAAAGCTATTGGCTACTGCCCCGTTTATAGTCCCGACGTGCATGTTTTACGTCACCGCATTTAGAATGAATGGATTTTCCAACAACTTTGTGTGACCGTGTGTATGCAAGACAAGTTTGAGCCAACATCCGTCGGAAAAAATCCATGGATTTTGTTGTCGGAATGTCCAACTGTGTGTACAGGGCATAAATCTGTTTAGTACTACTGATTACATGTACAATAACATAGTGGTTAAAGCTTGGAAAAAAAACAGTTACCTTGAGGAGCTGGGTATCAAATCCCATTATTTTTGGTCCAGGAACAGGAGGACATATACAGGACATCCAACTGGAAGAAAAATGGTAGAAAAGAAAATTGAAATGAAACTCTGACAAACCAAGCAGATCAACCAAAACTGAAGTACGTTTAACCTATTTAGCGATTATTCACTGACTGTATAAAGCCGACGTGCTATTACATAGCCAAAAGCCAGTACACATCTGTCCATCTCGACTATATGAGCCTGTTGGGCATCCGATTTAAAAACCATGGGCGATATCCCTTTGCAGCTATCACAGCTACCACCCATCTGGGTGGACTTTCCACAAGATTTTGGAGTGTGTCTGTTTAAATTGGTGCCAATTCAGCCAAAACAGCATTTGTAAGCTTAAATACTTATGTTGGATGGAAAAGACCTGGCTCACAATCAGTGTTCCGATTCACCCTAAAGCAGGTGTCCAGTAAGATTGAGGCCAGGGCTCCGTGCAGGCCACTCCAGTTCTCCACACCAAACCATGTTTGTATGGAGTTGGCTTGGGATACATGGGCACAGCCAGTTATTCTGGAACAGGGAAGGAGCTTCCCCAAACTGTTGAAAGTGCATGATTATGTAAAATGTCTTTGTATGATGATGCATTAAAGCCCATCTCCGAGGAGAACAAAAATGCTCCCTCTCAGTGGGGCTGTCTAAAGGCTCATTTAGGTCTAGGGAACCTCTAACAGCATTTTTGCTTAGCCAATCCTCCACTTCCCCTCCCTTATGCTCTGGCAGTGGACTGTCTTTCAGCATCCACACATTCAATGCAGGTCTATGGGCTCTGCATTGAAATGGATAACATCAGAGGGCATTTAGCTGCTGGGGCATAGGGGAGAAGAGGCTACGGGGACTGGCCTTACAACTCAGAGGAACCTGCGAGGACGGAGGATTGGATAAGCAAAGTGCTTTTCTGGTTCCCTAGACCTAAACAACATTTAACCCTTGCAGTGCAGGGGCAGACCCATTGCAAGGGAGGATTTCTATTTTCCCTGGAATTCAGCTATGACAGAACGCTTCACCTGAAAACATCTGATCTCAGTCATTTGGAGGGTTGTCCACATTAGGCTATTCATACTGTATATTCAATGGTACTTTCACAGGGGCATTTCATTGCTCAACTTCTGCTTCTGATGTGCTAAAAAACTGACGTTCGTAATGCAGCAACGCAAGCAAAACACACAAAGCCCATTTTTAGACAGAAACCTATTTGAATTTTTTTTTTTTTTTTTTTTTTTTACATCCGTGAAAAATTACTGGAGTGCATAGAGGAAACCCACTTAACATGGAAAGAATAAAAACATTCCTGGCTGAAAATTTCCATTACATCCCAGGACACCAACACGGCATGAAGGCAGTGCTGGTGCCATCAGCTCAATCGCTTTCCGCTGAAATTCTATAGGATTATGTAGTAATAACCTATAATAAAAATATTTGCCTCGTCCAATCCACCTTCATGAGTAATTTCCTAGATGTCTGGCACTGTGTCAGGAACTCCTGGGAGGGTGTCAAGAAAATAACGTTTTCCATTTCCAGCAAAAAGAAAATGAACCTTCTGTTTTGTTTAAAAAGCTTTATTTCTCTACATATAGTATTTTTTTTTTTTAGAAAAGTAGGAATGTTTAGTAAAGTTTAGCAGAGTATGTATTCTTAACTCAAAAAAGTCCCTTCTATTGCTGTCAGCATTGTTCAAATCTTTAAATTCTTTTTTTTTTTTTGGTACTGTGATCAGACTTCCCATAACTGGGATTAAAAAAAAAAATATTCCGAAATACTCAGTGCTCATTCTCTCTATACTGTATATACACACATGTGTATTTATATATAAAAAAAAAAAAGTTGCATAGCTGGTACATTTGTTTCATGCAACAGAGCAAAATCAAATGTTTTCAGGCTATCCCCTCTATATGTTGGATGTTACTTATTCATAAAAAACAGAGTAGTTCAGGAAAGTACTGCATTATGGCCACTTGATGTTACTGAGGATCATCAGATAGTAAGTACATAGTCATTTCCTTAACCATCAGCGCCATCTAGTGACTATAATGTGATTAGAGCATGGAAGAGTTAGAACCCTAATCATGGTAATATTGATGTCTGTCTCACCCTTTCTACTTGACCTGGTAGCCACTGTCCCGAATACAAATTTCTGTTACCATGCGTTTTGGCGTGTGTTAGCAAGGTGTGTTGGGATGACATTAAGAAATAATAGCACCGCACTGCGTCTGCAAAAGCAGATTTTTTTGTGCACTGCGAGAACGCTTGCACTTTTGCGTGCATTCCCACATCTCGAAATGGGAAGTTACCTTTGAACTCTTTTTTTTTTCACTTTGGAGAAATCCTCTTATCTCCTATTGTTGTCCTGATACAGGAGTGAAGGTAAATCTTCCAAACTGCTTCAAAAATGTGACTGGGTTCTAAAGATTCTTTACACCAGAGATCTACAAACTTAGAGAGCTAATTTACTGTGGTTCAGAGTTTAGGGGGGGTCGGACCATGGTCAGTGGGAGTAGAAAACATTCTGGGGTCAGAGGGAGTGAATAATGTCCCATGATTGGTATTAGGGGAATTATTAATGCCCTATCGTTTGTGTCAGTGGGAGGAATAGTGCCCCATCATTATTGTCAGTGGAAGGAATAGCTCCTGATCATTGATGTTATTGGAAGGAATAGTGCCCCATAGAGCCCCATTGGTGGTATCAGTGGGAGGAATAGTGCCCCATCATTGGTGTCAGTGGCAGGAAAAGTGCCCCATGACTGGTGTCAGTGGCAGGAAAAGTGCCCCATCATTGTTATCAGTGGAAGGAATAGTTCCCCATCATTGGTGTTAGTGGAAGGAATAGTGCCCGATCATTGATGTCAGTGGCAAGAATAGCGCCCCATCATTGGTGTTAGCGGCAGGAATAGTGCCCCATCGTTTGTGTTAGTGGAAGGAAATGTGCTCCATCACTGATGTCAGTGGAAGGAATAGTGCCCGATCATTGGTGTCAGTGGGAGGAATAGTGTTCCATTGTTGGTGTCAGTGCAGCAATTATTACCCCATTGTTGGTATCAGTGGGAGTAATAATACCCCATATCAGTGGGAGGAATAGTATCCCATGGGCCAAATAAAGGCAAGCCCCATTCAGCCCTTGGGCAGCAGTTTGGAGACCACTGCCCTACACTATTCCAAGACAAATGTTTTGGCTATGGATACACTTTCGTTTTTCTGTAACCTCGCACTCTACAACTAAAAGACTTACCTGCATCCTTTTAATGCCATTGTCCAAATCATTGTGAGACAAATCACAACAGACAGCACAGCAACTGATATCCACAGTGTCATGTCTCTTTTCCTTGTACCTTGAGTGCACAGAATAATTAGTTAATGGGTTAGTATTCAATTTATGAAAGGGGCACTGTCACTCAGATAAAGTGAAGAAATACAATTTATGTGTATGCCCAGAAAAAAAAATTGTTTTTTTAAGTCTCCATAGCAAGGAAAAAAAACCCAACAGGAGTTCTAATCTTCACTCTGTACAAAACTAATAAAAAGGCTTTACATACACTTTAATAGAAACTCTGGGGTTGATTTACTAAAACTGGAGAGTGCAAAATCTGGTGCAGCTCAGCACAGAAGCCAATCAGCTCCCAGTTTTATTTCAAAGCCTTATTGAACAAGCTGAATTTAGAAGCTGATTGGCTATCAGCTGCACCAGATTTTGCACTCATACCAGTTTGCCAAAAAAAAAAAAAAAAATAAAATCCACCATTGCATTAAAAAGTTTTGTTTTTATTTTTTCATATTAATTAATAACTTTCTTTCCACCACTTGAAAAAAGATTAGTAACATTGCAAGCTGACTGTGACAATGATTTAAATATCATACAAAGTTTACAGGTCTGTATCTACAGCTAAGGGGGGGTCCCCAATCTGCCTTTCCCCAAAAAACCCTCAATCTCCTGTATGGGTCTTACCAAACCCCCCCCCACACACGCCCCTTAAGCTGAACCATCGAAACAATTTTTTCTGCACTCCAAGCTGCCAACAAGGCTTAATTCTGGTTTGTGTAGCATTGTAGTAGTTTGCCGTTATTTTTTAACATAAAAATGTAATTATTATTTTTTTGGATGGGAGTGTACTTTAAAACAATAATGCTGTTAAAAAAATTATTAAGTGTTATACCTCGTTCACATTGGTCCGACTTGTCATGGGATTTGACAGGTCAAATCGCATGACACGTCCCACCCTATTGCTGGCTTTCGCACTGTTCAAATCGGTGTGACGCCAACTTTGCAGTGCCGCACCAATTTGAAAAAGTTGTTCCTGCACTACTTTTGACGATTTCGGGTGCGACTTGCATAGACACCTGTGCATGAAGCTACACAGATATCTTCCAAGTCGCACACGAAGTCGCACTGACATGCGGCTTTGAAAGTCGGATGAAGTCGCACGATTTCAAAGGCGCAGTCAATGTGAACAAAGGGTTACCTAGTCAATTTTTTTTTTTTTTTTGGTTTATGTCAATATAATTTACTGTAAGAGCTTTGTCAAATGATGTGATGCGTAATATATTAGATCATTACCTCCAGGAATCTTAATATAGCTTTCCTCACTCCATTCACTCCAGTGCTTGCTGTCAGCCTTGCATCGGACCTGGACCACATAGTCCTCCCCAGGTGTCAAGCTAAACACCTTCAGCTTGGTTTGATGGTCAACAAGATGCTTCTACAAGATGAGACAAGGCAATGATCAGCATCCACATGCCAAAAAGAAAAAAACACTGTGTGCCATATGTACCAAAGCAAGAACGGTCTAGATTTCCCACACTCACCCAATAAATCTGAACATTTAGATGTTGGCTGTTCTTGTTACTATAGAGAATAATATACTAAAAAGACTCCACTGACTGCTCTTTGCCTTCCATCTTTCTCCCACATTCCTCCTTGCTAAGGCTGGCCATCCACCAGTAGAATTCCTTTAGAAAAACTTTATTTTCGGTTTTATTTCTTAATAGTTCATAGGGTCAAATTGATAATTATTTTCAATCATAGTGACAAAGAAAATCAAGGAAAAGAATTGGAAATTTTTCCTGAACAAACAAAATTCTAACTTTGAATGTAGATTTTGTTTAGGGAAAAAATGTATTTATTGTAATGTGTATGTTCATCCCAAAACTGAACATAGAATTGAAAACATTGTCATGCCAAACACATTTTTTTCGTTGTTCTGATAAACATTCCAACAAAATTCTACTGGCCAGCTTAACACTCTTCCTCTCTGCAGGGCTGGTGCAAAGATTTTTTAAACCCTAGGCGAAACCTAATTTTGCCGCCCCCCGCTTGGCACCACCCCCTTTGCCATGCCCATGTATACCCCACCTTTTTAATGAAGTGCCCATCAAATGCAGCCCACCAGCACCCATTAAATGCAGCCTCATCAGCGCACATCAAGGCAGCCTACCAGCACCCATCGATGCAGCCTCACCAGCACCCATCAATGGAGCCTACCAGCGGCCATCAATGGAGCCTCACCAGCGCCCATCAATGGAGCCTACCAGCGCCCATCAATGGAGCCTCACCAGCGCCCATCAAATGCAGCCTCACCAGCACCCATCAAATGCAGCCTCACCAGCGCCCATCAAATGCAGCCTCACCAGCGCCCATCAAATGCAGCCTCACCAGCGCCCATCAAATGCAGCCTCACCAGCGCCCATAAAATGCAGCCTCACCAGCGCCCATCAAATGCAGCCTCACCAGCGCCCATAAAATGCAGCCTCACCAGCACCCATCAAATGCAGCCTACCAGTGCCCATCAATGAATGCTTGCTTGCCTCCATTCATTCGGGAGTCAGGACACAGACACAGTCCTCCACTGCTGCTGCGCCTCTGTCACTATGCGCAAACAGAGCAGCGGCTGCCTGCTGATGTTGAGACTTAGTTCCTTGCTGCAGAGAGAAGAGAGTAGGAACACCAAGTGGCCGGGCACCATAGGCAGCAGCGCACCCTAGGTGGCTTCCTAGTTTGTCTAGTGGTAGCACCGGCCCTGCCTCTCTGCTACAAGCTAACCTGTCTCAGAATGAAAAAAGGGGACACAATGTGGGCCCACTTTCCTGAGATTGTGGCCACCACATCCCATTTGATTTCTAATGCAGCATTAGTTAGCATTTAGTGCAGGGGTCTCCAAACTATGGCCCTCCAGTTGTTCAGGAACTACAGTTCCCATCATGCTTAATCATGTCTGTGAATGTCATGATTTTACAATGCCTCATGGAACGTGTAGTTCCGCAACAGCTGGAGGGACAAAATTTGGAGATCCCTGATTTAGTGGGAACAGGTATTTAGGGGATACTGCCTCTTTAAGGATGGAGACTAGACGATCCAGTAGAAACCAATTAAAATCCTGGGAATGTTCTGGAAGACCGGGATAGGCTATATAAGAGCAGCTGGAAAGGGGCTTGCCCTCTTTTCCGGTGGCCAGAGCAAGAAGGAAAAAACTCTCTCCCTCCCACCCCAGTTGCGATCACGGTTTTGTGGTAGGGTCACCCTAGATTCCTAGGGGGGACAAGTTACTTCTACGTAAATATGTGGTACTGTTGCTCGAGTTCTGAAAACTGAGCAGAAAAAAACTGTCGTTTCTTTGAATTTATGCTGTTATTTGTGGTTAATAAAAGAGTTATAAAGGATGTTATTGGTTAAAACCAATAAAAGTGCCACGGCCAATTTTTGCCAAACTTCTGGTTTTATTTAATTTGTTGTGTCTGGGGAAGGTATATGGCGGGGTGGGCGTGGCCTGCAATCTCATTAGAAAACTGTCCTAAAATAGATACAATAAGCCAGACTCCTGCCCATAAATCAGGTCAAGTGTTTCAACAAAAAACTATGACTCCTAAACTGACTAGTTAGAGTTTTTAAAATAGAAAGGTCCTCTTTAGAATAAAGAATTTAGTCTTTTCTGGGCCTTATTTTTTGAAAGCGGATATGCTACATCATTATTTATACTATCCGAATAAGATCAATTTTTTTTTAAAATAAACATTTTAATAAAGGCGGGGGTATTTATTGCAATCTATAGTGGTGCTTTGTACGGGTGGGTGACCATGGACTGCGACAGCAGCTGGGTATATCGTGCTCTGTGAGGAATTGACATACAGGCCACATCTGGCGGAGTGTTTTTTGAGGGCTGACACAGGCGCTGCCCCTATTTGAGACGCGGTGACACCAAATAATACATTATGTCTTTGTGTCAGCCTTTTTTGTAAGCCTGTCTTTGTGGGACTCTGTTTTTGACTCTGTCTTCTATATCCAGGTTGGCCTTTCCACATTGAAGACTTCCATCTATTTTTCTGTCCATAGAGGGTTGGTGGTACTAACATGTGTGGACCAATATTACACTGTGATTGGTATACAATATTCAAATCAGTCATTGAGTCATCCATTTAACTTGGATAATCCCAGACCCTCGGTTATTTAGAACATGGGTTCCCCTATTGCCAGCTGTGGCTGTCCTTATTGTGCTGTCTTCAGCACCCCTATGTCCACCTAAAAGACATAGTTTCTTGCCATAAATTTATTGCCATTAAACTTATACCATACTGTCTTATCCTAGGGAAGCGGCTTTTGCAGTGAAACGCGTTGACACATACAAAAGTGACGCTCTAATCTACTATCATGTGATACATTAGCTTTAGAAGACTCGTCCAGTGTCATTACAAATGAGTTTAGGTCTCTTCCATTCCCAAAGGGCATCTGAATGGTTGTTTTTATACATTTTTGCTTTTATATTGACCCAATGGGGTCTTCTTTTAAAACTGCTTTTTATGATGATTTTATAACATATTTGACTCTGTTCACGGTCTCGCTATGTACCTGAAAATGAAGGTCTTCTTTTAACCACTTGCCAACCAGCGACGTACCCATGCGTCGCTGGACTTCAAGCAGTTATACCGAGATGATGTCCTTATCTGCATGGATCACCCCCAGTACTGTTTTTTAGAGCTCTCGGCTATCTTGTAAAAGCAATCCTAGAGGCTAATTAGCAGCTGGATTACTTTTACGAGCAATGGGAAGGACTCCCCCCCCTTGCCACCTTCTGTGGCTTGCTTGGGCTCTCCCGTCCCACCGGGAGACCCGAGCGGCCAACTGGTGCATCCACCGGCTGGCTGGGCAGCCGAAGAAAGCTGGAATCGGCTCTCCACCATGGTGGCCTGGAAGTGATGACCTGACATCTCTTTCGGTTTACCCAGATGTCAACTGCGCCATTTTAAAAAAATCAAAACAATTAAAAAAAAACACAAGATCTTTGCATGGATCTTTCAAGATCTTTCAATCGATTTGGGGTCTAATAGACCCCGGATCTCTCCATAAAGAGTTCCTGTCACATGGATGCTTACATTTCTTGTGACAGCAATAAAACTGATAACATTTTTTAATTTAAAGCAACAGCGTACAAGAAAAAAAATGATTAATAAAAAAAAAAAAATGAAACTGCCCCTGTCCCCCCCATGCTTGAATGCTAAGGCAAACACGTGCATCAGTCCCTCACGCACACGAACAGCGATCGTCCCACACATGCGAGGTATCCCCATGAACATCAGATCATGGGCAGTAATTCTAGTACTAGACCTCCTCTGTAAATCTAAAGTAGTAACCTGTAAAGACTTTTAAAGCTTCGCCTATGCATAGTAAAATTTATGTCATTTGTGGCGGATGCACAGGCGTATGCAATTTTAAAGCGTGACATGTTTGGTATCTATTTACTCGGCATAACATCACCTTTTTTATTGAGTTATATATTATTATATTTTGTATATTTGTATTATTGTATATTATTGTATATATGTTTGAAAAAACGCTGCACAAATACTGTGTGGCATAACAAATTGCAAAACCCACCAATGTATTCTCTAGGGCAGGGATCCTCAAACTACAGCCCTCCAGCTGTTGCAGAACTACACATCCCATGAGGCATTGTAAAACTCTGACATTCACAGACATGACTAGACATGATGGGAATTGTAGTTCCTGAACACCTGGAGGGCCGCAGTTTGAAGACCCTGCTCTAGGGCCTCTGCTTTATATATAACGTTTGTGGGTTCCAAGAAATTTTCTAGCAAAAAATACTGATTGTTACATGTAAACAAAACGTGCCAGAAAAGACCCGGTCTGCAAGTGGTTAAAGTAAGCCTAAAGAAAAAACAAGAAAACCCCTCTACGTTCTTAGAAGTTGAAATTTGTTTGGCTGGGTATCATTTCTCAGATATAAAACATTGCATTCTGACCTCCCAGGTATGACTCTTCTCCTCCTTCAGTCGGACCTCATACTGAAGTGTGATCCAGCCCATTTTCACATCGGCCTTCTCAGGTGGGACCCATGTCACCAGCAGATAGGGTAGGCTGGCCTTTTCCGTTTCATAGAGGAGGGTCAAATTTCTGGGTGGATAAGTTTGCACTGCAGGAAGTAAAAGCTATTATTTAATAAACCGAAACCCCTCAAGCGCAAAGAGAATTAAAGAAAGAGAAACAACATACAAAACAATGCCTATAAATGCAGGGAGATCGGTCTTTTTTGTAGGTACACTTTTCAGGTTCTCTTGAGCATGTGGAGTAAGCTGGTTACAGACAGCACTGGCCCTCCTAGTCACCCGACTAGTGCAATAAGACGTTGGGATATTTCCATCCCTTTCTGCTGGCAGACCCCCCTATTCATTTCCCCCCTCCTCCCCATTGGAGAATCCTGTTGCTGAGTGAATCCTGAATGCTAAAGACAGCAACTCTAGTGCAACATTTCCCTGCGAGCTCTGGGCATGGGGCTAGACCTGGAAAAAACTGAAAGTGCGAAGTAGAAGATTTTTACCAGTACCTAATTTGTGGGAATAGCGTGTAATGGCCATGTGCGCCACAGAACAGGCTGGCAATTTACGTGTGCTCTAAAAACAGAAAAAAGTCAAAAACCTCTAAACTTGCCAGCATGGATATTTTTTACTTTCTTTGTAGAACCTGTTTAAAGAGAAACTTTTAACCATTTAAGGACCGGAAGGATTTGCCCCCTTAATGACCGGGCCATTTTTTTGCGATACGGCACTGCGCCGCTTTAACTGACAATTGCGCGGTCGTGCGACGCTGTACCCAAACAAAATTGACGTCCTTTTTATCCCACAAATAGAGATTTCTTTTGGTGGTATTTTATCACCTCTGCTGTATTTTTTTTTCTGCGCTATAAACAAAAAAAAAGCAACAATTTTGAAAAAAAAAAAAATTGTTTTTACTTTTTTTTAAAAAAAAAGTCTTCATCAGTTTAGGCCAATATGTATTCTACATATTTTTGGTAAAAAAAAAATCGAAATAAGCATAAATTGATTGGTCTACGCAAAAGTTTTAACGTCTACAAAATAGGGGATACATTTATGGCATTTTTATTTAATTTTTACTAGTAGAGGCGGGGATGTGCGATTTTTAACGGGACTGCGACATTGCGGTGGACAGATCTGACAATTTTGACACTTTTTTTGGGACCACTGACATGTATACAGTGATCAGTGCTATAAAAATGCACTGATTACTGTATAAATGTCACTGGCAGGGAAGGGGTTAATACTAGGGGGCGATCAAGGGGTTAAATGTGTTCCCTGGGAGGTGTTATATACTGTGGGGGGGATGAGATTGACTGGAGGAGGAGAGAGATCGCTGTTCCTGATCACTAGGAACATCATATCTCTCTCTACTCCCCTGTCAGAACGGGGATCTGTTTGTTTACATTGACAGATCCCCGTTCTGGCTCTATGTGGAGCGATCGCAGACATTGCGGCCGCCGGCCACACGCATCGTCTCTGGCGGTGCCCGCGCCTGAAATAGCCATTAAAGAGACCACCATACCGGTACGGCGATTTGCGCAGCCGAGCCAACCTGCCGCAGTATACAGTAACTGCGGCGGCTGGTCGAAAGCGGTTAAAGAGAAATCTTTAAACAACACAGGGCTCTGAACAGAGGTAAAGATCGCTTTGGTTTTTTTTCCCTCCAAAGCAGGTAAAAGAAACAAATCGATTTGTAGTGAAAATCAGCAAATCCTACACACATTAACACTTGTTAGACACAAAGTTAACCCCTTGATTACCCCAAGATGTTAACCTCTTCCCAGCCAGTGTCATTAGTTCAGTGTACATTAGTGTGTGAATTACACTGTGTGACAGTGTATATTATTGGCGCTGATCACTGTATTAGTGTCACTGGTGATGTCAGCGTCAGTCAGTTCCCACAAAGTGTAAGTTAGTGTCAGATTTCCCGCTGCACTATCACAGTCCCACTATAAGTCGTTGATCACTGCAATTACTATTATAAAAAAATAAAATAAATAAAAATTTCAGGATATATTCCACAGTTTGTAGACAGAATAACTTTCACGCAAACCAATTATTATACACTTATTGGGATTTTTTCTTACCAAAGACATGTAGCAGAATACATTTTGGCCTACATTTTAGAAGAAATTTGATTTTTTTAAAAAAAATTATTGGATATGTTTTATAGCAGAAAGTAAAAAATATTGTTTTTTTTTTTTTTTCTAAATTTTGGCTACAAAGCTACGAAATGTCTTCAACGTTACAGAAAAATTCCAATTGAATTTGACTAATAACTACTGCCTAATACCATGACCTGGATAAAGGAGAACCTTTACAGACTTAGGCTGCCCAAAGATGGATTGTTTTTTCTCATTGAAAGAAAAAAAAAACAGATATCCACACAAGCGAGGTGGACAGAGGAATCCTCTCTGCTGTGTTCTTGTATTCTGACAGTAGGGACTCCTCCGCTGTCAGAATACACTGATCAATGCTGCAGCTGGTTGGCTGCAGGTACTGATCAATTGAAAATTTTCCAACATTCTGCTTGTAGGCAGGTGCAGTCTGCTGTCTCCACTGCAGGTGGAGCTCAACCACAGCAACAATGCAGAGGGATTGGAAGTCATGGGGAACAGGGATCCTCTATGTGGTTTCCTGATTCACTGGGGCAGTGTTCTGATTGGATGCTGGCCACCCATGTGACTCTTGCAGCCATCCAAGCATGGAAGAGTCTATTTATGACCCTGGCCCCTGGGCTTGGCGTCCCTTTTGCAAGAGGGTAGAGTAGGGAAAGGTACCCCGTTTTTTAGGGACAGTACTAGCAGTAGGAAAAGGTTCCTGATGAGGAGGGAAAATGTATGGTCACATCTCTGTGGAAACTTTCCTGATTGGGCACAAGACGACCAGGCCGCATTCTGTCCCCTCTCTACAAATGCTGTCAGTTCGGCTGGAACCTACTTCTTCACATTATTAATGTAGCACCCTGGTGTTTAGGCAGGGATGCTCACCATAGATTTACTTGCCAGGAGTAGTTATCCTGGTTGATTGTTATAGATCCATTGATTTCTCCCTAAGTTTGGCCTTGTTGCACTTTTATCTTCTACCACTAGGTGGCCGGGTACTTGGTGGTACTAGATATGAGAAGGGAAACCCAAGGTCAGGTTATGGGTATATGGGGTACCTTAGCCAATGGGCAGGGGTTTTCTTGGATCCCTTGGCCTGCTGGGAGAACCTAAATATTCGGGTGGAGTCAGGTGATCTCTGTTCTTTGCCACCTGGACCGCTGTCTGGGTGGAGGTGTGTCGATGTGCCCCGGGCTGCTAGGCCAGAGATTGGGCCTATCCCTGAGGTGTCTGGCTGCTAGGCTGTCTGAGGGCCTATCCAGAAGCAAGAGGGCAGCGCAGGGTTGGGATTGCGGCTTGCAGTCCAACCAGAAGTGACGGTTCTGCCAGTTGGAGAACCTGTCAGTGGTCGGAGGTAGAAGGGGAGCTGTCGACACTAAGGGACCAACCACCTTATTACCAGGGACCACAGTGAGTAACTGAAGCAAGTACTGGAGCAGTATTCCCATGGAAGGGGCACAGGAGAGAATCGGGAAACTTCAAGCGGTGATCAAGCCAGGGACCCAGCCAGCGGAGGGGACACTTGCAGAGCAGACTTTTGAGTCAAGCCAGGGACCGAGCAGGCCAGTGGGATGAAGCTTGAGAAGTATCAGGAGTTCCATGCTAGGGACCCAGCATAGAGGCGGGGGTGACGCTTGAGGAAGGTACCACCATGAAGATTGGAGGAGCTCAAGGGATTCAGTGACAGTGAATCAGAGGGTCTAGTGAAAGACCGGGAGCTCAGTGGGCTGAAGAACTACAAGGAGAAGTTGTAGTGAAGGTAAAAGAACTGTTACGCTTTGTGTTAGGAACTGTTAAAGATCGTTGCCATAGGAGACAGCATTCCTGCACGTGCAGATGTAGCTTCTCGCTGGAGGCTTTTCGCTGCACGGCTGTCCTCCTATTGAAGTCTCGGAGTCTGCTAATTGAACTTGCAACCACTCAAGGGTGTCCTGGCCCTAACCCTCTTTCCCCCCAAAAAAGATTGTTAAGAGAAATAAACCTGCATATATTGTATGCAAACACACAGAAATACTGTACTGGTGGCTTATTTATCCTTCTAGACGCAGCATATAACGCATGTGTAAGAAACCATAGAAGCTCTCCCTACTACAAATAACATGCATGTATTTATAGTGCGGCAGCTATAAATACACATAGGCTATAGGATTGCAGAGCTTGCCAGTTAAGCCTGTTTATGAAGCATATAGATGCAAGGCAATAGTTCAAGGACAGATATTTTACCCTTAAGCTGAAAATGATCCACACTAAAAACTCTCACTTCATCTGTATACGCCAGAGAGCGAATAAATAAATCAGATTCACATCTACATTATTTAGATGTATACCTTATATTAGGAAATGCAACTGGTATTCTCTTGCAGGGACTAATAAAATAGACTTGACAAATACTGATTGCAAAAAAGTCTATTGCTTTCAAGTCACGTTGCATCAGACATGTACTAAAAATGGGAAACAGTAAAAGTGTGCAGCGCCACTTAGAAGGAAGCAGATGCTACATATGTGATGTGCAAATATGACTGCCCCTGTGTATATATGATCTTGCAAGCAAAAACCTTTTTTAAAAACTTTAACACAGTTAGGTAGGTTACAGAATCTTTACAAATCAATTTTCCTATTACTGGCTGCTGGATCCTGAGGACCGCACCATAAGTGGCAAAGGGCCGCGGGTTGGGCACTAGGGATTTATGGGATACAACCAGGTAAGCTCAAATCTGTTGTCATTTGTTGTAATCAATTTTGGAAGGAGACACACATGAGCGCCTATTTTCTCTTTTCCATTAGAGAAGAAGCATAACTACATTCTAAAAAACAGTTTGTTTTCTTTTTTAGGCTTTCGTTTATTTTTTTTTAGTTACATATATAGTTACATAGTAGGTGAGGTTGAAAAAAGACACAAGTCCATCTTTCTGCTGGCGATTCCCTGTTTTTATAGGCGGTGGGAGGGGACAACCCCCCCTTTACCGGCTCGCCAGTGCGATCAGCAAACCGGCCGTTTACCATAGAGCTGACCAAGAACCACAATGTCCCCGGTCATCTCTACGACCTTCGGGACTGGGGCACGACGTTATGGGTTGTAAACACTGCCGTTGCCTCGGCTGGGAAGCCAAGATAATATTTTTTTTTACTTTAGATTTTCCAGCCTAGAGGAGAGATCTGGGGACTTATAGACCCCAGATCTTGCTGTAAAGAGGACCTGTCATGCTCTATTCTTATTACAAGGGATGGTAACATTTCTTGTAATAGGAATAAACGTGATAAAAAAAATATAAAGGGAAAATGTCAAAATATAAAAAATAAAAGTAAAATAAACAATAAAAAAATGAAAGTGCCCCTCTCCCCGCGTGATGGCTCGCGGAAGCGAATGCATACATCCGTCACACCCGCATATGTAAACGGCGTTCAAACCACACATTTGAGGTATTGCCGCAAACATTAGAGCGAGAGCAATAACTTTAGCCCAAGACCTCCTCTGTAACTCTAAACAGGTAACCTGTAAAAAAATTTAAAGCGTCGCCTATGGAGATTGGAAGTACCGAAGTTTGGCACCATTCCACGAGTGCACGCAATTTTAAAGCGTGACATGCTAGGTATCTATTTACTCGGCGTAACATCATCTTTCACATTATGCAAATAAAAAAATTGGACAAACTTTAGTGTTTTTTTGTAAAAAAACGCGTTTGAAAAATTGTAGGAGTGAAGTGTCAGAATTGGCTTGGATGGCAAGTGGTTAATGCTACACTGGGTGATCTCAGTTATTTGAGACAAGTTCACATCTTCTGGAACAGGAAATTGCAAAGTACAAACAGCTGTTGTTTTTTCGTGTTTTGCATCCTCTTACCTACATCACCGATCTCAAACCGAAAAATATCAGACACGTTGGATCCCAATGCGTTTGTTGCTTTCACGTAGACGAAGTAGTACATCCAGAGAGAAGAATGAGTCTTATCAAAGAAGCAGGTGTATGGCCCTGACGAGTGATAGTCTGGGCACTCTTGCTCTGTTTTAGTTCTGAAACACAAATGAGAGATAATATAAAACCCACAGAAGTAAAAATGCAGGATCCTCTTGATTCTCTTAATATATTAGACTCCCCTTCATCATCATAAATTACAATTCTCAGTAAAAAAAAAAAAAGAATCCTGCAAGGTAACAAATTTTTAAAATGTACTTGTCCTACCCCGGCTTGACCCATGGTGCTGAGGCAAGATCCTGGGAAATGCGGAATATTCCAAATCTCGTGAAAAGTCCCACCTGATGTTTCAGATACTCCTCATTCTACGGGAAAAGTGGGACATCACCCCCTGGCAGCACAGAAGTCAGGAATATGTTAAAAATATATACTAATTTCTTTTCCCTCCAAATTTTTTTTAACTAACTTCAAGGGCGGCCCGTCCATTAAGGGCACATGGCCTCCTCTATCCATGTGTCTGGCCCCTTTCAGGACACCGAAGCATGGATTCCAATGCGGTGGGCCTGTTTTTTTTAAGCACCAATTAAAGCCAGAGGCTCTAATAGGCTTCAATATAGGGTGGGCTCAGGTCGCAGAGAGTGGGCTCCGAGCCCACCCAGGTGTGTTACAACAGCGAATCCCCCCCCCAAAAAAAAAACACCAGCTGCCACTGACTAACTTAGACTTAACTAGACTTTGCTACTTTACTGTATAGAGAAGTGGTCTCCAAACTGCAGCCCGATGGCCAGATGCAGCCCTTTGCATTTCACCTGGCCCTTGGGGCACTTTCATCCACTGATACTAACGGAGGGGCATAATTCTCCCCGCTGACACCAATGAAAGGGCATTATTTCTCCAAATGACACCAACGACAGGGCCCAATGACACCAATGAGGAGTACAATTCCTGCCAGTGACACCAATGATGGAACTCAATTTCTCCCAATGACACCAACAATGGAGCCCAATGGCACCAATGAGGAGCACAATTCCTGCCAGTGACACCAATGATGGAACTCAATTTCTCCCAATGACACCAACAATGGAGCTCAATGACACCAATGAGGAGCATAATTCCTGCCAGTGACACCACTGATTGGGTACTATTCCTCCCACTGACACCAATGATAAGGTCCAGTTACTCCCAATGAAACAAACAATGGGACGATATTTTTTCCCACTTATGTCAGGACTTTTGCTACTCCCGATGGCCACAGTCCGCCCCCCCCCCCCCCCCCAAAGTATAAAGGACTGTAAACTGGCCCTTTGCTTAAGTTTGAAGACCCCTGGTATAGAGTTTATAAAAAAAAAAAAAAAAAAACTTTACTTATTTTTAGATGGAGTGAGGAAGTGTGGAAAAGGCTACAGAGATTCCTCCTCTCTGTTTGTTCTGGTGACCATTGTCAGAAGGTGATGGGAAATTTAAAATGTTAAAGGTATAGAGGGAAAATCTCCCACTACACCTATTCCAATGAAAAGGGATTTCCCATTTTAGTTATTTTATGTCACTTTGGGGTTGATTTACTTAAGGCAAATACAAGCATACCCCACTTTTAAGTACACAATGGGGTTTATTTACTAAAGCTGGAAAGTTCAAAATCAGGCTCACTTCTGCAGAGAAACCAATCAGCTTCCAGGTATTATTACCAACGCTTAATTGAACAAGCTGGGGTTAGAAGCTCATTGGTTTCTATGCAGAAGTGAGCCTGATTTTGCACTTTCCAGCTTTAGTAAATAAACCCCATTGTGTACTTAAAAGTGGGGTATGCCTGTAGACGGTGCACTTTGCAGGAGCAGTTGCTCCATAGCTTAGTAAATGCACAGAAGCTCTTCCATCACCCAATCATGTGTAAGCAAAAATGCTGTTTTTCTTTTTCTTTTCCTTGCACGTGATTGGGTATTCTTTGCAAAGTGAAGCTTTTCCTCATTTACTAAGCTCTGGAGCGACTGCTCTTGCAGAGTGCAAAGTGCACAGTGTATTTGCCTTTGGTAAATCAACCCTTTGGGCACAGGAAGTGAAGGAAAACCTATCCAATGAGACTCAGGCAAAAAAAAATGCTGCACAAAGGATTTAACCATTTTCTTTATCAGGCTTTGACAAAATACAGTGTCTAGGGGCAGCCATACATGGATTGAAGTTATTCCAGTTTAGCAGGGACCAGGTGATTTTCATTCCATGTATGGGCCGGCTGGTTGTACAGAAATCGTTATACCGATCGGTCTTTCCGAACAATCAGTGCCGCCGGCTATAGTTGTTAGCACTGAGCAGTGTATTCTGACAGCGGGGAAGTCTCCTCACCGTCAGAACACAATTCCCCCATCTGCCTTGAGTGTGGCGATGGGGGATTCAGGTCATTTTTTTTCGTTCAACCCGCTGGTTGAACAAAAAAAAATGACTAATGTATGGCCAGCCTAAAAATTATCTACTGCAACCAGAATTCTTCTTTCACTGATCTGCCTATGTCAACTGAAAGCTGACTACTTGTAGAACTAGAGGCGTTTTTTTTTTTTTTTTGCATGTTGGATAGAGTAAGGGAGGGTTATAGCCCCTGTCAGTTTTATGTTTGCCATCTGTGTCCCATTGGGGAGATTTCCCTTCACTTCCTGTGACATAGCTAAAACACGTGAGAGTGAATCCATCCAAGGTAAAGGAATCTCTGGTTGTCACCAGAACTAGTGTCCCCATTGGAAGATTTCTCCTCTATTCCTGTTCTAGTGACAACCCAAAGTTTGGGAATTTCTGTCACTTTCAAGCTTGGTGATAATGGTCACCAATACAGAGAGGGTGAATCTCCCCATCAGGGGCACATACAGCAATAAAAACTGACAGGCGTTCCAATCCCTCTCCGCTCTATCCAAAGCTAAAAAGAACGTTTTGCCTTTAGTTATACTTTAATAAATAGGTCTGCATGAATTATGGATGCTATTTAATGGCAAGGACAAGTTACATCAGAGCTTCAGGGCAAAGAAGGAGATCTGTTGGAATCAGATGGGTCTTACCTTTCTGTCCAGTACAGGACCGTGTAGTTTGTTGACAGTCCTCCATCCGAACCCGGCTCCCACCAGCAGGTGACCGTTTCCTTGTCATACGACCGGCAGCCGATCACTTGTGGTTGTCCTGGGGGAGACTGTGCTGTGGACCAATGGGAAAATTACTTGAATAATGAAAGCATGGAGAAGAAATGAAATCTGCTTTCTCAATACAATGAACTCCCAAAGGTCCAACCCAACGTTCTCACTGGTGGAGCAGAAAAAGTACTGCTAGAATTATGATCGGGAGAGTCAAACAGGCAGTCTGAATATTTGTGATTTTTATTTAGTTGTTTGTCTAGCGCTGCACTATTACATTACATGTTTTTCATTTCATGTTTCTGTGCTGGGATTTGATATTTTGACCTTGAGTGTTCAGCTGCTCTATGCTTGTATAAGGTTTATTTGCGCTGATTGAATTTTATATCATTATGGTTCAAGCAAATGCCTGGGGGAGGATACTCAGCAGTAGAGCTGCAGGATTCTGTATAAAATGAGAATCACAATTTTTTTGCTTAGAATAAAGATCATTAAATACGACTAAAACTAAAATGGCATTTTTGTCAAAAGACTAAAACTAGATCGAAATTTGACACTGAAATTAACACTGCTCTACCATTAGTCTAGCGCCGTATTTCCTCAGTCAGCATTAGTCATTGCAGGGATGAGACACTTTTCTTCTTACACTTTAACCTCCCTGGCGGTATGATTATTTCGGTTTTAGGTGCTGAAAGCGGTACAATTATTTTGCATGGAAATTTGGTGTTTTATATTGTAGGTCTGTAATTCTTAACAATAACACACTTAGATCTGTCCAAACAAGAGTCTAGTAGATATCCCGGGTATGATAAAGTTTGAAACACAAAAACATAAATTATAATATAATAAATAAAAATAAATAATTAAAAAAAATAAAAATAAATAATAATAAAATAAATTTCCCCACGATTCACTATCGCTCAATTCTGCAAGTGTTCTAATTTACTATCGCTGTTTTCTAGCTGGTCTAAAGCCACTTTTGACATAAAGGGACACTTTTTGGTTGCTATGGACAATCTCCAGTTTCCAGGCAGAAAGAACAGTATATATAATATAAAACTGCATGCAGGGCATGGGCCAAAGCACTGGGGACAAAAGGGATGTGAAATCATTTCATACAGTACTGTAATCTGTAAGATTACAGTACTGTATGTGTTATGATTTTTACTTTTTTTTTAATTTGCCGCCAGGCTCCACCCCCGTGCGTCGCGACGCTCGCAGGGAACGGAGCCTGGCAAGGAGAGGCTTCGGAGGAGGACAGAGCCCACGGACACTGCGGGGGACATCGCAGGATCCTGGGGACAAGGTAAGTAAGGAGGCACCAGGATCCTGCGATGTAATCCCGAGTGTGGCTCGGGGTTACCGCTAATGGTCCTGAATTTTAACCCCGAGCCACACTCGGGAAAACCGCCAGGGAGGCTACGAGGCTGAAAAAACATCTGTATCTGTAATGTAAAACTGTGTTGAATTCAACTTCTGTGTCTTATTTGAGAGTAAGGCCTCGTGCACACGGACGTTTTTACAGCCGCTTTTTTGAGCGTTTTTTGCAACCTAAAAACGCCTGTCTATGTTAGTCTATGGCTTTATGCCCACCTAGGCATTTTTGAGCTGCAAATGGCATAGGCGTTTTTAAGCTGTAAAAAAACCCCAAAACGAGTGGGTCCTGAGAGACGTTTTTCAACTGTAAAAACGCTCTAACGCTGATAAACGCTGATAAGTGCTGATAAACATCGATAAACGCTCAAAAACGTCGCTCACCAGCATTTTTTAACGTTTTTGATCTATTGAAAAAAAAAATTTTTGAAGAAAAAAAAAAAAAAGCTAAAAAACGCTAACGCAGAAAAACGCTAATGAATGCTAAAAAACGTTGAAAAAAGTTGGAAAAAAGTTAAAAAAACCTCACTGCAAAGCTACTGGCATTTTAATAACGTTATTTTAACATCCAGTGTGCATGAGGCCTTAAAGTGAAGTTCCAGCCTGTATTTAAGAAAAAATTAAAAGTCAGCAGCTACAAATACTGTAGCTGCTGACTTTTAATATAAGGACACCTACCTGTCCTGTGCGATATCGGCACCCCTAGCTGATTCGTCCATCGGCTTTGGGTGCAGGCGCCAGCATCCTTACTAAGGGAAACAGGAAGTGAAGCCTTGTGGCTTCACAGCCTGTTTCCTACTGCACATGCCCGAGTTGCGCTCCGCTTTCTGAATGGACCCACTGTCTTCTGGGACCTGTGTGTCTCCCAGAAGGCAGCGGGGAGGAAGGAGGAGAGGACGAGAATTTTGTAGATCGCTGCATCTTTGTGTGGCGAACTTACGCGGAAGTGGGAGTGGGTACCTGGTTTTGACAGGTACCCGCCCCCCCTCACCCCCAAAAAGTGCCAAATGTGGCAGTGGAGGGGGGCAGGGTGCAAACAAGCAGAACTTCCACTTTTGGGTGGAGCTCCGCTTTAAGATGTTGGTGGATGCTGCTGAATCGTCAAGTTGGTGTACTCTCCAGAAAAATTGAGATCTATGGAGGTATGTCAATGCATGAAGTGGCAGTTGAGACAGAACAGGGAATGTTTGGGGGATAAGAAATAACATAAAGACAGACTTTTTGCACAAGGTAAGTACCGTATACTCGAGTATAAGTAGTTCCGAGTATAAGTCGAGGCCCTAATTTACCACAAAAAAATGGGAAAAACCTATTGACCCGAGTATAAGACGAGGGTGAGAAATGCACAGCTACTGTAAGTGGAAAAGAGGGTCAACAATGCCCATTTGCAGCATCACTGTGCCCATTTGCATGCCTCACTGTGCCCATTTGCAGCCATAGGTCCCCTGAACTTCAAACTCTGTAGTTAAGGGTTCCTAGATGCCCCCTAGCTGCAGCCAAAATTTGGGGTCTCTGAACCCAAAGGGTCCCGAAATGACATTGCTGCAGATGGACACAGTTGACCAAATTTGGGGCCCCGTATCTCGGGGCCACTTAGAGCTAGGAACCCCAAATTTGGTGTGCAAACCCAGTGGAACTAGCACCAAAAGCTGGGGTTTCTAGCTCCAAGTGGCCCCGAGATACAAGGCCCCAAAAATCGGTTCAGAAAATGTCAAGCACTTTTCTGCAGCAGAGAATGAAATTTTCCGAACCAGCTTTGGGGCCCCGTATCTCGGGGCCACTTAGTGCTAAGAACCCTGGCTTTGGATATGTTATGGTACCAATTCCACTGGGTTTGCAGACCAAATTTGGGGTTCCTACTAGCACCAAGTGGCCCTGAGATATGGGGCCTCGAAGTCAGTTCAGAAAATGTCAAGCACTTTTCTGCAGCAGAGAATGACATTTTCCGAACCGATTTTGGGGCCCCGTATCTCGGGGCCACTTAGTGCTAGGAACTCCAGCTTCGGATATGTTGTGGTACCAGTTCCACTGGGTTTGCACACCAAATTTGGGGTTCCTA
The DNA here is from genome assembly GCA_037952925.1 of Lithobates clamitans. Lineage (NCBI taxonomy): Eukaryota > Metazoa > Chordata > Amphibia > Anura > Ranidae > Lithobates > Lithobates clamitans. The sequence goes on along the minus strand of JBBGZY010001812.1, from coordinate 2,412,711 downwards.
GCACCAAGTGGCCCTGAGATACGGGGCCCCAAAATCGGTTTGGGAAATGAAATTTTTTGCTACAGAAAAGTGCTTGACTCCAGTATAAGTCGAGGGGGGCAATTTCAGCACAAAAAAATGTGCTAAAAAACTCGACTTATACTCGAGTATATACGGTATGCAACTTTAATAGGCTTCCATTCCACCTAGCTGAAGTTTAGCCTTAACGCCAACCTTTTTTCTTTACTCTGCATGAGCAAATCATAGGTTTGCATTATTTGTGACTCAATGTACAGCAGTGCATTTCCCAGACACATTAGAGTACAGCAAGTGTGCTGGATTAGTGCTGTGTCACACAATGGCATTTGTTTAATAGTGATGATTGTTCTCCATCAAACAAATGCTATTGAGCCAGGACGTTTCAAAGCCTGTTATATAGAAATCATTGTTCTGAGTCAGTCACCCAGAGGGTTTTCAGATCTGCTAATAGCACCGAGACGGGCAAGCCTTTAACCCGTACAGTTTAGCTCCATGTCATGTATACCCCCCCTACGTTTAATCCAATATCCTTACATAATCTTGGCTGGGAACATTCTTATATAACATGTCATCGATTTCAAGCCATGCAGGAAACTATTGATCCGAAAAGATCCATGTAAAGATTTAACTATTTACTTTTTATGACAACCCGCATAATACTCTGCACAGCCAAGAGGACACGCATTAAATGATCCTCTATGTTCACATGTATGCAATGACTAGAAGCCAAGACAATGGGGGTTATTTACCAAAGGCAAATATACTTTACACTACAAGTGCAAGCTACAAGTGCACTTGAAATTGCACTGAAAGCGCACTTGGAAGTGCATTTGCTGTAAATCTAAGGGGTAGATCTGAAATGAAGGGAAGCTCTGCTGATTTTATCATCCAATCATGTGCAAGCTAAAATGCTGTTTTTTATTTTCCTTGCATGTCCCTCTCAGATTTACAGCGACTTTACTTCCAAGTGCACTTTCAGTGCAATTTCAATGCACTTTGCACTTGTAGTGCAAAGTTGATTTGCCTTTTGTAAATAACCCCCCATTGCTTTTCTCTGATTTAGAACTCCAGCCAAGCAGCTAGGAGCATTGCTGAAATGCATACAAAATATGTGGGCTGCTACACCTGCCAAGAGATATATATGATTCTTTCAGCCACCCTTGTGATTCGCAGGCCTCGGTCACATTGCACACCTAAGGAGGTGATGATCTCTGTTACACCTAAGTAATAAAGTCTGGACACCCTCTCAATGAAAATAGCAGCACAATGGCCATGTCACACATGGTTTAGTGGTTAGCACTGTGGTTAGCTTTGTCGTACTAGGGTCCTCGGTTTGAATCCCAACCAGGACACTACCTGCATGGAGTTTGCATGCTCTCCCTGTTCTTGTGTGTGTTTCCTCCCACAGTAAGAAGACATCTTGGTAGGTTAGCAGTTAAGTGCTAGGAGAGGCGTGAAACGCGTCAACCTGCTACTAAGTGATAGGAGAGGCACGAATCGTGTCAACCTTCTGTCCTCTACTGTGGTCTTTTTTTTTGGTTTTATGTTATTTGTTGATAAAATAAAATTGAATGTAGTTTCGGAGTGCCGGATTTTTCTTCGTCCGTTACATATACAGGCTTATGAACTGGGCCAGTACCCAAGGGCAGTGTGTGTGTGAGGTGAGATAAGAGTGGACCCTGGTGCAGCATTAATTGGCTCCTGTCCATATGCATATGAGCACAGGTGTGCCGGATGTGCCAGGGCACACCCTAATCACCGCACGTGCATTAGCATTATTGATCTGTGTGCCAGCAGGAAGATAGGTAGGATCTCCCTCTTACCAGCTCTGGCATAGGAGACTGTGCCGACAGGGAGATCAATGTGCCAGGGCCATATAAATGTAGACACACACATATGGTTTTTGAGCTTGAGGGTGCACACCCTAATGCAACAGTCTCTGCACACCTATGCATATGAGGTAGGGACTCATGCGCACATACAATATGTAAAACACTGCAAAAATTGTTGGTGCTATATAAATGTCTATAATAAAATAAAAATATTTCCCTGTGCACTCATGTTAGAGTGACAGCGCCATGGAATGTCATAGATTGGCTCTTCTCTCAATTCCACCCCAGGTATGCAGGAGATTACAAGACGACGGGCTTTTAGGTACTCATAAGGGTTGATTTACTAACGGCAAATAGACTGTGCACTTTGCAAGTACAGCTGCAGTCTGCAAATGCATTTGCTCCAGAGCTAAGTAAATGAGGTGGAGCTCTGCTGACTTCCATCATCCAATTATGTGAAAGCAAAAATGCCTTTTTTTTACATTTTTCTTACATGTGATTGAGTAGTCTTTGCAAAGTTGAAGCTTCACCTCATGTACTAAACCCTGGAGAAAATTTCCTTACAGAGAGCACTGTCTATTTGCATTTAGTAAATCCACCCCTTGCACTATTCTAAAATTAATGTACTGGAGTTATTACAAGCTATGCAATCACCCCCACCCCCTCCCCTTTAGCTTAAAGCTGGCCATAAACCGTTAGAATTTTTTAAATGCATCATTTTAAGAACATTTGTTCGATCCTATCATTTTTTGTGGCCGTTGCATCAAGTAAATTCAAAGAAGCAGGATAGAATTTTTTTCTGAAAAAATGAACGCATTTCTAAACAGTGAATGCGGCTCACGTTCAGGAAAGTCCACTTATTCCAAAGTCAAAAGTTAAAAAGCAAATGAAGTTTTGGAACGACATCTGTCAAGTCATCGAATGTGCTGAGAAATTTTTTACAAATGTACAAAATCTACCAGTCTATGGCCAGCTTAAAACTGCCAAAGAAACACACAACCCCCTAAATATCTTACATAAAAAAGTATGACAATAAATAAAGATGATGGAGCTTACCATTCACAGGAGTTATATTGATTACAATGAACAGGACAAGGGATACAGCCAAGGCAGAGATCTGAGCTGGCCACATCCTGACCGGCAGGCTTAAGACGTGCTCCACACCAGATGATCAATTTTTCTCTGTAAAACATTAAATAAAATATAAAACATTGGAAACAGGCAAAATACCACTAGTATAAGATAAAGACAACGTTATCATTATTGTAACTAGGAAAAGGGTACCTATTCTAGAACAGGCAAGGCTGGAGTACTGAGGGCACAGGGTGGCAGGAATGGAGAGGAGGATTGGAAATAAGACACCTGGCATGGTGTGAGTGTAGGAAGAAGAGTGCACAGGCTGGGTGAGAAGGGAGGTATGGGCATGATGGTGGTGGTGGTGGTGGGGGAGCCCAGCGGTAGAAATGAGAGGGGAAGTGTAGATTGTGCAGTGTTGGGTGATAATGTAAAGGGGGAGCTAGCTGAAATTGCTGGGGGGGGGGGGTGTTAGTATTTACTATTGTGTGTAAGTTTAGAGTTTACAGGAAGAGGGGGTCTCATTCACATTGGCAATCCTTTCCAGCAAATACATACAATGTAAGGCACCATTTTTAGATAATGAGAACCTGTCAGGAAAGAACTATGTGACTGGTCTTGAAATGTGCAGGCTCCAATTTGGTCATCTTGATATTAGCATTGCTAGATATGGTGTCTACACAAACCCCAAAGCAGCCTCCAATATACACCGACTTGTTCTGGGTCATTTACTCAAGAAGTGGTTAAGTAATCAGTACTGGACAGGAGCTTAGACCTTTCAAACAAGTCAGCAATGGCAGGTCTCTCTCCTAACAGGTTTCATTTGGAATGAACCCTATATGGCCAACATCTGACCATCAGGCCTATATGAGCTTATTGGACATCCCATTCCAAATCCATGGGCATCCCTTTTCAGCTATAACACCCTCTACTCTATTGGCGTGTGTCTGTGGGAATTGGTCCCGATGAGTGACAAAGGAGCATTTTTGAGGTCAGGCATTGATGTTGGAGAAGACCTGGTTTGCTATCAGCATTCCAATTCATCCCAATGGTGTTCAATAGGGTTGAGGTCAGGACTCTGTGTAGGACACTCAAGTTCCTTCAAACCAAACTCATCAAACCATGTATTTTGGAGCTGCCTATGTACAAAAGGATCTTCCCCAAACTGTTACCACAAGGTCAGTAGTGCATAATTAATCACATACATTTGGCCACATTGTAGTTAATTGGTCAACTCCAGAATTTAAAAATATTATGTTACAGCACCAACGTCCCCGTAAAGGTAAAGAAAATACAAAGTAGGAGTGATGGGACTTTATAGGTGCAATTAGTACAAGGACATACCAAATTGAATAAAATCACAATTTATTAATATTACATCGGTACAAAAAAAACAATATTATACAATACATGAACAGCCACAAAACCATCTTTGTCCCTGAGGAAGCCATGTGGCAAAACATGTAGGATTAAGATGTGTGAACAACTATAGGAGCTACAATAACATGTCTTGAATGACCATAAAGCTGTTTATGTATTGCAGGGATATGCAATTAGCAGACCTCCAGCTGTTGTAGAACTACAAGTTTCATGAGGCATAGCAAGACTCTGACAGCCACAAGCTTGACACCCAGAGGCAGAGTCATGATGGGACTTGTAGTTTTGCAACAGCTAGAGGTCCGCTAATTGTATATCCCTGATGTATTGTATAATATTGTTTTTATGTACCCTTGCAACTTTACTAAATTGTGATTTTATTCAGTATTTATTTAGTCCCATTCCTCCTACTTTACATTTTCTTGGCCACATGATGGGTGTTAATGGTCAGCTGTCCACAAATGTTAGTTCATATTGTGTACTATAACCACTTCAACTATTCCAGAGCCTCTCAGTTTTGTTCTTATGTTTAATTACACCAAGTTCCAGTTTATAAGCCCGCCTTATGAATTGATTTATCTGTGGGGTGGTGTAGGATAACTGGAGGAATGTGCGTCATTTGCTCAGAGGACCAAATAAATTTGCTGTTTAACATTTCAAGTGAATGAAATATAAAACCTTACTGACTGCTAAGGGGCACAGATTTATTTTTTGCTCTGGTTGCTACTCACTGCATAGATCAGTGTTTCTCAACTCCAGTCCTCAAGGCACCCCAACAGGTCATGTTTTCAGGATTTCCCTCAGATAAAACGACTGTGGTAATTACTAAGGCAGTGAAACTGATCAAATCACCTGTGTAAAATAATAGGGAGCCTGAAAACATGACCTGTTGGGGCGCCTTGAGGTCTGGAGTTGAGAAACACTGGCATAGATTACTACAGTCCCACAATGATAGTTAGAAAAAAATGAAAGAAAGACGTTATAGGAGAAACATGATGGACACCATTGGTGACTTTGCTTTTACCAACTAGGAACAATTAATGCAACCCCCCATGTATGGTTGCCACCTCATCCCTTTAAACCCGAACACACATGAATTACACAGGTTCTGTGGCTGATTAAGATGGTAATTAAACTCACTTGGTGCCTTATCTGCATTTAATTAGCCTCAGAACCTGTGTAATTCAAAGGTGTTCAGGTTTAAAGGGATGAGGTGGCAACTCTACCCCCATGTCTTACTCTGAGCTGTGAGTCAGAGGTAGCAGGGGAGTCTCAGACCCCTGTATGACAGTGGATTGGGAAGGTGAAGTGTGAGGAACATAGGGGTACCAAAAAGAGAGCAAACTTGGGTGAGAGCCCTGGCAAGTAATCATGATAGCAGCTCAGAGGTAGCCAGTAGATGAAACCATCAGTATAGCAAAGCATTCTCCAACCAAGCAGAAAGAATACCGATAATCAGGAAACTTCAACAGATGATGATTCCAGAACATCATGTTGGTGGCAAGAAGGCAATATCAAGGGGGACAGCACAGCCTGATGAAAAACAGAAACAGTAGGCATAAAGGCCATGTTCTCTGTATGATTTAGGGTTCATTCAATTCTGACTAGACTTTCCTTTAAAATGTTGTCAAAGAGACAGAAAACACAAGTTTTCACACAGGTAAGTTGAGTTTTATCGTTAATGATCTCCTGAAAGCATTTGAAGCAAGGACATTTTTTCTTTTCATATAAAAGCTCTTAGGTCCTTCTGTAGTTGTTCAAGTAAAATAGGATTCGGTCCATTAGCACGACACAATGACATTCTCCAGAGGAACATCCATTTCACTAAGCACATAATACCATAACAGCACATTCTGTACAGGATAGATGAGAGCTATTTTAGAGACCACTAAGGCTAGCCATACACGTGTAGATAACTCAGTAGTTTCCTCCATCCATGCTGAACAGATTAAGGAATCTGCGCTGCTGCTTATTGCGGAGCCAGGTGGTGCCAATAGGGCCACTCATGTCTTGAATGTCAGCCCACTTAGCATCAGTAGAAAGTCAGCATGGTGGCTTAGTACTTAGCACTCCTGCCTTGCAGCACTAGGGTCCTCAATTTGTATCCCAACTAGGACATTTGCATGTCCTCCCTGTACTTGTGTGAGATTTTCTTCAACACACTAAAGACATGTTGGTAAGTTAATTGGCTTCTGCCTAATATGGCCCTAGCAGGAGTATGTTGGACCTTAGATTGTAAGCTTAAAGGCTAACTCCACCTTAAGACTATGTTATACCCATATTTACCATATTTAGAGTGTAACATGGTGCCTAGTGGAACCCCCACAAAATGAAGCAATGACACTTCCTCCAGATTTCTAAGGTCCGTTCACATATGGCAATAGCCATTCATGGCACCCCAAATGCAATGCTATTCTCCTGCGATTTTCGCACAACAGGTTTGCATTCACAGCAATCCACACCAATCGCGTGAAGCTTGTTGCCTTAAAAGGAGCAAGAGCTTCTATTTGGGTGACAAACCTGTGCAGGGCAGCCTATTCAAGTGATTGAGCTGGCTCTATGTGCCGGGCAAAATTGCTAAAAAAAAAAAATCACGAATGGGAACGCCTTTTCCCGCTACGTGAAAGTGTGAATGGGGCCTAACTGAATATCCATACCTTAGAATTTAGAGCTGGAGGAGGAGCCTGCAGGAACCTGACACTGCACCCTTGATCCACTACACCCTTGATACAGGAAAATTAGAAACTTTGTGTGTTTTGTGATCCGATGGTGCCACCATTGATTTCGAAATTCGACCAACCAAGCTTTCAATTTCACCTCCTGTTGCTACAGAAAAGAATTTTCGTGGCTGGGAATCTTCTTTTCTTTCAGGGAATTTTCTTTTCTTGCACATGCGCATTTCCTTTTCGATTACATTTCTCGCTCGATTCCCCCATCATTGATTAGAAAATCGTTCGTTTTTCAAAAAATTTCCAACATGTCCGATTACTCAAATTCGATGGGTGCACGAAAATCAGCTATTGCTGCAGCCCACTAATGGTGTGAAATTTGAATGAATGTTCTTAGATGTGATTTACGAAAGAAAATTCATTTAAAATGCGACCCATGTATGGCCTGCCTAAGTCTTTAAGGGCATGGTGTGATGTTGAATGCACAGTATGTAAAGTGCTGTGTAAACAGTTGGTGATAAATATACGTAAATGCTTGTAAAAAATTATTTGTGTCATAAATGGCTAGCATAAAGCACTTCCTGACGCTTCTGTTTAACAGGACAACTTCTGCTTGGTTTACTCGGTTGGTATATAACGCACATGCCTGGTGAAAAGGATTGTGTACATTTTTTCTCAGGTTGCGATATGTTGACAGCTCATTCAGAATGAGTGGGACTGTCTTAAAGTAATGCACCTCAACATCCAGCATCACAAGTGCAATGCAAAATGTGGATCTGGATATCCAGCCTATGGTGAAAACTAGGGTTTGCACCGATACCAAGCATTTGCACGAATATCGGTACTTGTGCAAATGCTTCGAAACCCGGAACTGATACCTTCTGGCTCGGTTCTTTCAGCTGTCAGAAAGAATGCTTGCAATTATTGGTTGTTAAGAAGCGGGCCCGCCGCGTCCTTAACAACCAATGACATTTCAGTTGTCCAAATGTCCGTGAGAGTTGGGGTTTGCAGCAGCAGCAGTGTCCTCCAACTGAACTAAATAGGACCCTATGGGAGGTGGCCGAGAGATACCAGTCCCGTGGGCTCTGGAAGTTACAGCTTAGTGTGGTGAGTGGAAAGTATATGCGGGCAGTGCACAGCCCTGCTGTAGAAGGAGCTGGCTGCATGTGTGGGTTGGATACCTGGCAGTGGGGGGGGTCATTGCTCTCCGTGCATGTCCTTCCTTCAGTCATGTGCAGCCTACATGCCCTGAGCCAGTACTGTATTCCTAGGGATTAGGACAGAACCCTGCACCCCTCTCTAACCTGAAACTTCCATCGCTGCCTGTTATTGCAGCTGTGTGAGTCCTGCAGGCTCTCCACATACAAACTTTCCCATAGACAAGTACTAGGCTAGGTACACAGGGCCAAGAGGCAAGAAACAATCACAGGTTGTGCAACCACAACACACTTCTTCTAGGGGCTTCCTGGAGCAGCAGATCAGATCTAATGTCAGCTTTTGATTGTCCCTAACAAATAGAGGCTGTCACCTGGAGACCTTCACTGAGGACTTTCCTTTCACTTTGGACTATTCAGTGCCCTGCTGAGGTCCGCACACACCTATGGCCAGTTCTCCTTTTTTTTTTTTATTTTTTTTTTTTTGCACTTGGTTTTTTACTTTTTGAGATACATTTATATATATTTTTTTTTTTTACACAAATTGAGCTTTCTTTTTGGTGGTATTTGATCATCACTGGGTTTTTAGGCCAAAATGTATTCCGCTACATGTCTTTGGTACAAAAAATCCCAATAAGTGTATATTGGCGATAGGTATCGGTAAATGGTATAAGTAAATCGGTAAAGCGAGTACTTCCAAAAAGTGTCGGTACTTGTACTCAGTGTTAAAAAAAAGGTATTGGTGCATTCCTAGTGAAAACCAGTTGCCTCATCCCCAAAGCAAATCACAGCCCATAAGGGAAACCTCTACAGAGAGGGTTAAAAAGGCTGTCATTGCTGAGATTTTTCAGAAAACACTAAATGCCTGGCTGTTTGTGACCTCAATTTTTTTGGTTGATCACTGATTTAAATTATTGAAGCCAGTGGATAACTATAGCAGCCAATATTTTCAAAAGGCTATATCAGCAGAGAAAGTGCATTTGTTTTCTTCTTTGATGCTTTCTTTAACTACACTTTAATACACTCAAATGTATGCACAGCTGTGTTTTTTTTTTTTTTCAGCAGCATCTCTAAAATTAGTGTGACGGCCATTTACCGAGCCATTAAGTGCAATCTACACCCCCAGCAACACACCGACTCCGGGGAAGAGGGAGACTGCAGTTAGGGAGCTGTAGTCTATTGCCAAGCAGTGAATGACTCATAAATCAGCCAATCATGTGTGAGGAACAGGTCATATCTTTTGCTTTGGAAGATATTTTGCGTTTGATGATTATAGCATGGATCACTACAATTCATTATACAAAAAAAATAATAATTTTAAATTAAGTTTTATATTTATAAAACTTTCCTCGCCCCCTGCTCCATTCATAGAAGCTGTACTATTAGTTCCCATTATTAAAAGCACTCTATGAATGAAGGATGGGCAGATGAACGAAAGGTTCACCTCTTCCAATTATAGAGAGCTATTCATTGCGCACATGACCCTCAAGGGGGTACACTGAACCACTCTATTACAACATATATTACAGTAGGACATGTAATAAAGGTCAATACTTCTGAATTTAATACAACCTTTAGCCAAACACAATCCTTACCGGACAAGACAAAGGGAGTGAAGACTACAGAGACCATCCTACCAACGTAAAAAAATTGCTGGTAAAACCACAGAGAAATCAAGTTTTTTAAATGCGTGTTTGCATTTTCTTTTCCATACACCATATTTAATTCACTTACAATCCGCCTCTGAACTTGCTAGCAAGTTTGATCACTTATGAAATAGCCAATAGTCCTCTGCCTCTTTGCATGTCATAGCCCTTCTGTGCTGGCCTATCTCCTCAGCCCCTCCCTTCACCTACCTACATAATCCTTTATGTACTGCCAGTGGAGAAGCAAAGGAGATTACCTTAGAGCAGCCATTCTCAACTAGGGTTCCGTGGAACCTTAGGGCTCCTTCAGAGGTTGCCAGGGGCTATTTAAACTGTGTTGATCCCCCAATTAATGGTATCTGCATAGTTCCAGGGCCAACTAGCAAAGTCAATGGCATGACATCAATGACCTTTTTAACTATCTGTAAGTAGCCATTCTTCTCACTGACCATCAACCTACCAGGCATATTCCTGACTGACCCCCAATAAATTGGTTTTAGCAGGGGTTTACCAAGACTTGAAAATTATTTTAAGGGTTCCTCTAAGGCAAAAAGTTTAAGAAAGGCTGCATTAGATTTTCACTTGAGTGACAGCTCTGAGTTTGCTGGACATTCTGACATCACATCCAAGATGGTGGCACTCAACAGCTGTCTCAGGGTTTTTGGATGTGTACACAAGGGAGGCTTTTACAGGTAAATAACATGCCTAAAATATGCTTAAAGTGATTGTAAATCTTCAAGTATTTTTAAAAAAAATAATAAACATGTCATAGTTACCTCCACTGTGCAGTTTGTTTTGCACAGAGTGGCCCCGAACACCGTCTTCTGGGGTCCCGCGGCGGCTCTTGTGGCTCCTCTCCGTATCATATAACCCCCTAGGAGAAGCGCTCTCCCGGGGGGGCGGGGTTACCCTGTGGGCGTGCTCCCGAGTCCATCATTGGGCGTTCATAGACGCCCAATGTAGGACTCGGCCCCGGCACCCGCGTCATTGGATTTAATTGACAGCAGCGGGAGCCAATGGCTGCGCTGCTATCAATCTATCCAATCAAGAGCCAAGAACCCTTGGCAGAGGAAGAGTGCATCTCTGCTGGGTGAAATTCCAGGGCTCAGGTAAGTAAAACGGGGGGGGGGGGGGGGCTGGGGGGTCGGTCACTGCCAGGTGTTTTTTCACCTTAATGCATACGATGCATTAAGGTGAAAAAACACAAGGGTTTACAACCACTTTAATGTGCATACCGTATACTCTTATAGATTGTTGTTGAAATGAATGGTCTGGCAAAAGGGGGGCTCTTTAAAAGTCACTTAGGTCCTCTCTGTGAATGCAAACACTGGACATAAAGCATATTGGGATTTTATTATCTAAACGTCTTACTGGAACATGTTCAGTGTTACAGGAATAGCTCCGGCTTCACTTAAATTTTATAATAAAACCCCTGACAGGCGAACAGCATTTTCTCCAAAGGAATGCTGCTCTGTGTATTGGGTTAGTCATCCTGATGAGATCAAAGGCTGTATTTTACTGGACAAATATTTACGAGAGGTTAAAATTTATCAGGTTTTACTACACTGGATACACATGCTGTAGAGTTGCCAAATTGCACTTTGTTAGCACAGGTATACATGTTTTCAGTTAAACCATTCTGTCCCTTTTCAGTGACATTGCTAGACCCTGGCACGTAAGGAACATTCTTATATGTCTTATACTGAGTACTCGGAGTCTCCTTTGCAGTAGTTGTTGGTGTCATCCAAAGCAGTGGTGGCTGGTGCTCAATTTTCTTGAGGGGGGGCAAACAAACAAACCTGGCACCCACCCACACTCTCCCCCTCACGTCGCTCGATCGATCTGCCGATCAATCGCTGCTTCGCTCGCCCATCGTCCGCCCCCCTTACCCCATCCAGTTTGCGGCTTCCCCCCTGCATCTCCTCCCGAGTCCCGGTGGTTGCTTCTCCTCCCAGCCAATCGAGTCTTAGGACTCCCGGACAATAGGGTCTCAGGACCCGCTTCCTGATTGGCCGGGAGGAGAAGAAGGAAGACATTAGCTAGTATTAATTCACTAATGTCACACAACTGGGTGGGCTCTGTGCCCAAGCCCACCCTTTTTAAAGCCAATTAGAGCTTTAGGCTCTAATTAGGTGCTTTAAAAAAAATAAAACATTGAAATCCATGTGTCTGGCGCTTTGCATGGAGATTGGTGGCTGGTTGTAGGGATTAGGGGGGCGGCGCCCCTGCACCCCCTACGAGCGTCCGCCACTGATCCAAAGTATGTTCCTGGGGACAACCCTACATCAATCTCTACTGAACTTAAAGGTGAAGTATGATCTAAGCTCTTTGGGCCATTTTGGGTCATTTCTCTTGTGAGTCACAGAAAATGCACTTACTTCTGCACTCCTGTGACCCAGGAGCTGTCGGCTTATGTCACAGAGCCAGTCCAATCTCTGCAGGTCCAATGTCAGGATCCACCTAGATGCCTGATCGGCAGTTGGCTCAGGCTCACAGCATGCTGCAGAGAGCCTGTCACATACCTTATCTGAGGCCAAGATACTGAGAAGCTCCCTTTGCAGCTGAGCGCAGTATACCCCTGGGGATGGAACAGGAGGAAGGAAGCACAGGTGGCCAGCAGGGCATGGAAAATTGGAACAGGTGATCCCTGGAGGCAACTTGAGACTGGGGTCAAGTATGGTACATAAGAGATAGCAAAGTCCTTCAGGCAGACCAGGGTCATTCACAGGTGGTCAGGCAGATTTTAGCAGAAGCAAGATCCTTAAGACAAGCCAGGGTCAAGGTAGGAGAAGATCAGAGCAGGTCACAGGGCAATCCGTGTCACAGATCACAGGAAACAGATCAGGTTGAGGAACACAGGAAGAGCTGAAGACAATCCAGCAATGAGGGGAGATCATAGGCAGCCTTTTATAGTCCATCAGGGAATTGCGTCTATGACGCTATGCGCGCGCCATCGCACACGCGCCTGCGCCTTCCCCTTCCGTCGCTCACGCTCATGAGCCGAACCGCCGTTCTACCGCGCCTGTGCACAGGAAAGCATTGATAGCGCCTGTTGCCAAGGATTTCACTGTTGTTTCCCTGACAGAGCCTGAGCCAGCCATTCCTGCCCCCTTCACAGTCTGGAGCTCCAGTGAGCACTGGAGGGGCAGAGCAGAGAGCCGGTGACTTACATTCACTGCTCTGTGCTCAGAGCAGAGCCATGAACTGCTGATCAGCAGTCTTTGATCGCTCAGTTCTCAGTGTACAGCCAGTGCATCGGTGGGGACAGATCTTCAAAATCTGACAGAGAGAATAATCTCCCTGTAAAGCAAGGCAGGGCTGTTTATACAGGGAGGTACAAGAGCCAGGCAAGGTTGGAGAGAGAGAGATGCGAGAAAGCTTTAGGGGGGGTTGGGGATGCACACTGTGCATATTACACCCCTAAACCCTGCACTCTGTACACAGCACACCCCTGAACTCTGCACTCTGTGTATAGGCCCCTCTTGGAACTGCACTCTGTACATAGCTTACCCCTAAACCCTGCACTCTGTACGTAATGCACTCCTGAACCCTGCACGTAACACACCCCAGATACAATTGGCCCTTTGTGGGCAACCATACTGGGGATGCAGCCCACAATGAAATTGAGCTTGACACCCCTGCCTTAGTTGGTCGCCAAGTTGACACACCCTCGATTGTGACAGAAAGCAGCGGTGGATAAATAAGAGTGGAATGCCAAAAAGGATAAATGGGTGGAAATTCTGGCTGTAGCAATATTGTAATGTTTAGCGGATGGCACATTAAACAAATTGATATTAGACATTTCCTGGAATTGCTCTTGGTACACAAACATGGAAATTCTGCATATTAACTCACTAAGCATGCACAGATGAACAGCCAAGAGGCTTTCATTTCCCTGCTGACATTCATAGAGTACAGCTGGCTGCTCACACGACAAGTCCCTATGGTTCACAGGATCATCCTTGTATCTATAGTGCTGAATCCAGTGAAGGTGTGAGTGAAAGGGGCTGTTTATAAGGCAGCTGGTGTAATCTGCCAATTTTCAATAACTTCATTTTCTATACGATATCCTACAATAAAAGTGTTAAATGGCAAAGAGGGGAAAGAATGCTTCCAAGCTACAAGAACATCAATTTGCTACACTATATGGTCAAATGTTTGTGAACCCCCCCTCCAAATTATGAACTTCTTCCCGCTGCCGTAATGCATATCATCACGGTGGGTGGGCCTTAGCACCGACTTTACAGTTCTCTGCTCAGAGTGCACTTACTGCACAGTCCCAGAACAGTGATCGAGCTGTCAACAGCAGTGCCTGATCACTGTTCATGCTTGTGGGAGGGGCTCCTAACAATGTGACTGCTGTGACAGCCAATTCCAGTGGTCACATGATTACTGCCTATTGTCTTTCAGAACCCCAAGGGGCAGACAAGACCTGGTGCAATGGGGTTAAGTTCAGGGATTTCCAGAGATGGGTACTGTTAATGCTACAGACCTAGGTGGTCCAAACCTTGTGGCAACCTAGCTTTAGACTGGTTTTGGGTGGTCCGAACCTTGTGGTAACCTAGCCTTACACTGGCCATGGATGGTCTGAAACTTGTGGTAACCTAGCTTTACACTGGCTATGGGTGGTCCAAACCTTGTGGTAACCTAGCCTTACACTGGCAATGGGTGGTCCAAACCTTGTTGTAACCTAGCCTTACACTGGCTATGGGTGGTCCAAACCTTGTGGTAACCTAGCCATACACTGTCTATGGTTGATCCAAACCTCGTGGTAACCTAGCCTTACACTGGCTATGGGTGGTCCAAACCTTGTGGTAACCTAGCCATACACTGTCTATGGTTGGTCCAAACCTTGTGGTAACCTAGCTTTACACTGGCTATGGGTGGTCCAAACCTTGTGGTAACCTAGCCTTACACTGGCTATGGTTGGTCCAAACCTTGTGGTAACCTAGCCTTACACTGGCTATGCACTTTTAACCCTTTCATCCTGTCTCAACAATTACCAAAGGGATGAATACAACCTTCCACCAATTCAACTGACACAGTGAAATGTTCTCAGGGCCCAGTTACATAAGATGCATGCATTGAACAGCTGATTTAAAATAAATGGGATAAAACTCACAGCAACAAACTTGGAGCAGAATACATTTTATTGCAATGCAATGCAATGGACATGGTTTTGGAGGTGCGGTGGGGGTGCCATTCATAATAAGCACACCAAAGCTTGGGCTCAGACGAAGTGGAAGCTGGCCATCAGACTGAGGACAAGTAGTGGTGGAAAAGGGACTAAAGAGGAAACATTTGGCTTGAAGCTGAATATTGCAGTAAAAGCTGTTTTTGTTATTTTATCTTTTAACAGGCTATTCATTTTTATCGTGTTATTTTTTGATGGTGTACTGCCTGAAAAAATGAAATCACAATCAAGCAGCTTTCAATTGCAAAAATTATCTAATGTATAAAGGCAGCCTACCAGGTGCACTTTACATAATTCCATTTGTGGCTACAGGTAGCACCCAGTCAAAATCTTTTTCTTGTTACGGAGAAAATTGAGTACTGTCCGTGATACTTTTTTTATTTGCACTAACATACAATTTTTCAGGACAAGCTTTTGGGGTATGCCCCCTTCTTCAAGGTCCAAACAGTACTGATTCACAAATTTTTAAGCAGCATGTTAAAGAAGAAGAAGAAAAAAAAAAGAGAAAACCAAACACATACAAATCAATGGTAAGTACCTGGACAGTACTCAATTTTCTCTGTCACAATTGCACTAATACGGCTACAATCAAATCTTGTTACGGATATAGTGATGAGGGGAGCGTCAAACTGCAGCCCTCAAGCTGTTGCTGAACTACAAGTCCCATGAGGCATTGCAAGGCTGAGAGTTACAAGCATGATGCCCAAAAAACAGAGGCATTATGGGACTTGTAATTTTGCAACAGCTGGAGGGCCGCAGTTTGACACCCCGGCGGGAAGATTCCCCTTTCTTCCTGTTCTGATGACCACACAAGAAGTGGGTTATTCTCCCTAAGGTGGACACAGACAACAACTCGACAGGGTCTCCAACCCCCCCCCCCCATCTAAAACTGAACAAAAAAATTAATTTCAATACCTTTTTATTTACATTTTCCCTACACTGAGCAAATAATAAGCCTTCTTCACAGTAAAAATGTAAAGTATTTAATGTTTTACAATTTGGCACATAACTTTTTTTCACACATACTTTAAAAATACCTTCTGTAGTAATAAAACACGTCAACACATATTATTGAAAGAGCTGGGGACACGAAGTGCTCAGTTTTTTTAATAAAGAGAAGAAAAACAAAGCAAAAAAAAAAAAAAAGAAATAGAAAAGTGTCTTCCCTTTTATTTTTATAAAAATACTTTCAAGTGTTCCTAGCCTTTAAGCCACCCAATCATTGACCCCTTCAACAGGAAGCAGCCAAAATATGAAGCGTGTATAGTCAATTTAAAGCTTAAAGTGGAACTTTAAGTAGAAAAAAAATTGGGGAACTGGCAGGATTTTGGGATTTTTAATGCAGAAGAGACATACTATTTCTCTTCTACATTAATGCCTGCCCGCGGCTGCACACTGAGCTGCGCATTCACAGCTCAGTGCACAACTTTGACAACGTTGAGCTGACTGAACTGCGCAGTGCTGGAGTGAAGGTAAGTATAGTTCCACTTAAGGTGGTTGTAAACCGCTGAAAAGAAAACAAAACAAAAAAAACCCCCTGCAAGACAATGGCATAATGTGCTAGTATGCATCGCATACTTGCACATCATGAAATACTTACCTTAGAACGAAGCCCTCCCAGCAGTGCACGGTCACCACTGAGAGGGCTGACATGTTCCCCTAGCCTTTCTTCCGGGTTTGCAGGCTCCGGCACTGTGAGTGGCCGAAGCCGTGGTGACTTCTCTCCTGCATGTGTGCGGGAGCCCTCAGTTACAGCAAAAAGCTCTGAAGATCTGGCACAATATGCCGAACCCTCAGAGCGCACGAGCCACTGACGTCAGCGGCTGCATGAAGGATGAATATCTCCTAGACGGTGCACGTTTAGACGATATTCATTTTACCTACAGGTAAGCCTTATTATAGGCTTACCTGTAGGTAAAAATAACAAAGTGTTAAAATAACAAACCGTTTTAACTTAATTTCCTCTTATCTGCTACCCATTACCTCCCTTTTCCACAATTAGAGATTATTATTATTTTAAATGTTTTTATTTAGTCTTTAGCCTTTCCACTTTTTCACCTCGGCGAGACTGATGTATAACGACCGCACTCACAGCCCCCATATATATATATATATATATATATATATATATATACACATTATATATATATATATATATATATATATATATATATATATATATATATATATATATATATATATATATAGTATTTCACAAAACTGAGTACACACCTATGTAAATATTTTATTATATATTTTGGTGTTAATCTCTCTCACTCTCTCATACTGGTCACTGTAAGTTCAAAATGGCACCTCATGGCAAAGAACTCTCTGAGGATGTGAAAAAAATACTTGTTGCTCTACATAAAGATGGCCTAGGCTATAAGAAGATTGCCAAGACCCTAAAACTGATCTGCAGCACGGTGTTCAAGACCATACAGCGGTTTAAAAGGACAGGTTCCACTCAGAATTTTAATGATTATTTTAATGATTAATATAATTTTTTTTTCTTGCCTAACAAAAACAAATGAGCAAAACTAAATAAAAGAAAAGCCTTTTTATGTGCAACTTGCCATTCTTTGTACTATAAATATAATTTAAATGTAAAATGTCAAAATTATGTTTGAATGAATGAATGATTTGTATAGCGCTGCAAATGCGAACTGAATCGCCTCAAGGCGCTAGATCTCTCCTGTGTTGTCCAGCTTCTTAGAAGAGGTAGGTCTTGAGTTTCTTCCTGAAGGCCTGATGATTTTCTTCCATGCGGATGGGAGTAGGTAGAGCGTTCCATAACCGTGGTCCTTGGACTGCGAATCTTCATTCTCCTTTTGTTTTGTAGCGGGTTTTTGGAATAAGGAGGAGGTTTTGGTTTAAAGATCGAAGACTGCGATTAGGTGTATAGTGCTTTATTTTCTCGCGTAGGTATTGAGGAGCGTTTCCTTGTATACATTTGTGAGTGAGGCAGAGGGTCTTGAAAGTGATTCGGTTCTTTACGGTTAGCCAATGTAGGCTCCTCAGGGAAGGGGAGATGGATTCCCAGGGTTTTTTTCCTGTTAACAGTCTTGCCGCCGTGTTTTGGATGAGTTGCAAGCGCTCAAGCTGATATTGGGGTAGTCCTATGTAGAGGGAGTTTGCGTAGTCGAGTCTGGAATTGATGATTGTTCCACCTACTGCTGCTTTGTCCTCTTCTGGTGATGAAGGGGATGAGTCTATGGAGCAGGCGGAGGAGATGGTGAGATTGGCTGACTACTGATCCTATTTGTGCATCCATTGACATTTCTGAGTCAAAAATGACTCCGAGACTCTTGGTTTGGTGCTTGGAGAGATGGTCTGTCCAAAGATGGTGGGTGGTGTCCATGGGGTCTTAGTTTTGGAATTTTAATATGCGCGTAGGAGAAGAAGCTCGGTTTTTGATCAGTTGAGTTTAAGAGAGCTAGTGGTCATCCAGTCGTCTATCAAAGTGAAGCATTTTTCTAGTTGCTGATGATGGTCTTTTTCTCCGGTGATGCGAAGGTATAGTTGGGTATCATCCGCGTATGAGTGGAAGCAGAGGTCCAAATTTCTGATGATTTTGAGAAGTGGGCGGATGTAGATGTTGAAGAGCACTGGTGACAAGGGTGAACTTTGAGGGACTCCACAAGAGATTGCGCGGGTTTCAGAGGTGAAGGCTCCTAGTTTCACTGTCTGAGAGCGATTTCCTAAGAAGGATGCGAACCATTGTAGATCTGGATCTGTGACTCCTGCTACTTCTGTGAGGCGGATGAGTAGAGTACTGTGGTCCACTGTATCGAACGCTGCACTAAGGTCCAACAGTACCAGGAGACATGATTCTCCATCATCAGCTGCTTCGAGGGCGTTGTCCCATATTTTGAGAAGTGCCGTTTCTGTGCCATGGCCTGGGCGTAAGCCAGATTGCAGAGGGTCCAGGAGTTTGTGCGTGTCCAGGTGGTGTTGAAGCTGTTGTACTACTGCTTTCTCCATAATCTTGGAGATAGTGTGGAGGCTTGTTATCGGTTTGCGATAGTTAGGGTCCTTAGGGTCGAGGTTGGGTTTCTTTAGGAGGGGTTTGACGATGCCATGTTTGAGAGCGATTGGAACAGCCCTTTCTTTGAACGACTGGTTGATGAGGTGTGTTATAGTGGGAGCCAAGATGTCGGAACATTCTTGCAGGAATTTTGTGGGAATGATGTTGTTTGGTGATGTGCTGTCTCTGAGACTTCTGATGATGTTTTTGGTGGTGTCAGTGGTGACTGGGATCAGTGCGAGATTCGGTGCTTGTGTGATGATCGTATTGATTTTTTCTTTTTGCTTTGGTTCAATGAGTTTGGTTGTTTTTTTCTGTTGAATTGTTTTCCGGATGTTGTCGATTTTATCGATAAAAAAATCTGATAATTCATTGCAGAATTCTTGGGTTTCGTTTCCTGGGGGTTCTAGACAGGTGGGGTTCATAGTCTTGGTGACTATTTTGAAGAGTTCCCGAGGGCGGTTTAAGGCTGATGAGATGGTGTTTGAGAAATGTTACTTTTTTGCTTTGAAGATTGCTTTGTGATATTCCTCCGTGAGTGCTTTGTAGTTTGTGTGGTTTTCCTTTGTGGGTTCTCTTCTCCAGGCTCTTTCTGCTCGTCTGCGTTCCTGCTTTAATAAAGTAAGAGTGCCATTAAACCATCCAGAGGTTGTTTTGTGGATGTATGTTCTACGTTTTGGAGCCACTGAGTCCGCAGTTTGTAGTAATGCCTTGTTTAAGGAGTTGAGTGTTTGTTCCGTTGAGTGGTTTAAGTTTAACATTGCTATTTTGTTTGATAATGTGGTTTTGAAGAGTTCGAAGTGTAGTTTCCTCTGAGATCTTGTCCAGTGTGTTGTAATTGCCTGTTTCTGTTTTTGGAGGGTGGTGTTGGTTGCGATATTAAATTTGATAGCGTGGTGATCCGTCCATGGTAGCGGTAGATTGTCGAATATGTTGACGTCCATATTTTGTTTGAAGATGAGGTCCAGAATGTGTCCTGAACCATGTGTGGGAGCATTTATCAGTTGCTGAAGACCTAATTCTTTCAGTTGGTTGATGCAGGCGGTGGCGATAGGGTCTTGGGTGGAGTGGAGTTATAGAATAAGATTTTATTTACAGTAAACTTTTTTTGAACCAACACTGGTCAAAAAGGGAAAGAAATGCATAGCTCCCTATTTTTTGTCTATAGATTGCATAGAAAATAAACAATTTTTACAAAACAATATTTCCAGAAGAAAGCCTAAATATGCATTATTTTATTATCATAAGAAATGACAAAGTTGGTTCCAAATAAACAGGGCCATAGTGAAATGTAAAAACTACTTAGTCCATAAGGGTTATAAAGGTATGAGAAGTGGTTAAACCTTGGAATGTTTACAGCTGTCACGTGTAGTCAAACCAGATGTAGGAAAAATTCCAACTGAAGCCTGAACACACCATCCTACCATAACAATTTTATTGCATAAGCACAGTATAGCCATCTCAAAACAAAGGTATATATGTGTCATCACTTCCACGACAAGTTCAAGAAATAAAAGGATTATTACTTATTCTAAGTTAGTGGCAAAGCCATGCAACTCATCCCTGTTTGCCCCTATAGCCATCTGAACACCTAGAACTGTTGATTTACACCACAGATACAACCTAGAGCATTTATTATAAAGCCATATACCCCACAAGGCATATAGTGGTTTCAGGCTTGTTGACCATCACCAGCATAGTGCATGAAAACGAAAGTGTCTACAGTTTAAGGCCAGATGGGCTGATGGAAATCAAAAAGCCTCCTCTAACCAGTGTGCAGTGTTCCTTGCCATGGAAGTATATTAAAACATCAAAAGATCAGCCCATTCCTACTGCAGTCTGAGTACACCATCAGAGCCGGATCCAGCCTATTTGATCTGAGGGTACAGTAAAAAAGTGGGGCACAGCGTCAAAACTGTGTGTGAGCCATTGAGAGTCTGTCACACAGTATCATGACCTGGGAAACGCTAGTATGTGCCCTCTTGCATCAAGATCCTCTTTAGAATGCCAGCTTACATCAAGGTCCCCATCAGTGCTCCCTTCCATAAGGTGTCCCTATCAGAGTGCCCCCTTACATCGAGGTCTCCATCAGAGTGCTCCCTTCCATAAGGTGTCCCCATCAGAGTGCCCCCTTACATCAAGGTCTCCATCAGAGTGCTCCCTTCCATAAGGTGTCCCCGTTAGAGTGCCCCCTACATCAAGGTCTCCATCAGAGTGCTCCCTTCCATAAGGTGTCCCCATCAGAGTGCCCCCTTACATCAAGGTCTCCAACATAGTGCTCCCCTCCATAAGGTGTTCCCATCAGAGTGCCCCCTTACATCAAGGTCTTCAACATAGTGCTCCCTTCCATAAGGTGTCCCCATCAGAGTGCCCCCTTAAATCAAGGTCTCCATCATAGTGCTCCCTTCTATTCGGTGTCCCCTTTAGAGTGCCCCCTTACATGGAGTTCTCCATCAGAGTGCTCCCTTTCATAAGGTTTCCCCATCAGAGTGCCCCCTTATATCAAGGTCTCCATCAGAGTGCTCCCTTCCACAACGTGCCCAATCAGAGTGCCCCCTTACATAAATTTCCCCATCAGAGTGCTCCCTTCCTTACGGTGCCCCCATCAGAGTGCCCCTTAACATCAAGGTCTCCATCAGAGTGATCACCTTCCATAAGGTGTCCACATCAAAGTGCTCACTCCTCATCAGAGCATCCCCATCAGAGTGCCCCCTTACATCAGGTGTCCAAATCATAGTGCCCCCTTACATCAGGTATCCCCGTCACAGTGCTCCCTTATATCAATTGCACCCAATCAGAATGGCTCATGGATCAGCAGATGTACTATCAGAGACCTAAGAGGGGGGGGGGGGGGGCAACTAAAATCTGGGTAGGGGCACAGCCCACCCCAGCACATCCTAGATCTGGCCCTGTACACCATCATAAAAGAACTATGTTAAAATTACACTCAGGCAGTGTGTATAAAACCAAAACTAGTAAGAAACAGGTAAAATAGTTGGGTGACACAGTAGTTTAGTGGTTAGTACTTTAAGCCATGCAACACTTGAGTCCTTGGTTTGAATCTCACCCTGGATACCATGGGCATGGAGTATGTTCTCCCTGTTTTCAATTGGGTTTCCTCCCACATTCTAAAGACCTGCTATTAGTTTAATTGGCCCTGGTATGTGTGTACAAACCTGCTATGCACATGTTTTATCCCATTCTGCATGCCATTACCAGCCCAAGCAAATGGGGAGGGTTGAAGAAAGAACTAGTACCCTAGTACGTAAAAACTTTGCCAAAAAGCAGTAGAGACAAATGATAAAGTGCTTACTAGATGGTATCTTGTCCCCACTAGAGTGGCTCACTACAACTCAGGATATTCGGATATTCTGCTCAATGATTTTTAACTGCGGCCAGATTGGCTTGTTCATTCACATAGATCTTACCATAGATCTTACGTTAACTTCTGGCAGGTTTTGCCCGAGAACTTCTGTCTCTATAGTTGAGCTAGATGATCTGTCCAATACCCCCCTTCCCTCTTCTAGCCCCTCTCTCTTACCTGTACCCCCTTATTTTTTCTCCTTTTCATTCACTCACCACCTCCCCTTTTTTTCTACACCCCACCCACTGCCCCCCCGTTTCCGGCCGTTACGTATCGTCTAGATAATTCAACAATTCCTGCCTGTTTGATGCAGAAGTCCACCTATGTTCGTTGTACACCATGCCATATTTTACTATTCTCTGTACTTAAACTGTACGACACCCGATTTGTAAGACTTATCTACATATGTACACATTTATGTATTGCCCACGTCCAAAATTCTAAAATATATTGAACAAGAAAATAATTTGCCCACATCTAAAATTCAATAAATATTTTAAGCAAGAAAATTATTTACCAAGAAAATTCTACAGAAAAATGTCTTCAAGCATATCAAAAAGCTGGCCCATAGATTCACCTAGAGTCAGATATGACTGAACGGATTTATACATAAAATATAACATTACAAAAAAGACATTTATAAAGCCCATGCGATTTGCTTGACAAATATGCTTAGTGTCTTGGGACTTCGAAATCGATGCACTTTGCATTCTCTTCCCTTGCAATGCACAGCATTCCTGTTCATGGTCCACCATGTTCTGGGTGTTATGCTCAAGTTAAGTTTTTGTTGACTCCAGATTGTCATAAACTGCATTCATTCAACACAAAGCTATAGCGAGTCCTACTCTCTGGGTCCCAGATGATGGTAGTTTGACATATCTGACCACAACATACAAAGACTAAGTTCCTCTGCTAGGTCACCACACAGCTCTATAACTTAACCTCCTCAATGTGTCCATACTTAATGACGAATTGAGTTCATGAGCAAGCTTCACTATCGGAGCAATTTTTTAAAATTATTCTTTACACACATGCTAAATGCACTTTTTGTACACGAAGACCCAGGAATATACAAGGACGACCTTTTTAAACGTAAAACCCCAAAACATTATGGGCTTGTGTCATCGGATTTTGGGCTTGTGTTTATTTCCTCTGTTGGAGACCCTTCTGAGACCATTCAGAATTCATTCACAGGTGCAGTTGATCTCCTTCTGACCTGCTTCAAGCAGGTTTTGCATTCCCATAGATTTTTTGAGGTATGCAAAACCCGCTTGATGTGAATCCTGCCAGCACAGGCCTTATATATTTTCTGAAAGCCGAGGAGCCATGGAATAAAACAATGGTAGTTCCAATTTCTTATGATATATTAGTGCAACTGTTTATCAAATCCATATGGAATTTCTATATATGGAATATCTATATACCCATTCAGTCAGGACTTATCAATGGACATCCTCCGCTTCAATGAGTGCGCCACGCTTTGTACGCACTGCGCATGCGCAAGATCAGGAGGTGCATGCTGGGTAGCCAACAGCATCGTATGCTGGAACAAGCTATGAGTGGGCTTCAGATGCCCACATTGAAGATGGGAGCGTTCTTGTTACAGAGGTTACTGTGAGTACACAACTATATAACAAAAAAAACTACCTTTACATATAACATAACATATGCTGGAATAGATTAGATAAGCTGCGACTATCCCAGCAGTGTTTTTTAGTGAAAAAAAAAAGACTGGAACTCCGCTTTAACTACTGGACCCATCGCCATCCATCCATGTGCTTCTTACCATTCTCCCCTGTACCCACCGCCGCTAGCTCATCACCAAGCTGTACTATCAAAATGTACATTGTTATTATTATCTTGTTTTATTGGACAAATGTTGCGGCAATTCTTTTTGTCAACTGCATTCTCGCAGTAAAAATAAAAAATAAATACACGAAAAAGCACCAATATCTGGTTCAATGGATGTAGTAGCACATTTTTTAAGAATTCTCAAGGTGCTCGTCAGATATTTTGGTTTTAATTTTGCCCTTCGTGTGCTTCATCCTTGAAGATAGTTGCTCACAAATATAGGTGCTGCCAAAAACTGATGACATGAATTAGGGTGCTTTCACATGGGCCGTCTGATCAGGTCCACCTGTCACTTTTTCGGACTTTGCACTCTCCCCTATGGAGCGGCGGATGTCATCGGTGACACGTCCGCTGACTTCCGCCACTATTCAATCCAGAGGAATTGTGGTTTTATTTATCATCCGTCTGGTGGATCAGGTTGGATAAAACGGACTGGCAGTCCGTTTTCATCCGATTTCCCCATAGAAGCGAGCGAGACTGTGTCTGTCTCCGCTCCGCACAGTGGGCGGAGACAAACCTGTCTTCTGTCTGCTCAGTGGGGATCAGCAGAGCGATCCCCGCTGTGCAAGTGGAGTCTGCCAAACGGAGGCGTGATTGTGAAGAGTGGGATATTTTTCTTTGGGAAGATAAAACTTTTAAAAGTTCAGTACAATTTTAAAATTTTTAAAATTATTATTCAAAATTATTATTATTCAAAATTAAAATTTCAAAATTTTCAAAAAAATATGTCACATTCTTCTTTGGTTGCATGTTTTGTTAAGTGTAAAAGGCGTTTTTACAAGAATTTAAAAAAAAAAAAAAAAATCAACATTTTTAAAGTGGTTCTAAAGTCATGCATTCTATGCCATTCTGTGTGCAGCAGCCCCCCTAATACTTACCTGAGCCCCATCTCAATCCAGCGATGTTGCACGAGAGTCTCAGCTGTCTCGGACTCTCCTTCCTGATTGGCTGAGACAGCAGCGGGGCACCATCATCTCCCGCTGCTGTCAATCAAAGACAGTGAGACAATGAGGAGAGATAGGGAGGTGGGGTCGATCCACGGCTCTGTGTCTGAAAGACACACAGAGCTGCGGCTCAGCTCGGGTGCCCCCATAGCAAGCTGCCAGCTGTGGGGGCATTTAACAAGAGAGAGGGGACAGGAGCGCTGGCGAGGGACCCGAGAAGAGGAGGATCTGGGCTGCTCTGTACAAAACAACTACACAGAGCAGGTAAGTATAACATGTTTGTTCTTTTTTTAATCGAAAAAAAGAGACTTTAGTATCACTTTAAGTCAGGTTACGATTTTGTGTTGGGCCGCAGGCTGGACACCCCTGAATTAGACGAAACAATAAATAATGGCCTTGGGATTTCCTAATACCATTCACAGCCCATCATAAGTCAGGAAAGGGACGTCTACAGTGAATAGGGGTGTCAACCTGACATTTTTGCATGTTTTTCCTTACTTGAGGTATTGCGTAAAAAATTTTTTAGCAGAAATTTGTGTGGGAAACCTGTAATGGTTTCTGAATATCGGAGGCGCCGGGCCTGGACACGACTTGTGACAGGGAGCCGGCTGATGTCTATATAGGCCACGCTGGGTAAACAGCCCCATGTATAGTATTAGAGATTTGCACGCTGCGTGGTGTGTTTGTACAGGCACCTTGTTTGCTTTCCACCACCTCACACAAGCATGCAAAACACGTCAGCCATTTATACAAGATAAACAAAACTGTAAACTACAGGTGCTCCTACTCTGAGAGAGCCATACTGACTATGGAAAGGAATAAATCACTTCCCGCGTCCAATGTCAGCTGCTTTGTTTATGTTTTATCCACCCTGGTCACGGTATGAAAACCAAGCTTTGGTTGTGATGAGCTCTAGAAGACGATACAGATTTGCCTGGGAAAGTTTTTAAAGCTTAAAGTGTAACTAAACTCACAACGGTAAAATCAGTCTGTATATGCAATAAAGCATGCTTGTTATTCTTATTGTGGAACCGAAGGGGTTAATCCTCCGCATTGTGTAAAAAGGCTTTTTGATCTTTTCTTCTCTGATCCTCCCCTTTCTATTACTGGCCCCAAACCATCCGCTGATAGCACAGAACCTTTGGAGTCACTCTGCACATGCTCAGTTTGGTGTGTATTGCTAGAGAGCTTTTTTTTTTTTTTTTTGCAGGGTGCATGTAATCAGAACAGGGCCAATCAGCACTGTCCAGACAGAAGGTCAGGGGTCCTACAGCCTCATAGGACAGTCAGAGTATAATGAAAACTCCTCCTACAAGCTTTAAAAAGACACTGATAGAAGTCATAAGACTGCTATATACTGCTGATGAGAAAAGGTATTTAGCAGTTTATATTTATTAAAATAATTGCATTTCCATGTTCTGTGTACTGTGGGAGACCAGATATAGGGAATGCAGGGTCCTGGGTTTAGTAACACTTTAAAAAGTTGAGAAAAAGACATTCCCCTCTGGGTGATCTATGTACATTTCAAGTAAATTAACAAACTTTGTTGCAGATTACTACCTTTTGTTGTTCTGAAGAAATCCCTGTGTGTTTCTCTGTGTCCATGTGGGAAAAGGAGTCTTAACCTCCCTGGCGGTATGATTATTTCGGATTTTAGGTGCTGAAAGCGGTACAATTATTTTGCATGGAAATTTGACGTTTTATATTGTAGGTCTGTAAATCTTAACAATAACACACTTAAATCTCTCCAAACAAGAGTCTAGTAGATATCCCGGGTATGATAAAGTTTGAAACACAAAAACATAAATTATAATATAATAAATAAAAATAAATAATTAAAAAAAATAAAAATAAATAGTAATAAAATACATTTCCCCACGATTTACTATCGCTCAATTCTGCAAGTGTTCTAATTTACTATCGCTCTTTTCTAGCTGGTCTAAAGCCACTTTTGACGTAAATGGACACTTTTTGGTTGCTACGGACAATCTCCAGTTTCCAGGCAGAAAGAACAGTATATATCACATAAAACTGCATGCAGGGCATGGGCCAAAGCACTGGGGACAAAAGGGATGTGAAATCATTTCATACAGTACTGTAATCTGTAAGATTACAGTACTGTATGTGTTATGATTTTTACTTTTTTAAAAATTTGCCGCCAGGCTCCGCCCTCGTGCGTCGCGACGCTCGCAGGGAACAGAGACTGGCACAGAGAGGCTTCGGGCAGAGGACAGAGCCCACGGACACTGTGGGGGACATCGCAGGATCCCGGGGACAAGGTAAATAAAGCCACACCAGGATCTTGCGATGTAATCCCGAGTGTGGCTCGGGGTTACCGCTAATGGTCCTGAATTTTAACCCCGAGCCACACTCGGGAAAACCGCCAGGGAGGCTACGGGAGTGGTCTCATAATTATCAATCAGCTGCTGCACCTGTAGGGTTCTAATGAGGAAATCTGCTGGGGCCTGCATCCGTTTATGATGCGTACACATGATTGTTTTTCTCATTGGAAAAAGATATGATGGCTTTTCCGACGGGATTCCGCTCAAGTTTGCCTTGCATACACACGGTCACACAAAAGTTCGCTTAAATTACGACCGTCAAGAATGCGGTGAGGTACAACACTACGACGAGTCGAGAAAATGAAGTTCACTGCTTCCGAGCATGCGTCAAATTGTTTCCGAGCATGCGTAGGGATTTTGCGCGTCAGAACTGCATACAGAAAATCACATTTTCGGATAGGAACTTTTCACGACCGAAAAATTAAGAGCATGCTCTCAATCTTTTGCTGGCTGGAATTCGGGCAGTAAAAGACCGATGGAGCATACACACGGTCGCATTTTCTGACGAGAAACTCTCATCGGACTTTTGCCGGCCGTGTGTACGCGGCATTAGACGTGATTTGCTATTGGGAGTATCTCACCAAAAATGAAATGGGATGCCTGATATCTTATTTATATCTTAGTGCAGACTTCTGGGAATATCAGTGAGCCAATCACACAAGCAGGAAATAATGTTTCTGGGCGGCGGTCTGTACACATTCTGTGTACAGAACACCTCCGGGTAGCCATATTGCCTTGCATTTTACAGAAATTTACAGAGATGCAGATTGAAAAGGAAAGGTACTATTTAATAATATTAAATTACAATATGACTTGTGTCGCAATTGTATACGCTATATTATTATTTGTTCTTTATTTGCTATTTTTTTTTTCCCCACGAACGTGGAGTTACCCTTTAACTTCAGGAAACTTGAAAATGATCCCTTGCAGTGGGTCTGCGCCAACACTGCAAGGTTTAATTGCTCATTTAGGTCTAGGGGACTTTTAAAAAGATGTAATTACCTGATCTTCAGCTCCTTCACAATACTACACTGGGTCCATAGCCCTGCATTGCATATGATGACGCAGAGCGACAGGCCATCGCTGGAGCATGGGGGAGCACTGTCTGCTAGGGATAGAGGAGGATCAGGTAAGTAAAAAGTGCTTTCACTCTACTTTGGAATTAACAAGCAATTAACCCTTGCAGTGCATGTGCAGCCTCACTCATTTTCAAGTTTTTCCAGTGTTGAGCTTTAAATTTTTAAAGTGTTATGCAGCGTACACACGGTCGGACTTTTCGACCGGACTTGTCCGACGGACGCTGACGGACCAAATCCGGCGGACAATCCGATCGTGTGTGGGCTTCATCGGACCTTCAGCGGACTTTTCCAGTCGCAAATCTGACAGACTTTAGATTTGGAACATGCTTCAAATTTTTACGTCGTAACTCCGCCGGACCCAGAAATCCGCTCGTCTGTATGCTAGTCCGACGGACAAAAACCCACGCTAGGGCAGCTATTGGCTACTGGCTATCAACTTCCTTATTTTAGTCCTGTGTACGTCATCACGTACGAATCCGTCGGACTTTTGTGTGATCGTGTGTAGGCAAGTCCGTTCGTTAAAAAGTCCATCGGAAGTCCATCGGAAGTCCGTCAAAAGTCCGTCGAAAGTCCGCTGGAAAGTCTGTCGGACCAGTCCGGTCAAAAAGTCCGACCGTGTGTACGTGGCCTTAGGACATGAGTTCAATCAATAGAAAAAAAAATATACATATATATTTATATATACAGATATATCCACTTGCCAACCACGCACTGTAATTTTACTGCTACAGTGCATGCCGGCTGCGCAGAATCAAGTATATATATGTGAATCTGCATTTCTGGGTAGGGGTGTGGCGTCTGGCTGTGCTGCCACTGGCTCCAGCACATGCCTATCAGCGGTTCCCGATTTATGGCTGGGACCTTCAATTTATCGGAGCAAGTGGCAGGAGAGAGCTTTGTGTATGTAAACAACACTCTTCTAACTTCAAAGCAGGGAATAAATACCGGCGCATTCCTTAGTACAAGCACCTCACGGTAAACATAGTTAGGCACACATTTAAACCTTTGATTGCCCCTGATGTTAACCCCTTCCTGCCCAGTGTTATTAGCCAGTTAGCCAGTTCCCACAAAGTGTTAGTTAGTGTCAGATTGCCCACCGTCTCGCTATAATGCCACGTACACACGACCGGTTTTTCCCTCGGAATAAACTCTAAAGGTTTTTCTGATGGAGTTACGCTGAAACTGTCTTGTCTACACACGCTTACACCAAAGTCCGAACGTCTACAATGCAGTGACATACAAAACGTACGACGGGACTAGAAAAAGGAAGTTCAATAGCGAGTAGCCAATAGCTCCCGCCTCGTACTTGCTTCCAAGCATGCATTGTTTTTGGTCCGTCCGAACAGCATACAGATGAGCGGTTTTCCGGATAGGAATTGGTTCCGTCGGAAAGATTTAAAACATGTTCTATTTCTAGGTCCGTCAGAATTTTCGAAAACAAAAGTCAGATGAGGCCCACACACGATCGGAATGTCCGATGAAAAGATTCCGTCGGACTTTTCTTGCCGGAAAGTCCGACCGTGTGTATGTGGCATAAGTCGCTGATTACTAGTAAAAAAATTCAAAAAAATAAAAATTTACCAAAGACATGTGGCAGAATACATTTTGGCCTAAATGTATGAAGAAATTAGATTTTTTCTCCATTTTTTAATCGGATATGTTTTGTAACAGAAAATAAAAAAATTATTTTTTTTTTTCAAAAAGTATGCTTTTTTTTGTTTATAGCAAAAACATAAAAAAACCCAGTGGTGATCAAATACTACCAAAAGAAAACTCTATTTGTGGGGGAAAAAAAAATCTTTAAATTTTGTTTGCATACAGCCAGTATTCTTGATCAGTGTACCGGTGCGCTGCCGGTACACTACCATGTGACCGCCGTGACTAATCACAGCAGATCACATGACAGTTGTAAACAATGGATGGCTTCCTTTTATGCTAGCTGTGATTGGTCAATGTGATCCAGTATTGCCAAACGTCCGTATATATACGGGCAGCCTGTAAATTCCAGACCATTTTCGGGCCGCCCATAAATGTCTGTTATGGGCAGCTGTGCCCGTAAAAAAGATGGCTGCGGGCCGACAGCGCAACTGCGCATGCGCTGTTCCATAGACTGCCGAGCCCGGGAAAACTCGTACATGCTCGGCCCGGTGGGCACATGTGCAGTGACGTAATGGCGCCGCCTGCCGCCGTTTTTGAATGTCAGGCGCTCCGTTTTCATCGGCATCTCGCCACAGTGACAGCAGAGGAGGAGGTTGGGCGGTCTGTCCCTGCCTGGAATGGAGGGAGTGGTGAACAGAGTGCCGCTGACTGACCATCCACTCCAGCTCAGTCAGCAACTGATTTATATTATGCTGATCAGCCTGAGCCGAAGGAGGGAGGTTAGCTAGAGCAGAGATGAGCCATTCAATAGGAGAACACTACACACGCAGCCTCTGACCCATGTACCATGTCCATGCAGCCTCTGACCCCCCTGTACCATGTCCATGCAGCCTCTGACCCCTGTACCCTGTACCATGTCAATGCAGCCTCTGACCCCCGTACCATGTTCATGCAGCCTCTGACCCCCCTGTACCATGTCCATGCAGCCTATGACCCCCGTACCATGTTCATTTAGCCTCTGACCCCTGTACCATGTCCATGCAGCCTCTGACCCCCCTGTACCATGTCAATGCAGCCTCTGACCCCTGTACCATGTCAATGCAGTCTCTGACCCCCGTACCATGTCCATGCAGCCTCTGACCCCTGTACCATGTCCATGCAGCCTCTGACCCCTGTACCATGTCAATGCAGCCTCTGACCCCTGTACCATGTCAATGCAGCCTCTGACCCCTGTACCATGTCAATGCAGCCTCTGACCCCTGTACCATGTCCATGCAGCCTCTGACCCCTGTACCATATCCATGCAGCCTCTGACCCCTGTAACATGTCCATGCAGCCTCTGACCCCTGTACCATGTCCATGCAGCCTCTGACCCCCGTACCATGTTCATGCAGCCTCTGACCCCCGTACCATGTTCATGCAGTCTCTGACCCCCGTACCGTGTCCATGCAGCCTCTGACCCCCCTGTACCATGTCAATGCAGCCTCTGACCCCCGTACCATGTCCATGCAGCCTCTGACCCCCCTGTACCATGTACATGCAGCCTCTGGCGCCCCTGTACCATGTCAATGCAGCCTCTGACCCCCCTGTACCATGTCCATACAGCCTCTGACCCCCATACCATGTCCATGCAGCCTCTGACCCCCCTGTACCATGTCAATGCAGCCTCTGACCCCTATACCATGTCCATGCAGCCTCTGACCCCCCTGTACCATGTCAATGCAGCCTCTGACCCCTGTACCATGTCAATGCAGCCTCTGACCCCCCCTGTACCATGTCAATGCAGCCTCTGACCCCCGTACCATGTTCATGCAGCCTCTGACCCCCGTACCATGTTCATGCAGTCTCTGACCCCCGTACCGTGTCCATGCAGCCTCTGACCCCTGTAACATGTCCATGCAGCCTCTGACCCCTGTACCATGTCCATGCAGCCTCTGACCCCCGTACCATGTTCATGCAGCCTCTGACCCCCGTACCATGTTCATGCAGCCTCTGACCCCTGTACCATGTCCATGCAGCCTCTGACCCCCGTACCATGTTCATGCAGCCTCTGACCCCCGTACCATGTTCATGCAGCCTCTGACCCCTGTACCATGTCCATGCAGCCTCTGACCCCTGTACCATGTCCATGCAGCCTCTGACCCCCGTACCATGTTCATGCAGCCTCTGACCCCCGTACCATGTTCATGCAGTCTCTGACCCCTGTACCGTGTCCATGCAGCCTCTGACCCCCCTGTACCATGTCAATGCAGCCTCTGACCCCCATACCATGTCCATGCAGCCTCTGACCCCTGTACCATGTCCATGCAGCCTCTGACCCCTGTAACATGTCCATGCAGCCTCTGACCCCTGTACCATGTCCATGCAGCCTCTGACCCCTGTACCATGTCCATGCAGCCTCTGACCCCCGTACCATGTTCATGCAGCCTCTGACCCCCGTACCATGTCTATGCAGCCTCTGACCCCCGTACCATGTTCATGCAGTCTCTGACCCCCGTACCGTGTGTCCATGCAGCCTCTGACCCCCCTGTACCATGTCAATGCAGCCTCTGACCCCCGTACCATGTCCATGCAGCCTCTGACGCCCCTGTACCATGTCAATGCAGCCTCTGACCCCCCTGTACCATGTCCATACAGCCTCTGACCCCCATACCATGTCCATGCAGCCTCTGACCCCCCCGTACCATGTCAATGCAGCCTCTGACCCCCATACCATGTCCATGCAGCCTCTGACCCCCCTGTACCATGTCAATGCAGCCTCTGTCCCCTGTACCATGTCAATGCAGCCTCTGACCCCCCTGTACCATGTCCATGCAGCCTCTGGCGCCCTGTACCATGTCCATGCAGCCTCTGATCCCCTGTACCATGTCCATGCAACCTCTGACCCCCGTACCATGTCCATGCAGCCTCTGACCCCCGTACCATGTCCATGCAACCTCTGACCCCCGTACCATGTCCATGCAGCCTCTGACCCCCGTACCATGTCTATGCAGCCTCTGACTCCCTCCTGTACTAATCCGCGCAGCTTCTGACCCCCTCCTGTTCCATGTAAATAGAGAAATATGGTTTTTGACTTTTGTTTAACCTAAACACATTGCGACTAGCACTAGCAACATGTTTATAGTTTAAATATTGATATTTGCACTGTTTAGCACTGAAAACATGCATTTCAGGTACATTTTTGCAGTGCCAGTAAAAAATGCGGCTCTGCCAGCAAATTTCATGTTTTTTGCCAGTAAAAAAATTGGTGCCGTTTGTAAATTTTGGCGTCCTACCAGTAAATTTCACTTCGGGGGGGTTGGCATCACTGATGTGATCACATGGTACAGACATGGCCAAGCACAGCCCATCTGTACCATGTGATTAGCCAATCACAGCTAGTCACAAAAAAACAAACTGCATGAATTAGTTTCATTCAGTAAAATGTTTGCTTATAGCAATGAAATTCACTGCTATAATCAATCATAACATGTAAAAAAAAACAAAACCTTATTACTTGCCCAATAGTACAAATTTACTATGGTAACACGGTATTGCTCTGGTTACAGTATGTTAAGAAAAAAATTGTGAAAAAAAATGAACAAAAAAAAAATTAAAGAAAATTGAAAAAAAAATTTTTTTTCGTACTGCCACACTAGTTATATGATGACGCTGTACTGTGAACATTTTTCTTTTTTTTTAATTTCTTTAATTTTCCAAAAAAATTACAACTTCAAAAAACTCGCCATGCCTCTTACTAAATACCTTGGACTGTCATTTGGGGGGGATATTTGTATTGTCCTGACATTTTTGGTCTATCAGTATTTATCAATTTTCAGCTTGTGGACCGTATACTTTTCACACAGACTAAATAATATACACTGATTTGGGGTTTTTTCACCAAAGAAGTGTAGCAGAATACATTTTGGCCTAAAATTATGAAGAACAATTATTTATTTGAAATATATAACAGAAACAAAGAAAAACACATTTTGTTTTCAAAACGTTCCGTTTTTTTTTTTTTTTTTGCTTATTTAGCAAAAAATAAAAAAACCCAGTGGTGATTGAATACCACCAAAAGAAAGCTCTATTTGTGTGAACAAAATGGTAAAAATTTAGTTTGGGCACAGTGTTACATGATCGCGCAATTGTTATTCAAACGTGACAGCGCTGAAAGCTGAAAATTGTCCTGGGCAGGAAGGGGGGTGAAAGTGCCCGGTATTGAAGTTATTAAAGTGGCGCAGTGCCAAATAGCAAAAAATGGCCTGGTCATTAAGAGGGTAAAATCTTCCGGAGCTGAAGTGGATAAATTACATCAGATTACAATAAACAGCAGGGGGCACTGTGGGGCTGTGATAGAGTAAATACAAGGACTACACACACATCGCTCATTTATGCAAAGGAGTAAAATACAATCAAAGCAACAGAAATTCTCATGTCATCAGCCTGAGGATATGCAGGAATGGAGTGTATGATCATAGAAGAAGACACCCCCGCTTTAAAAATATTTGCAGCTAGTGCTTCTAAAATACTTTATTATCACTACATTTTTTTCTCTGCTCTGCTACAGCTAATATAGCAAACATTCACTATGCACATATTTTAATTATTCGATTGCGCAAAAGCATTTTTAGGCAAATTGTCACATTTCTCTCATATTTTTCCCATTACTGTAGTACATTTATAATGATCTGTCTCGTGGTTGGCAGCATTTCGTTGCAGGCTCCCTCATCAAACGTCGCTAAGATAAAGTGGTTGATCTCCTAAGATGTTCTCAATGGTTGCCTTAAATATCTTATCATTGTGTGCTAGTGTTTCCTATGTATGGCCATGTCTGTTCATTACATATGCAGGCTCTGCTTCCTGCTTAGTAGTGCTGCGCCATGAATGGGTCGGATCAGACTGACTGAAAGCAATGCACTTTCTGCCTAGCGGAGGCTTGATTTTCTAAAGGAGTAAAGCGCCTTCACTTTGCAAAGGGGACTTTCACTTATCTTAGTGAGCGAGGTGAAAATGTATTTGCTCTGCCCAATTATGTGCAAAATAAAAAGGGATTTTTTGCTTGCACATAAGTTGCATGAATCAGGACGACTTCTCCTCATATACAAAGATAAAAAAAAAAATTAACTCTGCCAAAAATTATTTTTTTAACACGCACAAATTCTTTGCAAAGTGAATTTTCACCTTATTCACTAAGCTAACTATAATTCATTTTTGCTTTGTTTCACCTCATTCACAAAGATAAGTGAAAGTTCCCTTTGCAAAGTGAACATGCTGAACTCCTTTAGAAAATCAAGCCTCAGCCACACAGAAAGTGCATTGCTTTCAGTCAGTCTAATCTGACCCATTCATAATGCAGCACTGCTAAGCAGGAAGCAGAGCCTGCATATGTAATGAACAGATATGGCCATACATAGGAAACACTAGCACACAATGACAAGATATTTAAACCAGTCATTTTTAATAAAACACAAATGATACTCTGTAAATCAAGTGCATTATACCCTTCGCATGTCTTCTGACACTTTACAGAATGCCCAGGTTGCACAAGCAAGCATCCATGTAAGAGTTAGAGCCAGTTCACAGGGGGGCGACTTGTCAGGCGACCTAGCCGCCTGACAAGTCGCCTCCCGTTCTGTACAATGGAACCGTTCTAATCGGAGCGACGCAAGTCGCTCCGACTTAGAAGAAAGGTTCCTGTACTACTTTGGGGGCGACTTGCATAGACTTCTATACAGAAGTCTTCTTGCAAGTCGCCCCGGCAGTCATGTGCAGGTCGCCTCGGTGAGGCGACCTGCAAGTCGTGCCGCGTCTAGTGTGAACCGGCACATAGAGGAGGAATTTGGTTTCACTGAAGTCTGATCATGCTGGGTGTCATATGCCATATGTAGCATAGTATACAATGCAGTGGTGGCTGGTGTTCATGAAAAACAGTTTTATGCATAGATTTTTCTAATTTTACTTCACCAACTTAGACTATTGTGTTCTGATCCATCACATATAATTCAGATTAAAAAAAATATTGAACTAAAGGCTGTAATGTAACAAAATAGGTAAAAAGCCAAGGGGGGGGGGGGTGAATACTTTTGCAAGGCACTGTACATGAAAATGAAATTTCAAAACCAAGAGTCCATAAATCAGTTCACCAATGAACCGGAGCACAGAGCCCAATCAGCGCTTTAGACACAAAATGGCAGTTTGTGTCTAAAGCGCTGATTTGGCTCTGTGCGTCGGTTCTGGGACCAATCAGAGCGGAGGGAAGAACCGAGGCTGGGAGAAGTGTGGCGCTATGGGCACAGGGGAGCCGTGTAACCAGGAGAAAGCCCCAGGCTGGGTTTTAAGCCAAAGGTGCAGAGTGATCCCTTGTATTGAGGGATCTACTGGAGGTGGTAAGCAGTTAATTCAGCTGTTGGTGGCGGCACTGTTGCACAAGGTGGTGGATGGTGGAGTCTAACAACAATATTCAAGATTCACTATTTTAATCATTGGTGGACTGATTTATGGACTCTTGGTTTTTAAATTTCATTTTCATGTGAATAATTAGCGTGATTCTATATTTATATACTATTCTATTTATATACTATTCTATATCCATGTATGGCCAGCTTTATTCCCCTCTTTGGCAGGCTCAGACACGCTTCTCTTCTCCCTGACACTCTGGGCATGGGGCAGTCCCTCACCACTCTCACACACAATACAGGACTAGGGGGCCTTGCATTATACTTCATGACGTCAGTGACGTTTCAGACCACCAGCCAGGGCTTCGGGGGACTGGTAACACAGATGCAAGCAGTAATGTATTACACCTTATTTCTATACACCTGAACATAATTAGCATTCAACCTTTGCAGTGCAGGAGGGTGGAAAGGGGTCACTACAAGAGTTTTTTTTTTTTTTTAGTATTATTCCTGGAGTTCAGCTTTAACGTAAACCTGTGCTTTGCTTGTGCAGGGTAAAGCAATGGAATCACTTACTTTCTGTCCTTTCCAGTTGCACGCACTCAGCTTACTTTTACTCCCGCACTGCTCCATTTGGTCACCAGGGCCAAACAGAGGAAGCACTTTGTATGCTCCAATCACAATTTGGGGCCTACACAGTTGGAGGGCTAAGGATTTTGTTACCTACCCCCTATTTGACAGCGCTGGGAGCCTAAGTGACCAATCACAAAGCACCAGTACTGTCAGATAGGAGGAAGCAAAGTACTGTAAGTCACTGGCTTCTTCCGTACCTGGAAGTACGAGGTATCGCTCCTCAAGCCTGACAACGGAACAGAGCGTGAGGAGCAAAGGTTCACTTCACAACAAAACCTGTCACAAAAGAAAAAATGGGACTTCCAGTACAGAGCTCCTTCTGAAAATGCCTGGCTTTTATACAGAGTCATTGGTGTTCTATGAGACATTGTTTTCCAACAAGTATGCAGTTCAAAAATGTCAGTGAAATTTCACACGACCTGATCTGCATACCTGACCCAAATGACTGAAGCTAGTGTGTCAGCACAACAACAGCCTCCATGTCAACCTTATGACAAGGTTCATTAAATCTGTGTAACCTGGACAGCCATGTCTCTGTAACAAACTTACAGTATGTTATCTGATTATAATAATTTCTATGTTCAGTTGGCAAGACTAATAGTCAGAGTTTGTCTCTGACCACATTTTATTTAGGTGGAGCTCAGTGGGATTCCTCTCGTAATCTAAGTGTGGACCAGTAGCTCTGTTGGACCAAGGTTTTAGGGGGTTGTAATGTTAATTACTGCTGTGGATGACTTAGCTTCTTCCAAAAGATGCTGTGAAATAAAATCAAAGTAATTTCAAAGGTTAAACTAGATCTATACTAAAAATGTTAACTTAAATCGCAAATCAAAAAAGCTGGAATTTGGCTTTCAAGCCAAGTTAGCAGTCATGCTGGGGCAGATAATTAAAAAATAACATTATTCTGTCTGCATGGTATTGATGGCGCAACGTGGGTTCTGAACTCTGTATCCTCCATCAAGAAATCAATGTTACAGTTATTTATATCTATGGCATGGCAAAGTCCTACACTGGCTGAATGGCTACATGTACTAAACAAAAAAATCTAAATGGAACAACTTGCTGCCATTGATAAAGATAATTTGAAAAATCTTTGAAAACACATGGTGTGCCTGGATTATAAAGATTCCCAGATGTTCAAGAACTTTATATCCCATTCACTTTACTGATTCCTTGGTGGTTTGTGGCCTCCTCAATAGGGCCAAGCTAAGATGGCCACCTCATCATAACTTGACTCTCATTGACATTATGGACCTTCTATTAAACCTATCATGTTAGTGAGATGCCCCTTTTATTCCCTCCCCTTCTCCCCCCCTTTTTCATTCATCGCACCTTTCCTGTCAAATAATTCATAAAATACACCACTTCCCCATTCTGTTAAATAAAGGCCCATCCCTGTGGATTTGTCATATTTTTAAAAATCACACTTTACAAGTCCACCATTGGCTCTACTCATTTGGAACATTCTACATCATTACTTACGGATTTGTTCTTGCATACAGTTTTCTGGATTAGTTAATTTCCTTGGTATAATATTCACAATGTCTTTATAAGACCTAGTAAAATCTAATTTGAGAGAAACCTCTGTAAAATGACCCATGGAACCTCATTTCATTCATTTCTAAGGTGTGCCAGGAGCCCCAAAACCTGGGAAACTCTATTCCATACATTTTGGTAAGATATCTGATGGCTTCATTTTGGCCACGAAATATAAAGTGAGGACTTTACTGACCAATATTAAAACAGGGAAGTGGCAGACCAGCTCAACCATTGGTAATCTGGTTAAAAATTGCAATACAGACCACCAACATTTGTGGGCCCCTGCACTGCTCAGGAGAAGAACTATTTGGGTAAAGTGGAATAATAACGCTTAGGCCTTATTGGTATGCTACCTTAAAGTATTGATGTAAGAAATCTGGTTTCGGGGCAGGCAGCTTCAACACTCAAGAGGATCTTCACACTATATATGGCTTATAGTTTAATGTAACAAAAAATGTAAAATTAAGTGGCAAGTACTGCTAAGAGGTCCAGATACAGCTTTATTTCAATATAAGTCAGGGGGACAATCCAAAAACAACCAATTTATTTTGGGAGTCCAAAAACACCCCTTTATCAGGGCTTGAGATTGAAAAAAATGTGAATGGTCTGGAAGTGAACTGAACCTTTTGTGTTTTTTCTTCAATTGTGATTACAAGCACAGGTCTTGTGAGCAGCTGGTTTGGCAACAAAAGAAGAAAAGAACTAGACACCTAGAAGTCTCCGGGGGGTCAGTTCAACACTAATAAGGAGGTACTAGGTATCTGAGTACAAGAACACTGTAAGTCTGACTAAAATAATAAATAAATAAACTTTTTCCCATGGATGCTGACCTATTGGGCTGTCCTGCATGGAGAATTCAGGGAAGATGAACGAAATAGGAAACTAAGGTTCAGTGATTTCAACTCTAGAATCCCCCTTGAAAGATGATATCCAGGCAAGGTATATTTTTGCATAGTTACATTGGTCCTCCTTGAATCAATGTAACTGTATATACTATACCTGGCCAATCTTCCTGCAAGCTGGAAAACACTGAAGAAGACACCGGTACCTCCACTTTCTTCCAGGTCCCGTTCTGGGCAGCTGGACTGATTTTCTGAATGAATGCACAGTGCTTTCTGATTGGACGAGGCGGAGAGTGACAGCAACATCCACTCTCTTTACCTTCTGTCCACTCAGAGAACACTTTATTCAGAAAATGCAAACCATTTTTTGAATGGCACCCGTGCTGAGTGACAGACCTCCTTTATTCACAATGCATCCGGCTGCCCACTCAGCACGGGACATGGAAGTACGTGGAAATGATGGGAGTAGTGGTGTCTGCTTCAGTGATTTTCAGCTTTCAGGGTCATCGTCCAAGTGTGGTATATACTGTACATAGATACATGGGTCCAAGCTGGACCCATGTAACTATATAAAAATATACCATGCCCTTAAGGCTCTATTCACCCCTGAGCGTCATGTTTTTGCATGTTTTTTCAGGGGTTTGTTGTGCTTTTGTATGCGCATTTTTGAGTGTTTTCCAAGCATTTTGGAGCTTTGGGGTCTTTGTATTAGCGAACAGAGTAAATTATCATTATTACGTCATTTGTTGCTATGTATTTCTGCTTTAAAAATGCAACAGGATGTGGAAACCTTGCAAAAAGATCTGAACAAATTAATGGGGTGGGTAACTACATGGCAAATGAGGTTCAATGTAGAAAAATGTAAAATAATGCATTTGGGTGGCAAAAAAATGAAAGTAATCTATACACGGGGGGGGGGGGGGGAACCTCTGGGGCAATCTAGGATGAAAAAGGACCTGGGGGTCCTAGTAGATGATAGGCTCAGCAATGGCATGCAATGCCAAGCTGTTGCTAACAAAGC
The DNA here is from genome assembly GCA_037952925.1 of Lithobates clamitans. Classification (NCBI taxonomy): domain Eukaryota; kingdom Metazoa; phylum Chordata; class Amphibia; order Anura; family Ranidae; genus Lithobates; species Lithobates clamitans. The sequence continues at coordinate 2,372,132 of JBBGZY010001812.1, read as the reverse complement.
AAACAGAATATTGGCATGCATTAAAAGGGGGATTAATTCCAGAGATAAGACGATAATTCTCCCGCTCTACAAGACTCTGGTCCGGCCGCACCTAGAGTATGCTGTCCAGTTCTGGGCACCAGTCCTCAGGAAGAATGTACTGGAAATGGAGCGAGTACAAAGAAGGGCAACTAAGCTAATAAAGGGTGTGGAGGATATTAGTTATGAGGAAAGGTTGCGAGCACTGAACTTGTTCTCACTGGAGAGGAGACACTTGAGAGGGGATATGATTTCAATATACAAATATCATACTGGTGACCCCACATTAGGGATAAAACTTTTTCCCGGAAGAGAGCTTAACAAGACTCATGGCCACTCATTAAAATTAGAAGAAAAGTGGTTTAACCTTAAACTGCGCAGAGGGTTATTTACTGTAAGAGCGGCAAGGATGTGGAATTCCACAGGCGGTGGTCTCAGCGGGGGGCATCGATAGTTTCGAGAAACTATTAGATAAGCACCTGATCGACCGCAACATACAGGGATATACAATGTAATACTGACATATAATCACACACATAGGTTGGACTTGATGGACTTGTGTCTTTTTTCGACCTCACCTACTATGTAACTATGTAACAATCTGCCCCAATCAAGCTAGAAATGTAGCTCCAAAACATTTTTGAGCTTCAGGGTGACCTGGTTTGGAGATGTGAACCATCTCCATAGAGAATAATTGATTGTTTTATCTCTGAGCGTTTTGGAGCTTCAAGCTTCCAGCTACAAAATGCTGAGGTGTGAATGCAGCCTAACAGAAGCAGACTTATTACATTATGAATATCACTACCATGTGATGTTCTGTATTTTCAACACTCTCTCCATGAGTACAGTGCAAGCTAAAGCATGTTCTCTTTCCCGTGGAGTCACTAGGTAATTATTTACCCTGCATCTAAATGAAAGGGCATGCCATGACGATACTCATGTCAAGACCAAATCCAACCAATACTATATACAGGGCCATGCATCATCACATGTAGATAGAGGCTACAACTAACAACTACAAAAGAAATGGATTAATCCGCACATCATGTACAGCCAAAATGTAATAACTCATTTTATTCACAATAAAAAGCTCCTCAAAACTCACCTTCCCTCACCCCGTAGTAAATAATCCAATCATATCTCAAGATATGACAAAGTTTCTCCTTCTGTGCAACAAGGTTAAAGCGAGTCATGCCAATTCCTAAAAAAATTATATAAATGCAGGTATACAGACCCATGGTTATTAGCAAAGTGTAGAGTATAAGGCTAATGCCGTGTACACACGACCGGACTTTTCAACAGCAAAGGTCCGATGGAACGAATCTGCCAGACAATTCGATCGTGTGTGGGCTTCATGGGACCTTTGCTTATCGAAAAAATCAGACGGACTTTAGAAACAGAACATGTTTCAAGGCTTTCCGACGGACTCGAGTCCGGTCGAAAAATCCGTTCGTCTGTATGCTAGTCCGACGGACAAACAACGACGCAAGGGCAGCTATTGGCTACTGGCTATGAACTTCCTCATTCTAGTCCGGTCGTACGTCATCACGTTCGAATCAGCCGGACTTTGGTGTGATCGTGTCCGTTGCATCGGAACTCCGTCGAAAGTCCGTCAAAAAGTCCTTTGGAGTTCAGTCCGTCGAAAGTCCGCTCGTGTGTACACGGCATAAGACACACCCAGGAAACTGTAATGCCGTGTACACACGCTCGGACATTCCGACAACAAAATCCTGGATTTTTTCCAGACGGATGTTGGCTCAAACTTGTTTTGCATACACACGGCGCACAAATGTTGTCGGAAATTCCAAACGTAAAGAATGCGGTGACGTACAAGACGTTCGACGAGCTGAGAAAAATGAAGTTCAATAGCCAGTGCGGCTCTTCTGCTTGATTCCGAGCATGCGTGGAATTGTGTGCGTCGGAATTGTGTACACACGATCAGAATTTCCGAGAACAAGTTTTGTTGTCGGAAAATTTGAGAACCAGCTCTCAAATTTTTGTTGTCGGAAGTTTCGACAGCAAATGTTCGATGGAGCCTACACACGGTCGGAATTTCCGACAACAAGCTTTCATCGAACATTTGTTGTCGGAAATTCGGAGCGGGTGTACGCGGCATTACTACTGCTCATTATAGGTACCAATGTACTTGGAAGCAGCTACAGTAGATAAAGTAAGTACACGGGTGACAATGAAAGAAAGGAAGTATTTAGAAAGGCACCGTCCACCAAAGCTAACAATCTAATGGGTTCTAAAGGGTTTAATGACATCTAAACACATAACATAAGTTCCTTTACTATACTGGAAACAATATGATGTGAGACACACTCATCCCAGAGTTAGGGCTTTTTTCGCACAGGTATAAAAAAAAACGTTGCGTTCAAATCCGTACAGCATACAGTGGGGAAAATAATTATTTGATCCCCAACAGATTTTGTAAGTTTGCTGTTTTTTCAGTGCATGTTTGTTGCGCATTTTGATGCAAGGCAGCACACATGTCTGCTACCCACAGTTGGGGTGCCATAAACAATGAATGGCATCGCAAGTGCAAACTGCGATTGCAGCGCGTTTCCGAAACTCACGGCATAACGCACATTTCTAAATGAGTGATTATGAATGCATCCTTAGAGCTCATGTACATGGGTGTAATAAAATACTAATATCCACACAGGATCCTGCTTGCAGAAAGATCCAGTGTAACTGGATGCACAGCCTGTGCACCCTCCGTACCTGCAAAACCTGGCTGTGCGCCAGTCTGTAAAGACGATGTGCTCCTATTCACTTTCTATGGGTGGTCTGCATGCAGCTTAGTGGTGAAAGTACGCATGGGGCTGAGCGCCTGTGTGAATGAGCCCTTAGAGCTGTTGTACATGAACGTAATAAAATACTGATATCCACACAGAATCTTGCTGGCAAAAGCATAACAATTACAGGTAATGGTCCGTAAAGTGCTTCCGTGTACATGTGTTTAGACGTGTAAACACCCTTAAAATGCTCACATCTGTCTCATTCTTCCTCCATTGGATTCCTCTCAGGTAGAAATAAATCTTTACATGTCTCCAGCCAAGGCTGGGGCTTTTATGGCACAGCTCACATGGGGCGATTAGCTCTGTGCCCAATGCAGGGCCGTCTTTTCCCGGCATAGAGATGCACAGGTGTTGCGCACATCCTTGTGCCTGCGTTCCATTGTTTTCTATTGGGGCACACAACTACACGGACACAACCGCTGTGTCCCAATATCATATGGGTCCAAGAACTCACCCTGTGTGTGTGTTTGGGGACCCGTGCCCGCATGTCATTTCGGGACACAGTGGTTGTGTCTGTGCCACCGTGAGGATGCATGCAACACTTGTGCATCCCTGTGCCAGGAAAAGACAGCCCTGCACAGGGCACCAGAGCTGATCGCCCCATGTGAGTAAGGCCTTGTTGCGGTCTGTGGCCCGGTTGGAAATTTTCTCTTACTTCCTGTACGAGTGACAGTATTGCCCTCAGCCTAGGAAACCTATGGTGGGATCTGTCCAGCAAGGCCTCATGCAGCAATTCAAACCCAAAAGAGGTTCTAAACCTCCCAAACTCTATAATAAAAAAAAACACATAAAAAAGTTTTGCTCTGAGTTACACTTGAATGATTTGTTAGGAGTACATCTATCCTGTCACCACATAGCAAGTAAAAAGATGGAGGAGTTTGTAACAATCCCAGTATGGACACATTTACATCAACCGCTCTCAGTAATGCACTACACATGGTCAATATATTGTTACATTAGTCACTGACTTCCCGTTATTTGTCGAGGGGGGAGGGGAGATATTGGATATAGATGTTTATTTGCCAGATTTGGGCTTTTCACTCTTGGTGATAATGGTAAACTTGACAATAGAGAGCGTGAATCTCCCTAATGGGGGCACCGACAGCAATAAAATACTGACAGGTCATTTTGCCTTTAGCCTTACCCTAACAACAGCAATACATACAGAGATACTAGTAGCAAGTATACGTACACCAAATGACACCATTGATGGGGCACTATTCTTCCCACTGACACAGATGATGGGGCATTATTCCTCCCACTGATACCATCCATGGGGGACTTTTCCTCCCACTGACACAAACAATAAGGTCCTATTCTTCCCACTGATACCAGTGATGGGGCACTATTCCTCTCACTGACAACAATGATGGGACACTATTCCTCTCACTGACAACAATGATGGGACACTATTTCTCCTACTGACACCAATGATGGGGCACTATCTATCCTATTAACACCATCGATGGGGCACTATTCCTCCCACTGACAACGCCGATGGGGCATTATTCCTCCCACTGATACAATCGATGGGGTACTTTTCCTCCCACTAATACAAACGATAAAGTCCCATTCCTCCCACCGATACCAGTGATGGGGCACTATTTCTCTCGCTGATACCAGTGATGGGGCACTATTCCTCCCACTGACAACAATGGTGAGACACTCCTCCTCCTACTGATACCAACGATGGGGCACTATCCATCCTATTGACACCATCGATAGAGCACTATTCCTCCCACTGACAACGCAGATGGGGCATTATTCCTCCCACTGATACAATCGATGGGGTACTTTTCCTCTCACTAATACAAACGATAAGGTCTCATTCCTCCCACTGACACCAATGATGGGACACTACTCCTCCTACTGATACCAACAATGGGGCACTATCCATCCTATTGACACCAAAGGTGGGGCACTATTCCTCCCATTGACACCAACAATAGGGTATATTACTCCCACTAATACTAATGATGAGGCACACATATTCAAACCCTCTTGCAGGTGATTCTGTGACGGAGGAGATAATGGACCACACATGTGCAGGGATTTGAGAACTCGCTCCGGTGATGGTGGGGATGAGCAGTAACGCCTGTCTTAGCAACGTCCTAGCAACAAGACAGAATGAGACAATGCCACCTCTGAGAGTTTTTTAGTCAGGCTTCGGGAGATACAGGCCTACACTTATAGCAAGGCCATCGTACAACTTTAGTCAATGCTGCACAGGTTTTCTTCATCTATAGGCATCCCTTGCCTGCATAGCTATTTTATTTATTTTTTTGCTAAAGGTGAACTTCTGAACATTAGCCGTACTCTAACAACAGCAACACACACTATACAATCAGAGATACTAGCAGCAAGTATACACACACCAAATGACACCAATGATGGGGCACTACTCTTTTGACAGACACCGATGATGGGGCATTATTCCTCCCACTGATACCATCGATGGGGTACTTTTGCTCCCACTGATACAAGTGATAAGGTCCCTTTAATCTTCATGGCTTTTTCAAACCACCCTGCACACTATAACACATGCGCGTCGGTTGCTTTTTTTTTCTTTAACTTTATTGAAAAGTCACAAAATGACACTTGGTTCAAGATTATGCACCATATAGCGTGCTGCAACATGCTGTGGTGTGTTGACATGTGTTGGCGGCGCTGTGCATAAAAAGGCAGGCACGCAGTGTTTTTATGCACTGCCCCTGAATGAGGTGTTATGGCGTGAATAGCGACCTTGCGTTGATCTATGCAGATGAATGCAGCTTAACAGACTTAGTATAAAGGAGCCCCCGGATCTGTCATTCTGATCCTTCTTTCACCTCACACCATTCCAAGTGTTGGAGCGCCTACTTTTTTCTATATCCATGACTTGCTGAATAAGCAATCAGGAATAAACATGTCAGCCGCCGGAGCCTGCGCCCTAAAAAATACCTCCACACGCAGCTCCCATATCTCCATTCTGACAGCTTTCCTTTAAGTTCACTTTTTCTTTCTTTCTTTCTTTTTTTTTTTGTGGGCACTGGGCGTAGAGCCAGAGGGAGGCCATCTACAAATAAAGGAGGGTTTGTTTAAGATGTTTGGCACTGTGTCAAAACTACCTCAAGCCTTTCACGTTTTAAATCTATATGTAAACGCTCACATTTTCACCGCTTTTTGAAATACAGGAGCTGAAAACATGTTAAGCAGCCTGTTTATTAGGAAAGAAGCTTCCCCCCCCCCCCCCTCAATGAAAAGGGGCAAAAAAAAAAAAAGACTCCCCTCCCCCCTCCCCCCTCAGGCCGGTTGCCTGACTGGGCTGCAGCTACAAACGACCACTGCGCTGCATTCTGATACTGCTTGTTGAAGACCAGGAAAGCCTCTGGGTGGCGCTAATGTCATTACTCTGACAGACTTGCCAACAAGAAATCCTGTGACACATCCCTCAGGTGCACCAAACATATGGTAGTCACCCGAAAGTAAAAGAGAAATAAAACTATTACTCTAATTTCCCTCCAGTGTATACAAGGCACAATGCCAGAAGAAGAAAAAGAACGACTAAATACAGCAAAAACATCTTTTTTGTGCTACGGCACACAGCTGTGGTAGTACCAAAAGTCCCAGCATACAAGGATTTCCCCCCAGATAACAAAAATGCTTTATGTATGGAATTGTCAAGATTTATCAGGTATCAATATATATTTGAAACGCAGTGTTTTATAACATATGTTTACATATTTCGCACCATTGTGGAAGAACTACAAGTCCCACAATGCCCTGTTACTTAGTTACTTAGTGTCTGCGACCTGTGGTGGTCCACTACAGCTCTGAAACAACAACTTACATGCAAAACTATGTGTGTGTATATATATATCTATATACACACACACTGTATATAGACTATACAAACATATACAGTAAAACCTTGGTTTGAGAGTGCTTTGCAAGACAAGCAAAATGTTTTACAAAATTTTGATTTGATATACAAGTAGCATCACGTCACAACTATAGTTGCATTGTGATTATTGTGTAACCATAAAATGTCCAACCACAAATGGAAGCCTCCGCAAGAGGATTAGAAGCAAAATCCAGCAGGAGCAACAGAGTATAAAAGAGAAGAGAGGCTCCTCTAAGAGCCCTTTCACACCGGGCCGCACGCAGTGTCAGCGGTAAAACAGCAGCGTTTTAGCGTCGGATTAGCGGCGTATTTTGGCCGCTAGCGGGGCGCTTTTACCCCCCGCTAGCGGCCGAGAAAGGGTTAAAACCGCCCGCAATGTGCCGCAATAGCGGCGTTTTGCCAGCAGTATCCCAGCGCTGCCCGATTGATTTCAATGGGGAGCAGCGGTGGAGGAGCGGTAAACACACCGTTCCTTCACCGCTCGAAAGAAGCTGCTGGCAGGACTTTTTTTCCTGTCCTGCCAGCGCAGCGCTCCGGTGTGAAAGCCCTCGGAGCAGCTGTTTGAGGGCGGATTGCAGGCGCTATTTTTAACGCTATAGCGCCTGCAATACACCCTTGGTGTGAAAGGGGTCTAAGTGTAGCAATATGGTTACATTTAGTGAAGGTACAACATTTAGCAACTCACATGGTTGATGATTAAAACAGGCACATCTAAGTATGCAGGGATCCAGGGTAAAGCTGTCCACATAGGCCTTCCTCCGCACCGCCACCAACGTTGTCCCTTCCACACATGAGCGCTTCAAGCCACGCTTTCAGATCGCTCTACTGCAGGGTAGTCTTTCCGGTCACCATTGCAGACTGACAGCGGTGAGAGCCAGCGGTGCGGAGGACGGCCTATGTGGACAGCTTTACCCTGGATGCCTGCATACTTAGATGTGCCTCTTTTAATGGACATTTTAGGGCACTTTCACACTGGGGCGTTGCGGGCGTCGGCGGTAAAGCACCTTTTAAGACTTTTTAAAGACTTTTTTTGACGTCCTGTCAGCGCAGCGCCCCAGTGTGAAAGCCCTCGGCTTTCACATTGGTGTGACAGGAGAGGTGCTTTACAGGCGCTGTAAAGCGCCTCAGTGTGAAAGGGGTCTTACCCTACACAACCTGGTCGCATTGCTATAATCTTTTTATATGGACTATAAACTGAAGGACTTATGTATAAATGGTTGTGGAACGAATCATTTGAGTTTCCATTATTTCTTATGGGGAAATTTGCTTTGATATACAAGTGCTTTGGATTACAAGCATGCTTCCGGAAAAAAGTATGCTCGCAATCCAAGGTTTTACTGTACACACACACTGATCAGCCATAACATTATGAGCACTGACAGGTAAAGTGAATAACATTGATTATCCCGTTGCAATGACGGGATATATTAACCGCTTGCCAACCAGCTGCCGCAGTTATACTGCGGCAGGTTGGCTCGGCTGTACAGATCACCACAGGTTTACTTCGGGCTCGTGCCCGACGATCTGTCGGTGCACGCACGCTCATTGGCCAGCGGGGGGAGCCACTCATCGGGCCCGGCAGACTCCTACGATCGTTCTCCGTAGTGACAGAACGGGGATCTGCCTGTGTAAACAAGGCAAGTGTCCTCTTTCAGCAAGATAATGCGCCCTGCCACAATGCGACAATGGTTCAAGCATGGTTTGAGGAACACAAAAACAAGTTTGAGGAGTTGATTTGTCCTTCAAATTCTCCAGATCTCATCCAATCGAATATCTGTGGGATGTGCTGGTAAAACAAGTCCGACCCATGGAGGCCTCAATTTACAACTTACAGTACTTAAAGGATCTGCTACTGATGGGTTGGTGCCAGATACCACAGCAGACCTTCAGAGGTCTAGTGGCGTCCACGCCTCTATGGGCTATTTTAGCAGTAAAAGGGGGACCTACTCAATATCAGGTGGATGGTCCTAAAGTTTTCATAAAGTTATGGCTGATCAGTGTATCTATCTATCTATCTATCTATCTATCTATCTATCTATCTATCTATCTATCTATCTATCTATCTATCTATCTATCTATCTATCTATCTATCTATCTATCTATCTATCTATCTATCTATCTATCGTACATACACTATCTACTGTACATACACTATATCACATATTGTGATGTTATTTATATTTTTAATACATGACATAGTAGTCTGACGCTGGATTTTCTGGTGATTTCCATGCCTGTTGTGACATGTATACAACATCTACAGAAGAAAATCGCACCAGTAAACCATATGGCAGGCAATCGTTTACATTCATCTACAATGAGCTGATTGTATCTATATGGTTTTTTTTTTCCTGCAGCGCGTTCCCTCATAAACGAGACAGCTGACCCCCTCCCCCCTCCCTCCCCTTCCCCAGCTCAGTCACGTATAGAAGACATAAGGAGAAGATCACGTGAATCCCCATTCGCCACCACGCCACATCAATCCCAGCACTTCATTAGCTGCGATAACCCCGCCAATAATATGGTGTGTGGAAGCTCTGGGCAGGACGCCTCTGATTAATGGGTGGATGGCCGAGATCTTAAAATAGAGATTTATAATTATTAATTAAATAGGACAGCAAGTCCCATACCTGGAGCACGATAGCCGTACATTTCGTGGGAACGTTGTGCAAACTGCTCAGACGTTTGTAGTAGACGCGTGAGAAGTTCGGTTTCCCATAGCAACCAGATTTTGGTTCAGTGGCGGGTGAATTCTGATAGGCTGGAATACCACAAAATGTGAATGCCAGCGAAGCAGTAATAGTAATGAACACGCTTAAAATATAACTAAAGCCATATCGGGTGAAGTAGATAATGGCGTGTACACACGGCCGGACTTTTCGACCAAACTTGTCTGACGGAACGAATCCGTCGGACAATTCGACCGTGTGTGGGCTTCATCGGACCTGCAGCGGACCTTTTCTGTCGAAAAAGTGGCGGACTTTAGATTTAGAACATGTTTCCTCCGAGTCCGGTCGAAAAATCTATATGAAAAATCAGTTCGCCTGTATGCTAGTACGACGGACGAAAACCGACGCTAGGGCAGCTATTGGCTACTGGCTATGAATTTCCTTATTCTAGTCCAGTCGTACATCATCATGGTTGAATCTGTCGGACTTTGGTGTAGGCACAACAGGAAGTGATAGAAAATCTCTCTAAAGTGAGGGAAATGCTGTCTTAGTTGTCACTTGATTATGTGTCCCCATTGGAAGATGTTTGGTTGTAACTTAATATTGGTTTCTACCTTTCCAGTGACAACAGCCATTAGAGTAAATTGATCCCCTAACGGGGACACAGACAGCAATAAAAACCTGACAGGGGTTTTAACCACCTACCACTGTAAAAAAATATTTTTTGCCTTGGATACACTTTAAAGAGAACCCGTCCTGGGGAAAACACTAGTAGTGTATTTTAGTTAGAATATGCCTCTCAATGGGGCCACCAGAGACCCAGCTATTCCTATGTAAATAGTGACTTTCTAAAAAAACCTCACTATTTCTATAGGCTTTGGCACCTACCACCCTCCCCATAGGTTTATTGATCTATAATACAGACACACGTTGAACCCAGACACTACCCAACATGGCATAACTTAATTGTTTAGTTTACGAAACGCAAGAGTCACATGCTGAGGTTTTCTGGCGTACTAGATGGCAGTGTTTCTGTTCTGAGTTGTAGCCAGTCCTGAGTTGTAGCCAGTCCTGAGTTGTAGCCAGTCCGATGTTGTACCCAGTCCTGAGTTGTAGCCAGTCCTGAGTTGTAGCCAGTCATGAATTGTAGCCAGTCCTGAGTTGTACCCAGTCCTGAGTTGTAGCCAGTCCTGAGTTGTACCCAGTCCTGAGTTTTAACCAGTTCTGAGTTTTAGCCAGTCCTATGTTGTACCCAGTCCTGAGGTGTACCCAGTCCTGAGTTGTAGCCAGTCCTGAGTTGTACCCAGCTCTGCCACACAGCACAGTTCTGTCTGACAGGGCAGGCTTATTTTGACGGCAACCACATACTGCCCAACTTTTGCTATAACATATTGCAATTGTGTAGCTTATGGAGACCTTCATAGAGATTTTTTGGCGTACTGAGCATGTGATCGCTGAGCCACGAGGAAGGAGCAATCCATGTGGGTAAGGACACAATAATACAGTACACAAAAAGTTGAAGTGGAATGGGAATCAAGGCTGTGAACGAGAAGATCCTTGCGGGGGAGACCTCGCCATCTGCTGCCAGACTATAACAGGTGCCTGGCGCTCGTGCAGCATTTTTTTAACGCATGAGAAATTGGCAGCAACCTACAACCCCAGTCTATCAGCGGCAACTGTCACTCCTGCCTGTGCATCGCATGCAATCTCCGAGTGACAGCAGCGGTGTGTACTATACCCATCCCCTGCCTCTCACACAACCCAAACCCGAAACATTGGCACCATGACCATTCCTGAACAAACCCCCCCCCCCATGGTAACAAGGCTCAGATTGCTAGAGAAAGGCAGATCGTCTCCATACATGGAGCTAGAGGGAAAACAGGAGGCTGCACAGGAGCTTCGGCAAGACACCCAGGTTTAGGCTGCCAGAAGAGCAGCATGTGACGGGCAAGGGAAAAACATTTATGCACGCTTATTTTCTTTGGCACACAGCTGAGATGCTCTTCGTGCATGACTGCCTACTTGCCAACACTGGGAGAATTATTTCCAGGGACACCGTGTTCCACCATGACAGGTTCACTACACATGTTTAATCATTAGCAATAAATATGAATATAGGAATTCTATAGATTAGCAGAACCTTCATTATTAATAAATATGAATATAGGAATTCTATAGATTGGCAGAATTAAAGGTCTAGAAACAGGACCATTGAAGGCTTCATTTTAACCCATTATTATCAATAAATTTGAATTCTATTTTATCCATAAATATGAATATATAAATTCTATAGATTGGCAGAATCTTCACTATTAATAAAAATGACTATACATATAAATTCTTTAAATTGGCAGAATCTGCATTATTATTATTATTATACAGGATTTATATAGCGCCAACAGTTTACGTAGCGCTTATCAAAAAAGATGAATATATATACATTTTGATAGATTGGCAGAATCTCCATTATCAATAAATATGAATATAGGGATTCTATAGATTGGCAGAATCAAAGGTCTAAAGGCAGGCAGGCCCCTTGAAGACTTCATCTTAACCCATCATTATCAATAAATATGAATTCTATATTTTTTGGAAAAATCTTCACTATTAATAAAGATGATTTTATATAAATTCTAGAGTTTGGCAGAATCTTCTTTATCAATAAATATGAATATAGGGATTTTATAGATTGGCAGAATCAAAGGTCTAGAGACAGGACCCTTGAAGACATCATCTTAACCCATCTATATTATTAATAAATATGAACTCTATAGATTGGCAGAATCAAAGGTCTAGAGAAAGGACCCTTGAAGACATCATCTTAACCCATCTATATTATTAATAAATATGAACTCTATAGATTGGCAGAATCAAAGGTCTAGAGACAGGACCCTTGAAGACATCATCTTAACCCATCATTATCAATAAATATGAATATATATGAATCCCATGTTATCAATAAACATGAATATATGCATGTATATTAATTTTATAGATTGTCAGAATCAAAAGTTTAGAGATAGGACCCTTGAGGGCTTCATCTAATTCCATCATTATCAAAAAATATATGAGTATAAATATAAATTTATGAATATAAATTAATTCTATTGATTGGGAGATCTTCTTTATCAATACATAAGAATATATGCGTATAAATGAATTCTACAGATTGGGAGATCTTTATTGTTACTAAATATGAATATAAGAGTATATATGAGTTCTAAAGGTTGGGAGATCTTTATCGATAAATATAATATATGAGTTCTAAAGGTTGGGAGATCTTTATTGATAAATATAATATATGAGTTCTATAGGTTGGGAGGTCTTTATCAATAAATATGAATATATGAGTTCTATAGGTTGGGAGATCTTTATCAATAAATATGAATATATGCTTTCTATAGATTGGGAGATCTTTTTTTATCAATAAATAAGAATGTAAGAGTATATATAAATTCTATATATTGGGAGGCCTTCATTATCAACAAATGTGAGTTTCTATAGATTGACAGAATCAAAGGACTCTTGAAGGCTTCATCTAAATCCATCACTATCAATAAATATGAACTCTATATTATCAATAAATATGAATATATAAGGTGTATATACTTTTTATAGATCATCAGAATTTTCCTAATCAATAATTATGAATCCTATAGATTGGCAGAATAAAATGTTTAGAGATATGACCCCAGGCTTCATCTATACCCATCAGTATCAATAACTTTGAATAGATGAGTGTATCTAGATTCTATAGTTTGGCAGAATCTTCCTTATCAATAAATATGAATATATCGAAATTCTTTAGGTTAGTAATCATCAATAAATATAAATATATGAAAGTTCTACAGACTGTCAGAATAAAATGTTTAGAGACAGAACCCTTTGACCCATCATGCACACTCACTATCAGAGCCGATCTTCTCAGGCTTCTGTGCTTCTTACCAAGTCAACCCAGGACAACAGACCACTGGCAGAAAATTTCCCACCTGTACAAAGTTCTGCCCGGCGTCTGCGATCATTTTCACTCCATCAGAATAAATCAGATCATGCGATGCTACGATAATACCGACTGAACCGGGTCGTTTACGAGCGATCAAGTTAGGACAACAGACAGCTGGCAGAAAATTTCCAAACCAATGCGATTGATTTCACGACCCTGTTGGGACCATCCGTTGTGATGCGACCGACCAAATCGTACGGGTTTACGGGTGAACGCCGACACCACTTACCGCCATTGCAATCGTTTTCACCCCATACACGGCATCTGAATATTTCAGACCGTACGACGTAACGGTTATGTGACGTGACCGAAGCGCGCGGTTTATAGGTTAACGCCGACCAACTTAACTCAGGACAACAGACAACTGGCAGAAAATTTTCCATACCATAGGTGACTGCGATCGTTTTCAATCCTTTGGAGTAATTCAGGTTATGCGACTTTACGATTCCACGACCAAAGTGATTTATGGTCCAACATCTGGGGGGGAAAAAAATAGTCAAACTGCGACCGATAGTGTATGTGCCGAGGTTACAGGAGTCCCAGCTAGAAGTTGTGATATCCCTCCGGGAGAGATGGGTGGAGGTATGGGCAGGCTAGGGGTAATGGGAAGAGAAGAGGGATCTGTGTGTTGGAGGAAGTGTGGAGTGTCCCTTGAAGTGGAGAAGGGAGGTAGGCAGCAGTGATTACCTGTGAGCAGGCAGCACAGGCAGGCTGCATTCTCCTACAATCCCAGGCTGGATCCAGCTCCACCATCCCCATCCTGCAGATCCAGGCAGTGCTGGGGGGCCTGTGTGCCCCCTCTGATCCGGCTCCTCCTGTCCCCTCCTGATGGTATTCCAGCAGGCGGCTCACATTCCCAGCTCCTCTGAGCTCTCTTCTGTTTAAAAGGATCCAGTCCTCATCCCCAGTCCTCCTCCCTCCTCCCCATCACACGTCATTGCCTGGCTGTCAGCAATCAGAGCCTGCCTACCCAGCACTGTCATCCTGGGGGTGCTGCCTGCCTGCACCTACTCCATCCATAACTCCCTCCTTCCATCCATCCATCCTGCACCTCCAGCCTCATCCACATTTAAAGAGACACTCCACACTCTCTGTGCCTCCTTGCGTTCACTCCTTTAACCCCTTCTGTTCTGCTCAGTTCTTTCGATGTAAAAAAAAAAAATCTGCATTTATAACTATAAACTTACTGAAACCCCCCCAGAGTATGATATATTTTCTGAAAGTAGAGACCCCGGAGAATAAAATGGCGGCAGCTGCAATTTTTTATGTCAAAGGATATTTGCGTGGTTATTTATCAAATGCATATTTTCAGGGAAAAAATACACGAAAATTAAATTTTTTTTTTTAACATAAATTTTATTTAAAGTACACAGGAAAATGAAGATAACCAAGTTACAGATTTGCGCAAACAGAAAATAAGTTCACATATTTATCATTTATCCATTAACAGCAAGTGTATCAGTTACATGGCACAATTCTTACTTCGGAAATAGGGGGAGAGACATGATGGCGATGATGAGACAGAGGGTAGGGATAGGAAAAGAGAAAAGAAGAAGGAGACTAACATAGGAGGGGGTCTCCCCCATTTGTCATACATAAGTCACTCTATGGTCAAATGTTTTGCCTTTACCCAGACTGCCCAGATCTTCTCAAATTTTTTGGGGGGCAGTTCCTGCCTAGATATGTTAATTTATCACGAAAATGAATTTTAGTGCAACCAAACACATTTTTTTTTTTTTTGGTAAATTATAAAAGATTGGGTTGTGCCAAGTAAATAGATACCAAGAATGTCAAGTCTTCAAATTGCGCACGCCACCAGAATCGCAAACCCAAAATTATTATTATTATTATACAGGATTTATA
Source organism: Lithobates clamitans (assembly GCA_037952925.1). Taxonomy (NCBI): domain Eukaryota; kingdom Metazoa; phylum Chordata; class Amphibia; order Anura; family Ranidae; genus Lithobates; species Lithobates clamitans. The sequence continues at coordinate 2,356,892 of JBBGZY010001812.1, read as the reverse complement.
TTGCGCCAACAGTTTGCACAGCACTTCGATTTTCCATAGGTGACGCTTTAAGGGCCAGTTCGCACCATAGAAACGCAGTGCGATCCGGGTGCTTTTCTGCGTGCGTGTTTTTTGCGCTTTTTTGTAAGCGTTCCGGTGCAGCTTTTATGCTACTTTGGTGCGTTTTTTATGCATTCTGGTGCATTTTGTCTTTTTTCTTCACCTTGGTGGTTCACACCACAAAAACGCACACATTTCGAGCACAGTCCAGTGCAGGAAAAATGCCGCATGTTTGGACTGGTTCGCACCACAAAAACATACGCCAGATCTTTTCCAGTTTCTGCATGCACATTTTTTATGCGTTTTTGATGCGTTCTGGTGCGTTTTTGATGAGATTCTGGATGCATTCCAGATGCTTTTTTTCTTATGTTTTCCTGTTTTTTTTTTCATTGTACTGGGGTCCGGTGCGTTTTTGATGAATCTTTTATGCTTTCCAGTACATTCCGGTGCATTTTTGATGCATTTTTGATGTGTTCCAGATGCATTTTACCACGTTCCAGTGCAGGAAAAATGCAGCATATTCGGGCTGGTTCACACCACAAAAACGCACTCCAGATCCGTGAATGCGTTTCTGCATGCACATTTTTATCATGTTTTTAATGCATTCCTGGTGTGTTTTTGATGCATTTCAGATGCTTTTTTAATTTTTTTTATTTTTTTCACTGTACTGGGGTCCGGGCATTTTTAGTGCATTTTTGATGCTTTCCAGTGCATTCTGGTGCATTTTTGATGAGCTTTACAGTTCAAAGCAGAAAAAATGCGGCATGTTCTACTTTTTTTTTCTTGAACTGGAACACCCTTGAACTGACTGCACTGGCTATGCCATTGGAAACCATATAAGCTATTTTCTATGTGTTTTGGATGCCAAAAAAAAAGCACTGGGAACACATGTGGTGTGAACTAGACCTAAAATGCGTTCCAGTGCATTTTTGGTGTGTTTTAGGGCCACTTCGCACCATATGCAGTTCAGTGTGGGTTTTTTTCTGCAATAAGAATGCATGGAAAGTGGGTTATATGGCTTCCAATGGCCAGTGCAGTCAGTTCCAGGGAGTTCCAGTTCCAGAAAAAAAAGTAGAACATGCTGCATTTTTTACTGCACTGGACTGTACTGGAATGCGGTAAAACACATAAAAACGCACCGGAACGCATCATAAAACACATCAAAAATGCACCAGACCCCAGTATAGTAAAAAAAAAAAACAGGAAAAAAGAAGAAAAAAACATATGGAAGGTATGCAGAAACGTATCAAAAACACACCAGAACGGAACAAAACTGCACAGAAATGTGTCAAAAATACAATAACAAGAAATACATCCGGAAGGGATCTGTGGTGTGTTTTTGTGGTGTGAACCAGCCCTTAACGAGTTCCAGTACATTTCAGTGCAGGAAAAATGCAGCATGTTCTACTTTTTTTTCAGGAACTGGAACACACCGGAACTGACTGCACTGGTGTGAACTATGCCATTGAAAAACATATAACCTACTATCCATGCGTTTCTGATAGAGAAAAAAAACGCACTGGACTGCATGTGGTGTGCACTGCCACTGAAATCCTTTACAGGTCATCATTTTAGAGCGAACTACGGACCTAGAATTATTACTCTCACTCTGACGGACGCTACGATACCCCACATGTGTGGAGCAATTGATCTTTATATAATGTGCTCAATCTAACCTGTGCTTTTTATATGGGGTGTGTGCATGAGTGACGGGGGTGCTTTACATTTTTTTAATTTATTTTTTAATATTTTTATTTACTTATACTCTTTTTTTTTTTTTTTTACTTTTTCATTTTATTATATTTTCCTACATTATTGCTATTACAAGGGGGCTAAGAAGCAATGGTACCTGGAATTCTCCATAGGCAACACTTTAAAAGCTTTTATAGGTCATCATTTGAGTGTTAATTGTGAGCAATGGCCCTAGATTTATTACTCTGACGCCAATGTGTGCGAAGATACCTCACATGTGTGGCGCTCGCCCTATGCAGTGTTTTTTTTTTATATGGGGTGTGTGCAGGGTTGGTTTATTTGTTTTTTTATTGTTTCTTTAATACATTTTTTTTAGGGTCTGTGAAGAAGTTCTAAAGGTAGTCTGAGCTGTCTCTTTGACCTTCTTTCCTTCTCAGGTCTCCTTCTATAATGGAACCCATAGACATGTAGAGGAACCAATGTAGCAGCTATGATCAGGGTTACTGTGTGTGCCGCCAGTGATTCTGGCCAACGACACAATGGTTAGAAGTCAAATCACCTTCTCCTCTCTTCTGGTCTTGCTCCCTCCCTGCTCAAAGCATTGGGATGTTGCTCCATTGCTGTGATATACATGAGGTAAAATGGAGGCGTACTTTGGTGGCACCTCACCAGAGGCAACATTTCCAGTTTGACATTAGCTAGCCATACCTATAGCAAATTTCCAGAAAATATCAACCGATTTCAACTAGAATCTCCAATCTACCATTATCAAATTAAATTCACTGGCAAACATCTATCAATTCTAAAGCCTCGTACACACAATCGGATTTTCCTCAGACAAAACCTCGGCCTTTTGTCCCAAGGGCGTCGGCCCCAAACTTGTCTTGCATACAAACGGCACACAATTGTCGGTCAACAAACACGAGCGTACTGACGTACTACGTGGTTTTTCAGTTCTTTAACGCCACCCTTTGGGCTCCTTCTGCTAATTTCGTGTTAGTAGACGTTTGGTGAGTGTTGATTCGCGCTTTTCATTTTGCGTTTTTCATTTTGCGCTTTTCATTTTGCGCTTTTCTGTTTGTTTCTGAACGGCCGTTCGTCAACCAGCCATGTTGCGGAATCGGAGGAGATAACGTGTTATTTATTATTGGCCTTGGAGTTATTGCTTTGACCCAAGTCCAGTCCAGGAACAGGAGGAGGAGGATTTCTTGGACCAAAAATTGGTTGCTTTATTAATCGTGACCGATTATGTCATATGCCTTTGCTGCGGGAGCTCCAGGAAAATAATCCAGATGATTTTCGGAATTATCTCCAGATGACGGACCCCTGCTTTCTCCAACTCTTGGCATTGTTGACCCCCTATATTAAGAAGCAGGACACATGCATGAGGATTTTATTTTATTTTTTGTTTGAATGATTTGATTTGGTATCTTTTCTAAGATTTTGGATGCATAGAATGCACTTTTTGGTTAAGTTCTATTGGCAGATAGCATGTTTAATTTTATTTGTTTTCTTTTTTTTATGCACAATAAAAAAATTGTGTAGAATAATACTTGGCTATGTGTTTTACTTCAAATGACAGTTTGGGAGTAGGCAGTTACATTGTAAAAAATACAATGTCAAATTGACAAAGGACACCAACATAGTTGTATCTTTGATCTTAAAAACTACGGGATAATGGTGTTGTGGTAACTACCACCAAAAAAAAATAAGCATAATAACAGTGGCGTCCCGTCCATAGGGGGTGCCCCTCCTCTCTCCACTGAACACACGGAGAAAGACAGTAAGTAGCTAAAGGGGAGAGAGAGACAGACGCAATATGAAGGAGGACTGTGCGGCTGGGGACACCTGATGTAAGGAGGGGCTCCGCTGGGGACACAGATGTAAGGAGGGGCTCCGCTGGGGAGTAGGGACACAGATGTGAGGAGGGGCTCTGCTGGGGACTCAGATGTAAGGAGGGGCTCCACTGGAGACACAGATGTGAGGAGGGGCTCCAATGGGGATACAGATGTAAGTAGGGGCTACGCTGGGGACACAGATGTAAGGAGGGGCTCCGCTGGGGACACAGATGTGAGGAGGAGCTCCGCTGGGGACACAGATGTAAGGAGGGGCTCCGCGGGGGATGCAGATGTAAGGAGGGGCTACGCTGGGGACGCAGATGTAAGGAGGGGCTCCGCTGCTGGTGACACTGATGTAAGGAGGGGCTCTACTGGGGACACAGATGTAAGGAGGGACTCCGCTGGGGACACAGATGTAAGGAGGGGCTCCGCTGGGGACGCAGTTGTAAGAAGGGGCTCCACTGGGGACGCAGATATAAGGAGGGACTCCGCTGGGGACACAGATGTGAGGAGGGGCTCCGCTATGGACGCAGATGTAAGGAGGGGCTCCGCTGGGGTCACAGATGTAAGGAGGGGCTCCGCTGGGGACCCTGATGTAAGGAAGGGCTCCGCTACTGGTGACACTGATGTAAGGAGGGGCTCCGCTGGGGACCTAGATGTAAGGAGGGACTCCTCTGGGGACACAGATGTAAGGAGGGGCTCCGCTGGGGACACAGATGTAAGGAGGGACTCCGCTGGGGACGCAGATGTAAGGAGGGGCTCCGCTGGGGACGCAGATATAAGGAGGGACTCCTCTGGGGACACAGATGTGAGGAGGGGTTCCACCAGGGACACAGATGTGAGGAGGGGCTCAGCTGGGGACACAGATGTAAGGAGAGGCTCAGCTGGGGTCACAGATGTAAGGAGGGGCGCTACTAAGGATGCAGATGTAAGGAGGGGCTCCGCTGAGGACGCAGATGTAAGGAGGGGCTCCGCTGGGGACCCTGATGTAAGGAAGGGCTCTGCTGCTGATGACACTGATGTAAGGAGGGGCTCCGCTGGGGACCTAGATGTAAGGAGGGGCTCTGCTGGGGACACAGATGTAAGGAGGGGCTCCGCTGGGGACACAGATGTAAGGAGGGGCTCCGCTGGGACACAGATGTAAGGAGGAGCTTCGCTGGGGACACTGATGTAAGGAGGGGCTCCGCTGCTGGGGACACAGATGTAAGGAGGGGCTCCACTGGGGGCATAGATGTAAGGAGGGGCTCCACTGGGGACACAGATGTGAGGAGGGGCTCCACTGGGGACACAGATGTGAGGAGGGGCTCCGCTGGGGACACAGATGTAAGGAGGAGCTCCGCTGGGGATGCAGATGTAAGGAGGGGCTACGCTGGGGATGCAGATGTAAGGAGGGGCTCCGCTGCTGGTGACACTGATGTAAGGAGGGGCTCCACTGCTGATGACACTGATGTAAGGAAGTAGATGTAAGGAGGGGCTCCGCTGGGGGCACAGATGTAAGGAGGGACTCCGCTGCTGGTGACACTGATGTAAGGAGGAGCTCCACTGGGGACACAGATGTAAGGAGGGACTCCGCTGGGGACACAGATGTAGGGAGGGGCTCCGCTGGGGACGCAGTTGTAAGAAGGGGCTCTGCTAGGGATGCAGGTATAAGGAGGGACTCCGCTGGGGACACAGATGTGAGGAGGGGCTCCGCTATGGACGCAGAGGTAAGGAGGGGCTCTGCTGGGGACACAGATGTGAGGATGGGCTCCACTGGGGACACAGATGTAAGGAGGGGCTCCGTTGGGGTCACAGATGTAAGGAGGGGCTCCGCTGGGGACCCTGATGTAAGGAAGGGCTCCGCTGCTGGTGACACTGATGTAAGGAGGGGCTCCGCTGGGAACCTAGATGTAAGGAGGGACTCCGCTGGGGACACAGATGTAAGGAGGGGCTCCGCTGGGGACACAGATGTAAGGAGGGACTCCGCTGGGGACACAGATGTAAGGAGGGGCTCCGCTGGGGACGCAGATGTAAGGAGGGGCTCCACTGGGGACTCAGATATAAGGAGGGACTCTGCTGGGGACATAGATGTAAGGAGGGACTCCGCTGATGGGGCACAGATGTAAGGAGGGGCTACACTAGGGACAGAGATGTAAGAAGGGACTCTGCTGGGGACACAGATGTAGGGAGGGACTCCGCTGGGGACACTGATGTAAGGAGGGACTCTGCTGGGGGCACCTGATGTAAGGAGGGACTCTGCTGGGGGCACCTGATGTAAGGAGGGACTCTGCTGGGGGCACCTGATGTAAGGAGGGACTCCGCTGGGGGCACCTGATGTAAGGACGGATTCCGCTGGGGGTACAGATGTAAGGAGGCGCTTCGCTGGGGGTACTTATGTAAGGAGGGGCTCCGCTGCTGGGGACATGATTGTAAGGAGAGTCTCCGCTGGGGGCATAGATGTAAGGAGGGGCTTCACTGGGGACACAGATGTGAGGAGGGGCTCTGCTGGGGATGCAGATGTAAGGAGGGGCTATGCTGGGGACGCAGATGTAAGGAGGGGCTCCGCTGGGGACGCAGATATAAGGAGGGGCTCCGCTGCTGGTGACACTGATGTAAGGAGGGGCTCCGCTGAGGACACAGATGTAAGGAGGTAGATGTAAGGAGGGGCTCCGCTGGGGACGCAGATGTAAGGAGGGACTCCGCTGGGGTCACAGATGTAAGGAGGGGCTCCGCTGGGGACCCTGATGTAGGAAGGGCTCCGCTGCTGGTGACACTAATGTAAGGAGGGGCTCCGCTGGGGACCTAGATATAAGAAGGGACTCTGCTGGGGACACAGATGTAAGGAGGGGCTTCGCTGGGGACACAGATGTAAGAAGGGACTCCGCTGGGGACACAGATGTAAGGAGGGGCTCCGCTGGGGACGCAGATGTAAGGAGGGGCTCCACTGGGGACACAGATATAAGGAGGGACTCTGCTGGGGACACAGATGTGAGGAGGGGCTCCGCTATGGATGCAGATGTAAGGAGGGGCTCCACCAGGGACACAGATGTGAGGAGGGGCTCCGCTGGGGACACAAATGTAAGGAGGGGCTCCGCTGGGGTCACATATGTAAGGAGGGGCGCTACTAAGGATGCAGATGTAAGGAGGGGCTCTGCTGAGGATGCAGATGTAAGGAGGGGCTCCGCTGGGAACCCTGATGTAAGGAAGGGCTCTGCTGCTGGTGACACTGATGTAAGGAGGGGCTCCGCTGGGGACCTAGATGTAATGAGGGACTCCGCTGGGGACTCAGATGTAAGGAGGGGCTCCACTGGGGACACAGATGTAAGGAGGGGCTCTGCTGGGGATACAGATGTAAGAAGGGGCTCCGCTGGGGACACAGATGTAAGGAGGGGCTTCACTGGGGACACTGATGTAAGGAGGGGCTCCGCTGCTGGTGACACTGATGTAAGGAGAGGCTCCGCTGGGGACACTGAAATAAGGAGGGGCTCCGCTGGGGTCATAGATGTGAGAAGGGACTCCGCTGCTGGGGACATTGATGTAAGGAGGGGCTCTGCTGGGGACACTGATGTAAGGAGGGACTCTACTGGGGACACAGATGTAAGGAGGGGCTCCGCTGATGAGGACACTGATGTAAGAAAGGACTCTACTGGGGACACAGATGTAAGGAGGAACTCCGCTGATGGGGGCACAGACGTAAGGAGTGGCTCCGCTGGGGACACAAATGTAAGGAGGGACCATGCTGATGGGGACACTGATGTAAGGAGGGGCTCCGCTGGGGACACTGATGTAAGGAGGGACTCCACTGGGGACACAGATGTAAGGAGGGGCTCCGCTGATAGGGACACTGATGTAAGGAGGGACTCCGCTGATGGGGACACTGATGTAAGGAGGGGCTCCGCTGGGGACACAGATGTAAGGAGGAACTCCGCTGATGGGGGCACAGATGTAAGGAGGGACTCCGCTGGGGACACTGATGTAAGGAGGGACTCTGCTGGGGACACAGATGTAAGGAGGGACTCCGCTGATGGGGCACAGTTGTAAGGAGGGGCTACACTAGGGACAGAGATGTAAGAAGGGACTCTGCTGGGGACACAGATGTAGGGAGGGACTCCGCTGGGGACACTGATGTAAGGAGGGACTCTGCTGGGGGCACCTGATGCAAGGAGGGACTCTGCTTGGGGCACTTGATGTAAGGAGGGACCCTGCTGGGGGCACCTGATGTAAGGAGGGACTCTGCTGGGGGCACCTGATGTAAGGAGGGACTCTGCTGTCGGCACCTGATGTAAGGAGGGACTCCGCTGGAGGCACCTGATGTAAGGACGGATTCCACTGGGGGTACCTGATGTAAGGACGGATTCCACTGGGAGCACCTGATGTAAGGACGGACTCCGCTGGAGGCACCTGATGTAAGGACGGAATCCGCTGGAGGCACCTGATGTAAGGACGGATTCCGCTGGGGGTACCTGATGTAAGGACGGATTCCACTGGGAGCACCTGATGTAAGGACGGACTCCGCTGGAGGCACCTGATGTAAGGACGGAATCCGCTGGGAGCACCTGATGTAAGGACGGACTCTGCTGGGGGCACCTGATGTAAGGACTGACTCCACTGGGGCACCTGATGTAAGGACGGACTCTGCTGGGGACACCTGATGTAAGGATGGACTCCGCTGGGGGCACCTGATGTAAGGACGGACTCTGCTGGGGACACCTGATGTAAGGATGGACTCCGCTGGGGACACCTGATGTAAGGATGGACTCCGCTGGGGAGACACCTGATGGCATCTGGTGCCGGCGACGTGGCAGGTGACACACTCAGGCCTCCCATTGATTCTGCATTATGATGAATTGAATGATTTCATTTTATATTACAATGTAATAATAGAAATAATGCGCTTTAATCATCCTGACACCATAACAACCATGGTGCCGGGATGATTGAAGTGCTAACACCAGGTGTTTGGAGAATCTTTACCTGCTGATTGTTAAACTTTCTAGAATACACATATTTCTATTGTTGTGTAGGATCTGGGCCTGCTCTCCCTCCCTCTCTCCCTCCCTCCATCCCTCGTTCATCTCAGATGCTAACCACACCCCTTAGAGCCACACCATTTAAGCCACGCCCACTATTTTGATTAAACCGCGCCCATTTTCATCAAATGGGAGGGGTCAAAAAGGAAGGGCGAGGTCTGGCGCCCCCCATCCTAAAACTTTACCAGCCGCCACTGCATAATAATATTATTCTTGATATTGATAGATAAAAAAAGCCTTTGAAAATTAGTTTGCAATAACTCCATCAGTATCACCAGCAAAGCAGCTTCATTATTATCCAAATAAAGAATTGTACGCTGCATTTCAAGATTTCATAATTTGCCACATCACGAATGTTAATTCTCCATTACGAACGCTAGTTTACAAGACCAACCGCTTCTGGCTCGTCCTTGCTTCCGAGCATGCGTGTTTGTACCTTGGACTTTTGTCCGATGGACTTGTGTACACTCGCTCAGAAAATCCGAAACAGACATTTGTCTGCGGAAAATTTTAAAGCCTGCCATCCAACATTTGTCCGCGGAAAATACGACAATAATTGTTTGGTGGAGAGTACAAACGGTTGGATTTTCCGTCAACAGCCTGTCATCACATAATTACCCTCGGAAAATCCGATTGTGTGTACGAGGCTTTAGACCCCTTTCACACTGAGGCGTTTTTCAGGTGCTTTTGGGCTAAAAATGGAGCCTGTAAAGCACCTGAAAAACGGCTCCCTGTGATGCCTGTAGATTTTATTTGGACTTTATTTATCTCCTTCTTGGATGGGACACCCTGAGGCTGACAAGCTGGTATATTTGAGTTGCATTGTGAAAATGGATCACTCTGGGTGCAGGAGGACAGGCAGAGTGACAGGGAGGGGGGCAGGCCGAGTGACATGGAGGGGGGCAGGATGACAGAGAGGGGGGCAGGCAGAGTGACATGAAGGGGGACAGGCAGAGTGACATGGAGAGGGGCAGGATGACAGAGAGGGGGGCAGAGTGACAGGAAGGGGGGCAGGATGACAGAGAGGGGGGCAGGATGACAGAGAGGGGGGGCAGGCAGAGTGACATGGAGGGGGGCAGGCAGAGTGACAGGGAGGGGGGCAGGCCGAGTGACATGGAGGGGGGCAGGATGACAGAGAGGGGGGCAGGCAGAGTGACATGAAGGGGGACAGGCAGAGTGACATGGAGAGGGGCAGGATGACAGAGAGGGGGGCAGAGTGACAGGGAGGGGGGCAGGATGAGAGAGAGGGGGGCAGGATGACAGAGAGGGGGGGCAGGCAGAGTGACATGGAGGGGGGCAGGCAGAGTGACAGGGAGGGGGGCAGGAAGAGTGACATGGAGGGGGGCAGGCAGAGTGACAGTGAGGGGGGCAGGCAGAGTGACATGGAGGGGGGCAGGCAGAGTGACAGTGAGGGGGGCAGGCAGAGTGACATGGAGGGGGGCAGGCAGAGTGACAGTGAGGGGGGCAGGCAGAGTGACATGGAGGGGGGCAGGCAGAGTGACAGGGAGGGGGGGGCAAGCAGAGTGACAGGGAGCGGGACAGGCAGAGTGACAGGGAGGGGGACAGGCAGAGTGACAGGGAGGGGGGGGCAAGCAGAGTGACAGGGAGCGGGACAGGCAGAGTGACATGGAGGGGGGCAGGCAGAGTGACATGGAGGGGGGCAGGCAGAGTGACAGGGAGGGGGGGGCAAGCAGAGTGACAGGGAGCGGGACAGGCAGAGTGACAGGGAGGGGGACAGGCAGAGTGACAGGGAGGGGGGGGCAAGCAGAGTGACAGGGAGCGGGACAGGCAGAGTGACAGGGAGGGGGACAGGCAGAGTGACATGGAGGGGGGCAGGATGACAGAGAGGGGGGCAGAGTGACAGGATGACAGAGAGGGAGGCAGGCAGAGTGACAGGGAGGGGGGCAGAGTGACAGGGAGAGGGGCAGAGTGACAGGGAGGGGGGCAGGATGACAGAGAGGGGGGCAGAGTGACAGAGAGGGGGGCAGGCAGAGCGACATGAAGGGGGGCAGGCAGAGTGACAGGGAGTCCTGTAGTAGCACTGCATCTGGTGACAAGTGACTTGGCAGGTGACAGGCGACAGGGCAAGTGACATGTGGCACCTGGTGGCAGGCAACAAGGCAAGTGACATGCAACATCTGGTGGCAGGCGACGTGGCAAGTGACAAGCTGCCTTTGCTGACAAATGACGTGGCAAGTGACGTTTTGCATCTGGTGGCAGGTAACATGGCAAGTGACACGCTGCATCTGGTGGCAGGCGATAGTGGCAAGTGACATGCGGCACCTTGTGGCAGGCAACGTGGCAAGTGACAAGCTCCCTCTGCTGACAAGTGACGTGGCAAGTGACATTTTGCATCTGGTGGCAGGTGACGTGGCAAGTGACATGCTGCATCTGGTGGAAGGTAACGTGGCAAGTGACATGCGGCATCTGGTGGCAGGCGACGTGGCAAGTGCACGCTGCATCTGGTGGCAGGCAACTTGGCAAGTAACAAGCTGCCTCTGCCGACAAGTGACGTGGCAAGTGACGTTCTGCATCTGGTGGCAGGTAACGTGGCAAGTGACATGCGGCATCTGGTGGCAGGCGACGTGGCAAGTGTCAAGCTGCCTCTGCTGACAAGTGCCGTGACAAGTGACACACTGCATCTGGTGGCAGGCGATGAGGCAATTGACGTGGCAGGTGACACACTCAGTGCTCCCACTGATTCTGCATTATGGTGAGTTGAACTATTTCATGTTATATTACAATGTAATAATAGAAATAATGTGCTTCAATCATCCTGACACCATATCAACCATGGTGCCGAGGAGGATTGAAGCGCCAACACCAGGTGTTTGGAGTAAAGTGGGCCGGTCTGGATGAAGTCCAGGGCCACATTTTTGTCCCAGTCGAGCCCTGCCATCTGCTACACTCCCGGCCTCCTCCAAAAGCCCCCCAGGCTGGTTCTGACATTACTTGCCTGCACCCAGTAGCTTCTAGGTAAGGCCAGAGAGGAGGTTGGAATGGGTCAGTTGCATAGAGCAATGATGCTTTGCACCTCATCCCTTTAAACCCGAACACCTTTGAATTACACAGGTTCTGAGGCTAATTAAATGCAGATAAGGCACCAAGTGAGTTTAATTACCACCTTAATCAGCCACAGAACCTGTGTAATTAATATGTGTTCGGGTTTAAAGGGATGAGGTGGCAACCCTACTTCTAACACATTCCTGGCCTCCTGCATAAGGTGCCACTTTGTTACACAATGTTTCTGATGCTGACTTTACTTAGTAGCAATGCTTTGTTCCTGTCATTCACATAAAGTTACAGCTTGTGTCATAGCAGACAAGCAGACACATCCATTGCATAACCAATGAGTACTGCAGGAAATGATTGCGCCTTGCAGAGTTATTACTGTACTTAAGTCTATGTCTATGCAAAATAAACATTGGGGATTTATTTATAGTGACTGGCATTCTTCCTCTAGCTTTTCTTTCACTTTAGCCGGCAAAAAGGGTATACAGAGTGATGATGACTATTATTAGAAAGTATGCAGAAGTCAGAGTGTAAGTGCTGTGAAAACACACAACATAAGGGACCACTATGAGAAATGTTGTGTACCACATATGCTCTCTAGGGGGAGCTCTGCGCAGCAGACAGGTCTGATCTTGCACATGGCTCCATAGAGACCATCAATACAGAAATATGAGACTTTTATTCTGTACATTCAAGCGTGTGAAAAACAAACTTAACATGAGGCACAGCTCAACAGGTTTACTAGTATATATGATTTTATTTACTTTTCATATTTTCTTACCATCCCCACCCAAATTAAAGTTTGTGTCAAGCTCTTGCTGAGATTGTGATTGATGGCTCGCCATACATTTAGTCACGACATACCAGGAACAGTCTTTAAAAAGAGTGGAGCATTCTGAAAGCTACATCATTGCATCTACTTGAGTCTGTAATGCTCTTATCCCGCCACTCTTTTTTTGCACCGCCATCTTAACATATCCCAAGTCAGTGCAAATGTGACACGGGTCTCTGCCAGTTCACAATGACACATCAGCACACGTGAAGGAGAATGCTGCACATATGCAGACACACCGCTGAATTCTACTACTATCTGGGACTTTGCAGATACCTGAAGTGTGTGTGTGTGTGCTTGCACCGCAACAGTATCAATAATCAGAAAGTATATTTTTATCGTAAAAAAGCATATTTCCTTCAATTAAATTTCCATTCCTTATCCTTAAAGCTAGCTAGTCACAGTGCGCGGCTCGCGCATGCGCAGTGCGTGCGCGTCCACAGTGACAATGCCGGTGCCACAGAGAGGAGGGGGAGAGGAGCAGGGCTTCGTTTGCCCGCATCGCTGGACCCTGGGACAGGTGAGTGTCCAATTAATAAAAGTCAACAGCTGCACTTTTTGTAGCTGCTTACTTTTATATTGTTGGAACTCCGCTTTAAAAACCTTACCTAGCTTTCTTCTTCAATGTTAAAGGATAAATTCACTTTTGCAGTAAGAATAATAAATGTACATCTTGTTGCAGGAAACAAGATATGCATTTATAATTTTTTCCTGTAGGAGGCATTGCACCCATGATCAGTAGATCACGGGTGCAATGTGGGCTCCTGTAGACATGTCCTCTGACTTTCAGCCTGTACCTCTGTATGGACTTTCTGTTTGAAAGCCAAAACACAGTTCAGTGGACTAGGAGAGTGCTCATCAGTGCCCCCACAGCCCATTGAAACTACAAGTCTGTTTGCTGCGGTAGATGATGGCACTTGTAGTTTATTCATTTACAGCATAGGCGTGTGCAAGGGGTGTGTCCAGTGTGCCTGGGCACACCCTAATCCTGGAGTTGGCAACCCATCAATCGTGGGTAGGTGACAGGTAAGCCAGGATCCTTACTTTCCGACCCCCAGAACCTGGACAGGATAGGTGGCGGGGGTGGAAATTAGTGGACCGATCTGTATTTTCTTCTGCAGCAGCTGAAAGTAGGCTTCTCCTCTTCCTCTCGCTTATATTCAGCTGCCACAGGAGGAAAGTACAGGGGGATTGGTACCAATGTATGCCACCCCTCTTGTCCCAGTTCCTCTTCTTTCTGCTGCCCAGGTCCCCCTGTGTGCTGTGTGGGCAGAGGAGACTAAGGAAATGCTTCCTCCTGCCTCCAGCAAACTAATGTCCTCATGTCAGCCTACGCAGAGTTAGTGACTAGAGATCAAGGTCCGCTTATAAACCCCTTAGTGCTGGCTCCAGGTGGCTCTTTAAGGGGTTCTAAAACACAGGGACAGAGGCAGGCTTCCTGATCAAATGACTGAGTGACCCTTCTACTGGCTCCCTGTTTTAATTGGTGACCCAGAGTAATAGGCTGCACTGGGAGTATACAATGAGTGCACTCCCAGCACAGAACAGTGGAGCCAACCAACACATAACACAAACTGCTAATCAGCCAATCATATGGCAGAAACTCAATGCATTTAGGCATCTAGACGTGCTGAAAATGACTTGCTGAAGTTCAAACTGAGCATCAAAATGGGGAAGAAAGGGAATTTAAATGACTTTGAACGTGGCATGGTAGTTGGTGCCAGGTGGTTGGTCTGAGTATTTCAAAAACTGATCTACTGGGATTTTTTTTACACACAACCATCTCTCGGGTTTACAGAGAATAGTCCGAAAAAGAGAAAATATCCAGTGAGTGGCAGTTGTATGGATGTAAATGCTTTGTTGATGTCAGAGGTCAGAGGAGAATGGGCAGACTGGTTCGAGATGATAGAAAGGCAACAGTAACTGAAATAACCATTTGTTACAAACAAGGTATGCAGAATACCATCTCTAAATGCACAACACATCGAACCTTGAAGCTGATGGACTACAGCAGCATAAAACCACACTGAGTGCCACTCCTGTCAGCTAAGAACAGGAAACTGAGGCTACAATTCACACAGGATCACCAAAATTGGACAATAGAACATTGGAAAACATTGCCTGGTCTGATGGTAGGGTCAGAATTTGGCGTAAACAACTTGAAAGCATGGATCCATCCTGCCTTGTATCAACCTTTCAGGCTGGTGGTGGTGTAATGGTGTGGGGGATATTTTCTTGACACACTTTGGGCCCCTTATTACCAAATGAGCATCATTTAAATGTCACGGCCTACCTGAGTATTGTTTCTGACCATGTCCATCCCTCTATGACTACAGTGTACTCATCTTCTGATGGCTCCTTCCAGCAGGATAATGCACCATGTCACAAAGATCAAATCATCTCACCACTGGTTTCTTGAACATGACAATGAGGTCACTGTACTCCAATGGCCTCCACAGTCACCAGATCTAAGGCTGGGTTCACACTGCAGTATAAAGTCGCTCATAGCAGGGGTCAGGTGCGTCCCTGTTCACCGTTTCAGGTCCGATTTCAGTCTGATTTTTTGCCTGACTTTGGACCTGAAAAGGACCAGAAGATGCACAGGACTCCCGTGCAATTCGCACCGGAGCTGCTCCGGAGATGTGTGAACTGGTTCCATTGAGAGCCGGTCACAATCTCCTGACATGCGAATTGGATGCAGAGAAACGTGCATCCAATTCGCAATAGTGTGAACCCAGCCTCAATCCAATAAAGCACCTTTGGCTTGTGGTGGAACGGGAGATTTGCATCATGGATGTGCAGGCGACAAATCTGCAACTGCGTAATGCTATCATGTCACTATGGACCAAAATCTCTGAGAAATGTTTCCAACACCTTTTTGAATCTATTCCATGAGGAATTAAGGCAGCTCTAAAGGCAAAAGAGTATCCAACCAAGGTGTACCTAATAAAGTGGCCAGTGAGTGTATATACCTACAGCCAGCATTAAGGTCCCACCCACTGTGCTGACACATACAGTATGTGAGTTACGCCAACGGGAAAGGTGGAGCTTTTCTTTAACCACTTCCCGCCCACCGGCCGTCAAATGACAGCTGGGCAGCGCGGCTCTCGTTCTGGGTGGACGTCAGATGATGGCCTTCCAGAACGACCGCTCTTGCTTGCCCGTGGGGGCGCGCATCACGGCGATTGGTGGTGCAGTGTGTCAGTCTGATGGACACTCTTTACTGCGTGATCAGCCATGTCCAACCATGGCTTATCACGATGTAAACAGGAAGAGCCGTTAATCGCCTGAAAGACGTGAGTAGAGGAGAGCCGATCCGCTGCTCTTCTGACAGGGAGGGTCTGTGCTGATGGTTTATCAGCACAACCCCCCTTCAGATGCCCGCCCAGGACCACCAGGATGCTGCCACACTGGACCACCAGGTATGCCACCCTAGTCCACCAGGGAAATGCCAATCAGGGCCCAGGCAGCTGCCAATCAGTGCCCATACCCAATGCCTGCCAGTGCCATCAGTGATGCCTATCAATGGCATCTATCTGTGCCGCATATCAGTGCCATGTATCAGTGCCCAGCAGTGCCGCCTTTCAGTGCCCAGCAGTCCTGCCTATTAGTGCCACCCATAAGTACCCATCAGTGCATCCTTTCAGTGCCCATCAGAGTCCTTATCAGTGCTCATCAGTGTCCACCAGTGCCACCCATGAGTGCCCATCAGTGCCGCTTATCAATGCCCATCAGTGCTGCATATCAGTGCCACCCATCAGTGCCACCTACCAGTGCCCATCAGTGCCGTGCCGCCTATCAGTGCCCATCGTCAGTGCCCGTCAGTGTCCATCAGTGCCACCTCATTGGTTCCGCCTTATCAGTACCCGCCAGTGCCGCCTTATCAGTGCCCATCAGTGAAGGAGAAAACGTACTTATTCACAAAAATTTTATAACAGAAACAAAAGAAAAACTTTTTTTTTTCCAAAATTTTAGCCTTTTTTTATTTGTTTAACAAAAAATAAAAAACGCAGAGGTGATCAAATACCACCAAAAGAAAGCTCTATTTGTGGGAACAAAATGATAAAAATTCTGTTTGGGTACAGTGTAGCATGACCGCGCAATTGTCATTTAAACAGCGACAAGCACTGAAAGCTGAAAATTGGCCTGGGCAGGAAGGGGGTGTAAGTGCCCGGTATTGAAGTAGTTAAAAAGAACCACGGTTGCTCCATATTGTGATATGCAATTTATTCATGCAAACTTCTAAAAGGGTCTACCCATCAACTTGAAAACTTGTCAAGCAGTTAAAGAACTCTCTGGGAAGCCACTGATAGCAGCGGCTTTTCTCTGATACACACAGACAGCATACTGGATCAGGGGCAGGGAAGCTGAGCCTAACCTATTACTGCCAGTGAGAGTGCCGACCTGGAATTAATATGCAGCCCATGAGAATGACAAATTCCATAGAGACTCCAGGTATTTAGCTCTGCACAGATCAGTGAAGGAATGAGGTAGAGACAAGTTGGTGAGAAAATAAATAAATACAATAATAGCAAGAAAAAAAGTTAGATAGGAAAGAAAATGATACTTTGATAAGGAATAGGGATATAACATAAATGATCAGTGTTGGGTGAAGACCCCTCGGTTGTGATGGGGTGTTTTTTGATGGCAGACAATGAAAGAAGCCTCCAAAAAGCCGTGCAGCAATCTGTTTAGCAGAGCGCACACTTTTCCTTCCTTCCTTGTAGAGGCTGGCTGCCCGCTCATGACATTTACCAATGGCACGGTGCCATGTCCTTGTTTTGAAGACTGCAAAGAGTTCCCAGCAGTTACTAGTTGTGGTCAGGTATATCAGGCTTAGCCTAATGCTCCTCTATAAGACTGATGGCCGTGGACAGTGAAAATAATGGAAACTTTCAAAGCCAAATTTAGGACTAACAACTTTTTTTAAAGGAGAAGTATAGTCAATGCTTGTTTGGCTGTACTTCTCCTATGGATCACAGGCAGTGGAATTTGTTTTTGCACTCCTGTGACCCGTTTTCAGTAGAGAGCGGCCTGAAGTCACCGATATCAGTCCAGGCGCTGCGTCATCCCGACCACGGAGTCTGGATCCGCCAGGTGCCTGGACCGACGCCCGGCTCAGCCTCTCAGCGAGCTGCTGAGAGCCTGAGACGGCCTCTCCCCCCCCCCCCTCCACAGCTCAGTGCTCCATTGAGTGAGGACAGTCTGCAGCTCTCAGCTCACGGAGCTCTGAAAACCGAGTAATCGGCGGTGTTCGATCGCTCAGTTCTCAGTGTAGAGGCGCCAGGGGACAGATGCAGCTTCTGACCCATGCTGTATCTACCTAGATAAGTATTAATCAGGAAAAAAGCCCAAACCCATACCTCTCTTTTAACCTCTTTATAGTCCTATACTTCTTCGTGTTATGATTTGTTACTAATTTGTAATTGAAAATACCTTAAAATAGCATTTTCTTAGTGGGCAACTTCTTGCCCCCACACTGCAGTATTCTGGGCTGGCAAAGCTGAGTAACAGCCACACCCCTATTACAAGGGCCCTTGTATAGATAAGTGAAGGGGGCATGTCTAGTCAGATGCGTTACATTATAGAATGTATATGGCTAGCTCAACATGATAAAAATTTTCTCGTTGGGCCCCATAAACTGAATGAGACAAATCAAAAGGTTTCTAAACAGTGCGGAATCCCAATTGCTGGCCTATACTGCTCCCATGGCTGTCAGAATACAGTGACTATATCTGACTAGCTGCAGTAACTGTTTGGCCAAGAAAGCCTGGCTTCTTCGATTTTCAGAATTTTGTCAAGCCTGGTAGTCCCTAATGGTCCGTGCCCACAGCTTGAATTTTGAACAATTGATTGAGAATTGGTCATAATTTGAGCCATGTATGGCCAGCATAACTCCTCTCTATTAGATGACACAGTCGTATTTGGACACCCTGCACAGCTCTTGTTGAAAGTCCAATTCTTAACTGCATATCTATTCCTGTAGAACAGAAGGTATTCATGTGTTATTCCACATGAGATTAGGAGCTAAGGAGAATATTTATTATTTCAGGATACTGTACAGAGCTCTGCATCATCCATCCCCTAACATTCCAGGTTCCACAAGAAAAAGGAAGAAAGGCTGCACCGACCCAGTACATTAAACGAAAACCATCATTTTAAGTATTATACTTTAAGTATTATGCCCCGTACACACGGTCGGATTTTCCGATGGAAAATGTCCGATCGGAGCGTGTTGTCGGAAATTCCGACCGTGTGTGGGCTCCATCGGACATTTTCCATCGGATTTTCCGACACACAAAGTTGGAGAGCAGGAGATAAAATTTTCCGACAACAAAATCCGTTGTCGGAAATTCCGATCGTGTGTACACAAATCCGACGGACAAAGTGCCACGCATGCTCAGAATAAATAAAGAGATGAAAGCTATTGGCCACTGCCCCGTTTATAGTCCCGACGTACGTGTTTTACGTCACCGCGTTTAGAACGATCGGATTTTCCGACAACTTTGTGTGACCGTGTGTATGCAAGACAAGTTTGAGCCAACATCCGTCGGAAAAAATCCTAGGATTTTGTTGTCGGAATGTCTGAACAAAGTCCGACCGTGTGTACGGAGCATAATGCTCACAAATTCACAATTGACTTAAAGCTCATCACATCAGCATCAAAGTTCATCGCATGGTACAGCATTGTTCAGTCCATAGTGCATCAAAATATGAGGCAGGAGGTTAAAATCCAATAGGCTAACGCGTTTCGAGTTTAACCTCTTACTCAGAGCCCTTATTCCACAGGAGATTAGAAGGTAAGGAGATTATTTATTATTTAAGGATACTGTACAGAGACGTGCATCATACCCTTACATCCCAAGTTCAACTGTGCATCCAGGACCACTGTTGTTCAATTCAGATACAGCCTAATATTATAGAGCCATTTATTACAAACTGCCCACAGTTGTTAAAGGCTTGTTGGTCACCATTAGTTAAGTATATGGCTTCTATAAAGTAAGGCTTGGGGGAATACGGTAACAAGAAGATTTATACCAGGGGGTTAAAGGGTAAGCTCACCTTTTCATGAAAAATGAAAAAGTGAACTAACTGAAAATATTGCGGCCACCCCCTGAACCCAGCTACACATAGGGGCTGTAATGCCATAATAGCGGTCTGTGCACCACAAGGAGTGAGTATCCATCATAATTCCTGCAACATAGGTGCTCATTGGTCAGCACAGCCAAGTGACCCTGCTGAACAATGAGTACTTCTTTCTTCTGGAAAGAAGAAGCCCTTAGATGTGCTTCTCACAGGTCAATATGGTCACATTGCTGCACTTGCAAGGGGGTGGTGGGGTGGTGGTGGTTGTCACGTCCTCCATGTTTCCCTCCATGTTGAGTCACATGAGAGGCTCTCATCCGGGTAGGTTCTTCTGGACAATGATAGGTGCCTGAAACAGGGTCACTTGACTACACCTTTTCTACTGTGCCATTTCCATCAATGCTCCAGGACAAGGCTGAAGCTGCCGTGGGGGTATACTCTACCTTAAGGCAGGCCTCTGCTATTAGAGATGAAATTACAACATGTACACTTGCAACATATCTGATCTCTAGTTAACACTCGGGTCCCTGTGAAAATGTACACCTTCTGCTGAGCCTTTTCCACATCCACCTGCCCAGCGTATCACTGCAACCTCACTTCCAGTCATAGGCGTGCGCACAGGGTGTGCCGGGTGTGCCCAGGCACACCCTAATCACCCCGTGCACATTAGTGATATTGCTCTGTGTAGCAGCAGAAACAGGGGAAAGATCTCCCTCTTACTGGCTCTGCCATAAGAAAAGTGTTTATGCTCTTCTCTTTCACTGTGCCGGCAGGGAGATCAATGTTCCGGGGTCATATATATGTAGACACCCGCACACGCATGTGTGTTTGAGCTTAAGGGTGCACACCCTAATGCAATAGGTTGCGCATACCAATGCCTCCAGTAACAGTATGTTGTCCTGCCAATGCACATAGAGCGGAATCTTTGCACGCAATTCGCTTTGCTTAACTCTTCCGACACTTGGGTACAGACTGGGGACCTCTGCAGTGCGAGTTCTGCTCTAGAGGAGGAGACATTGCTGGAAGTGGCAGCAGAGGAGACTTGGAGGATTCCTTCCAGCTGTATGTGGTGTTACAGAACAGCCCAGGCCTCAGTGCCAGAACATTCTGGAAAGGAAGGTTTCTCTGTGGAATTGAGTTTCGCTTTTATAAGTGGAGGAATTACGAATTTAAAGAGCGATACACTTTATTGGTGGAAACAATCCAGAACATCAGAGTGTGCATAGGAGAAGGAGAAAGAGTGCAGAGGAGCCTATTTCTGGTGCCCCAAAGTAGGGGAAAGTGCATCTTGACCTAGGATGACAGATCAATTGTGGAGGTGAGCGCATTATTTAAATAGTGGTGGGAGTCACTGAAGCACTGGCACAGTACTGTGGATAACATTGGTTCACTATAAATTTCATCACATATATGGACTATTGAAAGGACATCTGAAATAATTGCACTTTATCTATATTGTTTGTTTTTTATCATATTTTTTTGCTTGTACGGCTTATGTTTTGGATATTTGGAACGGACCATCACATATATTATAACATATATCCACTGGGACAAGAAGAGTAGTTTGGATTGCATATTCTTTTTTATTAGTACACATATTTGTGAAGGTTTTTATATATGGAATGATTTGATACAATACACATATTAATTATTATGCAGATCTAAGGGAATTGGCGCAGCCTCTGGAAATATATGGTGTGATTATCCCAGGAGGCTACAGGGGCAACCTCACATCAGGCTTGCCTAGGCAAGAATGGAGGCAGGGTGCAAAACCAAAAAAAAAAGGAAATAAAAAAAAAAAAAAAGTATTTTTTTTTTTTAATCTGGCGAGTGTGATGGGACAGATATTATTTTTGGAGTGCTTCACATGCTGACCAAAATTAGAAAATTCTCCAGCAAGCAAATCTACTAGCCATCAAAGATAACCATTTGTGACTTATGTATAATACATATTAGAATCGTTTACTTAATGAATTAGCCTGGGGTTACAGAGGCGATTTTAACACTTATTTGGCAGCCATCTCATTTTCGCCACATCAAAATGAATGTGATGATGAAGAGATAACTGTCAACAAGCAGTTAAATCTTTCAGTAACAAAGACATTTAATTGCCGGTGTAGCCCCAGGCTCACCACTCCCATTGCACGCCTTGTTCCCTTGCTATACCTGATTGAGTGGCTGCTATTTTCTCAGTTTGCTGGGTTTAGTGCAGGTGTGGAGGTTTGGATCTTCTATGAGTCAAGGCTAGGGTACACGGGTGTTTGAAATACATCAGAGAGGTATTTATTGTACATTTGCCATATATTTATGTTTGGCTTGTAAGAAGAAAAAAAAATAAAAATAAACAAGGTACAATATAATGTTAAAATGACCTCATTGTGTGTTTTTAGTTTTGGATATAGTAGTAAATGATTAACCCCACCCATGAGTATTATTTATTTTTTCATCATCTGGGTCCCATTGGGGAGAATTCCATTTACCTTCTGTCTCACCCAACAGAGAGGAAATCTCTTAAAAGTTAATAGTTATCCACTCTTGGGCAGTTGTCACCGGAATAGATGTCTATATTGACTAATTACCCCTTTGCTCATGTTTTGATAACAACTGTACAATTTTGCCGTTCCCATCACTTTGTTGTCTACGTGACATTGGTCACCAGGACAGATTTGGAGGGGGACACAGCAATAAAAACATTAAATAAAACATTCATTATTTTCTCACACTATCCAATAATTGTAAACAAGAAAGTTTTATCTTTAGATGCAGCTAAATTCCAGCAGATATGAAAAAAACACAATTTAAAAAAAACACTCCCCACCCTTGTTTTTCCCCCCTGTGGGTTATCCACAAAAACATTCTCACATGTCCAGTGAATCCAGAGGTGTTTTGTAGGGGATCGCTGCTCGCTCAGTCCTGCACTGCCATCTTTGTTCTGCCTCCAGCACATTATTAATGATGTTGTTGTGCCTGCAATATCAGATTTGACCACAAGATAGAGCCTATGGTAAATTTACAGTTTTGCAGAAACTAGAAACTGTTCACCTTTAACAAAAGTTCCCATCATTCTTCAAGGGGTTGTAAACCCTCGCGGTTTTTCACCTCAATGTATTTTTTGCATTGAGGTGAAAAACCTCTTGTAGTCCACCAGCCCCCCAGAGCCCCCCTTTTACCTACCTGAGCCAGATCGTTTCTGCGCCGGGGATGAGTACACCCGCTCCAGCCGATGTCTCGGGTCCTAATTTACATAGTTACATAGTTACATAGTAGGTGAGGTTGAAAAAAGACACAAGTCCATCAAGTCCAACCTGTGTGTGATTATGTGTCAGTATTACATTACATATCCCTGTATATTGCGGTCATTCAGGTGATTATCTAATAGTTTCTTGAAGCTATCAATGCTCCCCGCTGAGACCACCGCCTGTGGAAGGGAATTCCACATCCTTACCGCTCTTACAGTAAAGAACCCTCTACGTAGTTTAAGGTTAAACCTCTTTTCTTCTAATTGTAATGAGTGGCCACGAGTCTTATTAAACTCTCTTCTGCGAAAAAGTTTTATCCCTATTGTGGGGTCACCAGTACAGTATTTGTAAATTGAAATCATATCCCCTCTCAAGTGTCTCTTCTCCAGAGAGAATAAGTTCAATGCTTGCAACCTTTCCTCATAACTAAGATCCTCCAGACCCTTTATTAGCTTTGTTGCCCTTCTTTGTACTCGCTCCATTTCCAGTACGTCCCTCCTGAGGACTGGTGCCCAGAACTGGACAGCATACTCCAGGTGCGGCCGGACCAGAGTCTTGTAGAGCGGGAGAATTATTGTTTTATCTCTGCAGTTGATCCCCTTTTAATACATGCCAATATTCTGTTTGCTTTATTAGCAGCAGCTTGGCATTGCATGCCATTGCTGAGCCTATCATCCACTAGGACCCCCAGGTCCTTTTCCATCCTAGATTCCCCCAGAGCTTCTCCCCCCAGTGTATAGATTGATATATTGATAGCAGCACAGCTATTGGCTCCCGCTGCTGTCAATCAAATACAATGACACAAGAACCGGGGGGCGGAGCCGAGTCCTGCTGTCTGTGTCCATGGACGCAGCAGCAGGACACGGGAGTGCGCCCGCTCGTGTGCTTAGAGGGAAAGCGCTTCTCTGACGAGGCACTCGAGAAGAGGAGGAGCCAGGAGCTCCGCTTGAGGGGCCCCAGAAGAGGAGGAGCAGGGCCACTTTCTGCATAACCATCTGCACAGAGGAGGTAAGTATGACATGTTTCTTTATTAAAAAAACTGAACCTTTGGTTATCCTTTAAGTCTAAGGAAGAGAAACAGGGGCATCCTGGGAACTCAGACTCCATCTTAGAGACTGAAAGAAGGAACCAGTTATCAGAGCACATTTTGGACTGAAACTTGCATCCGCTTGCATCCCCTAAATGCAGCTTCTCTGGTGAGAATTACTTATTGCCATCTCCAGCCTAGCTTATCCATTGTATTTCTGTATACTTCATATACTGATTATATGTATCTGTGTTTTATTTTTCTCAATAGTTTCACTCGACCCTGTTTTGTTAATAAAGCTTCAAGATTACATGCAATCTGGCTTCTTGCAGAATAGGAGCTGCATGTCGAACAGAATGGTCTAGCTGCATTTTGAGCTACACACAGGAAAACGTGTAGCGGGGACAGAACGAACTTCTTCTCTAATGTCATCATGAGTCGGCTGTAGGGTTGCCACTGCATCCCTTTAAATCGGAACACATAATAATTATACAGGTTCTGTGGCTAATTAACCTCTTCCCGACCGCCTCACGCAGATATACTGCGGCAGAAGGGCACGTACAGGCAGATTAACGTACCTGTATGTTGCCCTTCAAGAGATGGCTTGCGCGCGCGCCTCCGGAGCTCCGTAAGTGTGATCGAGGATTCCGTGGACTAGATGTCCGTGGAGATACCCGCGATTGTCTCACAGGGAGGAAGAACGGGGAGATGCTAACGTAAACAAGCATTTCCCCGTTCTGCCTAATGACACTGACACTGATCACCGCTCCCTGTAATCGGGAGCGGTGATCAGTGTCATGTCACACATAGCCCATCCCCCCACAGTTAGAATCACTCCGTAGGACACAGTTAACCCCTACAGCACCACCTAGTGGTTAACCCCTTCACTGCCAGTCACATTTACACAGTAATCAATGCATTTCTCATCGTACTGATCGCTGTATAAATGTGAATGGTCCCAAAATTGCGCCAAAAGTTTCTGATGTGCCCACCATAATGTCGCGTTCACGATAAAAATAAAAGATAAAATCGCTGATCGCCCCCATTACTAGTAAAAAAAAAAAAAAAAATTAAATAAAAGTGCCATAAAACTATCCCCTATTTTGTAGATGCTATAACTTTTGCGCAAACCAATCAATAAACGCTTATTGTGATTTTTTAACCAAAAATATGTGTAAGAATAGGTATCGGCCTAAACTGAGAAAAAAAAAATTATATATATTTTTTGGGGATATTTATTATAGCAAAAAGTAAAAAATATAGCTTTTTTTTCAAATTTGTCACTCTTTTTTTGTTTATTGCGCAAAAAATAAAAACCGCAAAGGTGATCAAATACCACCAAAAAGAAAGCTCTATTTGTGGGAAAAAAATGACATCAATCTTGTTTGGGAGCCACGTCGTATGAACGTGCAATTGTCAGTTAAAGCAACACAGTGCCGAATCGCAAAAAAAGTGCTCTGGTCTTTGGCCAGCCAAATGGTCCTGGGCTTAAGTGGTTAAGGTGGTAATTAAACACAATTAGTCCCTTATCTGCATTAAATCAGTCTCAGAACCTGTGTAGTTATTAGGTGTTCAGTTTTAAAGGGATGAGGTGGCAATCCTAGCAGGCTGTCTATTCTGGTTACTTACAGCCACCCCCAAGCCCCCCACCCCTGATGACATGTGGGCTCAGGCTGTCATCAGGGGCTGGCTGCAGAAACCAGAAAGAGACAGTTGGCCCTTGTTGATGCACTGCAGTATATGCGTTGTGGAGTACTCCAAGGCCTCCTGAGAAGAGTGACATAAGTATACCAGGAGGCTGTGGGGAGCTGAATACATCATTCTTGTCTAGGGGACAATCCAGGAAATTTAAAGATGCCCCCCACCCCCCCCCCCCAAAAAAGTACAAAATCCAACTGTGTGTGTAGCACAAACCCCAAACCAGTCTTGCAGTTTTGTACCAAGTTCTATCCCTATCATCAAACTTTGGCCCTCCAAGTTGTTCAGGAACTAAAATACGCATCAAGCCTAGTCATGTCTGTGAATGTCAGAGTTTTATAATGCCTCATGGGATGTGTAGTTCCGCAACAGCTGGAGGGCCGTAGTTTGAGGATCCTTGCCCTATTGGGTGCACAGCAGTCAGGCACACAGCAGCTCCACCCATGGCGGCTGGTGCTCAAATTTTTTGGGGGGGCGCAAACAAGCATTTTGAAAAATACTGAAAAAACCCATCAAATGCAGCCACTGTGCCCATCAAATACAGCCAATGTGCCCATCAAATGCCACCACTGTGCCCATCAAATGCAGCCACTGTGCTCATCAAATGCAGCCACTGTGCCCATCAAATGCAGCCACTGTGTCCGTCAAATGCCACCACTATGCCCATCAAATGCAGCCACTGTGCTCATCAAATGCAGCTGCTGTGCCCATCAAATGCCACCACTGTGCCCATCAAATGCAGCCACTGTGGTCATCAAATGCAGCCACTGTGCCCATTAATTGCCACCACTGTGCCAATCAAATGCCGCCACTGTGCCCGTCAAATGCCACCCCTGTGCCCATCATATGCAGCCACTTGCACCCTGTCAAATGCAACCACTTGTGCTCATCAAATGCAGCCACAGTGCCTGTCAAAAGTAGCCACTGTGCCCCCCCCCCCATTTGCTCGCTGATTGCACTTACCCCATCTTAGTGGGGGATTAGGCAGCGGGTCAGGCGGCGAGCTGTGGGATGGTGGGATGAACAGCGGGTCAGGCAGTGAGCTGTGGGATAGTGGGATGAGCAGCAGGTCAGGCGGCAGCTCCTGTGTCCTCCATTTGTCACTTCTTCCTTCTGCTAGGCATCCAATGGAGCGCCTGTGCCTTCAGCCAATCAGGTGACGGGTATTAGACCCGCGCCTCCTGATTGGCTGAGAGGCAGTTCAGTGTTAGAAAAGCGAATGTTCATTCGCTTTTCTAACACACCTGGGTGGACTGCGAGCGCAATGCTTTGTGCTCCAAGTCCACCTTTTTTGAAGCTTATTAGAGCCTATGGCTCTAATTAGGTGCTTCAAAAAACACCCCCGCCGCTGTAAATTAAGGCGGCCGGCGGCCGGCGGCCGAAAAACGGCCGGACGCCTGAATAGGGGGTGGCTACGGCAGCCATGGATAGATTCATGTTATGCATGAATCTATCCACTCTATACAGAGGGGGTGGAGTGACAGAAGGGGCGGCCCCTAATGGTCGCACCGGCACTGAGCTCCACAGTCTGACAACTCAATAGCCAAGCAGTGAGTGTCTTTTTTGAGGTTTAATACCCGGTAAACTTAGACCCCATACACACTATTAGATTTTCTGCAGATTTTTGTCTTCAGATCTACCAAAACCATATAATATGGAGGTCAAACCTTAAAAGTTTCAATTTGTATGCAATCAGGCAGGCCCTTGTACTACATGGTTTGGGTAAATCTAAAGACAAAAATCTGCAGGAAATCTAATAGTGTGTAAGGGGCCCTAGAGTCTAAGGTGAGCCTTGGGATACTCCAAATTAAAGTGTAACTAACAGCAAAACTTAATTTTTTTTAATTTGAAGTGAAGATGGATTAGAACACTTGTTTTTTTTTTTTGCTGTCTGTGCCCCCATTAGGGAGATTCACCCTCTCCATCTGTCCTGTTTACCATTATCATTGAAAGTAAAAGAAAACCTCAAACTTTGGGTTGTCCCCATAAAAGTAATAGAAGGGAAATTTTCCAACGGGGGGTAACTAAAGCTGGCCATACACTATACAATTTTCCTGTTCAACTTTCCTTTAGATTTACCAAAACCATATAATATGAGGTCAAACCTAAACCCTTTCAATTTGTATGCAATCAGACAGGCCCTTGCACTACATAGTTGAAGGTAAATCTAAAGGAAATTGAATCAGAAAATTGTATAGTGTATGGCCAGCCTAAATCTGGTGGCCTGGGGTTCCCCAAGGAATTCCCTTTATTAGCAGGGATCCTCTCACTTCGTGTTTTGGCTATGGGACAAGAAGTGAAGATAAACTCTTCATTGCTCTGTAGTTCTACTTTAAATGCCAAGTACAGTAGAGGACGTTCGCTGGTTATAACTAAACTATTCAGGGTGAACGCCCTCATGACTAGATGTAGGTGGACATACAGCTCAGGGGCCTCCAGTTATAGAAGTAGTCCCAAGACCGCTACTCTGGAACAGTCTTTCTAATGCCGCGTACAAACGGTCGGACTTTTCGTCTACAAAGGTCCGACGGACGCAGACGGACAAAATACGGCTGACAATCCGATCGTGTGTGGGCTTCCCCGGACTTTCAGCGGACTTTCAGCAGACTTTTCCAGCTGCAAATCTGACGGACTTTAGATTTGGAACATGCTTCAAATCTTTACGTCGTAACTACGCCGGACCTAGAAATCCGCTCGTCTGTGTGCTAGTCCGACGGGCAAAAACCCACGCTAGGGCAGCTATTGGCTACTGGCTATCAACTTCCTTATTTTAGTCCGGTCGTACATCATCACGTACGAATCCGTCGGACTTTTGTGTGATCGTATGTAGGCAAAAGTCTGCCAAAAGTCCGTTGAAAGTCTTTTGGACAGGCTGTCGGACTTTTGTAGCCGAAAAGTCCGACCGTGTGTACGCGGCATTAGGGTAAAACAGCAACATTCACTAAGATCGTTCTCTCTACTCACTTTGTCACTGGGTACTTGGATGTCTTCCTCCAGTACCAGACAGAGACCCTGTACAGTAAACCTGTGGGCCAGATCCTCTGTGGACTCCTTCCACACTGTTCCCAGCAGCTTTAGAGATAGCCCCCCCCCCCCAGCTCTTCCTGGGACCTTCATGAACCCCTTTGGGCAGACAGGCCCCTCAACATTCCCTGAACTGGGACTTCATTGGCCTCCTGCAGCCTTCAGCCAAGCAACCCAGAGGGTGACAGCCCTCCAGGCTGTGTCTTCTCCTCCAGGGTAAGGACAATGCTGTTCCAGGCCCCAGCCTATTTATACACACCTCATCCCCACTACTGGTCATTCTTTTTCTCAGGGAGGCTCTTTGATAATGTAAGTCCAGGGTCTGCCTCTTCCAATGCACTACATACCAGAACTCACTAGAAAAGCAGGGGAAAGTAGTTGGGCCTGCAATCATCAAAACCTAGAACAGCTAAAAAAAGCCAAAATCCTACTAGCAACCTAACTAGGAGGATGCTACATATGAAAGAGCTGGGGGCAGGAGAGGAGTGAAGGAAAGTGGGTGGGGGGTGAACATCGGCATTAATGCTAACATATATGAGTCCTGTCAGCACTCCTATTGATTAGCATTGGATTGACAGAACAAAAATGCTTTGGTCTGTAAAGTGTGACATCATTCCCACTGCTTGCCCTTATTTCACTTTTGAGCCTTAATACTCATCCTGAACAGAATCCGAATATTGACGCTTTGTTGTTTAACCGCTTTAACAGCCCCAGAAGATTTTACCCCCCTCCTGACCAGAGCACTTTTTGCGTTTCGGCACTGTGTCGCTTTAACTGACAATTGCGCGATCGTGCGACATTGCACCCAAACAAAATTGATGTCCTTTTTTCCCCACAAATAGAGCTTTCTTTTGGTGGTATTTGATCACCTCTGCTGTTTTTATTTTTTGCGCTGTAAACAAAAAAAAGAGCAACAATTTTGAAAAAAAAAACGCAATATTTTTTACTTTTTGCTATAATAAATACCCCCCAAAAATATATAAACAAACTATTTTTTCCTCACTTTAGGCCGATATATATTCTTCTACATATTTTTGGTAAAAAATCCCTGCAATAAGCGCATATTGATTGGTTTGCGCAAAAGTTATAGCGTCTTCAAAATAGGGGATAGTTTTACAGCATTTTTGTTATTAATTTTTTTCTTTTAATAGTAATGGCGACGATCTGCGATTTTTATTGGGACTGCGACATTATGGCAGACACATCGGACAATTTTGACACATTTTTGGGACCATTGGCATTTATACAGCGATCAGTGCTATAGAAATGCACTGATTACTGTAAAAATGTCACTGGCAGGGAAGGGGTTAGCACTAGGGGGCGATCAAGGGGTTAATTGTGTTCCCTAGTGTGTGTTCTAACTGAAGGGGGGAGAGGACTGCGTAAGGAAATAGATATATCGCTGTTCATACTTTGTATGAACAGACGATCTGTCACTTCTCCCCTCAGAGAACCGGAAACTGTGTGTTTACACAAGCAGATCCCAGTTCTCCGTGTGCCCCGAGCAATCGCGAGAGCCTGGTGGTGATCGCGACCGCCGGGCACTCGCATCGGCTCCGTGGGCGAAGCGACGTTACATAACGTTGTTTCGCCCGGCTGTGCCATTCTGCCGCAGTACAACTGCGGCGGCTGGTCGGCAAGTGGTTAAATAATGATGCAGTACTATAGTTTCCACAGAGAAAAATGTCTTTAAGCAGGTCATAGGCAGAATATGGCAGATGGACATGTTAATGAGGTCTCTGACAAAAGTTGGAACAGAAGGGTGTCCAGAGAACGCCTCCCAGGCTCTCGTCTGCTTTAATAGTCTCTTAAATTCTGTCCTGCAAGACTTTCCACATCATCAAATAAATTCTGTCCAAGGCACTGTGGGGGACATGGGGACATCATAAAGGGATTTAAAATGGTTTCAAACCGAAAAGCAAACATTTATAATATTGCAGCTTATCAATTCTTAGATATGATGGCTGCATTCGTTTTTTAGGCTTTCCTTCCTTTATTTTCACCAGCCAGTGATCCAGCCAGTAAGTCTGTTGTTTTTCAAAAGAACAACCTGTCTTGCAGATGTAGCAGTTACAGGGATGAGCCAAACCATTTGCCACTGACAGGGGTGCTTATAATGATCAGTTTTAATTTATATATGTAAAACCTTTATCCCAAAGGGGGAAAAAACTGTTTGCTGTAACTGATTATAAAGTGTTAGCTGGAGTTTGGCTTCAATGTGTTAGTAATCTAAATCTGTTGGCACATCTAACACTCCCCTCCCCCCTAGATGGACAATGCTGCTGTCCAAATGTGCTCTTCATCCAGCGTGGAGGCACTCTAATACAGGAAATGTGTTACTGGCCAGATCACCAGGTGACAACAGAGAGGAAAAGCCTAAAAAAAGGAAAACTAATGCAGGCACCACATCTAATGATTTGTAAGCTGTAACATATTCCATTTTTTGGTTTTGGGTTTAATAGCGGTTTGAAAGGCAGCTTTACTAAAGGTCAAGGAAAAATGGCAAGGGTTCCGTGGGAGGAAATATGCTCCAGCGCTGGTTGTCAGTGGGAGGAAAAAATGTCCTGGTCTTGGTGTTCAATGGGAGTAAAATATCTTCTGGTACCAGTGGGAGGGAAAAAATAGCCCTGGTGCCCTAATGCTGGCAGGGGAGCTTGGATGACAGGAATATATGAGCAGATTTACTAAACCTTTGTCTGGAGAATAGATCCCATATATGTATTCTACTAGTGAGTTACAGTACATTGCTTAGACTTAAAGGCATTGTAACCATTCCTACCTGCACCTCGTGTTTTTCACCTGCATAAGATAAACATTGATCATATAGTTTCATGGTCTCATTTTCTGGCCATACGCACAGCTATGGTAGAGTAAATTTTCACATTCCAGTGCCAAAAGTTTTTTGTTTGTGTGTGTCAGAAACCATGCACTAGACCGAGACAGAACTACAGTAAAATCACAGTCCAATACCCGGATCGGGTAATCAGCCAAGCCAGATTTCAGTAACCAGATCGGGTAATCAGCCAAGCCAGAGTTCAGTAACCAGATCGGGTAATCAGCCAAGCCAGAGTTCAGTAACCAGATCGGGTAATCAGCCAAGCCAGAGTTCAGTAACCAGATTGGGTAATCAGCCAAGCCAGAGTTCAGTAACCAGATCGGGTAATCAGCCAGGCCAGAAGTCAGGGATCCAAGTAGAGGAACAGCAAGCAGGATAAGGAGCCAGAAGGGGTGTCAGCAAAGCCAGTCTTAAAACAGGAACGCAGGAGATGGTTTCTTGTGATGTGACCAAGGCGAAGGCAGGAATGAAGTGAGCTGAAGATCTTTAAGTAGGCGGGACTGACGAGCAGATCCACAACAGCTGGTAAACTGTGGAGAGAGATGAGAGCTGGCAATTAGCCGACAGTTGAGCGGCCGACTCAGAGAAGGAAGGGCTGTGCCAGCCCTGACAGTGTGCAAACATGCTTGGCACTGCACAGGGTAATGCATGAACTCTGTCTGTAGTATGAGAACTGATACTTCCTGTGAAGAAACTATATATATCCCACAGTCCCTGGGTCTCTTAAGTGGAGCTCCACCCAAAAGGGGAAGCTGCGCTTGTTTGCACCATCCCCCTCTCCACTGCCACATTACACTTTTTGGGGGAGGGGGGAATAGCTACCTGGTTTTGACAGGTTATTACCCCCTCTTTCCCCTGCAGTCTTGTGGGATAGATCACAGGTCCCAGAAGACTACGGCACCATTCACAAGGCACAGCGTGACTCACGCATGCGAAGTGGAAAACAGGCTGCGAAGCCCCAAGGCTTCACTTCCTGTTCCCCTTACTAGAGATGATTGACGAATTGGCTCGGGTAAGGACATCATAGTATCCCTGGACAGGTAAGTGTCCTTATATTAAAAGTCAGCAGGTACAGTATTTGTAGCGGCTGATTTGTCATTTTTTCTGAAGGAGCCTGGAGCTTCTTTTTAGTCCAGTGCTAGTGAGAGCTTAACAGTAATTAGATCTACAACAGACACAAACAGGAAGATCATTTACAGACATTTTTTTTCTTTTATCTTACATTAGCACTTCTACACTTGTGATGTGACATAGAGTGAATGGCAACGCATGGATTGGACACTGTTTGACCGGGAACAAGAAATTATTTTTGATGATTAGAGACAAGCTAGGTGAAGCAATGCATAGACAAAAGGGAATCTTTCAGGTATAACAATACAAACTGCAGCCATAACATGCCCATTATTACAAGGTAAGGCAAACAAACATCACAGAGAATATAACTAAACTAATACCTATTTAAAACAAAGAAAACATTTAAAAGTGTACAATGCCTTTAGCTACAATCTTACTTTTTAGTTAAAATCTGCAATACAGGGTGACTTTAGAGAGAGTAACACCAGTACAGTACTGGGTTCAGTCCTGTTCAATCTGTCACATCTTGGTATGTGACACCTAAGAATGAATTAACTAATCTCAGATTTGCAGTCTGTAATTATTAACGTGCCTGAAGTGTAACTAACCAGCAAAATATGAGGACATTTCGGTAGAGGAGACTGCAAACAGGAAGATTAAAGGACAGTTTAAAGGGCATTTCTAAATATATTATTACTGTGCTGATCAAACTGACTGACTACAGAAACGTGTGTTGTTTTACAGGGAATGAATTGTAGTTTGCACACACAGTTATGTCCATATATATTTGGACACAGACACAATTTTAGGTTTTTTTTCAGGTATTTACCAAAACATATTCAAGCTATAGTTATATAATGGATATGGGCTAAAAGCAGGGTTGCCAACCGCCAGAAAATTTACTGACAGTTTGTAAAAATCTGTGATTTTTTTTTTTTACAACTGCCAGTAAATATCAGGGGCTGATAATTTCATGCTGCGTTGACTTTTTAAGTGTAAATCAAGCAAATTACTTTGTTATAGGTATTATCAGTGTTTCCATATCATGTTTATACTATTCAAATATTCAATACCGTATATACTCGTGTATAAGTCACATTTTTCAGCCCCTTTTTTGGGGCTGAAAGTGCCCCCTTCGACTTATACACGAGTCACCGCCGTCTGCCTACATGATCAGCGTGTCATGCAGGCAGATGGCGGCCAGCGTGTGCTACATGGCACTCGGCAGCAGCTCTCACAGTTTAAAAGCCGCGCCTCCTTGTCTGTGATAGGCAGTCAGTGTACAGCCTATCACGGACATTCTCTCATCCTCGTCCGTGGTATGAGGATGAGAGAATGTCCGTGATTGGCTGACCGCTGACTGCTGGGAAATTGAGTTTTTTGGACGAGGAGGCGGCGCGGCTTTTGAACAGTGAATGGCCGCCGAATACTACACGGTGATCGGTGCAGAGCGGCGCACGGAGGATGCACAGGACACAGGTAGGATACACACACACACACAGACACACAGACACATGCACACAGGTACATATACACATGACTGATTAACAGGACACAGGTACATATACACATGACAGATACACAGGACACAGGTACATGCACATATACACAGGACACAGGTACATGACACAGGTACATATACACATGACACATGACACATATGCACAGGACACATGACACATATGCACAGGACACAGGGAGGTATACAGCTGCAGATGGGCATTGTTGACCCTCTTTTTCCACTTACAGTAGCTGCTGCATTTCTCACTCTCGTCTTATGGGGCGTACACACGGTCGGACTTTTCGTCTACAAAAGTCCAACGGACGCCGACGGACTAAAGCTGGCTGGTAATCCGATCGTGTGTGGGCTTCCCCGGACTTTCAGCGGACTTTTTCAGCCTCAAATCCGACGGACTTTAGATTTGAAACATGCTTCAAATCTTTACGTCGTAACTACGACGGACCCCGAAATCCGCTCGTCTGTGTGCTAGTCCGACGGACAAAAACCCACGCTAGGGCAGCTATTGGCTACTGGCTATCAACTTCCTTATTTTAGTCCGGTGTACGTCATCACGTACGAATCCGTCGGACTTTTGTGTGGTCGTGTGTAGGCAAGTCCGTTCGTTAGAAAGTCTGCCGCAAGTCCGCCGAAAGTCCGCCGGAAGTCTGTCGGACAGGCTGTCGGACTTTTGTAGACGAAAAGTCCGACCGTGTGTACGCCCCATTATACTCGGGTCAATAAGTTTTTCCCATTTTTTTGTGGTAAATTAGGGTCTCGACTTATACTTGGAACGACTTATACTCGAGTATGTACGGTATGTTAGTTTTCAATAGGAGTTCTGTAATTTCTCAGGTTGGCAGAAAAAAAAAAGTGCTCCGCCAGTAAATTTTCCATGTTTTGTCAGTAAAAAATTCTGGTTGGCAACCCTGGCTGAAAGTGCACACTCTCAGGTTTAATTTGAGGGTATGTACATCTAAATCGGAGGAAGGGTTTAGGAATTACAGCTCTTAAGAATAGCCACCGCCCCCTTTTTCAAGGGACCAAAAGTAATTGGACAATTGAATCAAAAGCTGTTTCATGGCCAGGTGTGGGCTACTCCTTCACTATTTCTTCATCAATTAAGCAGGTAAAAGGTCTGGAGTTGATTCTAAGTGTGGTATTTGCATCTGGAATCTATTGCTGTGAACAAACATCATGCGTTCAAAGGAGCTGTCCATGCAAGGGAAGCAGACCATTTTAAGGCTTCAAAAATGAAACAAATCCATCAGAGAGATAGCAGCAACATTAGAGTTGGTCAAATCAACAGTTTGGTACATTCTGAGGAAAGAAGAGCGCACTGGTGAGCTCAGCATCATAAAAAGGTCTGGACGTGCATGGAAGACAACAGTGGTGGATCCTCTCTATAGTAAAGAAAAACCCATTCACAATATCCAGACAAGTGAAGGAGACTCTCCAGGAGACGGTGTATTATTGTCAAAGTCAACAATCAAGAGAAGATTTCACGAGAGCAAATACAGAGGGTTCACCACAAGGTGCAAACCATTCATAAGCCTGCAGAATAGAAAAGCCAGGTTAGACTTTGCCAAAAAACATCTAAAAAGTCAGACCAGTGCTGGAAAAGCATTCTTTGGATGGATGAAACTAAAATTAATCTGTATCAGAATGACAGGAAGAAAAAAGTGTGAACAAGGCTTGGAACAGCTCATGATCCAAAGCACACAATGTCATCTGTAAAACATGGTGGAAGCAGTGTGATGGCATGGGCATGCATGGCTTCCAGTGGCACTGGGTCATTGGGGATTTTGATGATGTGACAGAAGACAGAAGCAGCCAGATGAATTCTGCAATGTTTAGAGATATACTGTCAGTGCAGATTCAGCCAAATGCAGCTAAGTTGATTGGATGGCACTTCACAGTACAGATGGACAATGATCCAAAACACACTGCAAAAGAAACCCAGGAGCTTTTGAAGGAAAAGAAGTAGAATATTCTGCAATGGCCGAGTCAATCGCCATTGAGGCGATTCAGTTCGCATGTGTAGCGCTATACAAATCATTCATTCATTCATTCAATCTGAATTAATTCATCTGATCACAACCCAATTGAGCATGCATTTTACTTGCTGGAGGAAAACCTAAAGGCAGAAAGACCCACAAACAAAGAACAACTAAAGACAGCTACAGTTAGAGCCTGGAAACCCAGTCTTTGGTAATGTCCATGGGTTCCAGACTTCAGGCAGTCATTGCCAGTAAAGGATTCTCAACAAATTATTAAAAATAAACCTTTTATTATGATTATAATCAAAATAATACAGCGCTTACAGTTTGTGATAATATTTAAATCATTCCTGTGACAAAAAGTCTCTTATAATGTGCTTGGTGCTCCAAAAGGTTTAGAAGGTGCTGAAGTGCTTCAAGTAAACATGCTGTACCGTGTGCCACACTCCCCTTTTGTATCCCCACTTACCAGAAAAAAATGGACCCTCAGCTTTGCAGTCTGGGGGTCAAACATGCTTCTTTTTGGTGTTAGGAAGATGGGCCTTTGGAACTCCTCAGTAAAAACTCCAAATATATAGGTCTTGGGAGTAGCTAAGGTGTCCAACAGGCTTGACAAAACAGATAAAAACTCTGAAGTACTGTTTAAAAAGGTTTAATTGCGCAATTATAAGCAACACTTACAGGATTTCAGATAAAACGAGCATAGGACAGAAAGTGAGGCTCTTCCGGGTTCACCGCGGCTCGGCGTGCGTTCCATGGAGGGTGGAAATGACGACATTGGTTAAGGAACTGGAAATGCATCAACGTGTTTGGCCCCTCCTCCACGGCATCATCGAGGACATTGATGTCCTTGATGACGTCATGGAGGTGGGACAAAACACATTTTTCGTTAGTACAAATCAAATGGAAAGGTTGTTAAAGGGAAGTGTACTGGTAGACCAAGGAAGACATCAAAGTGTCAAGTTAGAGACCTTAAAAAAATATGACTTAAAAACAGAAAATGCACAACAAAACAAATGAGGAACAAATGGTCAGAAACTGGAGTCAATGTCTTTGACCGAACTGTAAAACATTGCCTAAAGGAAATGGGATTTACATGCAGAAAAAACAAACAAAAACATCATAAACACCTAAACAGAAAAAAACAAGGTTACAGCGGGCTAAAGAAAAACAACAATGGACTGTGGATGACTGGATGAAAGTAATATTTAGTGATGATTTACCAATCTGCATTGGACAGGGTGATGATGCTGGAACTTTTGTTTGATGCCAATGAAATGTATGAAGATGACTATCTGAAGAATTTCCACAATTATTGATGATATGGGGTTGCATGTCAGGTAAAGGTACGGGGGAGATGACCGTCATTAAATCTTCAATAAATACACAAGTTTATATTGAGATTTTGGACATTTTTTTTATTCCATCAATTGAAAGGATGTTTGGTGATGATGACATCATTTTTCAGGATCTAATCTGATGCAGATGTTTGTTTTAGAACTGCAAAGTACATGGTGATTCCATAAAATTCCCTTTAGAATTGAGTGATTCCATATTTCTTTCCTCTGCTTGATCTGCAAAAAACAATTGCAACTGACTAAAGTTTCCTTTTTTTTTTTTTTTTTAACTGTTTCTAAAAGCTAGAAGGTTTGAATGTTAAATGAAAATAATTTTGAGGCAAGTCTGTGATTAGTTTTTTTTTCTACACAAATAAAGAAATGAATGAACGATTTCTAAGAGTGGTGATCCCATACTTTTTGCCAGGGGTTGTAGACCTGCACAAGGCTGGAATGGGCTACAAGACCATCAACAAGAAGCTTGGTGAAAAGGAGACAACTGTTGGTATTCGCCTATTTGAAGAAATACAAAATACCATCAATCGCCCTTGGTCTGGAGTTCCATACAGGATTTTGCCTCATGGGGTAAGGATGATCATGGGAAAAGTGAGGGATCAGCCCAGAACTACACGGGAGGAGCTTGTGAATGATCTCTAGGCAGTTGGTAACACAATACGCCGCTATTAAAACCATTGGTAACACAATACACCACTAAAGATTGAAATCCTGCAGCGCCCGCAAGGTACCCCTCCTCAAGAAGGCACATGTACAGGCCCGTCTGAAGTTTACCAATGAACATCCAAATGATTCAGAGAAGGATTAGGCGAAAACGCTGTGGTTAGATGAGTCCAAAATTTAGCTCTTTTGCATTAACTCAACTCGCCGAGTTTGGAGGAAGAACAATGCCGACTATGACCCTAAGAACACCATCCCTTCAATCAAGCACAGAGGTGGAAACATTATGCTTTGGGGGTGTTTCTCTGCTAAAGGTACAGGCCGACTTTGCTGCATTGAGGGGCCAATGGACAGTGCCATATATTGTAAAATCTTGGATGAGAACCTCCTTCTCTCAGCCAGTGGTGGGAGTGTCATGGTCTGGGGCTGAATGAGTGCTGTTGGCACTGGGGAGCTACAGTTCATTGAGGGAACCATGAATGCCAACATGTACTGTGACATACTGAAGTAGAGCATGATCCCCTCCCCTCAGTGACTGGGCCGCCTGGGAGTATTTCAGCATGATAACAACCCCAAACACACTTCCAAGATGACCACTGCCTTGCTAAAGAAGCTGAGGGTAAAGGTGATGGACTAGCCAAACATGTCTCCAGACCTAAACCCTATTCAGCATCTGTGGGGTATCCTGAAATGGAAGGTGGAGGAGCGCAAGGTCTCTAACATCCACCAGCTCCGTGATGTCATCATGGAGGAGTGGAAGAGGACTCCAGTGGAAACCTGTGAAGCTCTGGTGAACTCCATGCCCAAGAGGGTTAAGGCAGTGCTGGAAAATAATTGTGACCACACAACATATTGAGACTTTGGCCCAATTTGGACATTTTCACTTAGGGGTGTACTCACTTTTGTTGGCAGGGGTTTAGACATTAATGGCTGTGTGTTGAGTTATTTTGAGGGGACAGCAAATTTACACTGTTATACAAGCTGTACACTCACTACTTTTCATTGTAGCAAAGTGTCATTTCTTCAGTGTTGTCACATGAAAATATATAATAAAATATTCACAAAAAGGTGAGGGATGTACTCACTTTTATAAGATACTGTATAAATACACTCCATTAATGGTTGCATTGAATTTCTCAGGGTGGGTTTCCTGATAGTGACAACAGGGGAACATACATGATGTGTGTCAGCGCAGTTGCTTGTAGTCCCTATTGGGAGAGTGTTTAATAGGGTAACAAGGAAGAACAATTTGACGTGAGTTGTCACCCTATAACGGGAGGTGCCTGTACAAGGGCCTCCATGGCAGAATCGGCAGCTATTATGTTAATGAAAGCTGCAGATGTAAATATAATGAAAACTACATTTGTAACTAAATATGTTGATCAATAGGAGTCGCACGCCAATATCTCCTTCTTCCAAAGCTCTTAATTCAGCTGATAGTAGTAAAGGTACAAAAAGAAAAACTGCATGTGGCACTCAATTTGTTTGGGATTGCCAAAATAGTACCAGTGGATTATGAATGGGAAACCCTGCAGTATTGGTCTAGCTGTGGATTAAATCACCAGAATGAATGTTATATAAATAATCAATGATACACCAGTAGGCACAAGGCCAATAAAAATGGCCCGGAGGTGTAGTTGATACTAAACAATACAAACTAACTGGTTGAGCTAGGCTGCCTCCTCAGTGTCAGGCTGGGAATCTGGTAACGAGAAGAAGGGAAAGAGAGGGATACCAAAACTGCCATATAGTGTAGTAAATGTGTTTATTGACACAGTCGGGTAAAAACATTACACTCACAAGCATTGATGCATGTCTGAGCTCCAACGGTGCAAAGCCCTGACTTCTTCTCCTCCCGGCTCTGTAGTTCCATGTCCACCCTGGCTGCAGTGCTCTCTGAGCCAGCCATTGTATTACCAGTGACATGCTCAGAACGATGTCATTATTACAGGTGCATCCATACTGTCCCTGCCAGGGTTGCCAACTGTCAGTAAATTTACAGACAGTTTGTAAAACTCTGTGTTTTTTACAACTGTCTGTGAAAACCAGGGGCTAATAATTTGTTGTGCTGTGTTGACCTTTTAAAGTGGAGCTCCAGGCTCCTTCATAAAAAATAAATAAAAGTGAGCAGCTACAAATACTGTTTTTCAATCGGCTTTCGGGTGCTGACGCCGCCATCTTGGGTAAGGGAAACCGACAAGGAGACCTTGAGGCTTCACAGCCAGTTCCCTGCTGTGCATGCACGAAGCGCGATGTGCTTTGTGAATGGCCCGGCGGTGGGGGGAAGAAGGAGGGGGGCCAAATTTCCGGATGAGTTTGCTGTGGCGAAGTCACCCGAAAGTGGGAGCAGGTACCTGGTTTTGACATCTCTCCCCCCGAGAGGTGCCAAATGTGGCAGCGGAGAGGGAGGAGGTAAATAAACGGAGCTTCCCCTTTTGGGTGGAGTTCCACTTTAAGTCTAAACCAGTCAAATTACTTGTTATGGGTATTGTCAGTGTTTCCATATTGTTTAAATATCAGTTGTCTTAGTTTTTAATAGGAGTTCTGTCATTTAGGTTGCCAATAAAAAATGTGCTCCACCAGTAAATTTTTCACATTGTGTCAGTAAAAAATTCTGCGGGAGTTTGGCAACACTGGTCCCCACCCAGGGAT
The DNA here is from genome assembly GCA_037952925.1 of Lithobates clamitans. NCBI lineage: Eukaryota > Metazoa > Chordata > Amphibia > Anura > Ranidae > Lithobates > Lithobates clamitans. The sequence continues at coordinate 2,316,324 of JBBGZY010001812.1, read as the reverse complement.
CACCCCCTTCTTAACGCGTTTCACCAATGAGGGCTTGGCCACAAGAGTTTTGAAACTAACATGTTAACGGAAATATTAGATTTCAGTGTATGAATTTGCATGTAGTTTATTGTAAATATGGCCAATATACACTATAAGCTTATGTGAATTCTGAATTTGATTGTCAACTTCAGCAATATCTTGGCTGTCCATGGGTGGCTCTACTGCTTGTCCATGGTGTGCAGACACCATAACACTGGCCATACACTGATTGAAATTGGATTCCTTTACTTGACAGAAGTTGAAGACTGCTGTCAGAATCAGGAATGCTGTATGAAATCATGGATCCCCATACAGCCTGCCTGACAGGCCCCCCGACTGGAAGGTACTGAGGACATAGATTTATCTGTCCCCTTTTCTGCAGCCTCAGCTGCACAGATGAATGAATTGAAAGTTTACTGTGCTTCAGTTATGAATGGACACAGGAGTAATTGGTGCCTATCACTCACTGTGTTCATTCAGGAAAGGAAGGGGCCAATAAATAATATATTTACCGGCCCCTTCCCCCACTCTCCATCCTAAAACAAGACCTGTGTGCCCGCAGCAACCGCCAGCAGCAGAGGAGAAGAGGGAAGCTGGCAGAATTGCGGGGGAGAGGGGTACAAAGGGGGGCTGGACAGCAGATGGTGCATGTGCTAGAACCACTTCCCCTTCAGTGCAGCCCAGGGGAGAAAGAGGAGGAGAGGCGGGCAGCTCTGCAGGAGGAGGCAGAAGAGGATTGGTGTCCGCAATAAGACAGTACAGCCCACCCTCCTGCTCAACAGGTACCTGGGCCCCCCTTTTGAACTGATGGGGCCAACAGAAGGGCTGGCTGTACTGGACTGCCTTATCAGTGGCCCTGATCAGAATATCATAATGTGTAAGTATTCTGTTTATATTTGCACATCATGCCTACCCTCCACTAGGTTATGGTTCTGATCTAAGTACTAAAACTTGGATTGGGTTTTATCTTCTTTTGTACTGATTCACAAGAGTTTAAATTGCCTTATACCTTTTTGAAAAAAGAAAGCAATAAAATTAATAAACTTTCTGGGTGAGAAGGTTAAAGTTTATGTGTGTGGGTAGAAGCTGAATACTGCAATAGAAAACCTTTTTTCTATTTATATTATGAAAACAAAAGTTTAAAGCGACTAAGGCTGAATACAAGTATACCTGAATAGTGAAAAATAGAAAATGTAAGAACACTATATAAAATATGAAGTTTAGAGTTTCAAACTAGTGATATAAAAGCTGTTTTGACCTTTAATGGGTTCTTGCATGGCAATCTGAATTGAAATGTTACATCTGCAGATGGATTCCTTGACAAAACATTCAGTGATAAGCAGACAAGCTTTTGTTCCATTACATTCATTTTACAATAATTCCTGTAATTAATTATTGAATTCCAATTACATGTACGTTTTTGGATGTGCTGCCCTTTTTTAAACTGACCGTTGCACGGTACAAGTGCCAGAAAAGCATTTCAAACAACTTCCGTTGGTAAATGTCACTTTGCACTTTGATGGAACATGAAAGACACATAGCGGAGGAGAGCAAAAAAAAAATCCCAAGAGTTTCTTTAATTATGTAAACAGTAAAAAAGGGAGGACAGACCATATTGTCCCCATAAAGAATGAGGAAGGACATCTGGTTACAAAGGATGGGGAGATGTCGAAGGTATTGAACTTATTCTTCTCCTCAGTCTTCACAAGGGAATCAGGGGGCTTCAGTAACCAAAACTGCAATGTTTATCCTCATGACACATCACAGGAAGCACCTCCATGGTTAACAGAGGACAGAATTAAAATTAGACTTGGGAAACTTAATGTTAATAAATCACCGGGACCAGATGGCTTGCACCCGAGGGTACTTAGGGAACTCAGTCAAGTAACTGCCAGACCATTGTTTCTAATTTTTACTGACAGTCTACTGTCTGGAATGGTACCAGCTGATTGGAGAAAAGCCAATATAGCACCAATATTTAAAAAGATCCCAAAATACATCCCTGGGAATTACAGACCAGTTAGCCTAACATCAATAGTATGTAGATTTTAGTAATGGGAACGATATCATTAGCAGTAATCAGCATGGATTCATGAAGAATCGTTCTTGCCAAACCAATCTATTAACCTTCTATGAGGAGGTGAGTTGCCATCTAGATAAAGGAAGGCGCGTAGACGTGGTGAATCTGGATTTTGCAAAAGCATTTGACACAGTTCCCCATAAACGTTTACTGTACAAAATAAGGCCAGTTGGTATGGACCATAGGGTGAGTACATGGATTGAAAACTGGTTACAAGGGCGAGTTCTGAGGGTAGTGATAAATGGGGAGTACTCGGAATGGTTAGGGGTGGTTAGTGGGGTCTGTGCTGGGACCAATCCTATTTAATTTGCTCATAAACGACCTGGAGGATGGTGTAAACAGTTCAATCTCTGTATTTGCGGACAATACTAAGCTAAGCAGGGCAATAACTTCTCCGCAGGATTTGGAAACCTTGCAAAAAGACCTGAACAAATTAATGGGGTGGGCAACTTCATGGCAAATTAAGTTCAATGTAGAAAAATGTAAAATAACGCATTTGGGTGGCAAAAATATGAATGCAATCTATACACTGGGTGGAGAACCTCTGGGGAATCTAAGATAGAAAAGGACCTGGGGGTCCTAGTAGATGATAGGCTCAGCAATGGCATGCAATGCCAAGCTGCTGCTAACAAAGCAAACAGAATATTGGCATGCATTAAAAAGGGGATCAACTCCAGAGATAAAACGATAATTCTCCTACTCTACAAGACTCTGGTCCAGCCGCACCTAGAGTATGCTGTCCAGTTCTGGGCACCAGAACAATAGGGATAAAACTTTTTCGCAGAAGGGAGTTTAACAAGACTGGTGGCCACTCATTAAAATTAGAAGAAAAGAGGTTTAACCTTAAACTACATAGAGGGTTCTTTACTGTAATAGTGCAAGGATGTGGAATTCCCTTCCACAGGCAGTGGTCTCAGTGGGGAGCATCAATAGTTTCAAGAAACTATTAGATAAGCACCGGAACGACCGCAACATACAGGGATATACAATGTAATACTGACATTTAATCACACACATGGGTTGGATTTGATGGACTTGTGTCTTTTTTTCAACCTCACCTACTATGTAACTATGTAACAGTTCAGATATTTAAGAAAAAATATGGTTAGAGAATTTAATTGCCTCTATTGTGAAGTTTGTTATGACTGCAACAAACTTTGCAAATTGAGCACTATTATCCAAATTAGGCAAACATGTAATATAAACAGCGCAAATTGCTGTGCCATTCCATTTACACTTTAATAAGAGTCTCAGTTTACTGGTTTATATTTTCTATTTATTATATAGATCTAAATATGTGACAGCATGCAAGGTTTGCTTAGCTTGCAGCCTCTGAAACTCTAATTACAGTTACGTGAAAATGTAAGCATGCCCTGTGGAAAATGTTGACTTTCAACATTGTTGAATTAGAAGTCATTAGCTTTTCATCTGTGCCTACAGGTAAGAGTGATATAATTTCATACCTTCCAATTTTTTGTAATGGGAATGAGGGACACCTATCAGCAAAAGTATGCAGGCATAGGACACACCCCTGGCCACGCCCCTTTAAAGGAGAATTGTACAAAAAACAAGATTGGTTAAACCCACAAGTGCTTTTTTTTACCACTACTATTCCTTTATATTGGCTTTTGGAATTTACAAATGCCGCAATTTAGAAATCAGATGAAAGGTTTAGTGCTGGAAAACACTTTTTGATAGATAAAAAGTGCATTTTATATACAACTATATTTATCAGACCAATATGAGGGACAAATGAGGAGGAATGAGGGACAGAGGGACATTGCTCCAAATCAGGGACAGTCCCTCGAAATCAGGGACAGTTGGGAGCTATGTAATTTGAATAACAACAAAGGGGGTTTGCCTTCCAATCATTTATTCAGAAAAAGTAAGTACATCCTGTGTTCAGAAGCTCGTATTGCCCCTTTAGGAGAAATGACTTGTCCGTGTTTTGCATAACTGCCCACCAGTCTGTGACACCTGGGAAAATTTTTGACCATGACTCCTTGCCAAATTCCTTCAGTTGCAAAAATGTTTGTGAGTTTTCTTGCATGAACTGCTTGTTTCAAATCATTCTTCAACATTTTTCAAGGGTTTTCAAATTAACACTTTGACTAGGCCAGTCTATAACCCCCCCAAATTCTTCTTTTAGAGCCATTACTTGGTAGATTTGCTAGTGTGCTTTGGATCATTATGAGTTGAAATCAAGTTTGGGACAGATGGCCTTACATTTTCCTCAAACCCACTTTGATATGATACAGAATTCATAGTTGACACAATGATTCAAGCTGCAAGCAGCAAAGCAACCCCAAAGCATAACATTTCCACCACTATGCATCATGGTTGGTGTAGGACCTGCTACTTAGGTAGGTGCTAGAGTTAGGATCTTTGTGAGAGCAGGTAAATTTAAGCAGGCATAGCTGGAAGCTAGGCCTGTTTGTTTTGATCTGTGTGTGCTGGGAGTGGCCTAGGGCAGCAGCTGATAACTCACAGACAGCATCACTCCACTGTCACCTCCCTCTTGCATCTAGAGGATTCTATAAGAAGAGGAGGGGAAGTGGGGAGGAGCAGTCTGGGGTGTCTGAGGGAGCCCTGACCTAGTTACCCAACTAGGATTGGGAGGGGGCATGCCTCCTTGAAATAACCAGGGTCAGCCCAGCTGGGGAAGAGTTGTCGGGTGGAAGAGCTGAGGATGGAGTACTAGGCTGTTGGAGGCCTTTGAGGGAGCTCCCCAGTCTGGGGGGGGGGGACTTGGGCCTGGGACTCAGGTACAGGATGGATCCCTTCAAGAACTCATGAAGGATCTGAATAGGAGGCACAGAGAGGAGTCAGAGAGGACAGCGGGAGCTAGTACTGCTGGGCAAGTCTTCAAGAGGGAACCACCGGTTTGCAGCCAGGAGGGCTGGTGAGTGACATGGGCAGTTAGGAGGACTGTAGAGGTATGCCAGAGAAGACTGAGAGGAAACAATCAGAGCTGTGTGTGGAACCAGTAAAGATTGCAATGTCACGGGAAGTGAAGTCGGGCAGCTGCAGCCAGGAGGGCTGACAGGGCCTGAAGAGGGCTTACTGGGAGCAACAGTCTGCAAGCAAGAGATGTGCTGGAGGAGACTGGAGTGGCCAAGTGTGTATAGTTGTCCCAACTTATTGATATACAATTAACCAATTGCTTGTTCTACTGGGCATCCCATATATTCCTATCCCTATCCCAGTTCAAATCCCTCAATAAAAATACAAAACAATCACATGGACTGTTCATGGTCGCAGAAGTAACTGGGAAGTGAATGCCGGGCTGGGCAGGGTAACAGGTGGGCCACATCACTTAGCAGCCCCTACAAGGGTACCGCTACATTGGTATGAGGTTTTTCTCCTGAAATGTCTATTGTTACTTTGGCCAAGCAGATCTATGTTTGATTTGATCTACAGCAGTGGTTCTCAACCTCAGTCCTAAAGTGCCCCCAATGGTCCATGTTTTCAGGTTTTCCTTTACTTTGCACAGCTGCTTTAAATCAATATCACTGACATGGTATTGATACAATCTATTTTATCTAAGGGAAGTTCCCAAAACATGGCCTGTTGGGGGTACTTGAGGACTGAGGTTGACAACCACTGGTCTACAGCATATTGCTCCAAGGGGGCTGGTATTTGCCTATAAGTAACATTCTTTACCAACAATTAAATTAGTGCAATCTGTTTCTGACTGTAAATGTATGCACTTGCCACTAACTGTTGCAAGAGTTACCTACAGATCTTGCAATAAAATGTGGGGGTTCTTAGAAACCTTTCAGCATCAAATGATCAGCTCTTGAGCTCAATTTGCTAAGTGGACTCATTAGCAGACATTTAAAATCTATGCACAATCAGTTGTAAAGTGTTTGCTTTACTTCTGTGCCTCCGTATTGTCATAATTTATTTAGTGATTCCAAAGGCATAGTTAAAAAGGTAAAAAAAAAATGTTATTAATACCTGCTCTGTGGAATAGTTTTGAAGAGAGCAGCCCTGATCCTCCCCTGCCTGCGTTCCTGGCTCCTCCCCCCTGCAGAGTGCTTCCACAACAAGCTACTTGGTGTGGGGGCACTCATGCATGCAAGCCGCCAATAGACACACAGAGCGCGGTTTGATCCTTTCCCCCCACTCTGCCTCTTGTGCACATTGCTGGATCGAGATCGGGCTCAAGTAAATATTTAGGGGGGCAGGGGAGTTTTTTTACCTTGATTCATTGAATGCATTAAAGTAGAACTATCGGCAAAACTTTTTTTTTTCATTTTGGATAGAACAATGGAGGTTTATAACCCCTGTCAGATTTTTTTTTTCGCCATCTGTGTCCCATTGTGGAGATTTCCCTTCACTTCCTGTTCCATAGCCAAACAGAAAGTGAAAGGAAATCCCTTCAAATTAAGGGTATTCCTTGGGGACTTCCAGGTCACCAGAACTAGTGTCCCCATTGGAAGATTTCCCCTCTATTACTTTTCTGGGGACAACCCAAAATGTAGGATTTTCTTTAACTTTTACTTTCAATGATAATGATAAACAGGACAAATAGAGACAGTGAATCTCCTTAAAGAGGAAGTAATCTCTCCCTGTTTGTTTGCACCTATAGCTTAGGCTATAATAAGGCTTAACTATAGGTAATGCATACCTCCCAACATTTTGAGATGGGAATGAGGGACACCTACTAAAAAATGTATGTAGACATAGGACACGCCCCCTGACACACCCCCTTAAAGGAGAATTAACCAAAAAAAGGTTACCGTATATACTCGAGTATAAGTCGAGGCCCCTAATTTACCAAAAAAAACTGGGAAAAACGTATTGACCAGAGTATAAGACGAGGGTGAGAAATGCAGCAGCTACTGTAAGTGGAAAAGAGGGTCAACAATGCCCATCTGCAGCTGCATGCCTCCCTGTGTCCTGTGCATGTGTCCCTGTGTATGTGTGCATCCTAACTGTGTCCTGTTCATGTGTCCCTGTGTATGTGTGCATCCTACCTGTGTCCTGTGCATGTGTCCCTGTGTCCTGTGCATGTGTCTCTGTTATGTGTGCATCCTACCTGTGTCCTGTGCATGTGTCCCTGTGTCCTGTGCATGTGTCTCTGTTATGTGTGCATCCTTCCTGTGTCCTGTGCATGCCTCTGTGTGGCGATCTCCATCCTCCCTGTGCTGCTCTGCACTGATCAGCATGTGAAAATACCATTCGGCGGCCATTCTACTGTTCAAAAGCCGTGCCTCCTCCTCGTCCGTGATAGGCAGAACACTCGATTTCCCAGCAGTCAGCGGTCAGCCCACGGACGAGGATGAGAGAATGTCCGTGATAGGCTGTGCACTGACTTCTGGGAAATGGAGTGTTCTACCTATCACGGACGAGGAGGAGGCACGGCTTTTGAACAGTAGAATGGCCGCCGAATGGTAATATCACACGCAGATGGCGGTGACTCGAGTATAAGTCGAGGGGGGCACTTTCAGCCTAAAAAAAGGGCTGAAAATCTTGACTTATACTCGAGTATATACGGTAATTAAATCCACAAGGACTTTTTTTTCCACTACTATTCCTTTATATTGGCTTTTAAAATGTACAAATGCAGCAATTTAGAAATTGAATGAAAGGTTTAGCACCGGGAAACACTTTTTTAAAGATAAAAAGTGCATTTTATATACAACTATATAGATCAGACCAAAATGAGGGACAAATGATGAGGAAAGAGGGACAGAGGGACATTGCTCAAAATCAGGGACAGTCCTTCGAAATCAGGGACAGTTGGGAGCTATGGATAATGTAAATATCTCCTAAACTTGCACCGTTTAGGAGATATTTACTGTATACTGCGCCGATTACATCATCGGCGCATCCGCTCTGAGGGTACAGCTGCCCGTACAGTTTCTTCATAGCCTGTGCTGTGACCGGCAGCTCACACGTACATGCACGGGAGTGATGTCATCGCGGATGCGGCCAATCACCGGAGCCCGCAAACCCGAAAGAAACACCGGGGAAGATGTCGGCCGGGGAGGATGATGGCTGTGTCAGCGGCGTGCGGGTGCTGCTTTAGGGCTTTGTTCTAAAGTAAGTATTTCATAATGAGCTAGTATACGATGCATACTAGCATATTATGCCTTTGTGCAGGGTTTTTTTTGTTCTTCATGTAGGTTTACAACCTATTTACCTGGGGGGGGGGGGGGTAAAGTGACAAGTGACAAGTGTTCTAATCCCTCTCCACTCCAGTCCTATTGCTGTGTCCCCCTGTGTGTTTGATTCATTAACCGCTTCAGCCCTGGAAGATTTTACCCTCTTCCTGACCAGAGCACTTTTTGCGATTCTGCACTGCGTCGCTTTTACTGACAATTGCGCGACAATTTTGGAAAAAAAGCAACATTTTTCCTCAGTTTAGGCTGATATGTATTCTTCTACATATTTTTGGTTAAAAAAAAATCGCAATAAGCGTATATTGATTGGTTTGCGCAAAAGTTATAGCGTCTACAAAATAGGGGATAGTTTTATGGCATTTTTATTATCAATTTTTTTTTATTAGCAATGACGGTGATCTGCGATTTTTATCTTGACTGCAACATTATGGCGGACACATCGGACACTTTTGAAACTATTTTGGGACTATTGTAATTTATACAGCGATCAGTGCTATAAAAATACACTGATTACTGTGTAAATGAAACTGGCAGGGAAGGGGTTAAACACTATGGGGCGATGAAGGGGTTAAGTGTGTCCTAGGGAGTGATTCTAACTGTGGGGGGGTGGGCTTCCACTCACATGACAGCGATCACTGCTCCCGATGACAGAGAGCAGTGATCTCTGTCATGTCACAAGGCAGAACGGGGAAATGCCTTGTTTACATAGGTACTTCCCCATTCTGTGGCTCTGTGACATGATCGCCGGGACACCAATAGACATTGAGTCCGCGGGTCCCACGGTCACGCTGTATGCGGCGGGCGTTGGCGCGCTAGCCCCGCCAATTAAAGGGGATGTACAGGTACGCCCATTTGCCCACCACTGCCATTGGTGTATATTGCCGTTTATCGGTGTGCAGCGGTCGGCAAGTGGGTAAACAAAAATGCTGATTATTCCTTATTTCAGAGCGCCTCTTGCGCTCACGTGACCAGGCGGCTTTCTCCTCTCCCCGTCTGACAGCTGCAGCGGGCAGGGTCGAGATTCCCCTACTGACGTCAGTCGGAAGAGAGGAGGAGAGAGACGGCTGGTCACATGAGTGCTATGAACTGAGGAATAATCTGCATTTTTTTTTAATAAATCACACACACACACACACACACACAGGGGGACACTGCATTAGGAGACAGAGTGCATAATATGAAGATGTACATGTTATTTCAGCAGCAGGAGTTGTGGGGTGGGCACTGTCACAAGCTGACAGGCAGGGAGGGAAGAGAGCAAAGAGCAGCACTGTGGATGATGGAGGCACGTAAAGTGACCATGGTGTCAGGGCTCAGCAGCCATGATAAACCGTGGTCAGTTTACAGGGGGGAGGGCAGAACCAAACAGGATCAGCCAGGTATTTCAGGTGATAGAAAGGGCCAAATTACACAGCACAGGCACTGTATAACATGCTTTAAAGTGACAGGATTATTTTTTTTTTTTTAGGGTAACAAGCGCTTTAAATTATGCTTTAGGGTAAAACACTCTGATGTCGGCTCATTGTTACAACCAAAGAAAAAATGAGCAATGCTGATTCATTGTTATCTCTGATCAGAGCCCAGCATGCTTTTTCACCACATTTCATTATTCTACTTCTGCTTACAGTACATATTGTGCCATCATGCCGAATATTATAGCCAATTGTTATGTGGGTAGCAACGTGGCAATATATTAAAAAAAAAGGAGCTATATTCGAACACTCACACCCTACAGTGGTTTTATCTCCCTGCCCCCAGCCTTCTGGATGGACAGCACAGGATTAGCAGCACACCGATTAAATTATCAACATCAGCATCCTCACAGTTTAAGTTGGCTATACACTAGCAGATTTTCCAACTTACCATTGTACAAATGTTCAAAGGAACGTTTGTATGAAAATTCTCAATACATTTGTAAAGCTGGATACACACTATACAATTTCCTTTAGATTTACTAAAACTATATAATATGAGGTCAAACCTAAACACTTTCAATTTGTATGCAATCAGACAGTCCCATGTACTACATAGTTGAAGGTAAATCTAAAGGAAATTGAACAACAAAAGTTGTAAAGTGTGTATCCAGCTTTAGGGTGGATGCGTGTTACAGTAAGCGGGTGACACCTCCTCCATATGTTTACCATCAACTCATTGGGCACCAAGCGTGAGTCACATACGAGACCTACCCCAGGGTGGATTTGTCAGGGCTACACCAGGCAATGAACAGGTTCATTCATCCTAGCACAGGGGTAAAATCTTGCGGGAAGGCCTGCTAACCAATCCCTGGGGACCAGCCGAGGGCCATGGTCATGTGATAATTAAACATTAAGGTTGTCCGTCCAACTCAGAGATAAGACACTTGTGTGTAGAGATACAGTATACAGTGGGAACGGAAAGTATTCAGACCCCCTTAATTTTTTCGCTCTCTGTTATATTGCAGCCATTTGCTAAAATCATTTAAGTTCATTCTTTTCCCCATTAATGTACACACAGCTCCCCATATTGACAGAAAAACACAGAATTGTTGACATTTTTGCAGATTTATTAAAAAAGAAAAACTGAAATATCACATGGTCTTAAGTATTCAGACCCTTTGCTGTGGCACTCATATTTAACTCAGGTGCTGTCCATTTCTTCTGATCATCCTTGAGATGGTTCTACACCTTCATTTGAGTCCAGCTGTGTTTGATTATACTGATTGGACTTAATTAGGAAAGCCACACACCTGTCTATATAAGACCTTACAGCTCAAAGTGCATGTCAGAGCAAATGAGAATCATGAGGTCAAAGGAACTGCCTGAAGAGCTCAGAGACAGAATTGTGGCAAGGCACAGATCTGGCCAAGGTTACAAAAAAAATTCTGTTGCACTTAAGGTTCCTAAGAGCACAGTGGCCTCCATAATCCTTAAATGGAAGACGTTTGGGATGACCAGAACCCTTCCTAGAGCTGGCCGTCCGGCCAAACTGAGCTATCGGGGGAGAAGAGCCTTGGTGAGAGAGGTAAAGAAGAACCCAAAGATCACTGTGGCTGAGCTCCAGAGATGCAGTCGGGAGATGGGAGAAAGTTGTAGAAAGTCAACCATCACTCCAGCCCTCCACCAGTTTATGGCAGAGTGGCCCGACGGAAGCCTCTCCTCAGTGCAAGACACATGAAAGTCCGCATGGAGTTTGCAAAAAAAACACCTGAAGGACTTCAAGATAGTGAGATGAGACCAAGATAGAACTTTTTGGCCTTAATTCTAAGCGGTATGTGTGGAGAAAACCAGGCACTGCTCATCACCTGTCCAATACAGTCCCAACAGTGAAGCATGCTGGTGGCAGTATCATGCTGTGGGGGTGTTTTTCAGTGTGCAGCGATAGGACGACTGGTTGCAATCAAGGGAAAGATGAATGCAGCCAAGTACAAGGATATCTTGGATGAAAACCTTCTCCAGAGTGCTCAGGACCTCAGACTGGGCCAAAGGTTTACCTTCCAACAAGACAATGACCCTAAGCACACAGCTAAAATAATGAAGGAGTGGCTTCACAATAACTCCATGATTGTTCTTGAATGGCCCAGCCAGAGCCCTGACTTAAACCCAATTGAACATCTCTGGAGAGACCTAAAAATGGCTGTCCACCAACATTTATCATCCAACCTGACAGAACTGGAGAGGAACTGCAAGGAGCAATGGCAGAGGATCCCCAAATCCAGGTGTGAAAAATTTGTTGCATCTTTCCCAAAAAGACTCATGGCTGTATTAGATCAAAAGGGTGCTTCTACTAAATACTGAGCAAAGGGTCTGAATACTTAGGACCATGTGATATTTCAGTTTTTCTTTTTTAATAAATCTGCAAAAATGTTAACAATTCTGTGTTTTTCTGTCAATATGGGGTGCTGTGTGTACATTAATGAGGAAAAAAATTAACTTAAATGATTTTAGCAAATGGCTGCAATATAACAAAGAGTGAAAAATCTAAGGGGGTCTGAATACTTTCCGTCCCCACTGTATATGAAGTTCTTCCAAAGATATTGTTTGATGTCTTACACATTTGTACAGATGTATGTGTTGCATTAGGAGGGACATGCAGAGCCTATGCCCACTCCACCAGTTAGCGTTCCTCTGTTACCTCACTCCCGGTGATAGAACAGGGTCCAGCCGGCAAATAGTATGGACCTCATGCGTGCTCCACTTAATCCTTCTCTTTTCGTACCATGTGACCAGGTATTAGATCTCCATAATGCCAATCCATTCCTGGAGACAGACAACTAAGGAGGGGGGTGAATACCGATTCCCCTCGCTACCGGAGAACCCGCCACCTATTCAGGTACCATGCCAATCATTGGTTGCTGTTCTTCCTTCTGGTTACTCATGGCAAAGTTAACCTTCTGTTGTAGGGATGTTTCACAAACCTCAATGTACTAGTCCAGACCCAGGTTTCTTAGAAAAAATATGACAGGACCCCACATGTACCTCTTGAGTAACTTTAGACCAGGCTTTGAGCAGAGTAAACAACTTTACTGAACGTTAGGCAGAACATGTACGGCATGCCACAATGTCCTTTCCATAATTAAACTTAAGGGGTTTGTTACCCCAAAACTTCATATTCCTGATAGGTGGCTGCTGAACCATGTATCTGTATGAGAAAGTATCCTGTTCTCTTTGTATTGCTTCCTTTGTGTGAAATCCCTGATGTGCCTGCCAGTCTCTCTGCTTTTCTAATAAAAATTGACCACGCTAACCAGGAGAGCACACCGTGGTCAGTTCTCCAGCTGTGCTGGGAACTCAGTGTACTTTCCTCCAATGATCAGACTTGTCCTGACATGCCCCCACTGCACAGCCAATCACTAGGAAACTCAGTGTGCTGCTGTTTCTCCCCCCCCCCCCCAGCTCTTATGCAGCAGAACAGAGGAAATATGATCACTTATAAAAAAGGTATTTATATATATATATATATATATTTTTTTATATTATATTTCTATTTTAAACTGAATGGGTTCTTTTACAGGGTGATCGTTTACAATCACTTTAACTGTGGCTACTCCAGGTTACCTACACCGGAGAAGTCTCTTAGGCGAAAGTACATAGAAGGTAAGGCCAAGAAGTAACTGAAGTACATGCTGTGTCTTGTCTGTGTTTGCAGACTGCTTGCTGGGCAGTGCCCTTCCCCCTTTTTATTTACAGTGCATAGAGATAGAGGCACAGCCCAGAAAAAGCGGGAAGTGCAGAAACAGGTTTAACCCCTTTCCCAGTCTAGGCCAACCATGAATAACTAACTTTCAGTAGGCAAACTTCCTACACATTTGTTTGTCATTTTTAATGTACTTCAAAATCTTTTCTTTTAACATTCAATTTTGGAAATAATGTAATTTCCCAAAATGGAAACCAATTTACACTGCTTAGAAATTTCCATCCTGTTCCTTCACATTTTCTTGCCACTGTGACCAAAATTAAACATCGATTTTACCCCACTAATGATTATAAAATCGAATTATCTGAAATCGAAATAAAACTTTTGAGCAAAATTCTACTAGTATATGGTCAGTACACTGCTGGCTCTGATTCTCCTAGAGCAGGGTTTCCAAACTGCGGCCCCGGGGCCGGATGTGGCCTTTTGCTTGCCTTTATCCGGCCCTTGGGCCCAGTGACACCATCAACAGGTCATAATTCCTGTCACTGATACAGCGGGGCACTATTCATTCCACTGACACCAATGGCAGGGCACTGTTCCTCCCACTGACACCACTGATGGGGCACTGTTCCTCCCACTAATGCCAATGATGGGGCACAATTCCTCCATCTGACATTAACAATGGGGCACTATTCCTCCTACTGACATCAACAATGGGGTACTAGTCCTTTCACTGTTACCACTGATGGGGTAATTATTTATATTTGTGTCATTCTGAAAACTTTTGGCCACGGCTGTATAGAACATTTCTAGAGAACTGTTCCTGTGTCATACTAAACTACCTCAGTAGAGGATCTTTTTGTGTTCACCTGCTTTGCCTATTCTGAAGTCTCTTAAAGGGTTAAATGTACAGCGTATTAAAAGAACAGGGCTTACAAGTTGGGGACTGAGTTCGAGAGATATAATTCATAGAGTCCAGCAAGTAGGATGCTGTCTAGTATAGGCTATACTGCCATTGCTAGGGATAACTGTATTGTGTCATTTGCTTAAGGCAACCAACCAGCCAGGAAAAGGGTGACATGGCAAAGGTGACATTTACTCTGGTAGTGAAGGGGGTTATGTGCTTGGCACCTTCACTAGCGGGCAGTTTCCCACTTTCTGAGACCGAACCCATGGCACAGAGTACCTAGGGTCCCAATGGTTTGTAGCAAGAGATATACAAATAAACCGCCCCTGAATCTCTCTTACTCCACTGCGCCAAAGAAAAGTGCAAAGCTATATAAAAGATGTGTAAATGAATACAAAATGTGTACATACACAGTGTAGAGTGAAAAAAGCTGCCACTTAAATAAATACGTGATACCATTTTGACAGATTTATTAAAATCACTTCAAACACACTTCAATGGTTACACTCACTTTTAAACTGAAACATAAAAGCCTTTAAAACAACTGTTGAGCTTGATCATTCATTTCTTGTAATTTAATATTTATAGTGACACTTTTTACTGGGTGTTAAAGAAATTTCTTTTCATGATAATAAGTAGAGGGTCGTAGGCATTATGCTGCTCTGACCCATTATTTTACACAATTTATATTAGCGCCGCTATCTATATCTGTACACGTGTGAGAGGTATAGTTTTGGGATTCTGATCACTATACCTAGGGTCCCAGCCTGAAGTCAGGGGAGAGAGTGAGATGTATGAGGTACCTCGGCAGAAAAAGAGCAAGCACAGAGAATGGGGCGACAATGTTTCCTGCATCCAGTAGCAACACTGGAATAGTCACTGGAAGTGAGGTGAAAGGGATTTTCTGGGTTGGTGGAAACCAGTACAGGCTCTGTGGTACCGATCCTTAAATGCTGCATACCTGGGGAGTGGTGTTCTCTAACAAGCAGCTGTGTCTGGAGTGCTTAGAGTTAACAGAATAATACATCTGATCACGAGTTACAGAAGAGTTAACTGTGTGAGTTGCTGCCTGTTTTTAAGTCTGAAATTGTGCCTTAACCACTTCAGCCCCGAAAAGATTTGCCCCCTTAATGACCAAATTTTTGCGATACGACACTGGGTCGCTTTAACTGACAATTGCGCGGTCGTGCGGCATTGTACCCAAACAAAATTTACATTCTTTTTTTCTCACAAATAGAGATTTCTGGTGGTATTTGATTACCTCTGCTTTTTTTTTTTTTTTTTTTTTTTGCGCTATAAACAAAAAAAGAGTGACGATTTTGAAAAACATTTTTTTACTTTTTGCTATAGTACATATCTAAAAAAAAATATCAAAAAACAAATTTATTCATAAGTTTAGGCCGATATGTGTTCTTCTACATATTTTTGGTAAAAAAAAATTACAATAGGCGTATATTGATTGGTTTGTGCAAAAGTTATATCGTCTACACAATATTTTATTATATATTATATATATTATAATATTTTAAATATATTTTTTTTTTTTATTATTATTTATTTTACTAATAATGGCGGCAATCTGCGATTTTTAGCGGGACTGCGGCATTGCGGTGGACAAATCAGACACTTTTGACACTTTTTTGTGACCATTGATATTTATACAGCAATCAGAGCTATAAATAGCCACTGATTACTGTGTAAATGTCACTGGCAGGGAAGGGGTTAACACTAGGGGGCAATCAAGGGGTTAAATGTGTTCCCTAGGTGTGTTTTAACTGTAGGGGGGATGGGCTTACTGGAACATGACAGAGATCACTGGGAACAGTAAATCCCTGTCATGTCACCTGTCAGAACGGGGAATCGCCTTGTTTACAAAGGCAGTTCCCCGTTCTGCCTCTGTAATAGGTGATCAGAGGTCACCGGAGGACATTGAGTCCGCCCAACCCACGGGCATGCTCCCGCAACGTGCAGCAGGCGCGCCTGTGTGAGCCGTCGTACAGCTACGGCGATTTGCGCAGGAGAGCCGACCTGCCGCCGTATAACGGCGGTTGGTCGGCAAATGGTTAAAAGAGATGTACAACCAAAGCTCATTTGCTGTACTTCTCCTGTGGATCAGAGGAGTGCAGTTCGTTGTGCACTCCTGTGACCAGTTTTCGGCTGACGTCGGCTGATGTCACAGAGCTGGTCCAGGCTCAGGCAAGATTGCGACAATGAAGTCGGGGTCTGCCCACATGCCTGGACCGGCACCCGGCTCAGCCTCTCAGTGAGCCGCTCAGAGCCTAAGCCAGCCGCTTGTCAGTGGTGACTGACAGGGAGCCCTCAGACCTGAGCGATCAGTGGTGTTTGATCACTCGGTTCTCAGTGTTATGCCCCGTACACACGGTCGGATTTTCCGATGGAAAATGTCCGATTGGAGCGTGTTGTCAGAAATTCCGACCGTGTGTGGACTCCATCGGACATTTTCCATCGGATTTTCCGACACACAAAGTTGGAGAGCAGGAGATAAAATTTTCCGACAACAAAATCCGTTGTCGGAAATTCTGAACGTGTGTACACAAATCCGACGGACAAAGTGCCACGCATGCTCAGAATAAATAAAGAGATGAAAGCTATTGGCCACTGCCCCGTTTATAGTCCCGACGTACGTGTTTTACGTCACCGCGTTCAGAACGATCGGATTTTCCGACAACTTTGTGTGACCGTGTGTATGCAAGACAAGTTTTAGCCAACATCCTTGGGAAAAAAACCATGGATTTTGTTGTCGGAATGTCCGAACAAAGTCCGACCGTGTGTACGCCCTATTAGAGCCGGCGGGGGGAAAGATGCAGCACCGTAACGATGTTGCATTCAACTAGGTAAGTGCGATTCTGCAAAAAAAAAAAAAGTCCATACTTCTCTTTTAACGTTGATTTCACATGAAGGCAAACTCCTGCCTAGCGTTTAGGCATTAGTGAGCGCAGTTCTGGGGCGCCTTAAGCCCCGCCTACAACCATTAGCATGAAAATGAAGGTGAAAGATAGCTATCCATGGCTGCTTAGCTATGTCATACAAAAGTATTTTCATACCCATAGTCTGTTAGCTCCAGCTCAGTCCAGACTGAAATATTTCCAGCACACTTTGTTTTTTTATGGCTGTTAAATTTCTCTATCATTTTTTTCGAGGATTCTTGGAAATCTCTATACGCTACATTCATATTATTGTACAATTTCAACATTCACCTGTGGCGTACAAAAAATGGCTATTTTCTGCTATTCCGAGTATTTGATAACAATTGACAATCATCTGTAGCTATAGTTATAGTTCACATTTCCTCCAATTTTCAATAAAACGATTTTGGACAGAATCGTAGCATTTGGAGAAGAAAAGCGTTGGACAGATTTTCCGTCTATGCAAATGTTTTTGTTTTTTTTTTCAATGTAAGATTATAGTAAGCTGAGATACACACGTTTCTGTTGTCCTTTGCATGCAGATTTAACACCGCTCTGACACCTGTATTTGTCTGTAGGGGCAGATGTTTTTGTAGAACCTCACTAGGGGCTTTTTAGGAATTATACATTATGGGGATTCTGGTCAAACAGATCAGATGACACTGGAACTGTGCTTTGAAAATATTTATTTGACTGAAGGCGATACATGGGAACAGATTGATACAACAGACACATTGTAGTGCCATCTCTAGCAAGCTGCTACATCAAAATTATCCTGCAACTACAGATGGCAGGGTCTGAAACAAACATTAGATTGGGTGAATAGGCAAAGCCTAACTGCCAAAAGATCCTTTGGGCCAAAAAAAACTTTCCACAGAAGGAGGGGGACACTACCGCACACTCCTGGTGTTATCTTGAGGGGGGAAAATTGATTGATTGTTGTCTAGCAAGGTCAAGCATTGCCTTCTGAGATAAGACCCGTCAAAAACGTATGTGGGTAGGCACATTTACCCACTTTACCCCCCGCCTAATTCTGACACTTCTCACATACTGTATATGTAAATGTAAAAATCAACATTTTTGTCCAGAAAATTACTTAGAATGCCCAAACATTATATATTATTTCTTGTTAATTTCTTTGTTCCTGTTCCTTCCTTCATTGTAAGAGAAAGAGGTGAGCTCTTAGATGTAAACATTTTGTGATCTCTGTGATTGGACACTGCAGCAATGACATGGTACAGAGCCATGCAGATCAGCTCTGTACACTGTTTCTATTAACTGAGCCATCCAATGACAGCTTAGTTCATACCCATTAAAGCCCAACTCTACTTTTAATCACCCCTTTAATTGTTCATTTAGGTCAAGCTAGCCCAAATTAAAGTGGAACTTTACTCTGCCAATCAACATTGATGATTTTTAATCCTTTTAATTATTAAATAGGAAAGTATATCATATTTACTTGTTTTAAACTTTTTTTTTTTATATTTCTTCAGTCACTTCCTGGTTTGTTGCCTGGACAAATGATGTTATACATCCCAGGAGTCTTCAGGAGGGGAGGAGAGGAGAAGGGGTTTTCTCAGCTAAGCACACTCTCCTGCATGCATGCTTGAACTAAGGGCAGATGGATTTCAGGAAGTAAATGCTTCCAAGGATGATTTGCCCTTACCCAAGATGGACACAGCCAGAATGCTAGGGGGTTGTTTTTCCAAGTGATTTCTCAACAAAAAAAAGCAGAGGCCCTAGGGAATAAAATGGTGGGTGCTGCAATTGTTTGTCATGTGGTACTTGTTTTTCAAACGCCATTTTATTTGGAAAAGAACGCGCTTTAAAATTGTGCATGCTTGTGAAACGGCAACAAACTATGGTACATTACTTTTTCCATAGGCAACGTTTTAAAAGCCTTCACAGATTACCACTTTAGATTTATGCAGAAGGTCTGGTGCTAGAGTTATTGCTCTTGCTCTGACATTCGCAGTGATACCTCACATGTGTAGTGCAATTGCCAATTACATATGCGTGTGGGACCGATGCACGCATTCGCGTTTGCAGAGGAGCACATGCGATAGCTGGTAGGTGGGGGGGCCAGGGCACCTTAAAATTTTTATTTATTTTATTTAAATGTTTTTATCAACTTTATTGCTATCACAAGGGATGAACAACATCCCTTGTGATAGCATGGGCAGTGACAGGTACTGTTTACTGAGAGATCCAGCGGCTAATTAGTCACTAGGATTGCTTTCACATTACAGAGAACCACAGGCCGAAAAACAAATAACAGGATGATGCCTTAGCATTAGCGCCTTGAGGCGATTCAGTTCGCATTTGCAGCGCTTTACAAATCATTCATTCATTCATTCATTCATGCCTGTAGCTGCAGGCATCATCCTAGTATAACCCCTTCAACCTGGCGATTTACAGGTACATCACAGAGGCTGAAATGGTTAAAACAATAGCACAATACAGCAGAAGTCAAAAGAAAACAACATTTTTCAGAGTTACCTGGCTGGTGCACCTCAGGAAGTAAAAAAAAAAATTACAAAAAGCTCGGTGTCACTATCTCCAATTCCACGTTTTGTAATCAAGTGCATATCCTGTTTTTCAGTTGATATTGTTTCAAAATCTGAGATCCCATTACTAGCTGTGATAAATGATGGATGTTGCAACATTTTAAGATACATTTAAATCAATTATAATAGAAATAAATGGTTTCTTTTTTCTAAACACATCCTCCCTACAAATCACAGAAGGAAGCATAAAATACTTGAATGAAGCTGATGGATAAGCCAAAAACTATTTATATCTAACTTCTCCAACTCATGTATCTATTCTACATGCAATTGTCAATTCCTATGTAGAACCCTCCTAGTTAGGTGCTGGGATCTTAAGTAAATGTAGTTATTTTTGGGCTCTTCTGTAATCAGTGGAGCGGTTGCTGATTGTCTTGGACTGATCGGGTTCTTACGGGTTGCATGTTTCATTGCTTCTTCCTGTCTTCTGGAAAGCTTCAAAACAAAGGAGGTGAGCAGGTCAAATGAGCAGTCTGAATATTCATGGGGTCTCAGCCAATCCTTGGGGAGGTGTGCCCAATAGGTGGCTGAAGAGCACATAAATAGTCTGGGGTCTGGAGCAGTCTTGTCTTGTCAAGGAGAAGTCCACAGCCTCAAGGGCTCCTGCCCTTCTAGGCAGCCAGCTGGGAGGCTCAATCTGCTGAAAACCTCTAGAATTAATCAAAGGATTTCACTGAGGATCTGGTCTGGAGACCCCACTGGGGAAATGTCTGTTTGATATTGGAAGGAGACTTCCAAGTGCCCACGGAGATTGTGAATACAGACCTGAGTGTAGGATTCTGGTGACTGTGGCTGCTGCTATCTCTTGTGCATCAATACTAGTGCTTGCATGGTCTGGGACATTTCTTATGGTGGTTTGGTAGTGTCCATTCCCTTGGCTTCTACTACAGGGACTATTTTAAGAAGTAGTGACAAAGTGAAGGCTGTTTATTATTATATATATGTATATTTCTCACTGATTTCCAGTGATTCACATATTCACACATGCTCATCTTTTGGCGTGCTGCCTGGGATGTGACACTTATCTTCATACACTTACACGTGTTTACTTCCTCTCCTTCAACCTTCACTTTGTTATCTCTATATTTTATTTTTCACAGCACCTCCTGTGTCCTGCAGCCTGGTTGCCCACTCCCATGTGGAGATGATTTTGGGGTGCTCCGATCTTCATGGCGGCCGTGTTCCTTGGGTTTGGGGGGGGCGCTCTCTGCCTCAACCCCGGGTGAGACTTTTGTTGACCTGGACCACCCAGTTATTTCATTACATTATTTGCTACCCACCCACGATAAATTGTGAGTACCATTAAGACTTACGTTTCCCCTGTATTTACCCTCCATATATTTGCAAGAACCCCTATATTAATAGATGTCTCATTACCTCCTTTTCTAGTTATTTTGCATCTGACTCCTGATGATTGGTTGAAAGCCAAGAAACGGGTAGAGTTACCAACTTATGGTTGCACATACTGTCTTACTATAGAACAATCTCTTTTTTGAAATTGTACCCACTATACTTATTAAGTTTGCTGTTTGACTGTCTGTATATGGTCTACCATGTTCAATGATGAATCTTTATTAAACAATTCTATATGAATATTATGATGTAAATCTTTTGTGATTACGATATTTCAGTCCTTATTAAGAATTATTGATATAACAAAATGGATTATATGTGTATATTGGCTATAGGTTAATTTAAGTTGATCTTGACCTACAAACATATATATTCTTTGACAGGCCTCATACAAAGTTCCGCTTTAGCTCCTCCCTCTCTTCTTTATCAAACCAATTGGGATGGAGACATGTCATTGTTCAGACACGGTGTAGACAGGTCATAATTCTCTTCTTTTGGAAGACTGTCCTTTGTTTAATGTTCCGTGCTTATGGAGTATCCCGCAGCTCCCTGTACCTTACCTAAGTTTATTCAGCATTGAATATCAAAAAAGAAAACCGCTAGACCAGTGATGGAAAACCTTAGTACCCCAGATGTTTTGGAACTACATTTGCCAATGATGCTCATGCACTCTGCCGTGTAGTTGAGCACCATGAGAAATGTAGTTCCAAAACATCTGGGATGCCAAGGTTCACCACCACTGCCCTAGACTGTCCATTGAGCCAGAGAGAGTGACTGTTGCCGTGTGCCTGGCTTCTACAGTATTCAGCTAGTAAATGTTTACAGATCAATGTCTATTTTTGAGCTTCGAGAAGGCAGGGGTGGGGATCTGATGTCACACACTCTGCACTGCATCGAGCAGGGAGCTGAGTGTAATATGAGACCACAATGGAGGGATTAGACACCCCCTTTGCTACACAGTCTCATAGAGAA
Source organism: Lithobates clamitans (assembly GCA_037952925.1). Taxonomy (NCBI): domain Eukaryota; kingdom Metazoa; phylum Chordata; class Amphibia; order Anura; family Ranidae; genus Lithobates; species Lithobates clamitans. The sequence goes on along the minus strand of JBBGZY010001812.1, from coordinate 2,294,254 downwards.
ACATGCAGAGCCAAGACTGTCAATCACCTGCTGTGTGTTGGTGGGGGGGGGGGGTTGTCTCCCAGGATTGCTTGATGTCAAGATTAACTGTCAGAAATGACTCGTGCATATAGCTAAGGAAGGAGAGATCAGGCAAGATTCACAGTTGGTGCATTGGACTGAGGCAAGTACACACTATAGAAAGGATACTGTACTGTACTGTACTGGTGACCCCACAATAGGGATAAAACTTTTCCATGTTAAAAGGGAATTTAAAAAGACATGCGGCCATTCACTAAAATTAGAAGAGAAGCAGATTAAACCTTCGGTTAACCCCGGTAGGAGATGTCGGCCCTGTACTCAGAGTGCTGACTCCGATTCAGGGCATCGTTCTGAGGTAAGTATTTTATAATAAGCTTGTAAGCGATGCATACTAGCTCATTATGCCTTTTGCATCTTGCATCTTGCATGCCTTTTGCACCTTTATGCCTTTTGCATCTTGCAGGCTTTGTCTTTTTGTTTTTTTTTTCTCTCCAAGGTTTACAACCTCTTTAAGGCTGAGCAGAGTGATTATAAGGTGTTTTTTGTTTGAGCATTTTTGCGCATGTATATAAACATTTCAGAAGCTTATGTCAAGTTTTTTTTTAAATGTATATTCAATCTTCAGTGGAAAACCCTAGGGGGAACAGACCACTTCTTACAGGCAAAATGCCTGAAATGTGGCTGAAAAAGCATCAAAACACCTTTGATTCAAGCGTTTACAGGTACCGGTAATTCCAAAAACACACCAAATTTACCTCAAAACGTAGTTTATATAGCTTTTGGAGCATCAGGCTTTGAGCTACAGGCATCTGAATGTTCACGTTTAAACAGCCACCACTGAAATTCATGAGATGTAGAACATTGAAAGTTTTGGAGTTTCAAGCTACAAAATGCTCGGGTGTGAATGGTGCCTAAAATCTTAAGCTGCGTACACACGAGCGGAATGTCCGACGGAAGCTTTTCATCGTCTATTCCGATCATGTGTGGGCCTCACCGGACTTTCTTTTTCAAAAATTCTGACGGACCTAGAAATAGAACATGTTCTAAATATTTCCGACGGAACCAATTCCTATCGGGAAAATTGTTCCTCTGTATGCTGTTCCGACGGACCAAAAACGACGCATGCTCTGAAGCAAGTACGAGACGGAAGCTATTGGCTACTGGCTATTGAACTTCCCTTTTCTAGTCCCGTCGTACGTGTTGTGCGTCACCTCGTTCTGGATGGTAGGAATTTGGTTGGACTTTGGGTTGACCATGTGTAGACAAGACCGCTTAAATGGAATTCTGTCGAAGTTCTGTCGGAGAAACCTTCGGAGTTTATTCCGACGACAAAACCGGTTGTGTGTACGCGGCATTACACTCCTTTCCTATCATCATTAGCCACTTACAATATAGTTAAAAAAAACACAGTAATATAAAAAGCCAGCTTCTATACTACAGGGAGTGACGTCACTACCTTTCCAATGAGATTCTGGGGAATGAAGAGTAATTCAAATTATGCAAGATGGTACTACAGCACAGTGTATGCATGTCTTTTCTAGAGATCTGGGTTATTCGGCATTGATTGGAATCTTATTCAAAGGAGTGTGACATTACCTTCATCATGGGCAGAAGCCAGTGTAAAGTATAGTATACATTTCAAGACTACAATACTTATATATACGTTGGGGCTTTGAAGTGGTTTACCAGGATTATGGCTGACGATATCAGCAATAACCCCATATTGTTTTTTACAGCCGGAGGCTGGCTTTCTGACGAAAGCATTCCAAGTGGCTCACGAACCGCTGAAATGCTTTCAGAAGGAGCTGGAGGGGATCCTCTTTGATTGCCTCTATGGCCTCGGAGGACCAGAGCGACTGGAAGTAAACTTTTTTTTTTTTTTTAAAGCAAAAGATCAAAAAACATTTTTTGTATAATCTTTTGCTTTTAAAGGTAAGAGAGAGATTTGGGCGTCTTTTTGACCCCAGATCACTCCATAAAGAGGACGACCTGTCATCCTCATGTCTATTACAATGGATGTTTACATTCCTTGTAATGCGAATAAAAGTGATTTGAAAAAAATAAATAAAAGGTCAGTGTAAATACAAAAAATAAAAAGTAAAATAAATAAGAAAAAAAAAAACAATTAAAGCTCCCTATCCCTCCGTGCTTGCGTGCAAACATGAACACAAATGTAAGTGCTAGACCTCCTATGTAACTCTAAACAGGTAACCTGTAAAGGCCTTTAAAGCGTTGACTAAGGATTTTAAGTACCGCAGTTTGTCGCCATTCCATGAGCGTGTGCAATTTTAAAGTGTGACATGTTAGATATGTATTTACTCGGTATAACATCATCTTTCACATTTTACAAAAAATTGGGGTACATATTGTGCTTTGGTTTTTTTTTTTTAGTTCATTACAGTGTATTTTTTCCAAAAAAAATGCGTTTGCAAAACCGCTGTCAAAAACCATGCAACATAAAAATGTGCAATGCTATTTTATTGCCAAAACTGACATTTTATTCCCTAGGGTCTCTGCTAAAAAATGTTTAATATTTGAGGGTTATAAGTAATTTTCTAGCAAAAAATACTGATTTAAAATTGTAAACAAAAAGTGCCAGAAAAAGCCTGGTCTTAAAATGGTCAAATTACACTGTTGCATGGTGGTAACTAGATTGTTACTGCAACATGCATTGATTTGTTGGCTACCATGCACAGCTGCACCAGATTTTTCACTCGCCAGTTTTAGTAAATCAACCCCATTGCAAACCCAATTACAAATGAATGCTTTGTATAACCCATGTGCATTAAGGCCTGATTCACACCTATGCATTTTCAGTGCTTTTTGCATTTTGCAGATTTGCACTACAGAACGTGTTCTATAGGAAACCATGGTAAATGGACTGTGGTGCAAAATGCAAAAAGCACTGAAAATGCTTAAGTGTGAATCAGGCCTAACACACAATGATGTAAATGGGCCCTTAATTACGTTTTTTTTTTTTTTTAAGTGGCTTTTAATGATGGGAGAGGAGGCCCGCACTGATTAAAGAGGAGTTCCACCCGAGGTCCAGTCAAAAGAAAAAAAAAAAATTAAAAGTCAGCAGCTACAAATACTGTAGCTGCTGATTTTTTATTGGACACTTACCTGTCCCTGGGTCCAGCGATGCGGGGGATCGAAGCCCCGCTCATCTCCCCCTCCATTCAGCTTCACAGCCTCGTATCCACTGCGCATGCGCGATCGGCGCCGCGCGCCGTGATTGGCAGCTCAGTCATGTGGGACCTGTAATGGGTCCCAGATGATTGACAGAAGGGAGGGAGCAGAGCTGAGCTCTTCTTGTGCCGAGGGGGGAAGTGATGTCACCAGCCCAGGTACTGGAAGAGGCAGACTACGAGAGACCACCTAGCAACAGGCATTTAGAGGTAAGTAAAAAAAAAAAAAATATCTAAATGTTTTTTTGTATTTTTTTTTTAGGATTTTTCATGTATTTTTTTTTTTTGAGTGGAACCCCACTTTAAGCAGACCTTGCATTTTTACTGTTTTTAATGTCCTTTTTCAAGATAAAGGATAAGTGCACTTAGCCTTTTTTGTCTAACTGAATCCACCCTCTCCCTCCACCAATGCATACTTAGGCTGGCCATAAATGGATAATTTCATTTCATACAACTAACTGGAGCTTGTGCTCCATTTTTTTGGGGGGGGGGGGGGGGGCTGCAAACTAACCAGGCGGTCTCTCAGTCAAACCAACCAGTTTGGTTAGTCGATCCATCAGTCAAAGTCCCCCACCCCCCCGTCGCACGGTCAATCGGCAAAACAACCAACCACCCCCCCCACTGTCGCTCCCCCGTCCACCCACCAGCCCAGCACTTACCCTATCTAGGATATGGGCAGCTTCGGCGGCTTCCCACTGCGTCTCCTCCTTGACGGCTTCCCCCTGCATCTCCTCTCCTCTTAAGACCCGATTCCTGATTGGCCAGGAGGAGAAGCAGGAAGATATTAGCGAATATTAATTTGCTATTGTCAGACAACCGGGTGGGCTCAGGGGGCAGTGCTCTGCCCCCTGAGCCCACCCTTTTTTAAAGCCAATTAGAGCCACAGGCTCTAATCATGTGCTTAAAAAAAAAAACCCTTTGAAATACATGCGTTAGGTACCCTGCATGTAGATTAGGGGCCGGGCGCATGGATTACGGGGGCAGTGCCCCTGCACCCCTAATGAAGCGGCCACCACTGTCTGCCATCCAAACAAGTGGATGGAGGAATCCTCTCCACTGTGCTATCCCCAGTTGGCTGCAGTTGCAATCGTTCATGCTGCACCAGCTGAACTTTGATCCATCTATGGCCAGCTTACCTGAACCGATTGTTTACATGCAGCAGCCCAGAGACAGCCCAACTGGAATGTAAACAATCCCCAGAGGCTGCAGCTGCCAGATAGAGGTAAGTATGCATCTGTGGAACGGGAGGATGGGTTAGGTCAGAGCAAAGGGTTAAAACTGGTAAGTGTACTTTGTCTTATAGTACACTTATCCTTTAGCTATGGAAGTATATGTATGTAATTATGAGCTTTAATTCAGCTTAGGACAAGACGAAAATGTAAATTAGTTGCATTTAGTATGTTATTTCTGCACCTCTTCACTCTAAAACAATCTTCTTTTATTTTGTAAGATTGGGGCTCTTCTTGAAATTACCATCTTTTTAGCTGCTCTTCAGTATAGGTCTAATGATCATTGAGGCATAAGAAAAAATTATCTGCGGAAGATGAGAATTCTTCTATAATGAGCAGGGAAGGGCACCGCTAATGAATAACAGTATTCTTAATTAGACTACAAATCTAGATGTTATCTTTGTCATTTCCATTACTGAAACATCATCTTGAATAGTTCTGACTGTGCATGCTACTGAGTCACTTGTATAAGATGGGTCTAAAATACCAATTATGATGCCAGTAAATGCCAGGAAATTTAAGGAACAAATGATCATGCATAGAAAATTTATTAGGGTACTAAGGCCTAACGACCCAGGTGACCTTGTTCACAGTGTACCATCACAGCAATAACAGGCCAATGTCTAGGGAAGCACTGAAATGTACAAATTGTGATAGTTTTTTTTCTTTATTATGGTTCCCTCTTCTGTCTACCTCTGGACTTGATTCAGCAATAGACCTGTAAGGGGAAGGGGGGTGCAGGGGATGTGGCGTGGAGTCACAAGAGTCGGTATGATCCAGGAAACCTGAATCCACTCTTTGTTTTCTCCATTTTTTATTGGGTTGTGCAGTTGAAAAGTATCTGTACATATAAAGTCCATATGCTTCCTCCACTTGCCCAATTTATCATTAGATTTTAATTAAATAATCATATGAGGCTAGACTTGTACTAAGGTGTCATCATTCCGATTTGATTAAGGCAAATTTGCCAAGACATTTTGGACAATTTTTGGCCAGACTGCTGGTTGGAAGCTAAACCGTGGGGACCTTGAGTGGAGAGTGAACAAGTCTTGGTTTTTGACTGCTGGTGATTGCTGGGTTGCATTTTTAGGTTCTTTTTGTGGCTTTTCCTTGTAGCTTTTTAACACCTTTTTCTGACACTTTTTAAACAGCTTTTTTTTTCTTTGCTTCCTTCAGCCTACTAATTAAGGGGAGTGGTTAATTGGTCACAGGTGCTTGAGGCCTATATAACCTTCTGCAGAACTCATTGCGAGCCTGCTCATTTTTGAGCTTACTGGAACTCTGTTCAAATAGAACTGGTCTAAGTGGTGAGTTAAAAACCAGAGATGAAAACAGGAGGTTATAACAGGGGTCATAGTACATGTGTGGTGAGTACCTGAGTGTTGTCTGAGTAGTGTGTGTGCATCTCTGGTACTTGTGTATTGCGAGTGCACGTAAGTCTGCGAGTGCATGTATATTGTCTTGTTGAGTGCACGTGTATTGTCTTTTTGAGTGCCTGTGTATTGTCTTTTTGAGTGCCTGTGTATTGTCTTGTTGAGTACCTGTGTATTGTCTTGTTGAGTGCACGTGTATTGTCTTGTTGAGTGCCTGTGTATTGTCTTTTTGAGTGCCTGTGTATTGTCTTGTTGAGTACTTGTGTATTGTCTTGAGTACCTATGTATTGTCTTGTTGAGTATTAGTGTCAGGAAGCTAGTTGTCAGGTAATTTGGACAGAGTATAATCCCCAATCCTCATTAAATTTAATAGGTACGATGCCCGGCGAGTGTAAAGAGGCGACTCGTTGTACATCTTGCGGGATGTATGCGTTCCTTGATCATCCGATTGAGGGTGAATACTGCTGTGCAAAATGTAAACGCATTGTTTCCCTGGAAGCCCAGGTTCTGAATCTAGGGAAGCAACTGTCAGCATTGAGAAGTCCCTCCATATTAAAGGAGAGCCAGGAACGTACACGGCAGGTGCCAGCAGGGGCCAGCACAGAGGCGGGTGGAGACAAAGAGGTGCAGGCACTAGGAAAGAGTAGATGGGTGACAGTCAGGAAGGGGAGAGGGGGAAGTGCCAGGGAGGCAATCCAGGGCTGGAGGATCCCAATAAGTACGCTCCATTGAGTGACATTGGTGATACCAGTCAGGGACCAGCACTGCTGGAGCTGAGGGACTCTCCTAGCTGCCGAAGGAATAACTCCTCCAGTGAGAGTGGGGGGGAAGCGACGGGAAAGGAAAGACAGATTCTGGTGGTAGGGGACTCAATTCTTAGAAGGACAGAGAGGCCAATCTGTAACAAAGACTTGAAGCGCCGAACAGTATGTTGTCTACCAGGCGCTCGGGTTCGGCACATCACGGATCTGATGGGCAGATTACTGGGAGGGGCTTGGGAAGACCCAGCTGTCATGGTGCACGTTGGCACCAATGACAAAGTCAGAGACAAATGGAGTGTCCTAAAGAACTATTTTTAGGGACTTGGGAGCTAAATTGAGGAAAAGGACCTCCGAGGTAGTATTCTCAGGAATACTACTGGTACATCGAGCCACACCAGAAAGGCAGAGGGAAATTAGGGAAGTCAAAGAGTGGCTGAAGAGCTGGTGTAGTAAGGAGGGGTTTGGGTTCCTGGAGGACTGGGCCGACTTCTCAGTGTCCTAAAGAACTATTTTTAGGGACTTGGGAGCCAAATTGAGGAAAAGGACCTCCGAGGTAGTATTCTCAGGAATACTACTGGTACATCGAGCAACACCAGAAAGGCAGAGGGAAATTAGGGAAGTAAACAAGTGGCTGAAGAGCTGGTGTAGTAAGGAGGGGTTTGGGTTCCTGGAGGACTGGGCCGACTTCTCAGTCGATAACCAGTACTATAGAAGGGATGGACTGCACCTAAATGAGAAGGGTACAGATCAGCTGGGAATGAAGATGGTCAAAAAGTTAGAGGGGTTTTTAAACTAGGCGATGGGGAGGAGGGACCAGAGGTAGAGATAGTCAGCGCGGAACATATTCCAGAGGGTAGTATTGGGGGCATTAGTGGTAGGTTGACCAAAGCACATAAACCCAAGGTAAGTATAGTAGCAAGTCCTAGTTGCAATCTCGAAACACCCAATAAGAGGATAATATGCGACCGGTATAAACTACGTGGCATGTTCACCAATGCCAGGAGCCTGGCAGATAAGATAGGATTTGGATTTTGTGGGAATTTCAGAGACCTGGTTGAACAGCTCTCATGATTGGCTGGCAACCATTTAAGGGTATACCCTTTATCGCAAGGATCGAGAGAGTAAAAAAGTGAATGTGAGAGATGACATCACTAAGGGAGCTAAGGAGGAGGTGGAATCCTTATGGGTAGAGCTCCAAAGGGATGAAGCTAAGGGGAAAATAATACTGGGAGCATGCTATAGGCCCCCTAACCTGAGGGAGGAAGGGGAGACAGATCTCCTATCACAAGTTGGATTAGCAGCAAGGATGGGAGGTGTTATCATAATGGGGGATTTTAACTATCCAGACATAGACTGGGCGGAGGGAACCGAGCATTCATCTAAGGCTAGCCAGTTGCTAAATGTCTCGCAGGACAATTTTTTGGGTCAGATGGTAGACGCACCAACTAGAAATAAAGCGTTACTGGATTTACTGATTACCAACAATACAGACCTGATCGCGGATGTGGAAATACGGGGCAATTTAGGTAACAACGAACACAGGTCAATTGGCTTCAGTATAAATCACACAAATAGGAAACATAAGTGGAATACAAAGACACTGAATTTCAAAAGAGCCAACTTCCCTAAACTACAAACCTTGCTAGAAGGCATAAATTGGGATAAAATCTTAGGAACAAAGAACACAGAGGAGAGATGGGTTTCCTTTAAGAGCATATTAAATAAGGACATTAGCCAATGCATCCCATTGGGTAATACATTTAAAAAAGCGAACAAAAGTCCTGGATGGCTTAACTCCAATGTAAAAATGCATATAAAAGCAAAGGAGAAGGCCTACAAAAAATACAAGGTTGAGGGATCATCATCAGCATTCAGACTTTATAAAGAATGCAACAGGAAATGTAAGGGTGCAATAAGGACGGCTAAGATAGAACATGAAAGACACATAGCGGAGGAGAGCAAAAAAAATCCGAAGAAATTCTTTAAGTATGTAAACAGTAAAAAAAGGAGGACAGACCATATTGGACCAATAATGAATGAGGAAGGACATTTGGTTACAAAGGATGGGGAGATGATGAAGGTATTGAATTTATTCTTCTCCTCAGTCTTCACGGGGGAATTGGGGGGCTTCAGTACCCAAAACTGCAGTGTTTATCCTCATGACACATCACAGGAAGCACCTCCATGGTTAACAGAAGACAGAATTAAAATTAGACTTGGGAAACTTAACATTAAAAAATCACCAGAATCAGATAGCTTGCACCCGAGGGTACTTAGGGAACTCAGTCAAGTAATTGCCAGACCATTGTTCCTAATTTTTACTGACAGTCTACTGACTGGAATGGTACCAGCTGATTGGAGAAAAGCCAATTGTCACGTACCTGGTAGGTGGAGCCCAAAGTGCAGAGAACGGCCTCTCCTATACCTCTGACTCAGGAACCCCTGAAGGTGTGAACAGGGGCTCGGGAGTACAGAGGGGCACAAGTGCCTGGCTGGAACACTGGAGTAGAGAGCTGGATCCTGTAGTCAGCAGGGAGGTGCTCAGTAGTCCCGAAGCAGGTTGCAGACAGCAGGAAGGTGTACTGTAGTCCCGCAGCAGTTTGCAGATATCAGGGAGGAGTACTGTAGTTCTGTAGCAGGTTGCAGACAGCAGGGAGGTGCACTGTAGTCCCGTAGCAGGTTGCAGACAGCAGGGAGGAGTACTGTAGTCCTGTAGCAGGTTGCAGATAGCAGGGAGGTGCACTGTAGTCCCGTAGCACGTTGCAGACAGCAGGGAGGTGCACTGTAGTCCCGCAGCAGGTTGCAGACAGCAGGGAGGTGCAGACAAGCCGGGTCAAGGTACTGGCAGGCAGATCAGGTACAGGAGGGCAAACCAAGAGATTAGTCAGAGTCCAAGCCGAGATCGGGGCAGGCAGCAAACAGGTAAGTCAGGAACAAGCCACGTAAGTACTGGATACAGAGAAACTGGTAACAAGGGAGCAGGGGTCTCAGGAAACGCTGTAGACCGGACAGCAAGGCAGCATTGGAACAGTCTCCTTTAAATAGCCCATCTTGGCACCAAGTGTTGTCACAGGGGGTGCGCGCGCGCACCCGCGTGCCGCTATTGGCGCTATTGCACACGCGCGTTCGCCCATTAGCGCCATTGGCGCTATTGCACGCACTCAAGCGCCGGATGGCGCTTACAGGCATTCTTTTAATCTTCCATTTGCTGGAATGACTACAAGAGGGCTTTTGCTGACATTGCCCCCCTCCAAAGGGCAGCCTCCGGATGCCCAACTGGGCCATTTTACTCGGATGAGTTCTTTTAAAGGCTAGAATTAGTCTTTTGGCGTGGATGTTAGTCTCTGGTTCCCAGGAGTCCTCCTCGGGGCTGTAACCCTTCCATTTCACCAGGTACTGAACCTGATTACGTCTCCTCCGGCAATCAATGATGGATTCTATCTCGAATTCTTCTTCGCCGTTAATAAGTACAGGTTCAGGAGGACCGGTGTTCCGGTTAAGAAAGGGATTCGGGACTGACGGTTTGAGTAAAGCCACGTGAAAGACTGGATGTATACGGAAAGATTCCGGTAGCTTCAACTCATACGCCACACTGTTAATTTTTCTCAACACTGGGAAGGGACCCACAAACTTAGGGCCCAATTTCTTGGATGGGCATGCCAGTTTCAGGTTCTGCGTGGACAACCAGACTTGATCTCCAGGTTTTAGGTCAAGCTCCCCTCTTCTCTTTCTGTCAAACGTTTCCTTGTTATAGTCCTGGGTCCTTGCCATTGTTTCTTGAAGTAGCTTGTTGTTGGTGCTGAAGAAGTTCAAGGTTTCTTGAGCCGCCGGTACTGCACACTCTGGCATGTTATTGGACAGAAACAAGGGATGGAACCCTTGGTTCGCAAAAAACAGGGATTGGATGGTTGCAGAATGCACAGAATTATTGTAGGCGAACTCAGCAAGAGGTAGCAGAGGCACCCAGTCATCGTGAGAAAAGCAAGAATAGCATCGCAAATACTGTCCAAGGGTCTGGTTGGTTCGTTCAGTTTGACCATTCGTCTGAGGATGGTAGGCAGAAGAGAAGGAGAGGTCAATCTTCAAGGCCCCACACAGGGCTTTCCAGAATTTGTCAGGATGTTTTAAGACGGAGGCTGAAACGAACTGTTCTTTCAAGGACGTAAAGGCTGCTTGAGCTTCAGGAGACCATTGGAAATGGGTGCCTTGCCGGGTAAGACTTGTGATGGGGGAAATGATAGAAGAAAGTCTCTTGATGAATTTGCGATAAAAATTCGCAAACCCCACAAATCGTTGGACTCCCCTCTTATCAGTCGGGGCTGGCCAATCCAAGATGGCAGAGACCTTCTGTGGATCCATCTTGACACCATCTATCGAAATGATCAGGCCCAGAAACTGGATGCTTTGGCGTTCAAACTCGCACTTCTCAGGTTTTGCATACAAGCCATGCTGGCGAAGGCGGGATAGAACTTTTCTGACATGTCCCCGATGAGTAGCCAGTGAGGAGGAAAAGATCAAGATGTCGTCCAGGTATACTATGATAAACAAGTCAAGATAGTCTCTGAAAATATCATTAACAAAATGCTGGAAGGTGGCAGGAGCATTGCATAACCCGAAAGGCATGACAAGATACTCAAAATGTCCGAAGCGGGTACGGAAGGCCGTTTTCCATTCATCTCTGCTTTGGATCCGGACTAAATTGTAGGCTCCACGAAGGTCTAATTTGGTAAAGATGGATGCAGTTCTGAGTCGCTGGAAAAGTTCAGGTACCAAGGGTAGAGGATACCGATTCTTAATTGTGATTTTATTAAGGTCTCGATAATCTACGCAAGGGCGTAGAGAGTGGTCTTTCTTTTCTACGAAGAAAATCCCTGCCCCTGCTGGAGAGGTAGAAGGGCGTATGAACCCTTTCCTCAGGTTGTCATCTATGTATTCTTTAAGAGTCCCAAAGGGAATTTCTGCTCCGGGAAGCAACTCAATCGGACAGTCGTAAAAGGTCTATGGGGTGGCAGAGTTTCTGCCCCTTTCTTACTGAATACATCCAGAAAATCATGATAAGCCTTAGGAACTGCTTGGCAGGCTTCAGCATCGGTCTCCAGACATAGCAGAGAAGATGGGATGTTGGGAGTTTCCTGTAAACAATGTTGCTGGCAATAGGAGGAATGAAAACTAATTTTTCCAGTGGACCAGTCTATTTGTGGATTATGTGCCTTGAGCCAGGGCATTCCTAGTATGATGGGAAACAAAGGAGATTTGATGATATCAAGACAGAGTAGTTCTTGGTGGTTGCCGGAAATGGTGGTTTAAGAGGAACTGTTGCTTGTGTTACAGGCCCAGATTTAATAGCCGATCCGTCGGCCAGATGTACAGACAGTCCCTTTGCTCTGGGTCGTAGAGGTATGCGGAGTCTACGGGCAAAAGACAAGTCCATGAACCCGCTGCAGGCTCCGCAATCAATGATGGCGGTTGCTTGCGTATTCCCTTCTGGAAGCTGTAGAGAGATGGGGATAGCCAAATGAGTAGCATTATCTAACACAGCAGGTGAAGAGGTAGAGGAAAGTGTAAAGTGCTTACGAGTCTTTGCAGGACAAGTCCTCACATAATGTCCAGATTCTCCGCAATACAGGCAAAGGTTATTCGCTCGCCGGCATTGGCGTTCTTCCAGAGTCAGAGAGGGACGGATCAGGCCTAGCTGCATTGACTCAGTGGAATCAGCAGGAGGGTGGACAGAAGGCTGTGGTACACGTGGAAGCATCCAGACTGGGCGAGCGAACCCAGCAGTCCGTTCAGCTCTTCGCTCTCTTTGGCACCTGTCGATCTGGATGGCAAGATTGATAAGGGCTTCAAGTGTCGCAGGGATGCCAACCCGGGCCAACTCATCCTTTAGTGGCTCGGAAAGTCCCATGCGGAACTAGTGGCGTAGGGCAGCGTCGTTCCAGTTTGTGTCGGAACTCCAACACCTGAACTCAGATGCATAGTCCTCCGCCGCCATACGGCCTTGCTGGAGAGAGAACAGAGCTGCTTCTGTGGTAGCTGCTAGTTTTTCTCATAGAGAAGGGCCATGGCTTGGAGGAAAGTGTCCAGGTGGTTAAGGCAGCTGTTCTTTTGCTCCAGGAGTCGAGGAGCCCATGCCTGGGGTTCCCCCAGCAGGAGGGAGATGACGAACCCCACCTTAGTGGTTTCTAAAGAAAAAGTCCTGGGTTGTAGTGTAAAGAAAAGTTCACAGGCATTACTGAATGCTCTAAACTTGCTGCGGTCCCTGGAGAACCTTTCTGGTGTGGGAACTTTAGGTTCTGGAGGCAACATTACTACAGAAGGACCCAGGGAAGGACCTGGAGGTAGAGAGCACTTGAACACATCTTCCAGACGTTTATAACCGTCTTGCAGGTCTTTAACAGCCTGTGTAAGTCCAGCCAGATGATGGCATAAGTCCTCCATAGGCGACGTTCCCTGCGTGGGCTCGGACATGGCTGTCCGGTACTGTCACGTACCTGGTAGGTGGAGCCCGGAGTGCAGAGAATGGCCTCTTGTATACCTCTGACTCAGGAACCCCTGAAGGTGTGAACAGGGGCTCGGGAGTACAGAGGGGCACAAGTGCCTGGCTGGAACACTGGATTAGAGAGCTGGATCCTGTAGTCAGCAGGGAGGTGCTCAGTAGTCCCGAAGCAGGTTGCAGACAGCAGGGAGGAGTACTGTAGTCTTGTAGCAGGTTGCAGACAGCAGGGAGGTGCACTGTAGTCCCGTAGCAGGTTGCAGACAGCAGGGAGGAGTACTGTAGTCCTGTAGCAGGTTGCAGTCAGCAGGGAGGTGCACTGTAGTCCTGTAGCAGGTTGCAGACAGCAGGGAGGTGCACTGTAGTCCCGTAGCAGGTTGCAGACAGCAGGGAGGTGCACTGTAGTCCCGCAGCAGGTTGCAGACAGCAGGGAGGTGCAAACAAGCCGGGTCAAGGTACTGGCAGGCAGATCAGGTACAGGAGGGCAAACCAAGAGAATAGTCAGAGTCCAAGCCGAGATCGGGGCAGGCAGCCAACAGGTAAGTCAGGAACAAGCCAAGTAAGTACTGGATACAGAGAAACTGGTAACAAGGGAGCAGGGGTCTCAGGAAACGCTGTAGACCGGACAGCAAGGCAGCATTGGAACAGTCTCCTTTAAATAGCCCATCTTGGCGCCAAGTGTTGTTACAGGGGGCGCGCGCGAGCGCCGGATGGCGCTTACAGGCATTCTTTTAATCTTCCGTTTGCTGGAATGACTACAAGAGGGCTTTTCCTGACACCAATGTAGCACCAATATTTAAAAAGGGCCCAAAATACATCCCTGGGAATTACAGACCAGTTAGCCTAACATCAATAGTATGTAAACTCTTGGCGGGGATGATAAGGGACTATATACACGATTTTAGTAATGAGAATGGTATCATTAGCAGTAATCAGCATGGATTCATGAAGAATCATTCTTGCCAAACCAATCTATTAACCTTCTATGAGGAGGTGAGTTGCCATCTAGATAAAGAAAGGCCAGTAGACGTGGTGTATCTGGATTTTGCAAAAGCATTTGACACAGTTGCCCATAAGCGTTTACTGTACAAAATAAGGTCCATTGTCATTGACCATAGGGTGACTACATGGATTGAAAACTGGTTACAAGGGCGAGTTTAGAGGGTGGTGATAAATGGTGAGTACTACCCACTGATTGGACCAACTCTCATGGAAATGAAAAGGTTTTTCCATCTATCCTCACTAAGTAATTTTCCATCCCCTATGACGCCACTCATTGGTCACCCAGACTTTATACCTGGCCTCACTGACCCAACCTTCCTCTCACAGGCTCCTCAAGGACTCATGAGGGCCTCCTTGTTCTTACATTACTTTGGTTGGCTAACTACAGAGAACTTGCTCTCAGGCCGTGTTCCACTCTCTTTAGACCCCTGGAGAATCAACCAATTATCTCATTTTCTTGGCTTGTTGCCCAAACCAAACCCACTTTGTCAGAAAGCTCCACTCTTTTGAGGTACTCTGCTTGGGAGAGGGACCGATCCGGAGGTCCTTATCAGCCTCCTACAAGTCCTTGTTAGACCTTCACGCCACTGGAGACCCCCCATTCTTAGCAAAATGGGAGAGAGATTTACAAGTCACATTCACAGAACCCCAAAAAGAACGCATACTCTTTTTCGCACAGAAATCTTCTCTTTGTAGCAAATATCAAGAGACCGCATATACAATAGTGATGCGCTGGTACAGAACCCCTTCTGTGCTGGCTAAGATATATCCTCTACAAACTGATCGCTGTTGGCGTTGCTGCCTACACTCAGGCACCCTCTTACACATTTTTTGGGATTGCCCCGTGCTCCAAACTTTTTGGCAGCCGGTGCTTAAGCTCATACAGAAACTCACAGATATATCCCTACACGATAACCCAGCGGCAGTCTTCCTTAACCTTACCCCCTTGTCAAGGAAACATTATCATAATTCCCTTCTCAAACATCTCCTTAATGCTGCACGAGCCTGCATTCCATCCCTTTGGAAACAACAATCTGCACCAACGATTGGCCCAATGGTTCGCAAGGGTGAAGGACATTGAGCAAATGGAAGATCTGACCTCTGCTTTGCGAGATAAATCAGAGGAACATAAGTCCAGATGGTTTCATTGGAATCTGTTTTGTTTCTCTGACGAATTCCACCAATATACGTTAGGATTCTCCGTCTGCGATCCCCATCATCTGTTCAGTGTTATCGACCTTGGCTCCCCGAGGGTAATTGCCCCCTCCCCCTTTTTTTCTCTCCTCCTCGTCTCTCTTCTTCTCTTTCTCCTGCCTTCTCTTTTTTCCTCTTTCCCTCCTGCTGTGTGTACACTGTTGGCGTGTGAGGAGATCCCAGCTGTTAGCTGTATGCAACTGACCTTACCATATGCAATTTATTCTGCTGAAAAGTGTGAGTGAGGTTTTACCCTTAGTTTATAGGGATTACATATTACACTACCTGCGCCATGGTCTCTTTTTTTGTTGTTTCATACTGCGGAAGTTCTTTGAAAGGCAGAAGTCAGCCCATGCTAATGAGCAGCTGAATATATGAGCAAGCCATCTATCACTGGGGATTACTCATTGAAACCTGTCTATATTCATCAATCACCAAAGATAACATATTTCTTCACAGCAGTATGCTGTCCTATTGAGATATCTGTGCACTGTGGTTCATCACATTAATATATCTCATCTTTCTTTTTCTCTTTTTTATTGTGTTCAATAATTTATTATCACATTGATATTTAGTTATAGGATTTTGTTATGGTGAAGGATGTTATGTTATTTATAATAGGCTCCATTTGATTAGTGATTATTTTGCACAAATTACTGATTAACCATTAAGAGATCACACCGTGTTATATTGGGAGGTTAATATTAGCGCATTATACATTCTGAATATATACAACACTTTTTGATCAAGTAGTTCCCTCCACTCACAAGCAATTGATATGTATGATTGATGTACTTGATGCATTCGTAGCAATCTTTATGCAATACAAACTTGTTTTTTTGTTTATATCTGTGTCACATCTTTAAATAAAAAAAAAAAAAAAATGGTGAGTACTCAGAATGATCAGGGGTGGGTAGTGGGGTCCTCGACCCCCAGAGCTCTGTCCTGGAATCAATCCTATTTAATTTGTTCATAAACGACCTGGAGGCAGTGGCATCTCCAGCTTTCATATTTAGGGGGGGCACATGGGGGGACAGGGACAAAAGTAGGGGGGCAACTATAAAATGCAATTATATATATATATATATATATATATATCCTGGGGCCCTTTACTACGATCCCGCAACAGCCCTTTCACATGTTCTGCAGTGAGCTCCCTTCCTACTGTATTGGGGCCCCCCAGGGTGGCAGAAAACAAGAGATATATGTCACCAGCATACCAAGGAAATATAAGGGTCCAAAGCAGTGGGAGAACTATCAGGGTTGCAAAGGTTGTCTTGGCACCGGGCCCTGGTGTTCTGCCACTGTGGGGCTCCCCAGCCTCCTCTTGCTGTCCTGCCCATGCTATTGACAGCGCTGGTCTGGCATCTCTTGAAATTTACAGGCTGGTTCTCCTGTCCTAAGGATGGGAGAAATCAGTCTGTTTTTTTCAGTAACCTGGAGTCCTGGTGGAGTCCTTCCTGCAACTTGCTCTTCTCCCTGCCAATGAATATACAGGGGAAGGAGCAGATCGAGCAGCCATGGTTGTGTGAGCGCTTGCATTATGCAGTGTCAGCGAGCAGAGGGAGGGGGGAGGAATCACCCGCAGGACCTGACTGGGGACGCTCTCCCTCTTAGACATTGCCTTTTTATAAAAAAATTGGGGGGGGGGGGGTTTTACATGGTGGGGCACAGCATAATGTTGGGGGGGTCAGGGCCCCCTCTGCCCCCCCCCAGGGACGCCATTGCCTGGAGCATGGGATAAACAGTTCAATCTCTGTATTTGCAGACAATACTAAGCTAAGCAGGGCAATAGCTTCTCCGCAGGATGTGGAAACCTTGCAAAAAGATCTGAACAAATTAATGGAGTGGGCAACTACATGGCAAATGAGGTTTAATGTAGAAAATTGTAAAATAATGCATTTTGGTGGCAAAAAAATGAATGCAATCTATACACTGGGGGGAAAACCTCTGGGGGAATCTAGGATGGAAAAGGACCTGAGGGTCCTAGTAGATGATAGGCTCAGCAATGGCATGCAATGCCAAGTTGCTGCTAACAAAGCAAACAGAATATTGGCAGCATTAAAAAGGGGATTAATTCCAGAGATAAAACGATAATTCTCCCACTCTACAAGACTTTGGTCCGGGGATATGATTATACAAATACCATACTGGTGACCCCACAATAGGGATAAAACTTTTTTGCAGTTTAACAAATTTAACAAGACTTGTGGCCACCCATTAAAATTAGAAGAAAAGAGGTTTAACCTTAAAATACGTAGAGGGTTCTTTACTGTAAGAGCGGCAAGGATGTGGAATTCCCTTCCACGGGCGGTGGTCTCAGCGGGGAGCATCGATAGTTTCAAGAAACTATTAGATAGGCACTTGAAAGACCGCAACATACAGGTAGATACAGTGTAATACTGACATATAATCACACACATTGGTTGGACTTGTGTCT
Source organism: Lithobates clamitans (assembly GCA_037952925.1). Classification (NCBI taxonomy): domain Eukaryota; kingdom Metazoa; phylum Chordata; class Amphibia; order Anura; family Ranidae; genus Lithobates; species Lithobates clamitans. Next base: position 2,276,553 of record JBBGZY010001812.1, on the reverse strand, counting down.
TTTTTCAACCTCACCTACTATGTAACTATGTAACTATTTCATGCTCCCAACTTTGTGGGAACAGTTTGGGGATGGCCCCTTCCTGTTTCAATATGACTGTGCACCAGTGCAGAAAGCAAGATCCATAAAGACATGGATGAGCGAGTTTGGGGTGGAGGAACTTGACTGGCCTGCACAGAGTCCTGACCTAAACCTGATAGAACACCTTTGGGATGAATTAGAGCGGAGACTGTGAGCCAGGCCTTCTCGTCCACATCAGTGCCTGACCTCACAAATGCACTTCTGGAAGATTGGTCAAACATTCCCATAGACACACTCCTAAAATTTGTGGACAGCCTTTCCAGAAGAGTTGAAGCTGTTATAACTGCAAAGGGTGGGCCAACTCAATATTGAACCCTACGGACTAAGACTGGATTGCCATTAAAGTTTATATGCGTGTAAAGGCAGGCATCCCAATACTTTTGACAATATAGTGTGTATATGTATATCAGGTCTTTCAAGTATGGTCTTTCAGATGTTTCAAACATAGTTTCAAAGGAATTTAGTAGCTGACTGATGCTGCAGTGGGGTGCAACCCACATTTGTCATGGTTTCCAGATCACTATGGGTTAGCTTAAAAAAACAGCACAGTAAATAAAGTTTTGTTTGCAGCTCACTTTGTCTGACTGAACTCTCTTACTGACCCATCCTAATAAGACACCTGCAGGCAGCAACCCTGCTGGGAAGCCATAGTCTGGCCTGAATAATGTGTCCGGGTTTCAGGCAGGCTGAAACCTGGACGCATGATTACAAACCCGAACTGTCCGGGTGAATCCCGGACAAGTGGCAACCCTATATATATCAAAGCTGTAAAGCGGCTGTGAGTCACATGACCAAGCTGAAGATAGCTCTAATTAGGTATTTACAAAACTCGTTTTTAGAAATGACTTACATAGTGTGGTGTGCCAGGCTCTAATAGAGGAGCTGGCAGTGACCATTGTAGTTTTTTTTTTAATTTTTAATAATAGCAGCGGGAGGGCGGGGTGGAGAAAGAGACACAAAGGAAGCTGACAGGCAAGAAGAAGGGGGCGAGGGGAGAGAGAGGAGAGCAGAGAGGACATCTGTGTATGATGGAGGGGCGCACTCTGACCACTTTGGTCAGCCCTGATTTTGTGGTCAGTGCAGAGAGGGGATACAGGAAGTGGCAGGTTCAGGGAGGTTTTTTTTACAGTTTAGAGGGAGGCAGATTACACAGCACAAGCACTGCGCTGTTTAACCATTAGGGACCACCCACCGTCATTATACGTTGGTACTTTGAAGAGGGGTATCGTTGTTATGGCAGCAGCTAGCTGCCATAATCCCGGTATCCTCGTCTTCAGCGAGCGGTCTGGTTTCAGATAAAAGTGGTTTCTGCGGTGGATTCGCCGCAAGATCACTTTTATCGGGGGTGGGAGAGAGCCCCTCCCGCCGCTCTCCGGTTGTCTCCGCCACTTACCTGAGCCGCCGGTAGCAATGGGGTCCACACCCCTGCTTGGCCAGCTGCCGAGGGAGGGATGGCCCCCACTTGGCTCCATAGCATTGACTGGAGGAAGCAACATCAAAAGTCTTTTCCGCCCAATGACCTTAAAGGAGAATTTTTTTTTCAAATTATATATATATATACACACACACACACACACATATATATATATATATATATATATATATATATATATATATATATATATATATATATATATATATATATATATATATATATATATATATATATATGTGTGTATATGTATATATATATGTATATATATATATATATATATATATATATATATATATATATGTATATATATGTATATATATATATATATATATATATATATATATATATATATATATATATATATGTGTGTATATATATATATATATATATATATATATATATATATATATATATATATATATATATGTGTATATGTATATATATATGTATATATATATATATATATATATATATATATATATATATATATGTGTATATGTATATATATATGTATATATATATATATATATATATATAAATTTTAGTGCATTTTATTGTAAATATGAGAACTGAGGTCTTTTTGACCCCATGTATATATATATGTGTATGTGTATGTATATATATATATATATATATATATATATATTTTATATATTTATACATATATATATATATACATATATATATATATATATATATATATATATATATATATATATATATATATATATATATATATATATATATATAATGTATTTATTGGCGTATAACACTCACTTTTTCACCCTAAAAATTGGGTGCAAATAGCATGTGCGTGTTATATGCCAATACTTCAATTTTAGATGCCTCGGAGGGGACGGGGACGGGGGCGGGACGAGCGCTGTCAGATTACATACAGTGAGAATCTCCTGTTTACTTGGCGGCCTCTGTAAAAGGAAGTCCCGTCTCCTGGGCCACCCCCCTCCCTGTCCCCTCTAGGCTGCAGATGGGCATCGATCAGGCTGCACTGATGGCAATGGTGAGGCTGCTGCATTGATGGCAATGGTGAGGCTGCTGCATTGATGTGGACTGATGAGGTTGCATTGATGGCACTTGTGAGGCTGAAGATGGGCATGGATGAGGCTGCATTGGTGGCAATGGTGAGGCTGCAAATGGGCATTGGACAGCCTGTATTGATGGCAATGGTGAGACTGCAGATGGGCACTGACCCTTATTTTGCTTCAAAGTTCCTTATTTAAAATTTAATTTTTTTTTCCTGAAACTTCCATCTTAAAATGAATGTGCGTGTTATACACCTGTGCGTGTTATACGCCGATAAATACGGTATATATATATATATATATATATATATATATATATGTATCTCCTAGATTGTAAGCTCTAACGAGCAGGGCCCTCTGATTCCTCCTGTATTGAATTGTATTGTACTTGTACTGTCTGCCCTAATGTTGTAAAGCGCTGCGTAAACTGTCGGCGCTATATAAATCCTGTATAATAATAAATTATTAAATAATAATAATGTATATATATATATATATATATATATATACATATATATATATATATATATACATATATATATATATATATATATATATATATATATATATATATATATATATATATATATATATATATATATAAATGTTATTGCATTGTAAATATAAGAACTGAGGTCTTTTTGACCCCAGATCTCATATTTAAGAGGTCCTGTCATGCTTTTTTTTCTTTTACAAGGGATGTTTACATTCCTTGTAATAGGAATAAAGGTGATCCAAACATTTTGTTTTTAAAAGGACAGTGTCAAAATAAAAATTAAAAAGTAAAATAAATACAAATATAAATAAAAATAAATAAGAGAAAAAAAAATCAATTTAAAGCGCCCCGTGCCGCAAAGCTCGCGTGCAGAAGCGAATGCATAAGTGAGTAGCGCCCGCATATGAAAACGGTGTTCAAACCACACATGTGAGGTATCGCCGCGATCGTTAGAGAGAGAGCAATAATTCTAGCCCTAGACCTCCTCTGTAACTCAAAACTGATAATCTGTAGACATTTTTAAACGTCTACTATGCAGATTTTTAAGGGTAAAAGTTTGTCGCCATTCCACGAGCGGGCTCAATTTTGAAGCGCCACATGTTGGGTATCAATTTACTTAGCATAACATTATCTTTCACATATTGAAAAAATATTGGGCTAACTTTACTGTTGTCTTATTTTTTAAGTCAAAAAAGTGTATTTAAAAAAAAAAAAAGTGCACGTGTAAGACTGCTGTGCAAATACGGTGTGACAGAAAGTATTGCATTGACCGCCATTTTATTCTCTAGGATGTTAGAAAAAAAACAATATATAATGTTTGGGGGTTCTAAGTAATTTTCTAGCAAAAAAATGGTTTTAACTTGTAAACACCAAATCTCAATAGGAGTCCTTAAGTGGTTAATCTGCTTTAAGGGACCAGGATCTGAATATTTTTATTGGGTTAACAAACAGTTTAAGATATAGCAAATGAGGTTTGCTTTGCAATTCACTTGATTGAAACCTCTTACTGGCTCTTCCTGATAAGGGACGAGGCACTGACGAAAAGAAGACTGGATTGGAGACTTTACAATATTAATATGCTCTGTATTATATTTATCTGACTAAAAAAAAAAAAAGGAAAAGAAAATGTTTTTACAATTTTTTTTTAAATTTTTTTTTAAGTCCATACCATGCAAAACCACTATACATGGCTTCTAATAACAACATTATTAATATAATGTATACATAGAGAAAAAAGCCACCCACAAATACTTGGCACCATACATTCAGTAATGTGGAATACTGCAACCTTGTGTACGAACCTTCTTGCTGGAGGGATCTCTGCTGGTACAAATCAGACCCAAACACTGTGACCTCTAGAGCCATAGCTGCTCATGTATTTCAAGGCTCTGAACTTTCTCAGATTATCCTTTACTGTATCAGTAAGAACAATTTGTTCTATGTGAAGGCTGTTTTTTTGTTGTTTTTTTTAGGCAATATAAATGTATGTTTTATGCACAGTCAGTGTTCCTTCATTTGTCTTTTCCAGCTCTTAGTCATCTCATGAAAGAAGTGGTGCTTGCAAAAAATGTCTGAAGACCATGTTATTTATTTGTCAAGTTTAGTCAATTCTACCCACACAAGAATAACAGAAAATCTACAGATTTGAGGAAATAAAATCATGAAAGTTTCAGGCAATTTCAAAGTACATCCATCCTGCCTTGTATCAACGGTTCAGGCTGCTGGTGGTGGTGTAATGGTGTGGGGGATATTTTCTAGGCACACTTTGAGCCCCTTAGTACCAATTGAGCATCGTTTAAATGCCACGGCCTACCTGAGTATTGTTGCTGACCATGTCCATCCCTTTATGACTACAGTGTCCCCATCTTCTGGTGGCTCCTTCCAGCAGGATAATGCACCATGTCACAAAGCTCAAATCATCTCACCACTGCTTTCTTGAACATGAACAATGAGGTCCCTGTACTCCAATGGCCTCCACAGTCACCAGATCTCAATCCAATAAAGCACCTTTGGGAAGTGGTGGAATGGGAGATTCGCACCATGGATGTGCAGCCGACAAATCTGCAGCAACTACGTGATGCTATCATGTCAATATGGACCAAAATCTCTAAGGAATCTTTCCAACACCTTGTTGAATCTATGCCATGAAGAATAAAGGCAGTTCTGAAGGCAAAAGGGGGTCCAACCCGGTACTAGCAAGGTGTACCTAATGAAGTAGCTGGTGAGTGTTTGTTAGAATGACTGTCATATTTCAAGTACTTAAAAAGAAACCAAGTTTGACAAGAAAGGGTTTAATTCTCCCGCTCTACAAGACTCTGGTCCGGCCGCACCTAGAGTAAGCAAGAGTTGCAAAAGGCAGTGGAGAGGATAACAGCTTTGGAGGGAAGGGTGAGCCAAATGGAAGATGATGTATTTCCACTACAGCAAGATGTTAAAATCATGAAGGATCAACTGGGCAGAATTACTGAAAAAATGGATGACATGGAAAACCGTTTAAGAAGGGACAATGTAAGGGTAGTGGGGCTCCCAGAAGGGTGCGAGGGGCATAACGCTATTGTTTTTTTGGAAGGTTGGCTCATTGAAATATTTGGAAGAGAAACATTTTCTCTACAGTTTGCGATTGAACGGGCTCACCGGGTCCCCTTCAGGGCCCCGCCTCCTGGAGGCCGCCCCAGGTCTCTATTAATGAAGCTCCTGAACCACTATGATAAAATAATTTTACTGCGTAAAGCCAGAGAAAAGGGGCCTATTTTTTACAAAGGAGCTAAAATTTCTTTTTTTCCGGACTTCTCACCGGAGTTGCAGAGACGCAGGGAGGGGTTTGTGGAGATCAAACGCATCTTACAAAAATTTGAAGTAAAATACACTCTATTGTACCCAGCTAGGCTACGGGTAGAGGCAGCTGAGGAGGTTCTCTTTTTTGATTCCCCGACAGGAGCAACACGCTGGTTTGAAGGAAACAAACAGAGACTGAAATTCAAGGAGAGGAGCCAAGTGAGCTAAGATACCTGATATGAAGATTTGGGACGATGGGAAGAACTATGGGCTTGGCAAAGGGTGGTAGTAGGAATTTGTATGTTAAGTAGGAATGAGAGAAGGGGATGGTATTACACTTAAAATTTTGTACCTGAGTACATTATTAGCAGTGGGTGGGGGGAATATGGTAGGAATGGGTATGGCACTGGGAGTGGATGAGGTGGTCACGATTAAAGCCCCTAGGGCGAACCTGGTAAGGTGGGGAAAGGGTGGGGGTGGGAGATTGTTGGGGAGGGTGGTTTGGGGGGGGTGGGGGGGGTAGGATGGATGGGAGGCGGGGTGAATGGGGGTTTGTAAAACCAAGACAGAGTGAAAATAGAACACATTTAGTAGTTGGGGGGGAATGTAAGGGGATAGGGGAAAGGGATCCAGGATTGAAAACAAGTGTGGTAAATAAAAAAGGAAAATGGAAGATAAGGGGGAACACATGGAATAGTCACTAGAATAATAGTAATAGTAAGAATAGTAGGTTAAGTCATGCGGGCATTAAAGCACAGAGTGCAAGCATGGGGTGTTTTTTTTTTTTTTTTTTTTCTTTCTCCCTCATATAATGCACTTCACGGCAATAGTAGTGGGTTTCTTTGTTATTTGCCTTAAGGGTATGGAGTCACAGAGGATGCAGAGGATTTTTGCACAATATATTGTACTAAGCCTAAAGTTGGGATTTTCCCTGTTTTTTTTGTTTTTTTGTTTTTCTGGTATGCGTACCACGGGGTTTATAAAAACTGCTTCCCGCTCCTCGCCCCTCTGATGCAGTCTAAGGTTTTTAAGATAGGTTCCTGGAATATACGGGGGATGGGGAACCCAAACAAGAGATCGGCCATCTTCTCGCTGTTGGAAATGAGGGGGGTGGACCTGGTCTGCTTGCAGGAAACCCACTTAACAAAGGACACGGCAAAATATCTGCAAAATAGGAGGTTTCAGGTGCAATTTCACGCGGCTTACTCCTCGTATTCCAGAGGGGTGAGCATATTGGTGAAAAGAGGTGTGGTGTTTTCCTGTCGGCAGACCAGTATAGACGATATGGGCCGCTATATTTTTCTGCATTGTTTAATAGAAAATAGAATGTATGTCTTAGCTAACATCTATATCCCCCCACCTTTTAAATTTGAAGTGTTGTACAAGCTAATGGAATTTATGGTAGACAAAATGGACACCCCGGTAATAGTCGTAGGTGACTTTAACGAGGTGACGAACATAGCACTGGATAGATTCCCACCAAGAGCTCAAACACACAATCTAGTAGAGGGCCGTTTAGGCCAGTTTCTGGTAGAGGCAGGATTGATAGATGTGTGGAGGCTTCGGAATCCTGGAATAAGACAATACTCCTGCTTCTCGGCCTCCCACTCCACCCTTTCCAAGATAGATCTGACCCTCGGGAATACAGAAGTGATGCCGTTAATAAAAGATGTAGCATACTTCCCGAGAGGGGTCTCGGATCATTCCCTGATGGTGGTTTCAGTGAATATAGGGGGTAAGGAGTCTCGGGGATCCTGGAAATTGAGTCCATATTGGTTGGAGTTAATGGGAGAACCGGAGAGGATAATAATAAAGCTAGAAGAATTTGTAAGATTTAATGCAGGTTCAACTACAGGGGGTATACAATGGGATACCCTGAAGGCATTCCTCAGGGGTATACTGATCCAGGGGGTGGCAGGTGTCAAGAAGAAATCAAGAGAGTGGGAGGAAGGGATTAGGAGGGATTTGGAGATGGCAGAGAAACAATTCCTGGAGGATCCATCCCCAGAGAGGCAGAAACTGTGGGAGGACAAACAAGAGTCTTACAGAATAGCAGTATTAAGGAGGGGGGAGAATAAGCTACTTTTTCAGAGACAATGAGTCTTTGTGGAAGGAGAAAGTGTGGGACGCATGTTAGCCTTCCTAGTGAAAACCAACTCCTCCTCTTCGACAATTCCTGTAATTAGGACCCTAAATGGTGAGATCTCTTCTCATAGTTCAGAGATCACGGACACATTTGGGAAGTATTACGAAAACCTGTACAGGTCACAAGGGATGGGAGGAGAGGAGGATATGGATAAATTCTTCAGTAATATGCCAATCCCCAGTGCCACAGAGGAGAATAAAGAGAGATTGGACGCGCCAATAACTTTAGCTGAACTAGGGCAAGCGGTGAACGGAATGGCAAATCATAAATCTCCGGGGCCAGACGGTCTCCCGGTTGAGATCTATAAGCAATACGGGAAAATCCTGTTACCAGAATTACTGAAAACTCTGAATTGGGCATTAAAGGCGGGGAGGTTGCCCGACTCTATGACCGAAACTACCACTATCCTGCTCCACAAAGAAGGGGGGGACCCGTTAGAGCCGTCGGCATATAGGCCAATATCTTTGTTGTGTACGGACGCCAAGATTCTGGCAAGGATACTGGCGTCCAGACTTAACAAAATCATTTGTAAACTAATACACCCGGACCAAACGGGATTCATCCCTCACAGGACTACTAGCATGAACATAAGGAGGGCATATATGAATCTCCAGACCCCGACAGAGAATATGGGGTCAAGAGCCGTGGTGTCCCTAGACATAACTAAGGCCTTTGACAGCCTGGAGTGGAATTATCTCTGGCGGGTTCTGGAAGAATTCGGACTAGGTCCCGTTTTTATAAAATGGGTAAAAATATTGTATAACGGTCCGAGTGCGAAGATTAAGGTCAACAATGAATATTCTCAAAAAAGCTGTTTAGAAAGAAGGACGAGGCAGGGGTGCCCTCTATCCCCTCTCCTCTTTGCTCTTGCTATGGAGCCACTAGCAATTTACATCAGGTCTTGTCCTAGGGTGAGGGGGTTTATAAGAAGAACAGGAGAGGAGAAGATTGCCCTGTATGCCGACGATGTCCTGCTGTTTCTTGGAGACACTGAGGACTCCCTTAGGCAGGTAATGGATATAATGGAGAGGTTCGGTAACTTGTCAGGATTAGTGGTGAACTGGAAGAAATCGGCACTTCTGCCCATAGATATCCCTAATAATTCTGTGTCATCGGGAATCTCCCAATTGAAAGTGGTTGCAACAATACGATACTTGGGTATAGACATGACAAAGGATCCCAAGCAGTATATAGAAGATAACCTAGCCCCATTACTGGTTAAATTTAAGCGCAAAATAGATATCTGGAACCGGCTACCCCTATCAGTGGCAGGGAGAGGTAACTTAATTAAGATGGTCTGGCTGCCCCAGTTACTGTATCTGTTACATAACACACCGGTGTGGGTGAATAAAAAATGGTTTAAGAAAATTGATACTTTATTTAGGGAGTTGGTGTGGAAGAGGGGTAAGGCTAGGATCAGCCTCCAGAGTCTACGGCTGCCAATTAAGGAAGGGGGAATGGCACTCCCGCATCCAAGATGTTACTTTCTCGCGGCACAGCTGCAGCATATAAGTGGCGGAAGCGTGGATAGGGGGTTGTTGACCCTGGAGGCGCCACACAAGACAGTGGTGGAGGCATTGGAGGCTGACTCTTTTCCTGAGAGCGGCCCCACAATCAGGATGTTAACAAAGGTCTGGAAGGCAGTAAAGAACTTAATGGGCTATGTTGGGTTTACAGAATATGCCCCCCTGTGGCACAATAGGAACTTACAGGAGGTGGTGGCCATGGGGGAGTTTAAAGAGTGGGAGAGATGGGGCATAAACAGACTATCCCAGCTATACAAAGGGAACGTATTAAAATCTTTTGGGGAACTTCAAACTGAAAACGGAATCCCAAAGCAAACCTTCTTTAGATACTTGCAAATGAGATCTGCTTTGGCTGCCCAGTTTAGGATACATCCTTTAGTGTGGAGCGAGGCTGCATTGCTTCAGAAAGTGGTTAAACCTGGGAAAATAAAGGGATTTATTTCAGAAATATATGCACAGCTGTGCGGTAAAAGTATTGTAAGGCCAGAACACCTTGGGTGTAGGGAGGGATGGGAGGTGGATGTTGGGAAATTATCAGATGGACAATGGAGGAAAATATTGGAGATCGGGCAGCTGGTCTCAATATCCCCTGCGCAGAGAGTTTCTCACTTAATGCTGGTACATAGGGCATATTATACACCAAAAAAACTATTTAGATGCGGACTAAGATTAGATGCTAAATGCCCTAGATGTGGTGGGGAGGGAGACCTGATACATATGGTCTGGAGATGTCCCAAGTTAGCTCGGTACTGGACAGGGGTAGTAGAAGCCATTAGCAGCAGGTGGGGGGTACCCTTGGAAACAGAGGCCAGACTATGCATTCTTGGAGATAGAATATGGGGACAGGAGGAGATAACACTAAAAACAGCAGTTTTGAGGTGCCTGTATCAAGCCTGGAAGTTGATTATGCAAAGATGGCAAACTGTAGCCCCCCGACGGTGGAGGAATGGGTAAAAACAGTAAATGAGATCATTTGGAAGGAGAGAGCCCTATACATTAGAAGAGGAAATATAAAGAAATATGAAAAGATGTGGAACCCATGGTTGATAAGCATCGGATGTAAGGAATAAATGAAAGAATGTCGGACCCTGGATGGGATGGGAGGTGGCGGGAGGGGGGGAGGGGTTAGGTAGAAGGGGTAGATAAAATGGACATGGATTGACTAAATGAACTTTGTCTATACGAATTGGAAGTTGTCACCACATGCCTGTTGGAAGATATGTAAATTTTATGAAATGTAAATTATAAGAAATGTTAATAAAGAATATTAAAGAAAAAAAAAAGAGTATGCTGTCCAGTTCTGGGCACCAGTCCTCAGGAAGGATGTACTGGAAATGGAGAGAGTGCAAAGAAGGGCAAAAAAGCTAATAAAGGGTCTGGAGGATCTTAGTTATGAGGAAAGGTTGTGAGCACTGAACTTATTCTCTCTGAAGAAGAGACGCTTGAGAGGGGATATGATTTCAATTCATAAATACTGTACTGGTGACCCCACAATACAGATAAAACTTTTTCGCAGAAGGGAGTTTAACGAGACACGTGGCCACTCATTAAAATTAGAAGAAAAGAAGTTTAACCTTAAACTACGTAGAGGGTTCTTTACTGTAATGCCGCGTACACATGAGCGGACTTGCCAACGGGCTTTAGAACATGTTCTATATCTGAGTCCGTCGGAAATGCCGACAGAAAAAGTCAGATGGGGCATACACACGGTCGGAATGTCCGACCAAAAGCTCCCATAAGACTTTTTCTGTCGTGTGTACGCGGCATAAGAGCGGCAAAGATGTGGAATTCCCTTCCAGAGGCGGTGGTCTCAGCGGGGGGCATCGATAGTTTCAAAAAACTATTAGATAAGCACCTGAACGACCTTAACCTTTACCCAATAATTTTTTTAAGGTTTTACACTATATGAGCATTCTTCTGTTTTATGTGCTGAGAATCTTGAAGGGGAACCTCGACAAAATTTTGCGTTCCCCCCATGAACCATACCAGACCCTTATCCAAGCACGCAGCCCGGCAGGTCAGGAAAGGGGGGGACAAGCGAGCACCCCCCTCCTGGATCGTACCAGGCCACATGCACTCAACATGGGGGGGTTGGTGCTTTTGGGGCAGAGGGGGCCCCTGAGCCCCCCCCACCCCAGAGCACCTTGTCCCCATGTTGATGAGGACAAGGGCCTCTTCCTGACAACCCTTGTTGTTGGGGTCTGCGGACAAGGGGGCCCCAGACCACGGTCCACCCACCCTAGGTAAATTAGTATGGGGTACATCGTACCCCTACCCATTCACCTAAAAAAAAAGTGTCAAAAATAAACACACTACACAGGTTTTTAAAGTATTTTATTAAGACAGCTCCGGCTCTTCTCCCTCTACTGGCGACGTGTTCTCTCCTCTCCGGTTCTTCTCCCCTCTCTGGTTCTTCTCCTCTCTGTGCTGTCCTCTCTCTCCACTATCTTCTGCTCTTTTGCAGACGCTTCTCGCTCTTTTGCTGGGTCTTCTCTCTCTGTTCTTCTTCCAATGTTGACTCAACGTAATCTCCCAATGTAATGCTGGGTCCGCCGTGTGCAATGACTTATATTGGCATGGGGCGGGGCCACCAATGACGTAACTTAGAGGCCACGCCCCTTGTGATGTCATCACCCCATCATGCACCAGGTTCAGCTGGATATTTTCTCTCTGGAGCTTTACATTTTTCAGGTGGGAGGGGACAGTTATGACTACCCACATTCAGTGAATTTTGACTGGTCCATTAGGAATAGTACAAGGCCACCTTTAACCATTTGGAACATTTCCAAAAGAGTTGGATACCTAGTCCGGTCTACTGTCCTCTGTGGTATCATTTGCCAGACCTGCAGGACTAACCATAGAACCTAGAGAAGGACCAGACATATCTGGAAGTGTGTCGGTAGGTGTTCTTCAAATATTAGACATTGGTGCTGATGTTATGACATCTGCGCAGCTCTCTGCAGTATTGTACAGGAATCCTGGCCAATGGAGTGACCCACACTTCTGGGAAATCAAAAGTAGTTGTTTGAATGATGATGGGCAGAAAAAGAGTGACAGTGAACCTCAGAAAGGTAAGTAGGGAACATCTGTAAAGAAAAGCAATATCTGGGCTACATATTAGAAAAAAGAATGGCGTTCCTTGTGCAGAAAAATAGAGACGGTTTGGAGGAACCTTTTCCTCTTTTCTAACACCAATCTAAAGTAGAGAGAAGGTTCCACTGAAATGTTATCATTTTCTTTATAAAGTATGTAACAAACGTGAGTACACCCCTCAGATGTTTGTAAAAATTTTATTATATCTTTTCATGTTACAACACTGAAGCAATGACACTTTGCTACAATGTAAAGTAGTGAGTGTACAGCTTGTATAACAGTGTACATTTGCTGTCCCCACAAAATAACTCAACATACAGCCATTAATGTCTAAACCGCTGGCAACAAAAGCGAGTACACTCCTAAGTGAAAATGTCCAAATTGGTCCCAAAGTGTCAATATTCTGTGTAGCCACCATTGTTTTCCAGCACTGACTTAACACTCTTGGGCATGGAGTTCACCAGAGCTTCACAGGTTGGCACTGGAGTCTTCTTCCACTCCTCCATGACGATATCACGGAGCTGGTGAATGTTAGAGACCTTGCGCTCCTCCAACTTCCGTTTGAGAATGCCCCACAGATGCTCAATAGGGTTTAGGTCTGGAGACATGCTTGGCCAGTTCATCACCTTTACCCTCAGCTTCTTTTGCACGGCAGTGGTCGTCTTGGAGGTGTGTTTGGGGTCGTTATCATGTTGGAATACTGCCCTGCAGCCCAGTCTCTGAAGGGAGGGGATAATGCTCTGCTTTAGTATGTCACAGTACATGTTGGCATTCATTGTTCCCTCAATGAACTGTAGCTCCCCAGTGCCGACAGCACTCATGCAGCCCCTGACCATGACATCCCACCACCATGCTTGACTGTAGGAAAGACACACTTGTCTTTGTACTCCTAGCCTGGTTGCCATCACACACACTTGACACCATCTGAACCAAATAAGTTTATCTTAGTCTCATCAGACCACATGACATGGTTCCAGTAATCCATTTCCTTAGTCTGCTTGTCTTCAGCAAACTGTTTGCGGGCTTTCTTGTGCATCATCTTGGGTCTTGGCAATCTTCTTATAGCCTAGGCCATCTTCATGTAGAGAAACAATTATTTTTTTCAGATCCTCAGACAGTTCTTTGCCATGAGGTGCCATGTTGAACTTCCAGTGATTGGTATAAGAGAGAGAGATAACACCAAATTTAACACACCTGCTCCCCATTCACACCTGAGACCTTGTAATACTGACGAGTCACATGACACCGGGGAGGGAAAATGGCTAATTGGGCCCAATTTGGACATTTTCACTTAGGGGTGTACTCACTTTTGTTGCCAGCGGTTTAGACATTAATGGCTGTGTGTTGAGTTATTTTGAAGGGACAGCAAATTTACACTGTTATACAAGCTGTACACTCACTACTTTACATTGTAGCAAAGTGTCATTTCTTCAGTGTTGTCAGATATAATAAAATATTTAAAAAATTATGAGGGGTATACTCACTTTTGTGAGATGCTGTGCACGTGTACACCTTAAATGAAAGGTTTCCTTCTTTTATTACAATCAGGGTATAGATTACTATTTTAACAAGCAGTCTCTCTGACAGTGCTGGGGAACGTGGCTAGGAACCTTCTACATATGTCACATCTCATGGTAAAGTTAGACATTTCTCTTTGTTGTTTGATAACTGATATGCTGTACTTGTACCCTTGGGGACCTAAAAATTCGTACCTCCTACTAAAAGTAGAATTCTTCTTATGTTGCTTAAACCAAACGATCAAGTTTGAGAAAAACAATGCAATGCTTTAAATCTATTGCAAGAATTATCCTTGGGCAAAACTAAAATTCAGATTTCTTAGCAATGACGTTTCCACTTCAAATTCTTTTTTTTTTTTACTCTCCAATCCTGACAGTTCAGTGTTGTGTATTGCTTTGTCACATTCTCAATGATGAATAGTAATAAAAAAGTAACTTTGACACACAACCGCAGGGATACAAATGTCTTTTGGATGAACATCTAAAGTACTCCGATTTTTAGCTAATGAGTGTTTAAAAAATCTCCTGTCTACTGTGTCTTATAAAGATATGCCTGCAAATTGTATCACGATTCTAGGCACACTTATGACTTAATTTACAACTAGAGGCTCTTACATAATAGTCTGAACAGTCCAAAATCCAGTTAATATGTGATGCACAAGCCATATAAATTACAAAAAAAAAACCTATCTTTATCTTCCCTACATTAGCCAAATCTTCCTTTTTTTGTGTCTCACACCCCTCCCACTCCCAGACACTGCAGCCTACAGTAGTGTGATAGCAGCAACAGTACTGTCAATCCAGAAAGCAGTGGGCAGGAATAGGAACTAATTGACAAGCTTCAGGTTTGTGAATCAGCAGTGACAATATTGATAGGTATGCCCCCTGCATCATTTCTTCATTCCACTGTAGTACAAGCAGGTTTTTTTTTTTTCACAATAGAATAGTACAAGCAGGTTACATTAGAGTGACAACTCTGCTTTGAATTCAGGAGCAGTGCAGCATCATTGCCACAACAGCACAGGAAGCTATATTGGGTGGAATTCACATGAAAGGATCAAGAGGTATTTGTGGGACTTTGTAGGGGGCAGTGGCATACTAAGGGGGGTGCACGGAGTACAATCATTGAGGATATTGTGGCCACCTGCCATTTCTTTTTTTGTGTTGCGTGGCGCATCATGGAGGGGGGTGTTGTCAAGGATCAGGGAATGGGTGGTGTCTGAGAGTTCTGTACTTAGGAGGGGGGGGGGGCATGGGGGGTTGTCTGAACTGAGGGGTCTGTACTGGCGGGTTCAGTACCGATAAATCTGTACAGGGGGAGGGAGTTTGTGCCGAGAAAGTGGGCTGGGAGGGTGGGAGGGGGGATTTGGGAGAGGGGTTTGTGCTGGGGGTCCATATTTACTGTGGCATCTGTACAGGGGGGTTGGCTATGCTGAAGGGTCTGTGCTGGGGGCTCAGTCTTGACTGAGGAGACTGTGGAGGGGGGGGGGGGTCTGTCTGTGCTGGGAGGGGAATCTTTACTGAAGGGTTTGTACTGGAGGTTCTATCTCCTGGGGGGGGGGCATGGGGGGGGGTTGTCTGAACTGAAGGGTCTGTACTGGCGGGTTCAGTACCGATAAATCTGTACGGGGGGAGAGGGAGTTTGTGCCGAGAAAGTGGGCTGGGAGGGGGGATTTGGGAGAGGGGTTTGTGCTGGGGGTCCATATTTACTGCGGCATCTGTACAGGGGGGTTGTCTATGCTGAAGGGTCTGTGCTGGGGGCTCAGTCTTGACTGAGGAAACTGTGGAGGGGGGGGGTCTGTCTGTATTGGGAGGGGAATCTTTACTGAAGGGTTTGCACTGGGGGTTCTATCTCCTGGGGGGTATGCTGGGAGATGGTATTTAGAGATGTAAGGGGAGATCTGTGCTATGGTGGATATGAGCTTCATGGGGGAAATGATTGTACTAGGAAGAGGGGGTATTCTGGTTATACTCTGTAAAGTTGCCCATGCACTACACACTCCTGACCCCTGCACTTTAGACACTGCAGAAAATGTATCAAAACGGGAGAGGTCAAAATCTGGAGCAGTTGTGCATGACAACCATTTTCAAAGCTTAACCGAATAAGCTAAAGACAGAAGCTGATTGGTTGTAATGCACAGCTGCTCCAGATTCTGTCTGCTCCAGTTTTGATAAATTCCCCACTGTGTTTTACATTTCATACTCCTGACCACTGCATTGTAAGTACATTACTACCGAAGTTCTTCTGTAAGGTAGGCTGTGTGTAGAAAAGCATATGTATTGGAACTGTTTTGTTTTATTAAAATGAGTGTGCTGAGGTTTGTAAGCAGGGCTTTTTTTCAGGGGGAACTTGGTGGAACTCAGTTCCACCACCTCTGGCTCAGACCCTTTGGTGCCTGCTCACTACAATCACTTGTAAACACAGAAGTCCGGTTTCTGTGTTTACAAGTGACAGCTCTGCACTCTGTATGTAATCCTGGTGTTTAATGCCCCTTTAAGACCCTCCTAGTGTTTTCGTGAAATTTGACTGAACACACCCACTATTTGATGTGATTTGGAGGGTGTGTGTAGGGGGAGGGGTTTTGTGGGGCCGTGGTTAAGTTCCAGCACCTATTGTTTGAGAAAAAAAGCCCTGTTTGTAAGTGCCTGTTACACTCATGCTTGTGGCAAATATGTGCTGAGTACAGGCATACCCTTTTTGTAGCCTCCCTGGCGGTTTTCCCGAGTGTGGCTCGGGGTTAAAATTCAGGACCATTAGCGGTAACCCCGGGCCACACTCGGGATTACATTGCAGGATCCTGGTGCCTCTTTACTTACCTTGTCCCCGGGATCCTGCGATGTCCCCCGCAGTGTCCGAGGGCTCCGTCCTCCTCCGAAGCCTCTCCTTGCCAGGCTCCGTTCCCTGCGAGCGTCGCGACGCACGGGGGCGGAGCCTGGCGGCAAATTAAAAAAAAAGGTAAAAATCATAACACATACAGTACTGTAATTCTACAGATTACAGTACTGTATGAAATCATTTCATATCCCTTTTGTCCCCAGTGCTTTGGCCCATGTCCTGCATGCAGTTTTATATGATATACACTGTTCTTTCTGCCTGGAAACTGGAGATTGTCCATAGCAACCAAAAAGTGTCCCTTTATGTCAAAAGTGGCTTTAGACCAGCTAGAAAACAGCGATAGTAAATTAGAACACTTGCAGAATTGAGCGATAATGAATTGTGGGGAAATTTATTTTATTACTATTTTTTTAAATTTTTTTTTATTATTTATTTTTATTTATTATATTATAATTTATGTTTTTGTGTTTCAAACTTTATCATACCCGGGATATCTACTAGACTCTGGTTTGGACAGATTTAAGTGTGTTATTGTTAAGATTTACAGACCTACAATATAAAATGCCAAATTTCCATGCAAAATAATTGTACCGCTTTCAGCACCTAAAATCCGAAATAATCATACCGCCAGGGAGGTTAAGTACACAATGGGGTTTATTTACTAAAGCTGGAAAGTGCAAAATCAGGATCACTTCTGCATAGAAACCAATGAGCTTCCAGGTTTTATTACCAAAGCTTAATTGAACAAGCTGGGGTTAGAAGCTCATTGGTTTCTATGCAGAAGTGAGCCTGATTTTGCACTTTCCAGCTTTAGTAAATAAACCCCATTGTGTACTTAAAAGTGGGGTATGCCTGTATGGGGGGGGGGGGCTTATTTAAATATGCCCTTTTAAGCCCCTACGACTGTTACAGCCATTTGACCACACCCAAAATTTGGCACAGTGCTTTATTTTTACAGGCCATTTTTTTTTGGGGGGGGGGGGGACCACAATCTGCCCCAGGTGGCAGATGTGCGTCGCACTCCACTGGTTGGAGAACTAAGAGAGACCTGTAAGTACAGATGCACTTATAATTAAGTGGTGCAGCACATGTTTTTTCTACATGAAAGTTGCCACTATGAAAAGAAAATACCTGCCAGGTGGCAATACTACCTGGCACTATGGATATATCTAGAAATGTAATGGTTAGAAGATCTGACGGTTTTGGTGCCTTCACGAGCCTTGTATACTCTTAGAACAATTCTGGCGACCTTAGTTTAATGTAACAATTGTGAATATTATTGTTGGAGATCCGAACTGCTGTTACAAATCTCAACCCAACACCAAGGCATTGCACCAATGTGCATCTGTAAAACATAAGGCTATTTGCCTTATTCTTGCACTGGGGCTGTGCTGGGCAATGGTATAATAGTTTGATAATGACCAAGTGAAATAAATGTTATCTGGTCCAACAAATTTCAGCCTGATTAGGCTACCCTCGCTGCCTATGGCTGCAGCAGACACTTCCAGCTGGCTGCTTTTTGTGATCTATGTTTAAGTATATTTTCACTTTTGCAGCAAAATTGGGATAACACCCACTTAAAGCAGAACTGCACCCAAAAGGGGAAGTTCCACTTGTTTGACCCCCTTTTCCACTGCCACATTTGGCACTTTTTTGGTGGGAGCGGGTACCTGGTTTCCATCTGGTCAGATGCGATGTGCATCCCCTTCTTCCGCCGCTGCCTTCTGGGACACATAGTTGCATAGTTAGTCTGGTTGAAAAATATACAATTCCATCTATTTCAACCAATAAAAGGAAAAAAAATGTTGACAATCCTATATACACAGTCCTATACCCACGGTAAATCCAGAGGAAGGCAAAAAAAAACAAAACAGCAAAGCATGATCCAATTAGCTCGAGCAGGGCAAAAAATCCTTCCTGATCCCCCGAGAGGCAATTCCCTGGATCAACTTTACCTATAAATGTTAGCATCCATTTATATTACGGTATGTACATTTAGGAAAGAATCCAGGTCTTTTTTAAAGCAATCTACTGTGCCGGACAGAACCAGATCTTGAAGGAGTCTATTCCATATTTTCACAGCTCTTACTGTGAAGAAGCCTTTCCATATTTGGAGCGTAAATCTCTTTTCCGCCAGATGTAAAGAGTGTCCCCTGTCCTTTGTGAGGTCCTTTGTGACTTAACATCAAGTTCACTTTTTGGATGACTTATATATTTATACCTGTTGATCCTATCTCCCCTAATCTCCTCTTCTCAAGAGAGAATAAATACAGTTCCTATAATCTTTCCTCATAGCTGAGCTCCTCTATGCTGTTTGGTTGCTCTTCTCTGCACTTTCTCCAGTTCCTCATATCTTCTCATAAGCCCCACCCCTTATATAATCCACTCACTTTGTCCCCTGTATTCCACCAATAGTGTCAGGAGTATACAGATCCATCACAGGACAGCGTATACAGCCCCAGAATCACAGAACAGGATTATACAGCCTCAGCTTCACAAGACAATGTATACAGCTCAGCCTCACAGATCAGGGTATTTAGCTCAGCCTCACAAATCAGGGTATATAGCTCAGCCTCACAAATCAGGGTATATAGCTCAGCATTACAGATCAGGGTATAGAGCTCAGCATCACAGATCAGGGTATAGAGCTCAACATTACAGATCAGGGTATAGAGCTCAGCATCACAGATCAGGGTATAGAGCTCAACATTACAGATCAGGGTATAGAGCTCAACATTACAGATCAGGATATAGAGCTCAGCATTACAGATCAGGGTATAGAGCTCAGCATTACAGATCATTGTATATAGCTCAGCCTCACAGATCAGGGTATATAGCTCAGCCACACAGATCAGGGTATATAGCTCAGCATTACAGATCAGGGTATATAGCCCAGCATTGCAGATCAGGGTATATAGCTCAGCCTCACAAATCAGGGTATATAGCTTAGCCTCACAGATCAGGATATATAGCTCAGCCTCACAAATCAGGGTATATAGCTCAGCATTACAGATCAGGGTATATAGCTCAGCATTACAGATGAGGGTATATAGCTCAGCATTACAGTTCAGGGTATATAACTCACCCTCACAGACCAGGTTTTATAGCTCAGCATTACAGGTCAAGGTATAAAGCTCAGCATGACTAGAGGATTCATCAAACTTCAGTCCTCAAACTTATAATAAAGACACAAACTGCGACTTACACATTTTAGACTTTCCCCAGGGGACCTAGCTCCTGGGAGAATCACCAACAACCAACTAGGTGGGAGCGCCATACCCTAGATGGGCCCCCAATTATTTAACAATCTGGTTAATCACTATTACAACATTTCTTTTTTTTTTTTATTAGAAAATATGAAACACAAAAACTGCCCCCACCCAGAATATACCATAAACCCAAAATACAGGGCGGGAGGGAAAGTCTACACGTGGGCTGAACTTTCCGGAATGACTACCCATAAACCCTTGCACTAGAACACCCTTGCGGCTCCACCCTGATTATCTGACCCTCACCCACCAATAAGGTAAGCTACGCCCCCTACCACACTGACTACCGAGTCCTTTAACCCTTCTTTGACCTGTTCCTCCCTTAGTCATGACGACCCTCCATCTATTCTCTCTTCTCCAGGTCGCACTTTACAGATCAGAGTATATAGCTCAGCATTACAGATCAGGGTATATAGCTCAGCATTACAGACTAGGGTATATAGCTCAGCATTACAGATCATTGTATATAGCTCAGCCTCACAGATCAGGGTATATAGCTCAGCCTCACAGATCAGGGTATATAGCTCAGCATTACAGATCAGGGTATATAGCTCTGCATTACAGATCAGGTTATATAGCCCAGCATTACAGATCAGGGTATATAGCTCAGCCTCACAAATCAGGGTATATAGCTTAGCCTCACAGATCAGGATATATAGCTCAGCCTCACAAATCAGGGTATATAGCTCAGCATTACAGATCAGGGTATATAGCTCAGCATTACAGATCAGGGTATATAGCTCAGCATTACAGTTCAGGGTATATAACTCACCCTCACAGACCAGGGTATATAGCTCAGCATTACAGGTCAAGGTATAAAGCTCAGCATGACTAGAGGATTCATCAAACTTCAGTCCTCAAACTTATAATAAAGACACAAACTGCGACTTACACATTTTAGACTTTCCCCAGGGGACCTAGCTCCTGGGAGAACCACCAACAACCAACTAGGTGGGAGCGCCATACCCTAGATGGGCCCCCAAATATTTAACAATCTGGTTAATTACTATCACAACATTTCTTTTTTTTTTTTTTATTAGAAAATATGAAACACAAAAACTGCCCCCACCCAGAATATACCATAAACCCAAAATACAGGGCGGGAGGGAAAGTCTACACGTGGGCTGAACTTTCCGGAATGACTACCTATAAACCCTTGCACTAGAACACCCTTGCGGCTCCACCCTGATTATCTGACCCTCACCCACCAATAAGGTAAGCTACGCCCCCTACCACACTGACTACCGAGTCCTTTAACCCTTCTTTGACCTGTTCCTCCCTTAGTCATGACGACCCTCCATCTATTCTCTCTTCTCCGGGTCGCACTTTACAGATCAGAGTATATAGCTCAGCATTACAGATCAGGGTATATAGCTCAGCATTACAGACTAGGGTATATAGCTCAGCATTACAGATCAGGGTATATAACTGAGCATTACAGATCTCAACCTACCAATCCGGCCGAGATTCAGAGAGAAGGCGACTCTCAGGCCATGCCTTCCATACACAGAGCCACAGTGTCACTTCTTGTTTCCCACTGGCACAGAAACCGTAAGTGACACCACGACTCCGCAGAAAGCACCGCCCATGTCCTACGGCGGTGCCAATCACAAACCCCACAACAAGGAGAATAATTTTACAGTGGGAGTGTTCGAGCGCATTGCTTTGCGCCGCAAGGAAAGAACTTATACTGGACTTGGAGCTAAACCAGTAAGTACTTCCTATCATTATACAATTATGCATTCACCCACGGGGCAGTGGACCATATGTACCTTCCTTTCACCCGTACTGTAGTAAGATGAAAGAATTGTAGGAACAGCAGATTGTGATGCTACAGGGCTGATGTATCCTTATATTATACAACACCAGAGTAATGAACAGCAACAGGTAAATGTTACCACAGAGGTTGGAGACATGCAGTGACTTCTGTGAAATCTGTGGTGGATTTTCCCAGGACCTGCACTGGACAGCTGCAGCAACATACAGATCAATAAAGTGTCTGATGAACCCAACGTGCTGTTATATACAATATACTTCAGACAGTCTGAACCCACCAATCCGGCCTAGATAAGGCGCTCCATCCTTGGAGCCACGGTGTCACTTCCGGTTTCCCACTGGCACAGAGAAACCAGAAGTGATGCCGCGGCTCAGAGAAAATAACACAACAGGAAAATGACTGCAATATGGGAATGTTGCGACGCATTGCTTTGCGCCACAAGGGCTCCCAAAAGCAGCCAAATGAAGCATCTCTCCTGCAATCACGTGATTGCATAAACATCACACTAGACCATTCAGAGTATGAACCATTAACCACTACTCTCTGAATACTGTACAATCTTTTAGCCAGTTTTCTATCCATTTACAAGCTATTTTTTCCAAGCCTGTAGACTTTACCTTACACATTAGGCAAGTGTAGAGAACTGTGCCAAATGCTTTTGCAAAATCCAATTATACCAGGTGCACAGCCACTCCTTTGTCTAAGGTTTTACTTACCGCCACAAAAAAAGAAATCATGTTTGTTTGACAACTTCTGTCTTTCATGAATCCATGCTGTCTGTTGCTTAAAATATTTTTTTCCAGCAAGAACTCATCTATGGTGGTCTTTTAATAAACTCTCCAGTATCTTCCCAACTATAGAAGTTACACTAACGGGTCTTTAGTAACTTGGTAAAGACTTTGGTCCCTTTTTTAAATATGGGCACCACAGTGGCCCTACGTCAATCCAGTAGTACTATTATAGTCATTAAAGAGTCCCTAAAAATTGTATACAATGGCTTTGAAATGACAGAGCTCAATTCATTAAGGTTCTGTGGATGGATGCCATCTGATCCATGTGCTTTATTCAACTTTATTCTGTCTAAATATCTCTGGGAGCTAAAAAGCAGGAGGTTTTGGGAGGAATGAGAGAACACTTTGGTTGGTATTTTGAGACCAGGTTAGTGATGTAGCTGGGGGGGGCAGAATTGTGCATAATGAATAAATGGAACCGGCGCCAAAAATAAAACAAAAAGGAAAAAAAGGGGTTGCTGCACTTGAAATTAGTGAAGAGTGAAGACTAATGAAGTATGAATGCTGTGGTAAAGGGCGCTCCCAATGCAATCATTAAAATGCAAGAAGTGATTTATACAAATAGTATGTATACATTCAAAACCGTGTATAAACGTGTATTAGTGAATAGCTTCACTTTAAATTTTAAATTTTTTTGTGCACAAATGTCTAGAAAAATGTATTAATATATTTATGATTGCTCAAAAAAATATATCATGATATCATGAAAAGTTCAAAACAGCTCCAAAATTCTTTCTGGATGATTCCACTCCAACACCATGTGAAAAATAAAATCTGTGTTCCAAATAATATTCGTGACTTTTCACCCAAAGTGACAACAAATTGCGCTCACCAGATGGCCCTGGCCAGCAAGCGACCATAAGACATGAAGTACCTCTTCAAATCCTGGAAACCATTCAACGATCTTTTTTCATTCAATTGTTCACATAGTTACATAGTTACATAGTTACATAGTAGGTGAGGTTGAAAAAAGACACAAGTCCATCAAGTCCAACCTATGTGTGTGATAATGTGTCAGTATTACATTACATATCCCTGTATATTGCGGTCATTCAGGTGATTATCTAATAGTTTCTTGAAGCTATCAATGCTCCCCGCTGAGACCACCGCCTGTGGAAGGGAATTCCACATCCTTACCGTTCTTACAGTAAAGAACCCTCTACGTAGTTTAAGGTTAAACCTCTTTTCTTCTAATTGTAATGAGTGGCCACGAGTCTTATTAAACTCTCTTCTGCGAAAAAGTTTTATCCCTATTGTGGGGTCACCAGTACAGTATTTGTAAATTGAAATCATATCCCCTCTCAAGCGTCTCTTCTCCAGAGAGAATAAGTTCAGTGCTTGTAACCTTTCCTCATAACTAAGATCCTCCAGACCCTTTATTAGCTTTGTTGCCCTTCTTTGTACTCGCTCCATTTCCAGTACGTCCCTCCTGAGGACTGGTGCCCAGAACTGGACAGCATACTCCAGGTGTGGCCGGACCAAAGTCTTGTAGAGCGGGAGAATTATCGTTTTATCTCTGCAGTTGATCCCCCTTTTAATGCATGCCAATATTCTGTTTGCTTTATTAGCAGCAGCTTGGCATTGCATGCCATTGCTGAGCCTATCATCCACTAGGACCCCCAGGTCCTTTTCCATCCTAGATTCCCCCAGAGGTTCTCCCCCCAGTGTATAGATTGCATTCATATTTTTGCCACCCAAATGCATTATTTTACATTTTTCTACATTGAACCTCATTTGCCATGTAGTCGCCCACCCCATTAATTTGTTCAGGTCTTTTTGCAAGATTTCCACATCCTGCAGAGAAGTTATTGCCCTGCTTAGCTTAGTATCGTCTGCAAATACAGAGATTGAACTCTTTATCCCATCCTCCAGGTCGTTTATGAACAAATTAAATAGGATTGGTCCCAGCACAGAACCCTGGGGAACCCCACTACCCACCCCTGACCATTCTGAGTACTCCCCATTTATCACCACCCTCTGAACTCGCCCTTGTAGCCAGTTTTCAATCCATGTACTCACCCTATGGTCCATGCCAATGCACCTTATTTTGTATAGTAAACGTTTATGGGGAACTGTGTCAAATGCTTTTGCAAAATCCAGATACACCACGTCTACGGGCCTTCCTTTATCTAGATGGCAACTCACCTCCTCATAGAAGGTTAATAGATTGGTTTGGCAAGAACGATTCTTCATGAATCCATGCTGATTACTGCTAATGAAATCATTCTTATTACTAAAATCTTGTATATAGTCCCTTATCATCCCCTCCAAGAGTTTACATACTATTGATGTTAGGCTAACTGGTCTGTAATTCCCAGGGATGTTTTTTGGGCCCTTTTTAAATATTGGTGCTACATTGGCTTTTCTCCAATCAGCTGGTACCATTCCAGTCAATAGACTGTCTGTAAATATTAGGAACAACGGTCTGGCAATCACCTGACTGAGTTCCCTAAGTACCCTCGGATGCAAGCCATCTGGTCCCGGTGATTTATTAATGTTAAGTTTCTCAAGTCTAATTTTAATTCCGTCCTCTGTTAACCATGGAGGTGCTTCCTGTGATGTGTCATGAGGATAAACACTGCAGTTTTGGTTACTGAAGCCCCCCGATTCACTTGTGAAGACTGAGGAGAATGTATGGTGAACTTGGTCGAATGAGCCCGGGAACAGCCAGATCAAATCTTTATTGTGTATCCTTGTGTATCCGCAGCGTAACTCTCGCATGTGCAGTAGGAAACCAGCATCGCTGGATTCTTGGACAGGTAAGTGTAGCTGCTGACTTATTTTTTTGGGGGGAGCCTGGAGCTTCTCTTACATGTTCCCATTACCATAACATAACTTAAAAAGGTAACCAGCAATTTTTTTGTTTAAGTGCTTGTATGTCATTGTACATTAATGAGGGATAGCTCACTCGGTGTGGGGACAAAGATGTTATGAGACTGTCCAGAAAATCTTATAATCTGCCATGATACCTTCTCCTTAGAAATATCTAAAATGTAAGAAATGTTATTTTAGGCATGCTGTGTGAATTGGAACACATAACAAACATATCGTGGGATTTTCACGAATTGAGGTGGAGATATGCTTTAAAGGGATCGCAAACCCTAACATACACCTAGTGAAATGATCGGCCTTGGGTAATATACAGAGATGACACAAATCCTCCTACATAAGTTGTACCTGTTAATCTGCAGCCCTCTTTTCTTTACAACCTCCTAAAGCATACAGTTAACACAGCATTTTTGAGATTCCAGAGGCAGGGGGCAGGGATTTAAAGTTGTTGTAAACTCTCCACGACAACTTTGTCCCATGTAAATCAGCATAAAAAACCCTAATGAACGCTGCATGTAGATATCTCCTTACTTGCTTAGTATTGTTGTAATCCTTTTTGTTCTTTAGAATGACTTCACTGAGCATGCCCAGATCTCCCCTGATTTATGGCACACTCTGTGTACTTGTCTGTCTATTATCAGATCTTCCTACAGCACAACACTGATATCCCATGAAACTGCATAATCACTCAGAGCTTCCTACTACACCCCATGTGACCATGTGACATCACATGGAGTGTAAATTTGGACAAAGGACAGCATTACTGCAGCCTTATCAGCTGAAGCTGATAAGACTGGCACAGGCAAACAATAGATAATAGGCACAAGTAAATACTATGAGCAGTGAAGCAGGGTTGCCATAGAAACAATGGATTGAGAAGGAGGCTTGGTAAACAGTACAGGAAGTCCTCAACGTAAGGGCGGAAATACACTCTACTGTGGACTCAGAAAACAATACTTAAGATGGCGCTGCCTTACCCCTGGAAACAAGTTTTTTAAAGTTTCTTTAAACAGTAAGTAATATGCAATTTGGGCTGCATTACAGTGGCTATAGTTTGATAATTACTTATTATAATGCTATTACTTATTATTAATGCTACACACTGCACAGCAAAGAGAACTGAGTGTAACTTGAGACCTGAGTGGAGGGAATGGACGACATCCCCCCTCCCACACACAGTCTCATAGAGAAGCATGTACAGCTGAGGCTCTCAATTACCTGCTGTGTGCTGCGGGGGGGTTCCTGGAATTCTGTGGTGTTGGCATAACCTGTCAGAAGTGACTCAGATAGTAGAGGTAAGAATAATCAGATAGGAACCACATTAAACAATTTAAATTGAGGCTAGTACATACTATAATAAGGGGATATGCTTTATTCATGTTTCATATCAGAGGTTTACAATTTCTTTAAGCTAGACAAGTTGGAAAACTTTGTCCAATGACCAATATTTTCCCTAATTAAAGGAGGTGTTGGGCGTTGCTACCTGTTTTTCTCATCATTTCTCCTTCCTGATTCTTTCACTAAACTCGTGTGCTCAGTTGAGCCCATTGTATGTTTAGGGGATAACCAGACAAAAAAACATGCTTCTTGCCTGGATCTCACCTGCGCTTTCAACTGCCCTTGTGTGTCCATGATCACCTTTATCCTGGCTTTACATCTGAATATTTAATTAAAAAAAAGCGAGTGTGTCTTTTTTGCCCTGCGCACCTTTTTAGCCCCAAGGCTTGGGGATGACGAGAAGGTAGATATTTCAAACTACGTAGATCTAGCCACAGATCATCTTCCTTATTTGTTTTATAAGAACAATGCATGGTATTCACTGGCACAAAACATTCGGTGATATGAATCTATTTCTGCTTATTGGCTGAGCCAATGGCCTCCTTTTATGAGATCAAACATTATAAAACAATGTACCCGTGATAAAAATGAGCATAATGGATGGTGTTACGACTTGACCAATATAATAATAACAAGCTATAAAAAGTACATTAACAAGCTGGAAAGCCATGTGTTCTACTTTTATTTTTATATTCAGCAGAAGTTGGGGCTGGAGGGATGAATAATACATTTCATTTCGTGGTTTGCATTGAGCATATTTGGGTATTGCTGGTAGCTGTTGGCAGTGTGGATTTTCTTAAAGTGACACTGAACGCTGGATTAAAAAAATAAAATGAAGTGTATATTCCTAACTCAAAAAGTCCCTTTTATTGCTCTAAGCCTCCTTCAAATTT
Source organism: Lithobates clamitans (assembly GCA_037952925.1). Classification (NCBI taxonomy): domain Eukaryota; kingdom Metazoa; phylum Chordata; class Amphibia; order Anura; family Ranidae; genus Lithobates; species Lithobates clamitans. The sequence goes on along the minus strand of JBBGZY010001812.1, from coordinate 2,248,711 downwards.
ATTTTCATTGCCGCTGTGATCCGACTACCTGTTATAGGGCGTACACACGGTCGGACTTTGTTCGGACATTCCGACAACAAAATCCTAGGATTTTTTCCGACGGATGTTGGCTCAAACTTGTTTTGTCTACACACGGTCGCACAAAGTTGTCGGAAAATCCGATCATTCTAAACGTGGTGACGTAAAACACGTACGTCGGGACTATAAACGGGGCAGTGGCCAATAGCTTTCATCTCTTTATATATTCTGAGCATGCGTGGCACTTTGTCCGTCGGATTTGTGTACACACGATCGGAATTTCCGACAACGAATTTTGTTGTCGGAAAATTTTATCTCCTGCTCTCCAACTTTGTGTGTCGGAAAATCCGATGGAAAATGTCCGATGGAGCCCACACACGGTCGGAATTTCTGACAACACGCTCCGATCGGACATTTTCCATCGGAAAATCCGACCGTGTGTACGGGGCATTAGAGGGCGGCCACATCCCATGATCCACAGTTCATCGGTGGAGTGATGAACAGACTGTTCATCACTCCAGCGATGAACTGTGGATCATGGGATGTGTACTCTCCCGCTGTCCTCCTGAAGAAGCAGGGGCCCTCTGCAAAACACGTTGAGGGTTTCGGCTTCCTTAGTTTTCACAACACATTGATTCATTATTGGAGGCATAAACTTTGTACTTACCTTGTGTATGGTATATGTATGTGATACATTATTGTAGAAATGTAAAAAACCTAGGAGGAAGCCTGAGATCTCTGCCAAAGAAATTCAGGCAAGATGTTATTTTCAAACTACATTCACCGGCCACTTCATTGGGTACACCTGTTCAATTGCTTTGCTACACAAATTGCTAATCAGCCAACCACATGGCAGCAACTCAATGCATTTAGGCATCTAGACATGGTGAAGACGACTTGATGAAGTTCAAACCGAGTATCAGAATGGGGAAGAAAAGGGATTAGGTGACTTTAAACGTGGCATGGTTGTTAGTGCCAGACAGGCTGGTCTGAGTATTTCAAAAACTGCTGATTTACTTGGATTCTAACACACAATCATCACCAGGGTTTACGGAGAATGGTCATAAAAAGAGAAAATATCCAGTGAGCGGCAGTTGTGTGGAGGAAAATGCCTTGTAGAGGTCAGTGGAGAGTGTGCAGGTTTGAGATGATAGAAAGGTAACAGTAACTCAAATAACCACTCGCTACAACCCAAGGTATGCAGAATACCATCTCTGAGCGCACAACACTTCAAACCTTGAAGCAGATGGGCTACAACAGCAGAAAACCACACAAGGTGCTACTACTGTAAGCTAAGAACAGGAAACTGAGGCTACAATTCGCACAGGCTCATTGGAAAAACGTTGCCTGGATTGAGTCTCCATTTCAGCTGCGACATTCAGATGGTAAGGTCAGAATTTGGTGTAAACAACATAAAAGCATGGATCCATCCTGCCTTGTATCAATGGTTAAGGCTGGTGGTGGTGTAATGGTCTGGGGGATATTTTCTTGACACACTTTCGGCCCCTTAGTACCAACTGAGCATCATTTAAATGTCACGGCCTACCTGAGTATTGTTGTTGACCATGTCCATCCATTTATGACTACAGTGTACCCATCTTCTGATGGCTCCTTCCAGCAGGATAATGCACCATGTCACAAAGCTCAAAACATCTCAAACTGGTTTCTTGAACATGACAATGAGGTCACTGCATTCCAATGGCCTCCACAGTTACCAGATTTCAATCCAATAGAGAGCCTTTGGGATGTGGTGGAACGGGAGATTCACATCATGGATGTGCAGTCCAACAAATCTGCAGCAGCTGCGTGATGCTATCATGTCATTATGGACCAAAATCTCAGAGCAATGTTTCCAACACCTTGTTGAATCTATGCCACTAAGAATTAAGGCAGTCCTGAAGGAAAAAGGCGATCCAACCCGGTACTAGCAAGGTGTACCTAATAAAGTAGCTGGTGAATGTATTAGCTTACACAATGTATGTTAATGTTTTAATAATTGCATTGTTAAATGTAGAATGTTAAATATAATGTGTAGTTTCTGGGAACCAATAAAGTCCTTTTCTAAATAAACAATGCAACAATTCATTAGGATGTGGTGCTCTGCTACAATAGCCCACAAACTTTGTTAAATGCATGCGACTCAGGTCTGTTGGTGAGCACTGATCACTTGAACTGAGGGGTGGGGCTGCTACTCAGCTCTGTAATCCAGTACTGATGACTTGAACTGAAGGGTGTGGCTGCTTCGCAGCTCTGTGGGTCAGTATTGATCACTTGAACCGAAGAGTGTGGCTGATATTTAGCTCTGTGGGTCTGTACTGATCACTTGAATTAAGGGGTGTGGCTGCTACTCAGCTCTGTAGGTCACTACTGATCACTTGAACTGAAGGGTGTGGCTGCTACTCAGCTCTGTGGGTCAGTACTGATCACTTGATCTGAGGGGTGTGGCTGCTACTTAGCTCTGTAGGTCAGTACTGATCACTTGAACTGAAGGGTGTGGTTGATATTTAGCTCTGTGGGTCTGTACTAATCACTTGAACTGAGCTGTGTGGCTGCTACTCAGCTCTGGGGGTCACTACTGATCACTTGAACTGAAGGGTGTGTCTGCTACTCAGCTCTGTTGGTCAGTAGTGATCACTTGAACTGAGGGGTGAGGCTGCTACTCAGCTCTGTAATTCAGTACTGATTACTTGAGCTGAAGGGTGTGGCTGCTTCTCAACTCTGTGGGTCAGTACTGATCACTTGAACTGAAGGGTGTGGCTGCTTCTCAGCTTTGTGGGTCAGTACTGATCACTTGAACCGAACGGTGTGGCTGATATTTAGCTCTGTGGGTCTGTACTGATCACTTGAATTAAGGGGTTTGGCTGCTACTCAGCTCTGTAGGTCACTACTGATCACTTGAACTGAAGGGTGTGGCTGCTACTCAGCTCTGTGGGTCAGTACTAATCACTTGAACTGAGCTGTGTGGCTGCTACTCAGCTCTGTGGGTCAGTACTGATCACTTGATCTGAGGGGTGTGGCTGCTACTCAGCTCTGTGGGTCAGTACTAATCACTTGAACTGAGCTGTGTGGCTGCTACTCAGCTCTGTGGGTCAGTACTGATCACTTGAACTGAAGGGTGTGGCTGCTATTTAGCTCTGTGGGTAAGTACCGATCACTTGAATTGAGGGGTGTGGCTGCTACTCAGCTCTGTTGGTCAGTACTGATCATCTAAATTGAGGGGTGTGGTTGCTACTCAGCTCTGTGGGTCAGTACTGATCATCTAAATTGAGGGGTGTGGTTGCTACTCAGCTCTGTGGGTCAGTACTGATCACCTAAATTTAGGGGTGTGGTTGCTACTTAGCTCTGAGGGTCGGTACTGATCACTTGAACTGAAGGGTGTGGCTGCTACTCTGCTCTGTTGGTCCACACTAAGCAATGCAGTGTGAGGGGTGGAAGAGGAGAAAAAAGCAATTTTCACCAAAAATCAATCACATATCGCAAAATGCAAAACTATAAAAGAGACAAAACGGTTTAAAACTTCAATTGGGCTTTAAGATGTTGCAGTGTCTTTTTCAATTCAAAACTATGAATTAATCAGTATCCAGTGAAATTGTCCATCGTGTATCTGGCTGTATGACTGTAGTAAGGATAGCAGACTCTAATGCCCCTGAACACACAGTCAGAATTTCTGACAGAAAAAGTCACATGGGAGCTTTTGGTCAGATATTCCAACTGTGTGTATGCCCCATCGGACTTTTTCTGTCGGCATTTCCGACGGATTTAGATAGAGAACATGTTCTAAATTTTTCCGTTGGAAATGCCGACAGAGGTTATCCTGTTGGCAAGTCTGACCATGTGTACACGGCATAAGTTAAAAGAGCAAGGACTATAAATGCTCAGTGTTCTTTATAAAGCCTTGTTCACATGGGGGTATCAATACATACAATGTATACACAAAAAAGTATATATCCCCCAGTGACCAAAATAATACAAAAATTCCACGTGCAAAAGGAAAGTCCTCTTTACATGTTTTCATACACTCTTATATACGTGGTGAGCATCCGTCACCCATAAAGGACATGTTCAATCATGAAGCCACCACCCCTTATGGAAAGAGTACAGGCTTACTGACTATATATTACCTTCTAATTAAAGAGAAGTCAACAGAGCTTGAAATTGAACACCTAGATTTAGATCATCATAGAGCTTTAGATCATCATAGAGCGTTTCCAAAGGCTCTCCCCACTGGGAGATGGTTATATATTGGTTCTCAACATCACCCCATAAAGTTTCTTGTAAGAACATGAAAAGAAATGCTTCGATAATGTCTCTCCGCCCATGATGCTGTTTGTATCTTGCCAGCGAGGAATGCAATATAGCGCTTTGATGACTTATTTAACCACTTCCGGACTGGCGCACACCTATATACGTCCTTACTTTGAAGGGGGATATCGTTATGTCAGCAGCTAGCTGCCATAACCCTGGTATACTCGTGTTCGGCCGGCGGTCCAGTCCCTGGCAGATTCGCCGCGAGATCACTTTTATCGGCGGCGGAAGAGGACCCCCCCTCCCGTTCCGGTGCCCTCTGCCGCTTACCGGATCGGCAGCAGCGGAGGCAATTGGATCTTCACTCTGGCTGGGCATGGGGACGAGTGCCCTCCATAACAATGCAGGGCGAAAGCAAAGTCAAAACGTCACTTCTGCCCACATCTCTTAAAGGGCCAATTTTTACATTTTTTTCTTTTTAAATGACAATTTTGTATTTATTTTTTTATTGCATTTTAGTGTAAATATGAGATCTGAGGTCTTTTTGACCCCAGATCTCATATTTAAGAGGTCATGCTTTTTTTCTATTACAAGGGATGTTTACATTCCTTGTAATAGGAATAAAAGTGACACATTTTTTTTTTTTAAACAGTGTAAAAATAAAAATAAAAGGTAAATTAAATTAAAAAAAATATATATATATTTTTAAACGCGCCCTGTCCTGCCGAGCTCGCGTGCAGAAGCCGCATATGAAAACAGTGTTCAAACTACACATGTGAGGTATCACCGCGAGCTAGCCCTAGACCTTCTCTGTAACTTAAAACATACAAACTGTAGAATTTTTTAAATGTCGCCTATGGAGATTTTTAAGTGTAAAAGTTTGTTGCCATTCCACGAGCGGGCGCAATTTCCCACCTCACCTTCCAGGATAGCTACTTGAGAGATGATTGGCTCCACCCTCTACAGGAAACACAAATCAGATACAATTCAAAAGGCCCCTCCCTTTCCTCTGACCCTCAGTTGTTTTGTGTTTCCAGACCCTCCAGGAGCACCAACATGTTTTTTGTTTTCTTAGGTCTGGTAACTGTGGTTGGTGGACCCCCCTTCTCTAGTATCATCCAGGACTAGTTGTGGCCAAGTTCTGGGTGATAGTCTGTACTTCTACCAGAAGGGTTCCCTTTTTTTGGGGGGTTTCTTGCCTACCTGGTGGTGTAAGTCAGTGGTCATCAACCCTGTCCTCAGGGCCCACCAACAGGCCAGGTTTGCAAGATAACTGAAAAAACATCACACGTGATATCATTTTCTGCTCAGTGATTGCAGTATTCTAGTCTGCATCTCCCCAAGATAATACATAAAACCTGGCCTGTTAGTGGGCCCTGAGGACAGGGTTGATGACCACTGGTGTAAGTGGTGGCAACTCCCTTCCATTTTTTTCCCCAACTCTGGCTATGTGGATCTGTGTCCTCCTCGTGCTTCACTGTGGTGTACCAAGATGTCGTCGGAGGACTTCCAGGGATGCAGCAAGATGGCGCCGGAACCAGAAGTCACATGACGCACTTCTGGGCGCCCTTTTATTCTTAAGGTGCACGGCGTGGATACACTGAGGACATGCTGCTTGGGGAACAGTTTGCTGAACGCCGGACAGGTGCATTTAGCGGTACAGCAGTAGTTTGTCTCTACGGCCGATCTCCACTTGCTTCATGGAGCTTGAGGACAGGTCTGAGGATGGAGTGCCCACTCGGATTGAACCAGCGGCAGCATCCTGGTCCCATACTACCCCCAAGGTAAGCCCTTGTCTGTAGATAGTTATTTCTACAGCAGGGTTTTTTTGTATGGAACTTTTTTGTTTATAGTTCTTGTTTCTGCTTTTTTCTAGGCTAAACCAGTGAAGTAGAAATGTGGGAACTGTAGGGCCAGGCTTTCTGATAGTTATAAAAGAATATTTTGTGAGGATTGTGTCCCATCCAAAGCTAGTTCAGAGACTTCCTCTTTTAAGGAGTTAATGTCTTCTATGAAGGAGGTAGTGGACTCCTTTCGGTCCCTTAATGACAGGGCAACTGGTCTAGGGTCTTCCTCGTTTAGGCCCATAGCTCAAGAGCCTTCAGCCTCGGCTAGATCCCTTCCTCTGTTAGTGTCTGAGACCGTTAGTTCTCGCAATACTTCCGATCTGGAAGAAGGTGAGAATCCAGTTTCTTCATCTGATGAGGAATCTGCATCAGAGGAGGATACGGGTAGCTCATCTAAGTATCTTTTTTCAGTTGAAGATATTGATGAACTACTAAAGTCAATATATACCTCGGAGCAGATTGAGATGCCACAGCAGGCCCAATCTGTACAGGATAAAATGTATAGGGGTCTACAGGGATGGAAATCGAGAGCCCTTCCAGTACACCAGTCACTTAAAGACATAATTCTTTCTGAGTGGAGAGAACCTGAAAAAAGGCTGTTCCAGTCTAGGGGACACAAAAGAAGGTTTCCTTTTCAGTCTGAGTTCGAGGAGGTTTTCTTTAAGTGCCCTAGATTAGATGCCCCTATGTCGCAGGTGTCCAAGAGGTCAGATCTTTCTTTTGAAGACTCTGGGGCCCTCAAGGATCAAATGGATAGAAAGGCTGACTCATTGCTACGTAAGGCCTGGGATGCTTCAGCTTTTTCTTTAGGTGCGGCGGTAGCATCCACCTGTGTGGCTAGGAATTTAGACGTATGGATTCAGCATCTGGATGATCTTCTTTCATCCAACACCCCCAAAGAAGAGATTAGGGAATCTCTCCCACTCATTGTCAAGTCAGTTGCCTTTTTGGCTGATGCAGCAGCAGATTCCGTAAAATCTGCAGCCAGGACTTCTGCTCTCATTAATTCAGCTAGGCGAGCTATCTGGCTTAAATCTTGGTAAGGTGATCTTGCCTCCAAGAATAAGTTCTGCGGCATTCCCTTTTAAGGCAAGCTCTTATTCGGTTCCTCCTTAGTGGAGGTCCTAGCTCGTTCCTCTGAGAAGAGTAAACGTTTCCCTTCTTCCCAAAGCAGTAAACCCCAGAATAAGAGGCCTTTTCATGGCTTCCAAAACAAGACTAATTTTAAGGCCAACAGGCAAAAGGCAAAGAAGAAATGGTCTCTTAACAAAGACAAGCAAAAAGCGGGGACTCCTTCAGCCCCTTCCAAAAATCCCCAGTGATGCCAGGGTAGGGGTAGGGGGAAGGTTGTCTCAATTCATCAAGGAATGGGCAGAGATTTCCGACAATTCCTTTATTCTTCAAGCATTGGAAAGGGGTTACAGGTTGGAATTCAAAAGTCTTCCCCCCCCCAGAGATTTTTTCTTACCCACCTGCCGAGGGACCAAAAGAGTTAGCAAGCCATGATAAATCTGATTCCTGTGTGGGAAACAGAGGGAGTTATTTCTCCTGTTCCGGAAATTCAAAAATTCCGGGGATTTTATTCTCACATCTTTCACGTCTTTCTGGTCAAGAAAGCTTCCGGCGGCTTTCGTATGGTCATCAATTTAGGCGTCCTGAACAAATACATAGTCTACAGACATTTCCGGATGGAGAACATTTATTCTGGAAAGAATCTGTTGTTGCCAGGGGTCTTCATGATTACCCTGGATCTTCAGGATGCTTATCTTCATGTACCAATCTGCCAGAGTCACCAAAGGTTCCTCAGGTTTGCGGTTCTCATGGAAAACAAGCCAAGTCACTGGCAGTTCAATGCCCTTCCTTTTGGTCTCTCAGCAGCTCCCAGAATTTTTACCAAAATCATGGCCAAAGTCATGGCCTTTTTTCGGTTTCAAACTGTGTCGATCGTCCCATATCTGGATGATTTTTTAAACTTTGCTTGAAACAAGGAGTCCCTGGTTCGGGATCTGCAGTTGGTTTTACGGACCTTTCAGAAATTGGGGTGGAAAGTCAACCAGTGAAAGTCTTGTCTGGTGCCCTCCCAGAACATACTTTTCCTGGGTTATCTAATAGACTCTGTTGTCCAAAGGATTTTGAAAATTCTTCTCTCCGTGCAGGCCTTCAAGTTGCTCCCTCAGACCTCCCTTTGGCGGATCATGCAGTTGCTAGGGCTGATGACTGCAGCCATTCCAGGGGTGCCTTGGGCCCAATTGCACTCCAGACCCCTTCAGGCATTTCTTTTACTACGTTGGGATCGCAGGAAGAATTCTCTAGATCAGCTGGTGCAGCTGCCAAGACAGGATTTTCTCGATCTCTCCTGATGGGAGCAGCAAGAACATCTGCAGGGAGGGAAGGATTGGGCACAACATTCCCCGGTAAAAATGACCACAGACGCCAGTTTGTGGGGCTGGGGTGCTCACTCACAGGACTGGCAGGCCCAGGGAGCCTGGTTGCCAGAGGAGGCAGGCCGCTCCTCAAATTTTAGAGAGCTTCTAGCTGTGGGGAAAGCCCTTGTGTCTCTGGAAAGGTGGGTCTATTCAAGAGACCTATTCATTTTCTCAGACAATGCCACAACTGTGGTGTACCTAAACAAGCAAGGGGGCACTCGTTCAAAGTCACTTCTAACGTTAACACAGCAGATTCTGTCCTAGGCGGAGATCAATGTCACTTCAGTCAGGGCAGTCCACATCAGGGGGTCAGAGAATGTGCTGGCGGACTATTTGAACAGGGTGAGCATCAGTTCCAGCGGGTGGGAACTACATCAAGGCACATTCCGGGAGGTTGTGCTAAGATGGGGTCTTCCCACAGTGGATCTTTTCGCCTCCAGTCTCAACAGAAAACTGCCGGCGTTCTCACTGGAGAGAGAGACGGGGTCCTTGGAGACGGATACTCTCTCCTACCCGTGGGATTTCACTCTGGCCTACGCCTTCTCTCCTTTTCCCCTCTTATCTCTAGTAGTTCGGAAAATTATTCAGGACCGGGCAGAAGTTGTTCTAATTGCCCCTTGGTGGCCCAGGAGAAGTTGGTTTTCCACTCTGAAGGCTCTCTCTGTGGATCCTCATTGGCCCCTACCAGATCGGAAGGATCTGCTCCATCATAGACTGGTGTTGCATCCAAACCCTCAGACCTTCAATTGGACGACCTGGAGGCTGAGCGGCGCATCCTACAGTTGAGGGGGGGTTGTTCAGAGAAGGTTATTCAAACTATCCTGGAAAGCTGTAAGTTAGTCACAAGAAGAATCTATGGGAAAGTTTGGAAAACTTTTGTTTCCTGGCAAAAGGAAAACCGGTTTAGATTCTTTTTCCACTCCCTGTATATTGGATTTTTTGAAGGGGGGAGTGGAAAAGGGACTCTCTGTCAGCACCCTTAGGGTTCAGATTGCTGCCCTATCTTTGTTTACAGAGAGAAGACTAGTGGAGGATCCTTTAGTCAGGAGGTTCCTTTCAGCCAGATCTAGACATGCTCCCAAAGTCATCCAACATATTCCTCCCTGGGATCTGTCGTTAGTGTTAAATGCGCTTACAAGGGCTCCTTTTGAGCCTTTGCATGAGGCTTCTCTGAAATGTATTTCTTTGAAGATTTCCTTCCTTTTAGCTATTACGTCAGGGAGAAGGATTTCTGTTCTAGAGTCTCTTTCCTGTAAAGACCCCTTCCTGAGGATTCTAGAGGACAGGGTAGTGATTAGGCCTGATCCTTTCTATTTTACCCAAAGTTTCTTCCAACTTTCATAGGTCCCAGGAGGTAGTTCTTCCTAGTTTCTGCACCTCTCCCAAGAATGCGGGAGAGGAAAGGTTTAGCCTTTTAGACGTGAAGAGATGTCTACTGCTTTATCTAGAAAAGTCCAGTAGTTTTAGGAGTTCATCCCAACTGTTGGTATTGTTCAGTGGCCCCAAGAAGGGTTCCAAAGCATCAAAAAAAGTTCTATTGCTAGGTAAATTAAGGAAGCTATTTGTGAGGCATACAAAGCGTCAGGTTGCACCCCTCCTTCTAGAATTAGGGCTCATTCAACAAAATCCATGGCCATGTCATGGGCAGAAAGAGCGGGGGCTTCATGGGAAAACATTTCTTAAGCTGCTATCCGATCCTCCTCTTATGCATTTGTCAAACATTATAGAGTACAGACAGGACCTCTCCTTTGGTAGGAAAGTGCTTCAGACTGTCGTCCCTCCCTAAGGTATAGACTCTTGCTTATCCTCTCAAGTAGCTGTCCTGGAAGGTGAGGGGGGAAAACCCCCGTTAGACTTACCAGTAACAGTATTTCCAGGAACCTTCCAGGACAGTGTCTATATTCCCACCCTATTCTGTTTTTTCACTGGTTGACCTTGTTTACCTGGTGGTGGTGTTTTTTTTATATGAGTTTCTGTTTTTTTCCTCTGCTGAGTGCAGTTTTGGTGAAGGTGATAGTTTACATGATCCTCTAAACAACTGAGGGTCAGGGGAAAGGGAGTGGCTCTTTGAATTGTATCTTATTTGTGTTTCCTGTAGAAGGTGGAGCCAATCATCTCTCAAGTAGCTGTCCTGGAAGGTTCCTGGAAATACCGTTACCGGTAGGTCTAACGGGGGTTTTTGAAGCTTGACATGTTGGGTATCAATTTACTCGACAAAACATTATCTTTCAAAATATAAAAAAAATTGGGCTAACTTTACTGTTGTCTTATTTTTTAATTCAAAAAAGTGTATTTTTTACCAAAAAAAGTGCGCTTGTAAGACCGATGCGCAAATACGGTGTCACCGAAAGTATTGCAGCGACCGCCATTTTATTCTCTAGGGTGTTAGAAAATAAATGTATAATGTTTGGGGGTTCTAAGTAATTTTCTAGCAAAAAAAAATGTTTTTAACTTGTAAACAACACATCTCAAAAAGAGGCTTGGTTCTTAAGTGGTTAATGTAAATGTGTTTTCTTAATCTTTAATAAACTTACCAGAAAGGTTTTACACTATCGGAGCATTTTTTTATGTTCTTACGAGAAGCTTTATGGGGTGATTCTGGATTGAGAACCTGCGACTGTGACATTAATACCCCCGTGTGAAAGAACTCCAGCACGCCCCTAAAGTACTGTGGTATATGCCAGTGCAATCAAATTTGGCAAAATTAAATATAAACTGTATACATACAGGCAAGTCATCAAAAAGTAAAGGATATTAGTACTCTGAGTAACAAAGAATTACCGTACTTTTATTCCTTTCTGTTAATGCTGCATCATGGGTTATAAAATTTGAATTGTTTTTCTCTGTTTAGGTGATACATACTTATTATTTAGTGTGGAATGGTATTATATACTCCCACTTGTTCAGTGACTGCATGATTAAGCTTATATTTCTTTTGTCCTCATTAGAAAGATGTTTTATAAATGTTACTTCTGTCTCTAAGTCATAATGAACAAACAAGTAAGGTTGTTTTTTTCCAGTTGCAAGCAATCAGGTTTCACTTTTTATTTCCATGGATGTTAAAGACCAACTGAACTTTCAATTTATATTGGCTAAATGACTAAATACAGTAAATATAAGTCAGTCACACTGGTGCTCCGTGCGATGTTTGTGTCATGCAAATTCAAATTTGCATTGCATTTGGAACAAAGTCATGCAGGACCCTTTTTTTGGTCCGCACCAGAATGGGTGGTGCGATCCGATTCATGTCTGAACTGACAATTTGCACTGCGATATGCAAACCGATCTGGGGGTCTCATTAACTTTGTATTGACAGTCCCAGCGGTTTGCATATGGCAGTTTGAACCCCTGTGCGATTCAGCTGCGATGCGAGAACCCGCACTGGATTCACAGGGTTCTCACCAGTATGAACCAAGCCTCAAGGTGTTTTAAAACAGACCGTGTGCCAAGTCTTTTTTTTTTTGTTTTGTTTTTTTTTAGAAAGCAGCCATTGCCTGGTTACAGAAGCACGTGCCCTGCCAGCGGCTGCAGAGAAGGACAATTGCTCTCTGTGGGGAAGCAGTAGTCTGTCTGTCTCTTCTGCTTAAAAAAAAAAAAAAAAACCTTCCCCTCTCTCCTAGGAACTTTTAAAGGATAAATTCACCCCCGACTGTCCCCCTGTGTCCTCCTCCGGCCTCCCTGTGGCCTCCTGTGTCATCCTATGCCCCCCCGTGTCATCCTACGCCCCCCGTGTCATCCTCCGCCCCCCCGTGTCATCCTCCGCCCCCCTGTGTCATCCTCCGCCCCCCTGTGTCATCCTCCGCCCCCCCGTGTCATCCTCCGGCCTCCCTATGTCATCCTCCTGCCCCCCTGTGTCATCCTCTGGTCCCCCTGTGTCATCCTCTGGCCCCCCTGTGTTATCCCCCAGCCCCCCTGTGTCCTCCTCTGGCCCCCTGTGTCCTCCTCTGGCCCCCTGTGTCCTCTGGCTCACCCTGTGTCATTTACCGACCCCTTCTTTTTCTGAATGAGCAGAGTCAGTGATCACAAAAAAAATAAAATAATAATAAAATAAAAATAAAGAACTACTGACACCATCCACTGCCCTACTGACACCATCCTGCACATACTACCCACCGCCGTACACGCTACACACCTCTCCCTGCATATACTACCCACCGCCATACACTGTGCACACCTCTCCCTGCACAAACTACCCTCCACCATACACTCTGCACACCTCTCCCTGCACATACTACCCACTGCCATATACTCTGCACACCTCTCCCTGCACATACTACCCACCGCCATACACTCTGCACACCTCTCCCTGCACATACTACCCCCCACCGCCATACACTCTGCACACCTCTCCCTGCACATACTACCCACTGCCATACACTCTGCACACCTCTCCCTGCATATAGTACCCACCGCCATACACTGTGCACACCTCTCCCTGCACAAACTACCCTCCACCATACACTCTGCACACCTCTCCCTGCACATACTACCCACTGCCATATACTCTGCACACCTCTCCCTGCACATACTACCCACCGCCATACACTCTGCACACCTCTCCCTGCACATACTACCCCCCACCGCCATACACTCTGCACACCTCTCCCTGCACATACTACCCACTGCCATACACTCTGCACACCTCTCCCTGCACATACTACCCACTGCCATACACTCTGCACTCCTCTCCTGCACATACTTCTGCCTCCATACACACCATACTCCTCTTCTGTACATACTACCCACCTCCATACACTCTGCACTCCTCTCCTGCACATACTACCCACCGCCGTAAACTCCGCACTCCTCACTTTGCAGGTACTACCCATCTCCATATACTCCGCACTCCTCTTTTGCACATGCTACCCACCACCATACACTCCGAACTCCTCTTCTGCACATACTACCCACCACCATACATTCTGCACTCCTCTCCTGCACATAATATATTGCCCACAGCCGTACACTTTGCACTCCTCACCTGCACATACTTCCCACTGCCATACACCCCATACTTCTCTCCTGCACATAGTACCCACTGCCATACACTCCACACCCCTCTCCTGAACATACTACCCACCTCCATACACTCCACACCCCTCTCCTGCACATACTACCCAACTCCATACACTTTGCACTCCTTTCCTGCACATACTACCCACCTCCATACACTCCGCACTCCTCTCCTGCACATACTACCCACCTCCATACACTCCGCACTCCTCTCCTGCACATACTACCCACCTCCATACACTCCGCACTCCTCTCCTGCATATACTACCCACTACAGTACACTTTGCAATGAACATTGCTACATTCTGTACTGTATATGTAAATCCTCTTAGACTCTATTTAACCACACCCATTAAGCCACGTCCACTATTTAGTGTAATTTAAACCATGCCCACTTGTCACCACAGTGTGCTATGTTTGCCACATTTATTTATTGATGCCTAGGGCCCACTTTTGATCTTGCACATGGGCCAATGATTTCATGAAATGCCCCTGCCATGCAGGTCTCCTGCAGACTGTCAGTGTAAGCTGTCTGCCCATATATCACACGGGAAGGCAGGTTCACACTGAAAGAAAAAATCAATGAACTACCACAGTGCTGAACAGCACCGTGGCAGTTCATTAAGAACTACAAGCCAACAAAGGATGTTGAGATTTGTTGTTTTTTTCATACACAGAGCACGGAATGAATGAAGCGGCCATTAAAAAGTGACAGCTAGTACAGGGAACATCTCCCTGTACCGCTGTCATAGGGACTAAGAGCAGCGGGGGGCGGCTGCAGCACTGGGAACATGTTACATGTTCCACCCTAAAAACTGGTGGAACATGTAACATGTTCCCAAAGGTGAACTTATCCTTTAAATAATGTACACTGCCTGTGATAAATGCGAAGTGCAATGTAGAACCTGGTTCATTCTCAGCATCAGTCAGATACTGGGAAAACACCCAGGTACTGAAGTCGATGTAGCTCCTGCTCAGGAGTTGCTTTATGGTGGCCATATACTCTTCGTATTTTTTATCCAATGGATGTATGATTCAATCACAACGGCTGAATCTGCAAACAACTGAATAACTTCCCTTCTGATCCATTTAGACTCAATTTAGATTGGATTTGATCAAACTGAATCTATAAGCAAGAGTGGAAAATTATCAATCATTTTAATTTGAATGGCAGCAATGAGATACTTTGTTCATAAATATGACTTTATTTTGATCAGTCAGATTATAAAATTACATGATGGAAACAGGGATACGATCGATCGTAAATTATGGTCATATCTTAGCAATCAAACAAACCACTTCACCGTGGGTGGCTTATGAGGTAAATGGCTTGTTGACTATAGATCAATTACTCCTATCAGAGGAGATTAATCAGAAAAAGAAAGCAATCATTTATCGAAGTGTGTATAGCCACCATTAGAAATGGCCATCCAGAGGGTGAAGATTGGTGATATGTTGGGAGAAAAAATTGCCAGCAAACGCTTTGACCTGTTGGATTTGAAAATAGTATAGTATAATTCCAAACTAAACTCTCTCAAACAACATTAACTATTGTTAATGCTTATGCTGCTAACATTAGTAAATAGATAGGAAGACATATTATATTTACTTGCTTTAACCACTTACCAACCAGCTGCCGCAGTTGTACTGCGGCAGAATGGCTCGGATGGGCGAAACAACGTTATGTAACGTTGCTTTGCCCTGTGGCCACTAAGGGCGCGCCGATGTGAGTGCCCGGTGGTCGCGACCACCGCTGGGCTCCCGTGATCACCACCAGGCTCCCGCAATCGCTTGGGGCACACGGAGAACCGGGATCTGTGTGTGTGTAAACACACAGTTTCCGGTTCTCCAAGGGGAGAAGTGACAGATCGTCCGTTCATACAGAGTATGATCAGCGATCTATCTCTTCCCCTACATAGTCCACTCCCCCCTTCAGTTAGAACACACACTAGGGAACACATTAACCCCTTGATCCCCCCCTAGTGTTAACCCCTTCCCTTCTAGTGACATTTTTACAGTAATCAATGCATTTTCATAGCACTGATCGCTGTAAAAATGCCAATGGTCCCAAAAATGTGTCAAAATTGTCTAACATGTCCGCCATAATGTCGCAGTCCCGATAAAAATCGCTGATTGCCGCCATTAATAGTAAAAAAAAATGAATACGCTTACTGCGATTTTTATTTTTTTTTACCAAAAAATATGTAGAAGAATACATATCGGCCTAAACTGAGGAAAAAAAATATTTTTTTAATATATTTTTGGGGGATATTTATTATAGCAAAAAGTAAAAAATATTGCGTTTTTTTTTTTTTTTTGACGCTCTTTTTTTGTTTATAGCACAAACAATAAAAACCGCAGAGGTGATTAAATACCACCAAAAGAAAGCTCTATTTGTGGGAAAAAAAGGACGTCAATTTTGTTTGGGTGCAACATCGCACGACCGCGCAATTGTCAGTTAAAGCAACGCAGTGCCGAATTCGCAAAAAGTGCTCTGGTCAGGAAGGGGGAAAAATCTTCCTGGGCTGAAGTGGTTAAACTTTTTTTTTTTTTTAATTTCTCAGTTGCTTCCTAGTTTCTAAAGCTCTCAAGAAAGCTCTATTTGTGGGAAAAAAAAGGACATCGATTTTATTTGGGTACAATGTCGCACGACCGCGCAATGGTCGGTAAAGCAACGCAGTGCCCTATCGCAAAAAATGGCTTGGTCAGATAAATCCTCCGGCGGCCAAGTGGTTAAGCACATCCTCCTGCCTACATGCCTGCGCTAAGGGCAGATGGATTCAAGGAAGCAAATGCTACATGAATCATCTGCCCTTACTCAAGATGGCCACAGCCGGAAATGCTAGGGAGGTTTTTTCAAAGTGATTTCTCAACAAAATAAGGCGTAGTGACATGCATGAATGGGTAAGTTTGCTTTGAATATCAAATATGAATTAAATAGCATTTTCAGTTTGTAGCGCTCAGGTACAGTTATTTTCGCTATAAGAAATTGGGGTTAGATTCTTGAAATCCTTTCCAAGTGCAGAAACTGGACTGTGGTGGCTGCAATACTCAGATTCTAAGGTTGCTCTCTCTTCTCTTTTATCAGGGCTAGCCGTGGATGGAATCCAATATAAGCTCTTTACTTCTCTTAATGCTTCATGTCTCATCCTGTGATTTGTAGATTTAGTGTTGTTCATTTATACACTCCCTTTTTGTATTTTCTTGCACCGCATTTCACCCTTAGCATACTTGGCTGCCGATATCTTACCTGGGAATTGCAATGTTTGTCCCGTATTGTTCTACACGTAGCTACAAGAGATACAAGTGTTAAGTGTGACTCCATGTTATTTAGCCTCTGTGTGCATATATTACATCATGAACAGAACAAAGCAGCTTTTTTAATACACCTAATCCTACAAAATCCCTGACTTTATGCATGTGTACGAAGTGTGCAAGTGTAAAGCCGCGTACACACGGTCGGACTTTTCGTCTACAAAAGTCCAACGGACGCTGACGGACTAAAGCTGGCTGGTAATCCGATCGTGTGTGGGCTTCTCCGGACTTTCAACTGACTTTTTTTGCCTCAAATCCGACGTACTTTAGATTTGAAACATGCTTCAAATCTTTCCGACGGACTCGAGTACGGTCGAAAAATCCGCTCGTCTGTATGCTAGTCCGACGGACAAAAACCCACGCTAGGGCAGCTATTGGCTACTGGCTATCAACTTCCTTATTTTAGTCCGGTGTACGTCATCACGTAAGAATTCGACGGACTTTTGTGTGATCGTGTGTAGGCAAGTCTGTTCGTTAGAAAGTCCGCCGCAAGTCCGTCGAAAGTCCGCCGCAAGTCCGTCGAAAGTCTGTCGGACAGGCTGTCGGACTTTTGTAGACGAAAAGTCCGACCGTGTGTACGCGGCATAAGAATTGATGCTGGTTCAAAGCCAAAGGGTAGTCACACCAAATATTGATTTGACTTAGATTCTACTTCTGATTGCACACTTTGCATTTAGTAAATTGATAAAAAAAAGAAATATATTAAAATATATATTTTTGAAAGCATTCTTACTTTACAGCATTTCTTCACACCTGTACAAAACTTCTGCACAGTACTGTGTGTATGTAAAGTACGTTGAAAAAGTATTCATACCCCATTGAAATTTTCCGCATTTTGTCATGTTACATCCAAAAACGTAAATGTATTTTATTGGGATTTTATGTGATAGACCAACACAAAGTGGCACATAATTGTATAGCGGAAGGAAAATGATAAATGGTTTTCAATTTTTTTTATAAATAAATATCTGCTAAGTGTGGCGTACATTTGTATTCCGCCCCCCTGTATTCAGTCAATACTTTGTAGAACCACCTTTCGCTGCAATTACAGCTGTAATGCCGCGTACACACGGTCGGACTTTTCAGCTACAAAAGTCCGACAGCCTGTCCGACATACTTCCAGCGGACTTTCGGCAGACTTGCGGCGGACTTGTGGCAGACTTTCTAACGAACGGACTTGCCTACACACGACCACACAAAAGTCCGACGGATTCGTACGTGATGACGTACACCAGACTAAAATAAGGAAGTTCACAGCCAGTAGCCAATAGCTGCCCTAGCGTGGGTTTTTGTCCGTCGGACTAGCACACAGACGAGCGGATTTCGGGGTCCGTCGTAGTTACGACGTAAAGATTTGAAGCATGTTTCAAATCTAAAGTACGTCGGATTTGAGGCTAAAAAAGTACGTTGAAAGTCCGGAGAAGCCCACACACGATCGGATTACCAGCCAGCTTTAGTCCGTCAGCGTCCGTTGGACTTTTGTAGACGAAAAGTCCGACCGTGTGTACGCGGCATAAGTCTTTTTGGGGATGTCTCTACCAGCTTTGCACATCTAGAGAGTGACATTTTTTTCCATTCTTCTTTGCAAAATAGCTCAAATTCTGTCAGATTGGATGGAGAGCGTCTGTGAACAGCAGTTTTCAAGTCTTGCCACAGATTTCCAATTGGATTTTGGTCTGAACTTTGACTGGGCCATTCTAATGCCCCGTACACACAGTCGGATTTTCCGATGGAAAATGTCCGATCGGAGCGTATTGTCAGAAATTCCTACCGTGTGTGGGCTCCATCGGACATTTTCCATCAGATTGAATGATCGGATTTTCCGACAACTTTGTGTGACCATGTGTATGCAAGACAAGTTTGAGCCAACATCCGTCGGAAAAAATCCTAGGATTTTGTTGTCGGAATGTCCGAACAAAGTCCGACCGTGTGTACGGGGCATAACACATGAAATGCTTTGATCCAACCCATTCCATTGTAGCTCTGGCTGTATGTTTAGGGTCGTTGTCCTGCTGGAAGGTGAATCTCCGCCCCAGTCTCAAGTCTTTTGCAGACTCTGACAGGTTTTCTTTTAAGATTGCCTTGTATTTGGCTCCATCCATCTTCCCATCAACTCTGATCAGCTTCCCTGTCCCTGCTGAAGAAAAGTATCCCCACAACATAATGCTCCCACCACCATATTTTACGGTTGGGATAGTGTGTTCAGGGTGATGTGCAGTGTTAGTTTTCCACCACACATCGCGTTTTGCTTTTAGGCCAAAAAGTTCAGTTTTGGTCTCATCTGACCAGAGCACATTCTTCCACATGGCTTCTCACAAACGAGACTACTTATGGCTTTCTTTAAACATTGGCTTTCTTCTTGCCACTCTTCCATAAAGTCCAGATTTGTGGAGTGCACAACTAATAGTTGTCCTGTGGACATATTCTGCCACCTGAGCTGTGGATCTCTGCAGCTCCTCCAGAGTTACCATGGGCCTCTTGGCTACTTCTCTGATTAATGCTCTTCTTGCCCGACCTGTCAGTTTAGGTGGACGGCCATGTCTTGGTAGGTCTGCAGTTGTGCCATACTTTTTCCATTTTTGGATGATGGATTGAACAGTGCTCCGTGAGATGTTCAAAGCTTGGGTTATTTTTTTATAACCTAAACCTGCTTTACACATCTCCACAGCTTTATCCCTGACCTGTCTATTGTGTGTTCCTTGGCCTTCATGATGCTGTTTGTGCATTAAGCTTCCCTAACAAACCTCTGAGGGCTTCACAGAACAGCTGTATTTATACTGAGATTAAATTACACACAGGTGGACACTATTTACTAATGTAGCAAGGCCTAATAGTGACCTCCGGAGCCAGGGAGAGCTGACATCCTTCTTTGTAGAGTGGGTTACAAGGCATGGTGGGTGAAAGTGATGGGTGCCAGACACTTTTTGAATGCAAAGAGATTTATTGTCTCTTGAACAAGAACTGTGGGGGAGGGGGTTAGGGCCAGGACACCCTTAAGTAGATGCAATGATAATTGTCAGACTCCGAGATTACTATAGGTAGACAGACCCAATCGCCACTGGATCCCATGAGCTCTTCCACTTTCATAACTCGGTATCTTCCTCAAGCCTCACCCCTGCTTCCCTGCTGGATCCCTGGCTTGGCACTCACAGATACTCCTCAAGCGTCACCCCTGCTGACCTGCTAGGTCCCTGATTTAGCACTTAATAATGCTCCTCAAGCGTCACCTCTGCTGTCCCACTGGGTCCCTGGCTTGGCACTTGCTGAAGTTCTCCCCCTTCTCCACCGTCCCCGGCTGGTGAGAAGACTGCTCTGGTACTGGCTCTAGCTCACTCACAGTGGTCTCCGGTACAAGGTAGATGGTCCCTTAGTGGAGACAGCTTCCCTTCTACCTCTGACCACAACTGGTTCACCGTCTGGCTAAACCGTTACTCTCAGTTGGATTCCAATCCTGCGGTCCCAACCCTGCACTGCTTCTCCTGCTTCTGGATAGGCCCTCAGACAGCCTAGCAGACAGATGTCCCCGAGATAGGCCTCCGGCATCTGGCCTAGAAGCCCTGGGCAGCATAACACACGTCCACCCAGACAGCCGTCCAGGAGGCACAGAACTCCGATCACCTGACTCCACCCAAATAAATAGGCTCTTCCAGCAAGCCAAGGGACTAAAGAAACCCCCACCAATTGGCTGAGACACCCCATCCATTCATAATCTGACCTTGCTAAGCCCTTGTGTATCCAATGTCACCAGCATAACGCCACCTAGCGACAGAAAAGAGAAGGTGCAGCAAGTCCAGAACTAGAGAGGAATCAGTGGATCTACTAACAATTAACCAGGGCAACTACTGCCTGACAAACTAAATCTACTAGCAACCCTGCCTAAACACCAGGGTGCTACATCAATTAGGTGATTTCTGAAGGCAGTTGGTTCCACTAGATTTTAGTTGGGGTATCAGAGTAAAGGGGGCTGAATACAAATGCAAGTCACACATCTTCAGATATTTATTTGTAAAAAAAAATTGAAAGCCATTTATCATTTTTCTTCCACTTCACCATTATGTGCCACTTTGTGTTGGTCTATTACATAAAATGCCAATAAAATACATTTATGTTTTTGGTTGTAACATGACAAAATGTGAAAAATTTAGAGGGGTATATAGACAGTAGCAAGAAAAAGTATAGTACGGTTTTCTGCAGTAATTTGCCATAAAATGTGACCTGATCCTCATATAAGTCACAACAATAGGCAAACACCCTGTGCTTAAAGCGGAGTTCCATTCAAAAGTGTAACTTCCACTTATATGTCCCCCCTCCCCTCTGCTGTCACATTTGCCACCTTTTCCGCGGGTACCCGACAGGTACCCTGGGCCACTTCCATTGGACCTCAACATGGCGAGGTACATCAGAAGTCCAGCCCCCCTCCTCCTCCCTCCTCCTTCCCCTGCTGCCGGGCCAGTAAGAGAGTGCTGCGCACTTCGCGCTTGTGCATGTAGGGACCTGGCTGTGAAGCTACAAAGCTTCACTGGCGGGTTCCCTTACTGGCAATGGCGGTGGCAGCACCCGACGGCCGATGGAAACATCGGCTTTGGTGCTGACATCGGTGGATTCCAGGACAGATAAGTGTTCTTATAGTATAGTAGTCTGCAAAAGTATATGTAGCTGCTGACTTTTCATTTTTGAAGGGGGGGGTCGGAACTCTTCTTTAAGCAAATAAAGCATAGTTCTAATTTCTTATGTCTTTATTAAACATATTCATTAAACATTCAAAGCGCTGGAGGAAAAAGTAAGTGCACCCTCGGAGTTAATAGCTGGTCGAACCTCCTTTGGCAGCAATGACTTAAATCAAACAATCACTTTCAGTAGCTCTGGATCAAACCTGAACAACATTCAGGAGGAATTTTTAAGCATTCCTCTTTACAGAACTGCTTCAGCTCAGACACATTTGTAGGATGTTTGGTGTGGAACCAGGGCATTAAACAGCATCTATATGGAGATAAGGTCTGGCCTCTGACTGGGCCACTCCATAAGGCACATTTTTTTTCTGAAGCCAGTCTGTGGTGGACTTACTTCAATGATTATGGTCATCATCCTGCTGCATCACCCAACTTCTACTAAGCTTCAGCTGCCAGACAACCACCCTGACATTATCCTTTAGGTTATTTTGGTAAACCTGGGAATTAATTTTCCCCTCGATGATGGCAAGTGGTGAAGGCCCTGAGTCAGGTAAGCAAGCTCAAATCATGATATTGTCTCCTCCATATTTCACCTCTGGGATGATGTTTTGGTGTTGGCAAGCTGTGCCCTTTTTGCGCCATACATAGTGAAGGGTATTACAGAGTTACCTAGTAGGTGTGGTCGAAAAAAGACACAAGTCCATCAAGTCCAACCTGTGTGTGTGATTATATGTCAGTATTACATTGTATATCCCTGTATGTTATGGTCGTTCAGGTGCTTATCTAATAGTTTCTTGAAATGCTCCCCGCTGGGACCACCGTCTGTGGAAGTGAATTCCACATCCTTTCCGCTCTTACAGTAAAGAACCCTCTACGTAGTTTAAGGTTAAACCTCTTTTCTTCTAATTTTAATGAGTGGCCACGAGTCTTGTTAAACTCCCTTCCCTATTGTGGGGTCACCAGTACGGTATTTTTAAATTGAAATCATATCCCCTCTCAAGGGTCTCCTCTCCAGAGAGAATAAGTTCAGTGCTCGCAACCTTTCTTCATAACTAATATCCTCCAGACCCTTTATTAGCTTTGTTGCCCTTCTTTGTACTCGCTCCATTTCCAGTACATCCTTCCTGAGGACTGGTGCCCAGAACTGGACAGCATACTCTAGGTGCGGCCAGACCAGAGTCTTGTAGAGCGGGAGAATTATCAGTTTATCTCTGCAAGCACTGGTGTGAACTATGCCATTGAAAACCATATAACCTACTTTCCGTGCATTTTTGATGCAAAAAAAACAAAAACGCACTGGACTGCATGTGGTGTGAACTGGCCCTATATCTTTTTATGTGACAACACTGAAGAAATGACACTTTGCTACAATGTAGTGAGTGTGCAGCTTGTATAACAGTGTAAATTTGCTGTCCACTCAAAATAACTCAGCACACAGCCTTTAATGTCTAAACTGTTGGCGACAAAAGTGAGTACACCCCTAAGTGAAAATGTCCAAATTGGGGCCAAAGTGTCAATATTTTGTGTGGCCACCATTATTTTCCAGCACTCCGTTTGAGGATGCCCCACAGATGCTCAATAGGGTTTAGGTCTGGAGACATGGTTGGCAAGTCCATCACCTTTACCCTCAGCTTCTTTAGCAAAGGTAGTGGTCATCTTGGAGGTGTGTTTGGGGTCGTTATCATGTTGGAATACTGCCCTGCGGCACAGTCTCCGAAGGGAGGGGATCATGCTCTGCTTCAGTATGTCACAGTACATGTTGGCATTCATGGTTCCCTTATTGAAATGTATCTCCCCAGTGCCGACAGCACTCATACAACCCCAGACCATGACACTCCCACCACCATGCTTGACTGTAGACAAGACACACTTGTCTTTGTACTCATCACCTGGTTGCCGCTACAGGCGCTTGACAACATCTGAACCAAATAAGTTTATCTTGGTCTCATCAGACCACAGGAGATGGTTCCAGTAATCCATGTCCTTAGTCTGCTTGTCTTCAGCAAAGTGTTTGCAGGCTTTCTTGTACATCATCTTTAGAAGAGGCTTCCTTCTGGGATGACAGCCATGCAGACCAGTTTGATGCAGTGTGTGGCATATGGTCTGAGCACTCAAAGGCTGACCCCCCACCCCTTCAACCTCTGCAGCAATGCTGGCAGTTCTCATACATCTATTGCCCAAAAACAACCTCTGGACCCCCCACCAGGGTTTACTTCCGCTTTAAACTGTTGTGTGGTCTTGGCCACCGTGCTGCAGCTCAGTTTCAGAGTCTTGACAATCTTCTTATAGCCTAGGCCATATTTATGTAGAGTGTAGCAATAACTCACGGTGGAGCTTCTGGTTTAAAGTTAGCTGTTACCGTCACCTTTGTTACCTTCACGTTCACCAGAACCGGGTCTAGGGTCCCGTTGAGTTTAATACCAGACAGTGTAGACACCAGACACTTGAGTATCTTTTCCAATGCTTTAATAAAGAGTAACTGAAGGGAGTAGCAGGAAAGAGGTAGAAGGAAAGTTGCAGGGAAGTTCAAATACCTTTTCTTGATGTAATATTGGGAATTGAAATCTTGTAGATGAATGTACTCTCCTTTTAGAGTTGAATCTTTGCCTGCCCGGATAGGCTTCTCTCACTAACCTAGCAACCGGCACGCAGCACGAACAAAAGTCTCTGCCACAGACTTGAATGGAATAGAAACCCATACGATCCTCTGCCACAGGATGCAATGGTTTACGATGGATAGCAAACACAGCGCTAGAACCTTTAAGTCAACTCAGCAGTACTATGCGGTAGGTTAACTTTAGGATGCATCCTCCAACTGAGTCACCAGGCCCCTCTCCAGACCAGCACTCTGCATGATCCTTCCATGACGGGTCCTCCCCTGGGATCTTCTCAGTTGTCCAGCTTCTTCCCGTAGGACAGACAGCACAGGACCATTTCCTCGCCGCTGTGGTAGGCCCCAGACAGGCTTCTGGGCTCACCCACACGCTGCAGCAACGTGGTCCTCCTGGTCGGAGGACCACGCTGTTGTACACCTAACACATACCTGTCGGCCAGGAGGGCCAGCAGGTGGAACGAAAACGAACCCTAAAACATGGCGTCTGCCCCATAACTACCCTCTCCTAGAATGCAACTCGGAGGACCACCTCCACCGAGTTTTCTCCGGGACAGAGGAGCACTCATACGCTTCAGCGCGTTGCCTTTCCAACGCCGACCTATGGCGACAACGACACCCACAGGCACAGTGTGAAACTACATGCAACACAGCCAAACTGGAACAGAGGCTAAATCTATAAGCGGTAGATTGAAAATCTACCAGCGCTACAAGAGCAGCAATTCTTTTTTTTTTTAACACATATTCAAACCTATTACATTTCATCCCAAACTAAATCTGACACTGTTAAAATACTGAAAGTGGAAATGCATAACCTAAGTGACAGCTTCCAGTTTATCTTCTGAGTGGGGAAAAATCCTCTTATAACCTCAATAGTGCAATCGGATTAATTTCCTGGATCAGTTTCTGCACTGATAAATCTTACTTATATTACAGCTAAGATGCCATTTGTAGTAAGGCAATTAAAACATTTTACATTGCTGGCCATTACCACCAACTCTTGGGGGTGAGTTAAAGCCTGTATAGTCTTTTTTTTCTGCATTAGTGACAAAATGCTTTCTCTTCATGTGTAGGGACTGCCATTCATTGAATATTACTGGATGTATCAGTATGTAACCAGAAGGCTGTACCACCGAAACCTGGCAATTTCTATCCACTTGCCGAGCGCAATACGTATATATACGTTGAGGTTTGCAAGCGGTTTACCGGGGTTATGGCTGAAGTTATTAGTCATAACCCTGGTATTTTTTTCTCAACGCATCCCCTCCCACTGCTCACCGGTGTTTCTCTGGCTTATCGTTCTCACCGGCACGCCCAAAAAACTATCCAATGGTATGGCCGGCTGGTTACAGAGGTGAACAAAGACGCCTCTGTGGCCTTGGAGGACTGGAGTGACGTCATGATGTCTCTTCTGGTCCAGGGTGTAATTAAACAATTTTTTTTTTAAGCAAAATATCCACATTTTTTTTTTTACATTTTGCTTTAAAAGGTAAAAAAGAGATTTGGGGTCTTTTTGACCCCAGGTCTCCCCATAAAGAAGACCTGGCATCCCTATTTCTATTACAAGGGATGTTTACATTTCTTGTATTAGGAAAAGAGTGATAAAAAAAATAAAAAAATAAAGGGACAGTGTAAAAATAAAAATAAATAAAAAAAAAAATTGCTCCCAACTCTCCATGCTGGCATGCAGAAGCGAACGCATATGTAGGTCGCACATGCATATGTAATTGGTGTCTGCAACGCATATGTGAGGTATATCCATGAACGTTAGAGTGAGAGCAATGATTCTAGTGCTAGACCTCCTCTGTAACTCTAAACAGGTAACCTGTAAAAAATTTTAAAGCGTCGCCTATGGAGATTTTTACGTACCGTAGTTTGTCTCCATTCTACAAGCGTGCACAATTTTAAAGTGTGACATGTTAGGTATCTATTTATTTGGCGTAACATCATCTTTCATATTTTAGAAAACAATTGGGGCATATATATATATATATATATATATATATATATATATATATATATATATATATATATATATATATATATATATATATATATATATATATATATATATATATATATATTTATATATATTTTTTTTTTTAAATTCATTAAAGTGTATTTTTTCCCAAAAACTTGAGTTTGAAAAGCCTCTGCGCAAATACCATGTAATATAAAAATTTGCAACAATTGCCATTTTTTTTACCTAGGGTCTCTCCTTAAAAATTATGATTTTTGGGGGTTATAAGTAATTTTCTAGCAAAAAATATTATTTAAACAAAAATTGCCAGAAAAGGCCTGGTCTTCAAGTGTATATCATTGTGCTGTCCAATGCAATGATGGTAATGTTCCCTTTTCTCCTTGAAAAGAGAGAAAGCTTGTCGAGATACCAACATGACTGAAAATCTCTGTCTGATTTAAAAACAAAAAACCTCTTGGAAGCTTGGAAGCTAACCAAGGCTCTGTCTGATTTATTAAAAGTGATGCAAAGACCTATAATGTTGCTTGAAAATGTCAGGCCATATATGACCTACCTAAGTAAATACCTCCTTGTCATTGATCGCTGGTGAAGAATAAATGAGTTCTTTATATTGATATATCATATGTCATCCTTTCACACTACCTGCACATATAATAGTAAAAGCTGAACTCCATGCAAACAGATCAATACACTAGCTGCATTTAAAAATACATTTTTAAAAAAATATTTAATTAAAATACATAAACAAAAAGTTTATACTGCATGAATTGTTGTTGTTTTTTTTTATTTTTTTTTATACCTGCTGAGAGTTCAGCTTTATTTAAATCTTTATGGTGAGAAGAGTCATCATATGGCTTCTAATATCTCTCCCTGTAGTTTGTAGCGCTACCCTCACATGAGCCTCTGGTAATTGGGCCCATTTCCCTCCGTTTAACAGATGCACAGCCAGGCACACTGCACTTTCACTAGCTCAAGAATCAATCTAGGGTTTCTTTTTTCTTTTAATTTGGGGTTTTATTGGGGAACGATGAACTTGTATAGGGATGGGAGCATGGGATACCCAAAAATGTAAAATATTTCTAAATTGAAGACTGCTAGGCTTCTTGGTTGCTCTGTACAAAATGCTGGCTGCATTGTACAACCGTAGGCTGCACTGTACAATCTGGAGGCTGAACTTGTAGCACTTCTGGCTGTATTGCGCAGCTCCTGGCTGCAATGGACACTCTTAGGCAGACTTGCACTGCAGAGTTTGTAAGGTAAAGCTCCCCATGGTCACTTCTCCACTGTACAGCAGGGAAAGGTACTTTCTCTGATTGGGCCCCCAGCTAAGGTCTTGAGGTCTTTACAGGACTCCAGAGGCTTCTCCATTGTCTCTCTCTCTGCCCCAGGGGCAGAGCCCACAGCACAGGGGTCTTCTCCAGAAGGCTGGAGCCCGGAACACTGCATATTTACACTCTGAATATTTATCGGTTATCCAGCACCTACTGGACAACCCTCTCTCCAGAGATTGGCCACAGACCAATAAATATTCAGGCTGCTTGTTCTGCTCTTCCTCCCACTATACTTCCAGAACCAACCAGAAGACAGTGGGAAGTAGCAGAACAGCAGCCTGTGAGACACTGAACAGCCCAAAGCAATCAACCCCTGATCCTTTGCTTACAGAGAAGCTAGCTTAAGTTGCCTAGCATCCTCCTCTGAAGTGGGAGGGTGCTACAAGTTCATTGCTGGTTTTCCCTGCACATCCTGGAGTTTGACTTCGATGAGAACAGGAATGTTCCCTGGCCAGTCTACTAAAAAAAACCTTACTTATTGCCTTGGCAGATGTTCAGGGTTGGGCAGTCAAGCACTTAGATTTGTCCAAAGTAGTCCCTGGGTGACTTAATGATTGGGAGGGACTTAGCACTGTAAAGAAGTAGGCTTTACTTTGGTTTTGGCAGAATCATGGCTTCATGTATGGTTAGGTCCTAGGATTGAAGATGTCTACGCAGGGGCACACATTTGAAGACTAACATCGATATTAGCAGACACCACAAGATGCCAACACTGCTGTTACCTTAGAAATGTAAGTCACTTTAATTTGACTAATTCTGGTAAAGCTGAAAGTTTGATTTTAGATGAACTGGCTCTTTAAAAAAAAAAAAACTCTAAGCTTCATTTCATTATGCAGTAAACTTACTTATGTAATGGAAAAATTCCCTCATGGGGTTTTTTAGCAACCAAAAAATTCAGAGATCATTGATTAAAAAATCTTTATTGTATTAAAATGCAATTTAGCAATTACATGAGAGTTGTAAAAAAACTGAGCTCTGGCATTTACATGAAAATGGCAAAACCATCAATCATAATGGAACTACATATTATATGAGATCCTAATAAAATTTGCGTTTTACTGCAAAAGTGGTCTTCCACATAAAACCCCTACGCGTTTCAACCCTTCTAATTGTGGTTTTCTTCAAGGGGGATATTTTATTCTATGCAAAGAAAAAAATATATTTTTTTCATTTAATAATTATTTTATATTTTACCATTGTATATAACCACACACAACAATGTATATTTAACAATCATGATGATGGAAGAGAGAAAGACATGTCTTCTAGCCAGAATTTTCTTTAAAAGTTAGTTTCCGCAATCCCGAGACCATTTGTGTGTCGTCTCCGCCTCCCACAGCATGGACCCCACCCTCAAGGAACTTACAAGAGACCATTCGTATGGACCCCCAAAGGAGATGAGGAGGGGCGCAAGCAAGCACCTGTAGTATTTCATGACAAACTTACTATTTTTACATTGAGTTCAAATAAAGATGGTATATTTAAGCTATTAAAGATGTTACCACAATAAACAGCCACTAATCAGATATTGAGTTATTAGTTATCATTTTCATTATAAAAGGTTTAAATGTGTAGTCATGTTCCTTAGCAACAAAGGAGACCCCCATGAGTGCCATTGTGGATTTATGTGTAAGATTAATAATGATTATAATCAAAAATGTAATTAAATTAAACTTGAATGTAGTGACAAAGACCCAATAATGTGAATGTGATAACATAATCACTAAGTGAGATAATGCAATATAGTGTACTATATTATAAATGAATGTGGGAATTTTAAAATAAAATACATTGATGGTAAGGCTCAAAGGAATGGATGAAGTAGTGCAAAAAACTACTAATTGATAAATACAGTGAGAAAAACTCCAACAATACCTTAGGTAGTGTGAAAGTTCGTTATGACATGCAGTTAAAGTTATAAAGTTACAATGCAGATGGCGGAACATAAATAGCTTCCAAACATCCATGTCTGTATTAAAGTAAATCAAAATGAAGTTTCCATATTAGTCATTCCAAAGATTTTAGAGGTTTAAAGATGGCTTTGCATTCCCCATCCCAAACACTTACTTGATGGCGAAGTTGTCCAATATGTCTGTGTGTCAGCAGCTCACTGGGATCACCCCAGGATCCAAAGGAACTGGTATCATTATATATACTTCCTTTTAATTTTTTAATTAAGTACAGGCGCTTGTCCTCCACGGGCCTCCCTCCCCTCCCAAAACACATCTCTGTGTCCCGACCACCATCAAGGGGGTCTCCTCGTGGTCTCCTCAGCCTTCCGGAAGGCATTGCCCCAGCCGCTGCCGTCATTTCCTTAACAAACGTAGGGCGTCATGGCATCACACACGCGCCACAAAAGCTGCGCTTGCGCGCAACCCCATAGAGCGTCCAGCAATGATCGCGGAACGCCGCTGGCACGGTAACACTCACTTTTGTGGCGCTGATGGAGATTGCACCAACCGGGAGGAAAGAATGGGAGAAAGCACTACTTGCTTCTCCCTTAGTGGTGGGATACCTACCAATGGATGCGGGGAGGACACTGGATCAGGATAATATTAGAAATGGCAAAATACAATACATGATTACAGAGTACATACAGATAGATATGTCACTTGATATTTTGTAGATCAAACAATGCATAATTACAAAGTACATACAAATATATTTTATGTTACTTAAAATTTTGTGATTTGAACATATTTTTACATTCATTTAGTTTGTCTTAAGGTATACCTAAAGCCATACTTATGGATGCATTGATTGTATAGTTTATTGGCATACTTTTACCAAGTATCTCTCTTTATCAAGTGAACAATTTAAGAATAGTAAAAATGTTCAGCAGTATATTGGACCCACATGTCCATCTCCTGGTGAAAACACCATCTGGATTGAATTTTACAGTGATGGTCTTGTCTCAAATGCCTTGTGTTCTTTACTGCTACTGTAAAGTGTTGCCAGTTCCTATCCAAATCCATAAGATATGCTTTTTGAAGTGAGACGCAAAAAAGTTATTATTTTTTTCTTAAACATCCTACTTCACTTACAGAGTAGGTAAAGTGTACTGCTAAACAAACTTAAAATAATGACACTTGGGAATAGAAGTACTGCATGTACTTTCTACTGTTCTAGGAAATATCAACATATGTACTCAATATCAGCCAGCATAGATTATAATGTAACATGACTGGGAGTTACGAATACCATTCGCCATTCATCCCGCTTGGTTTTTCGCTCAGCTCTAACTTCTTCATGACTGTGCCTGATCACTTTATGTGCACACCAGAAGTGACCACTGCAATTAATTCAGAGTGCAGGAGATGCATTAGGACAACATTTCCCTCATATCCATGTTCGCTAGAAATAAATGCTGCTTAGCTGAATAGTGCTTGAGTATAAAGGTTTCTCTTGGTCCATTATGGCAAATCAGCACTCTGATGTGACTTTTGCTATGATTGTGGTGGGAATCTTCAATGCCCAGATCTCTGTTCTTAGGCTACTTTCACGCTGTAGCCGCGGCCGCGTTGGCGGTAAAGCCAACATGGAAATGCAATTATTTTAGTAAATATAAACTGCTAAACACCTTTTCTCATCAGCAGTTTATAGCAGTCTTATGACTTCTATCAGTGTCTGGTTAAAGCTTGTAGGAGGAGTTTTAATTCTTCTCTGACTGTCCTATGAAGCTGCAGGACCCATGGCCTTCTGTCTGGACCAGGGGCGGACTGACCATCGGGCAGTTCGGGCACTGCCCGAGGGCCCGTTCACCCGTAGGGGGCCTCATGACAGCTTTCACATCAATCTACCCATCAATCACAGCTAGCCGATGGGTAGATCGGGTCCCGAATCCCTGCTCCCTGCTAAGAGACTGCATTGCAAACAGACCTCTCGTGATGCGCTCCTCCCCACCGACCCCCTCCTTCCCTCCTTCCCACCCCAGGTGCTTGTATTTGTGATCAGCTCGGA
The DNA here is from genome assembly GCA_037952925.1 of Lithobates clamitans. Taxonomy (NCBI): domain Eukaryota; kingdom Metazoa; phylum Chordata; class Amphibia; order Anura; family Ranidae; genus Lithobates; species Lithobates clamitans. The sequence continues at coordinate 2,217,294 of JBBGZY010001812.1, read as the reverse complement.
CGGACGAGAAGAGAGGAGGGGCCGGCAGGGAGGAGCGCATCACGAGAGGTCTGTATACAGCCGCTTCCTGCGCTACTCTGCAATCTAGGAAGGAAAGTGCAGCAGCTTGTATTCTGTCCTGTGCTCAAGCGTGTACCACGTGCTGCTATAAGAAAGTTGCTGCACAGCTTCCAGTAAGCAAAGCCACCCACATCAATCAAGGAACTAACTGGGTGCCACCGCTTACTCAAAACGTATAGTTGTCACTTGTCACTTACTTCCATGTAACTCTCACAGTCCCCCCCGCATGGTCTCCTCCTGTGCCCCCCCCCCCCTACAGTGTCCCCTTGTGCCCTCCACCCCCCTACAGAGACCCCCTGTAACACCCACCCACAGTGTCCCCCTATGCCCTCCACCTCCCCACAGTGTTCCCCTGTGCCCTCCACCCCGCCACAGTAACCCCCTGTAACACCCACCCACAGTGTCCCCTTGTGCCCTCCAACCCCCCCCCCCCCGCAGTGACCCCCTGTAACACCCACCCATCATGTCCCCCTGTGCCCTCCACCCCCCCCCACAGTGACCCCTGTAACACACACCCACCCACAGTGTCCCCCTGTGCCACCCACCAACAGTGTCCCCCTGTGCCCTCCACCTCTCCACAGTGTTCCCCTGTGCAATCATGGCCTAATGTATTTACATATCTAACCTGACCAGCGGGTCTCTGAGGACTTCCATATTCCACAGGAATCCATCATCAGCTGCAGCTGGTGGTTGCTGATTCACTATAGGTGGAACCTCCTGGGGCCGAGGGAATGTGGATGGGTCCAGAGATAAGGAATAGTGCCAAAGAGAGAGGGAATATGTCACTGATGACATGAGGTAGCCATCTAGAAAGCTTAGATTGCTGTCTTCATGTGGGAGAAGACAGATCTTGTTTAGTGCAGAAATACTCTATGTGCACTCATCGGCCACTTTATTAGGTACAAATGTTCAATTGCTTGGTAACACAAATTGCTAATCAGCCAATCACATGGCAGCAGCTTAATGCATTTAGGCATCTAGACATGGTGAAGACAACTTGCTGAAGTTCAAACCGAGCAACAGAAAGGGGAAGAAAGGGGATTTAGGTGACTTTGAACGTGGCATGGTTGTTGGTGCCAGATGGGCTGGTCCGAGTATTTCAAAAACTGCTGATATACTGGGATTTTCACATACAACCAACTCAAGGGTTTACAGAGAATGGTCCAAAAAAGAGAAAATGTTTAGTGAGCTGCAGTTGTGTGGAAGAAAATGCTTTGTTGAGGTCAAAAGAGAATGGGCAAACTAGTTTGAGATGATAGAAAGGCAACAGTAACTCAAATAACCACTTGTTACAACCAAGGTATGCAGAATACCATCTCTGAATGCACAACACATCGAACCTTGAAGCGGATGGACTACAGCAGCAGAAGACCACACAGGGTGCCACTCCTGTCAGCTAAGAACAGGAAACTGAGGCTACAATTCACACAGGCTCACCAAAATTGGACAATGGGAGATTGGAAAAATGTTGCCTGGTCTGATGAGTCTCTATTTCAGCTGCAACATTCAGATAGTAGGGTCAGAATTTGGTGTAAACAACATGAAAGCATGGATCTCTCATGCCTTGTATCAACGGTTCAAGCTGGTGGTGGTGTAATGCAGTGGGGGATATTTTCTTGCACACTTTGGGCCCCTTAGTACCAATTGAGCATTGTTTAAATGCCATGACCTACCTATTGTTGCTGACCATGTCCATCCATTTATGACTACAGTGTACCCGTCTTCTGATGGCTCCTTCCAGCATGATAATGCACCGTGTCACAAAGCTCAAATCATCTCAAACTGGTTTGTTGAACATGACAATGAGGTCCCTGTATTCCAATGGCCTCCACAGTCACCAGATCTCAATCCAATAGAGCACCTTTGGAAAGTGGTAGAACGGGAGATTTGCATCATGGATGTGCAGCCAACAAATCTGCAGCAACTGTATGATGCTATCATGTCAATATGGACCAAAATCTCTGAGGAATGTTTCCAACACCTTGTAGAATCTATGCCACGAAGAATTAAGGCAGTTCTGAAGGCAAAAGGTGTACCTAATAAAGTGGCTGGTAAGTTTATATAGATATCATTCTTTTTATCACCTATATCCAGAAACTGGATTGCCAGGTATTGTTAGCTGGCCATAGATGGATCAAAATTCGCCTGGTTTATTTATTTATTTTATTTAAGGTACTTATATAGCGCCATCAATTTACGCAGCGCTTTACATATTCATTGCACATTCACATCAGTCCCTACCCTCGAGGAGCTTACAAGCTAAGGTCCCTAACTCACATTCATACATACTAGGGACAATTTAGATAGGATCCAATTAACCTACCAGCATGTCTTTGGAGTGTGGAGGAAACCGGAGTACCCAGAGGAAACCCACGCAGGTACAGGGAGAACACGCAAACTCCAGGCAGATATTGTTGTGGTTGAGATTCGAACTAGCAACCCTTCTTACTGCTAGGTGAAAGTGCTACCCACTACACCACTGTGCCCCCTGTGTTTATCAGGGACCAGCCGAATTTCGATCCTTGTGTGGGTGTCCACGTTCCACAGAAGTTGATCGTTAGAAGTTCTACAGCATCAATAAGGTCATATACAAAGCCCCGTGGACAGCTGAGACTATTTTGTATGGTCTTACCAACAGGTATATGATATGGGCCTAGAGGCTTTATCATACCAAAAGCTCTGCAGATTCTTTGGGCTCCAGGATCCAAAGCAGAATGCATTAACTTCCAAGAAAACAACAGTTTGCTTCTGCCATAGCAGATAGAAACTCTGAAGCTCCTCACTATGTATAGGTATGTAGCACCCTGGTGTTTAGACAGGGTTGCTCCTAAATTTACCGCCAGGAATAGCTACCTTGGTTAATTGTCGAGGATCAATTAAAGTGGTAGTAAACCCTCAAAAAATAATTTAAATTTACAAATATTCCAAAAGACATCATCACTGATAAACGATTGATCACTCATTTGTTTTACAAAACGTTTCTCTTACTGTATAAAATTGTTGCGCTATCGCCGTTTATTTTGTGTCTTCGCTGGCGCCATCTGTACTGTGGATCTTCCACATCTGCTGTGATAAATGCTTCCGCCCACAGTACCTATTCGTCTTGTTAATCCCGCGTATGCGCAGTAAAGTTTTGCCGTCTGTCTCCATGAACCCTGTGACGTAGGAGAAAATGATCAGGAACCATCGCGGGAGGTCGGGGCTGACGTCTACAACAGGAAATGACGCAGCCCCGACATACACAGGCATCTGTCCGGCCAGGTCTCGAGTTGCCGGATTTTAGCGATGTTACGGCGCATGCGCTTGTGACGTCATTCGATGGAAAAATTGCAATAACACAGGAAGGAAGCAGGTAGGCAAAAAATTGATAATTGCAATAGCTTGGGGATGTTGGGAGCCATGATGGGATTTAAAGTATGAAATTTGAATATACAACCACTTTAAGTTCACCCTAAGTCTGGAATTGCTGCACTTCTCTCTTCTGCCACTGGGTGGCCGGGTACCTGGGGACATTGGATACGACAAGGGCAAAGCAAGGACAGATTAGGAGTATATGGGGTACCTCAGACAATGGGCAGAGGTTTTCCTAAATCCCTTGGCCTGATGGGAGAACCTATATATTCGGGTGTAGTAAGGTGACCTGTGTTTGGTGCCACCTGGACGGCTGTCTGGGTGGACATGTGTTGTATTGCCCAGGCTGCTAGGCCGGAGTTTGGGCCTATCTCGGGCACATCTAGCTGCTAGGCTGTCTGAGGGCCTATCCACAAGCAAGAGAGCAGCGCAGAGTTGGGATTGAGGCTTGCAGTCCAACCAGAAGTGACTGTTCTGCCGGCCGGAGAACCTGTCATGGTCGGAGGTAGAGGGGAAGCTGTCGCCACTAAGGGACCATCCACCTTATTACCAGGGACCACCGTGAGTAGCTGAAGCAAGTACCGGAGCAGTATTCTCACCAACCGCGGACGGTGAAGAATCATTAGATGAATGCGTGGTTCTCTCCGCCCATGTCTGGATAGTTAAAATCCCCCATTATGATAACACTTCCCTTCCTTGCTGCTAATTCAAATTGTGATAGGAGATCTGTCTCCCCTTCTTCCTTAAGGTTAGGGGGCCTATAGCATACTCCCAGTATTATTTTCCCCTTAGCTTCATCCCTTTGGAGCTCCACCCATTAAGGATTCCACCTCCTCCCTAGCTCCCTTAGTGATGTCATCTCTCACATTCACTTGTACATTATTCTTGATATATAGGCATACCCCTTCCCCTTTTTTACCCTCTCTATCCTTGCGATAAAGGGTATACCCTTGAATGTTTGCCAGCCAATCATGAGAGCTGTTGAACCAGGTCTCTGAAATTCCCACAAAATCCAAATCCTCCTCGTACAACAGTATCTCTAGTTCACCCGCCAGGCTCCTGGCATAGGTGAACATGCCACGTAGTTTAGACCGGTCGCATATTATCCTCTTATTGGGTGTTCCGAGATTGCAACTAGGACTTGCTACTATACTTACCTTGGGTTTATTTGCTTTGGGCAACCTATCACTAATGCCCCCAATACTACCCTCTGGAATATGTTCTGCGCTGACTATCTTTACCTCTGGACCCCCCCCCCCCATCGCCTAGTTTAAAAACCCCTCTAACTTTTTGGCCATCTTCATTCCCAGCTGATCTGCACCCTCCTCATTTAGGTGCAGTCCGTCCCTTCTATAGTACCGGTTACCGACTGAGAAGTCGGCCCAGTCCTCCAAGAACCCAAACCCCTCCTTACTACACCAGCTCTTCACCCACTTGTTTACTTCCCTAATTTCCCTCTGCCTTTCTGGTGTGGCTCGATGTACCGGTAGTATTCCTGAGAACACTACCTTGGAGGTCCTTTTTCCTCAATTTAGCTCCTAAGTCCCTAAAATCTTTCTTTAGGACACTCCATCTGCCTCTGACTTTGTAATTGGTGCCAACGTGCACCATGACAGCTGGGTCTTCCCCAGCCCCTCCCAGTAATCTGTCCACCAGATCCATGATGTGCCGAACCCGAGCGCCCGGTATGGAGTCCCCTACCACCAGAATCTGTCTTTCCTTTCCCTTCGCTTCCCCCCCACTCTCACTGGAGGAGTTCTCCCCCCAGCAGCTAGGAGAGTCCCTCAGCTACAGCAGTGCTGGTCCCTGACTGGTTGTGGGAACAAATGCGATTTACACACATTCCCGCACCCTCATAAGTGTGAACCTAGCCTTAGTCTCCCCTCCTCCAGTGATCAGACTGCAACATTGTAACTTTTAGCATGTCACAAGGGGAGAGGCTTTACCAGGGGCTGATATGTTGATGGTGTCATATGTGAGTCAGAATCTCAGTCAAGAAAGTGGGCAGCGCTGTGGCTAAGTGGTTAGAACTTCTGCCTGGCAGCATTAGGGTTTGAATCCCACCCACGACACTACCTGCCTAGAGTTTGCATGTTCTCCTTGTGTCTGTGTGTGTTTCCTCCGTGTACTCCCGTTTTCTCCCACACTCCAGCGACATGCTGGTACCTGGTAGGTAAATTGGCTCCTGTCTAAATTGACCCTAGTATATGTATATATGTATGAAAGTGTGTTAGGGACCTTAGATTGTAAACTCCTTGAGGGCAGGGCGTGATGTGAATGTACAATATATATGTAAAGTGCTGCATAAATTCACAGAGCTATATAAGTACCTGAAATAAATAAATAAAAAAGAAATAGGAACTGGATGATGCCTGAACAAAAATGGCCCTATCATTCTGAAGTATAAAGCAGATAAAGGATATAAAAACTGGAATAAGCTGTGGAGGGGACACTGCATCTATTGCAAAATGGCTAAAACAGCTTAAAACTGAAAGATCATCAACCAGGTAAGTAGTATTGGAAAAGGCAAAGGAAAAAAGTCAAGAATGACCTCCCAATATATAAATATCATACAAACTATAGAAAAATGTATAAAGCTTTATTACAAAAGCCTGTTTTTAGTCCACTCCCGGGAACTGCGATGCGCCCCAGCTTCCCCTCCCCATTCCCACGTGGGGGCAGGCTTAGCCGTGCCGCATCGGCGTCACGCCTCACGTTCCGGCAGCAGCGTCACATGGCGTCTGCATGCTGACACGTGGTTTCCCATCAGCGTTCTTTTTCACGGGGGGTGTTTTGTTTGGCGCCAAACCCCTGATCGGCCCCAGCCGGTCAGCTGATGATGCACTCTCCCTCCTAAGTGCACCGCTTGACGCTGGGGGCCATTTCCATGCAGGCTTGATAGGGTTTACGTCTAACCCCTTTGCAGTGGACTGCAGTTTAGGGTTATTATCATTTTTTGGACCCCTTTAGTGATATTTTCCTTCATGGACATTACATTAACAACAAGGTAACTAGCTCTGGATGAATAAGTCTTCACTCCCCTTCCTTATTTAAACATATAAGATTCCTTTTCCACTACTTTTGGGATTATTCCCACAGAGAATTTATATCCCTAAACACCATTCCCTGGTTCACTATTTATTATGCTAGTTTTATATATATAAAGTTTATTTACACAGTGGTACAGGCTCACATGGCTCTATGTTTTTAGAGCCATCACTACACTATGCACACTGGCACTTTATAATTATTTATTTTTCATTCCTCTCCTTGGCTGATACCCTACTGTAGTTCGCTCATATATGGGCTCAACCATTCATTTATATCTTGATAATCCATATTTTTGTGGTCCAATTACACATATTATATATGTATCAATTATTATTTTTTAGAATCCCTTTGGACTGCCCTATAAGTTAAATTGTTCATCTATAGATTATTCACACTTCTGTGGTACAATTATATACAGTCAGGTCCATAAATATTGGGACATCGACACAATTCTAATCTTTTTGGTTCTGTACACCACCACAATGGATTTGAAATGAAACGAACAAGATGTGCTTTAACTGCAGACTTTCAGCTTTAATTTTAGGGTATTTACATCCAAATCAGGTGAACGGTGTAGGAATTACAACAGTTTGTATATATGCCTCCCACTTTTTAAGGGACCAAAAGTAATGGGACAATTGGCTGCTCAGCTGTTTCATGGCCAGGTGTGTGTTATTCCCTCATTATCCCATTTACAAGGAGCAGATAAAAGGTCCAGAGTTCATTTCAAGTGTGCCATTTGCATTTGGAATCTGTTGTTGTCAACTCTCAATATGAGATCCAAAGAGCTGTCACTATCAGTGAAGCAAGCCATCATTAGGCGGAAAAAACAAAACAAACCCATCAGAGAGATAGCAAAAACACTAGGTGTGGCCAAATCAACTGTTTGGAACATCCTTAAAAAGAAAGAACGCACCAGTGAGCTCAGCAACACCAAAAGACCCGGAAGACCACGGAAAACAACTGTGGTGGATGACCGAAGAATTCTTTCCCTGGTGAAGAAAACACCCTTCACAACAGTTGGCCAGATCAAGAACACTCTCCAGGAGGTAGGTGTATGTGTGTCAAAGTCAACAATCAAGAGAAGACTTCACCAGAGTGAATACAGAGGGTTCACCACAAGATGTAAACCATTGGTGAGCCTCAAAAACAGGAAGGCCAGATTAGAGTTTGCCAAACAACATCTAAAAAAGCCTTCACAGTTCTGGAACAACATCCTATAGACAGATGAGACCAAGATCAACTTGTACCAGAGTGATGGGAAGAGAAGAGTATGGAGAAGGAAAGGAACTGCTCATGATCCAAAGCATACCACCTCATCAGTGAAGCATGGTGGTGGTAGTGTCATGGCGTGGGCATGTATGGCTGTCAATGGAACTGGTTCGCTTGCATTTATTGATAATGTGACTGCTGACAAAAGCAGCAGGATGAATTCTGAAGTGTTTCAGGCAATATTATCTGCTCATATTCAGCAAAATGTTTCAGAACTCATTGGACGGCGCTTCAAAGTGCAGATGGACAACGACTCGAAGCATACTACGAAAGCAACCAAAGAGTTTAAGGGAAAGGAGTGGAATGTTATGCAATGGCCAAGTCAATCACCTGACCTGAATCTGATTGAGCATGCATTTCACTTGCTGAAGACGAAATTGAAGGGAAAATGCCCCAAGAACAAGCAGGAACTGAAGACAGTTGCAGTAGAGGCCTGGCAGAGCATCACCAGGGATGAAACCCACCATCTGGTGATGTCTATGCTTTCCAGACTTCAGGCTGTAATTGACTGCAAAGGATTTGCAACCAAGTATTAAAAAGTGAAAGTTTGATGGATGATTGTTAATCTGTCCTATTACTTTTGGTCCCTTAAAAAGTGGGAGGCACATATACAAACTGTTGTAATTCCTACACCGTTCATCTGATTTGGATGTAAATACCCTCAAATTAAAGCTGAAAGTCTGCAGTTAAAGCACATCTTGTTCATTTCATTTCAAATCCATTGTGATGGTGTATAGAGCCAAAAAGATTAGAATTGTGTCAATGTCCCAATATTTATGGACCTGACTGTATGTTATATACATATCTATTATTATTTCTATAGAATCCCTGTTGGACCAATTTACCACAAATAATTTTCTATGGTTATATGGATATCTAAAACTTTCTTGTGGTTCTTATACTGCAATCTATCATGTATTGGTATGGCCCCCTCAGTTCCCGTGGTGGACACCTGTGGGATGAGCTTTGACGGTCGTCGCCTGGTGCTGACAATGGGAGCTGTTTTCGTGTGTAATTACACAGTCATTTTCTGAGATTGCCCTTAGCTGGGCTAATAATTCATTACTATTCAGATATAGTGTTACTGATGTTTACATACTGTATATGTTCTTCATAGATAGATGGATTGCGCTTTCTCCTGAGGAAGTGATGCTTTCATGAAACGCGTCAAGCATACTGTGCTGCAATCCCTCTTTTTTTTTTTATCATGTATATAATGTCTGTCTCGATTTTTGTTGTGTATTTTTGCTGTATCATTGTTGTGGAACCTTATTTGAGGTATTGTTTTATCATGTTACAAAATGGTTACAAATGTTGACAGACAATCCAATAAAGATCGTTCTTAATGTGTATCTATCTTGTTCATGCATATACATTAAGGTTGTGCTCTCAGCATCGACTTATGGGTACACGCCTCATCTAAAGTCCCAAACTTTCTCCTTTTTGCAATTGTATAATCTTTATTTTCATTTTCAATTTTTAAACAGATTAACATCACAATAAGGTAACATTAATGGGGGGATACAGGAAGAGGGAGAGGGAAGGAGTTAGGGGGGGAGAGCATAGGGGAGGGGGTACATTTAACATGGTCCGAGTCCTGTCCCAGACATTCAGTCTATATGAGCAGGCCTCCCCTCCAAACTGGAAGGGGGTAAGGTGTACATAAGCTGTAAATCTAGAGTCCTTGTATACATGGCTCCCTCATTACAAACATTATGGGTGAACTCGGAGTACCTGGGTCGGTCCAAAACCTAGTGACCACCCAGGTGACACAAAAAAAGAAATGGATACTGGGTATCCTGGGGTTGTAACACAGCAATATTTCTTATTATTTTTTAACAAATAAGAAAGAGGGAAGAAAAGGAATAGAGAGAAAGAAAGGCTAAGGGGGTAGGAAGAAGCATGTGTAATGAGTCTCACTGGATTTGCTGATGTCTACACTTAAGTAGATCCTGTAGTTGTTGACGGAAGGTTCGCCTGGACTCCTTTTTGCAATTGAACAGGGATGGAGGCACATGTCTATGTGGGCCGCATTTAAAGTCCCAAACTTTTTCTATGTATTACAAAATATCAAACATTAAAAATTATACAAATAGTAAGAGCATGTGTCCATTGAACTGCAACAAGGTAGAAAAATATAGGCACTAATCAAGACCCATTGAAGACTTTCCTATGCGTTTTGTGATCATAGCAGCTTCCTAAGGGTTTACAGAACTCTTTGTCTGGTACAATGCCTAGTATCAACAATTTGGGTCTAGAAATATAACATATAAATGTAAATTAGATGCAAGTATATAAGGATAGACAATTTGAAGTGATCAATTTCCAAAGTTGTTTAATTAACACCAACGTCCCTTTATATTTGAAAGAGAACAGGAGCCCCTAACGTGGAATGGGTGGGACTTTCTGGGTGCTATTCATATACTCATCAACAACAGTTTATGATTAAAAAAGATATTTTATTTTGACACAAGTACATGAAAGAAAGAAGGTACATAATAATACATTTCTTCCATACAGCAAAATACCACAGTTTTTTGTTCTACATGGTTCACCTTACGGCTTCTTCAGGAACATGCGTGGATATTCTTGTCTGATAAATAACAATACAAAAATTGTAGATACAAATTTTACAAATTTTGATGCCTTTATGGCAAAACATTTTTAGCGAAAATGTTATGAATTTTATTAAACATCATATAACAATACCTGGATATTGACAAGGACCTTGGAAATGTAACTCTGAGTTCCCTTGTGGGATGGTCAGAGTATGTTCGGAGAGAGGTGACGTCAGAGCAGTTCGTTGGGCACAACAATGCTGACCCCCAAAAAAAAGAAAGAGGGAGAATTGCCTCCAAAATAGCTAGGGTCACCAATATGGGGAACATTGATCTTGCTATTGTATTGTCTTGCTATTGTATTGTCTTGCTATTGTATTGTCTTGCCTAAAGTCTACCTGTAGATTATAATGACATGATATACATTTTTGATCGTCAGCAGTTTACTGCTTAGTATTAAAACAATTACTATATAGAAAAATTGGAAAAAACAAGGTATGCTTACATATCGTATTTGCATAACATCATATACCTAGGAGTCACATTCCAAGTGGTAAACACTGCAGAGGTCTGGTCTGTATTTTTGGAAATTGACACTCACATTCGCCAGTCTAATCAAAAAGTAATAAAAAAGTATTTAGGGTGAATAATAGTGTATGAAATATCCCTCACTGCTATGTATTTATGAAATTTATTGATACTCCATCTCATATTTATATATTTAATTGATTACCTCCTTGATAAGCAGTTGGTTCTGAGTCCTATAGGTGCAAAGACTCCAAAACTTGAAGGTGCTATTAAGATTGTACTTGATAGCAGACTCTGCCAACAAACAGATATTAGGTAAGTACCAGCGTTATTCCCCTATGAATATTGTCCCCTAGTTTGCACAAATGTAGCAACAAAGGTTACCAACATTCCAGTGGAGAAAAAATATTTTTTGTTACCTGGCTGCAGTGTCAATAGGTGATGTGGCTCCTAGAGGGCCCCGCGGACTGTGTGTTTCCGCGTGGGTCTATTTACATCTATTCCCCATATGCGTCATTGGTGGAGCGAGATGCAAGTATAGTACATAAAATATCTCCACTTCCTATCCCATAGGACAAAGAGAAGGTCCCAGATGAGAAAAAAAAACACACCATAAAGCCAAACATCCTAATCCACATAATACATGTACATACCGGGTTAATTTGTCAAGTCTGTCTGGGCTATGGGGAGGCTGAAAAAAAGGAAGATTTACAGGCTACGGTAGTCTCCGCCATGCAACAATCATTTCCCAGAAGGGATTGGGGGGGGGGGGGTGGCTGGAGAAATTCCAGCTATAGTATTCTAAGGCCTCATTCACACGAGGCGGACTCCGCTTCCATGGAGCCCGCCTCGGTCCGCCGCTTCAGCGGGAGATCTCTCTGTTGATCTCCGCTGAGCTGGCAGATGACAGGTCCCTCTCTGCTCACTGAGCGGGGAGGGGCTTGTCAGGCGCCGCTGCTGCCTATGGAGGGATCGGATGAAAACGGACAGCATGTCCGTTTTAATCAGATCTCTCCCGATCCGATCCGCCAGCGACGGATCCGGACGTAGGGCCATCCGTCGTCTTTTAGCGGATCGGATGGGGTAGGATGTCATGGAGAGCCCGTTCAGGTCCGCCGTCAAAACTGACAGGCGGACCTGAGCGGTACGATCGTGTGAAAGGGACCTAAAACAATAAATGTAACAACCAAAAATCTGTGGGTGTGTATATCAAAAGAGAAAAAAGAAAAACCTTCAGTAACATTGCTACCCCACATATAACATAGATACAGGAGGACTAGCTAGCATAGATCTAATGAGTCAAACTGACCTCAAAAAATGAAGCACTGATAGAAGGAGCTTAGTGGTCAATATGGTAAAGTCGCCATGATGTGGTGTTAACCTAGGATGGAACTAAAAACAGACATCCAAATAAAGACTTAATATACAAAAAAATTGCTTCAAATAGCCATCTAGTAATCTATCATCTAACAATTTCAATAGACATTTAAACCAATAATTTTTGTTTGGCACGAGCATATGGGACGTGATCAATGTTAGCAGCTGTCCTTTAATTACTTCTAATTATCATTTGGATCTTTACCTGGTGGCTCGCAAGACTTTGTTTTTTAAGTTCAATAGACTTCTAAATTGTAAGCTCTAAGGAGCAGGGGTCTCTGATCCCTCCTGTATTGATTTGTATTGAAAGTGTACTGTCTGCCCCCATGTTGTAAAGCGCTGTGCAAACTGTTGGCGCTATATAAATCCTGTATAATAATAATAATAATAATAGACAGCCTAACTTTTGTCAAAGTTAGTCCTATGATCTTAGTGAGAGGTAATGAATAATCAGAAGAATGCAGCTTCAAACCGAACCCTCCAGCTCCCATCAAGCTTTATTGCATTAGGACAGTACATGATTCCACCGTGATCCTCATTGGCTGATGCATTTCACTCATCAAATGGGTTTAGTCATAAGTCCATAAATGCATTTCCAAAGAGAGGTAATAAATAACTGAAAGTGTTACAATTACTGTATACTTACATTACTTGTACATTGCATGTTCAATGCCCTGCTAGTGTTTTGTTACTCTCAGTGGTGCTGATCTCCTTCAGCTTCTTTGCAGCCACTTCTAGTCTACTTTCACTCCAGCAATGACTGCGTGGGATATCTCAGGGTGGGTTTCCAGATGGTGAACCATGCCTGTGTAATGTGTGTTGAAATGTCCACTTGTAGTCTCATCTTGTGTAACAGGATGACAATGCAGGAATACAATTGGGAGACACCCCAAGGTCATGACAGAATCACCGGTAATTATTTTAATGAACGTTTATAAACATTCAAAATTACATTTACATGTATAAACTTTATAAGAGATGCAAGTTACTGCATTTACATACTGTGTACATTTATTACATCCCTGTGTAAGGTAAATGCCGACAGAAAGCCAGTGAGTGTAGGCAGATCTATGTAGTTATACCCCCGTAGGGGCTGCTAAGAAATGTGGCCCACCTGAAGCATTCACTTCCCGGACACTACAAGACAGGGAACAGTCCGTTGCTTTGTTTTTGTTGTTTTTTTGGGGGAATTCAACTTGGATGGGGTATGGGAAATATTGGATGGCCATTGGAATTATAGAAAAGTTGCTAAGGACAACTATGTACGCTCTTTGTACACTCCTTCAAACTCCTCCCGAAAACTTTCCCTCTAGGAGCAGCTAGCACATGGTTAGGCCTGACACTGGCTCAGCCAGGCCATAGGAATTGCCCTTTGCAGGCAGGGACCGCGGGTCCAACTATAATGTAGCAGAAAATATGTGAGTCCTGTTAGTGCTAGCTGTCTTATAGGTGGACTACTGCTCCCAGTCAGCTCTCTTCAGGCCCTGCCAGCCCTCCTGGTTGCAGCTGCCCGACTTCACTGCCCTTGACATTGCAATCCTCTCTACTGGCTCCACACCCAGCTCTGACTGTTTCCTCTCAGTCCTCTCTGGCATGCCTCTCCAGTTCTCCCGACTGCCCGTGTCACTCACCAGCCCTCCTGGCTGCTTCCGGTGGTTCCCTCCTGAAGACTTGCCCAGTAATACTAGCTACTGCTGTCCTCTCTGACTCCTCCTGTGCCTCCTGTCCAGATCCTTCGTGCTTTCTTGAAGGGCTCCATCCTACACCTAGGCCCAAGGTCACCCACCCTCAGACTGAGGAGCTCCCTCAAAGGCCCCAACAGCCTAGTACTCCATCCTCAGTTCTTCCACCTGACAACTACTCCCTAGCTGGGCTAACCCTGGGTATTTAAAGGAGGCCTGCCCCCTGCCATTCCTAGTTGGGAATTGGTCAGGGCTCCCTGAGACACCCCAGACTGCTCCTCCACTCTTCCCCTCCTCTTCTTCTACAATCCTCAAGAAGAAAGAGGGAGGTGACAGTGGAGTGATGCTGTCTGTGAGTCACAGTTACTGCTCTGAGCCACTCCCAGCCCACACAGATCAAAACAAAGAGGCCTAGCTGATGGCTAGGCCTGCCTAAATTTATCTGTACTACAAAAATCCTCACTGCTAGCACCTACCTAGGTAGAGGGTGCTACATCTAGATAGGCTCATGTGCCTGGATTCAATTGCTAAAAATAAATATAGCCCTTTTAGCTACAATAACACTAGAGTCCTCTTTCTAGTCCATGATAGTCCTAGTGCATGATTCCTTGCTAGGCACAATATTATATTGGAAAGTAGCTTCACAACTTAATAATTATGTAAAACCAAAAATTAAGCCCTCGCGTTCCTTTAAAAATATTAATTTCTCTGAAGTTATTGCATTTAATTCACAGCGTTAAGTTTCCCAGGGCTAAAAATAACTGCAAAATCAAATTATTTGGTTCCTCCCACCAGAAACGATTCCACAGAACTCGAGGCTAAATTTCATAAAGGGTTTGACCATTACTCATGTTAATATAAAATTAGCGATCCTATTTTTGCATAATCATTTCTGGCAATGTTTTAACCACTTCAATACCGGCACTTATACACCTTCCTGCCCAAGCCAATTTTCAGCTTTCAGTGCTGTCGCAAATTAAATGACAATTGCGCGGTCATGCTACACTGTACCCAAACAAATTTTTTAGCATTTTGTTCCCACAAATAGAGCTTTCTTTTGGTGGTATTTGATCACCTCTGTGATTTTTATTTTTTGCGCAACAAATAAAAAAAGACTGAAAATTTTGAAAAAAAAAGTTTTTCTTTGTTTCTGTTAAAAATTTTTGTAAATAAGTACGTTTTCTTCTTCAATGACGGGCACTGATATGGCTGCACTGATGGGCACCGATGAGGTGGCACCAATGAGGTGGCACTGATAGGCGGCACTGATGGGCACTGATAGGTGGCACTGGTATGCGGCATAGATGGGCACTCATAGGCGGCACTGATGGATACTTATGGGTGGCACTGATGAGTACTTATGGGTGGCACTGATATGTGGCACAGATAGGCACTAATGGGCACTGATAGGTGGGCATTGATGGGCACGGATGGGCACTGATAGGTGGCACTGATGGACACTGATGGGTGGCACTGATGACATTGATGGGTGGCATTGCTGGGCATCACTAATTTTTATTGTGCCATAGAGGTGCCAGTCAGTGCCCATTTGTGGGCACTGATTGGCATATGTTGGGCATTGATTTTCACATGTGAATGGCCATGGGGGATGTACCTGGCCATCTACATGCTGGGGGCTTCCCTGGTGGTCCTGGCAGCTTCCCTTGTGGTCTAGTGTGGGCATCCGAGGGGGTGCTGCGCTGATAAACAATCAGCACAGACCCCCCCTGTCAGGAGAGCCGTCGATCGACTCTTCTCTATCTTCTCTGTCAGACGCAAGTGAGGAAAAGCTGAGCACCGTCTCTTCCTGTTTACATCGTGATCAGCCATGATTGGACAAGGCTGATCACATGGTAAAGTGCTTCTGCAGGAGGTCTTTACCGAGATCGGTGTAGCAGTGTATCAGACTAACACACCGCACCACCGATCGCCGCGATGCGCGCCCCCACGGGCGCACAGCGACTGTTATCCTGCAGGGCGTCATTTGACGCCCAGTCAGGATAACAGAACCACCGCCCTTTCGTAATTCTGCTATAGGCTGGGCGGCAAGTGGTTAAGTTCTGCTAATAAGTCTGAGCTCATAAATTAAATTGAGATTTAAAGCCCAACTCCAGTTTAAAATAGTGTGGCAGAGCGTTGCCCTGCCATGGTCTAGAAAGTGATTTTGACCAAGAATTCTCAACCAGGCAGGTTGAGGGGCTCCATATACATTTTCACAATTTTTATTTATCTTCCAAAATTTAATTCAGGATAATCACAGACGTCTATTTTATGCATTGTGTATGATATCTGACACATGAGTGGGAATTTTAATACTGTTATCACTTTTTATGTCATTTTCATGTAATTTTTATCCACTCTGTACTATGTATGATGTTGCGTCTTTCCACTTTCGGTAGTGACTTGCATATTCACACCTTCTGTTATTAACTTAACGAATTAATTCATAGAATTTTAGTTAGAATCTTCTCACACTTTGGTGCACACCGCACATTATTGTTCATTAATTCCAAAAAATCATATTATTTATTATCATTTTTTATTTATATTTTCTTTTTTCCCATTTCCTGGTGGGTTGTGGTTGCGTTTTTTGATTTTTCCATTATCTGTGAACAGCGCCATTCCCCTATTAGAAAACTGAGGGGCTCCAGGGGGTTTGCTTAATGCAGAAGAAACTTCATTTTCAGTTTCCTCATTGTTTTCTAAAGTCCACTTTGGGACCTGGAGCATGGAGATTTCAATATGATCTGGGTGGGAGGAAATTTCCTATACTGGGTTTAAGTATTCAGAACAGCCAGCATACTAATTGGTTGGGTGTGTGCTGGGCTTTTAGTAATGACCTGACCATGGTTCTGGGCTCCAGCCCAGCAAACAGCAAGTCTTGCATAGGAGTCAGGAGAGCTCCACTTAGGAGAAACGTGGGAGCCAGTGCAGTAAGAGGCTGCTAGCTGTGTGCACCAAGTTGGTCAGTGAACAGCCTGTAATGCCACATACACACGGTCTGACTTTTCGGCTACAAAAGTCCGACAGCCCGTCCGACAGACTTCCGACTGACTTTTGACGGACTGGCGGCGGACTTGCGGCAGACTTTCTAACGAACAGACTTGCCTACATACGATCACACAAAAGTCCGACGGATTCGTACGTGATGACGTACACTGGACTAAAATAAGGAAGTTGATAGCCAGTAGCCAATAGCTGCCCTAGCGTGGGTTTTTGTCCGTCGGACTAGCACACAGACGAGCGGATTTCTGGGTCCGGTGTAGTTACGACGTAAAGATTTGAAGCATGTTTCAAATCTAAAGTCCTTCAGATTTGCGGCTGGAAAATTCCGCTGAAAGTCCGGGGAAGCCCACACAGGATCGGATTGTCAGCCGGTTTTGGTCCGTCGGCGTCTGTCGGACTTTTGTAGACGAAAAGTCCGACCGTGTGTACGCGTCATTAGAGACAGCAAGGGCCTGGAGTGTAAGGCCAGAGCGGCAGTGCTGCAAGTACAAGCCAGAAGGGCTGAATGTTGTTTATGTTGAAGGAGAAGGAATGCAGAATATCTCTGCAAGGGAAACTCATGTTTGTGTTTGCTGAACTTTCTTTTAATAAAAGTGGGCAGGAAAAGCCCTTAAAAAGAAGAAAAGCGAGTGGCGGTGTCCTTAAATGTTGCTAGTTCTTACAATAGGAAATGATTGCCTATCACTTTAAGGAATAAAAAAGCAGCTGCAGTACTCACCTTATTTATGGTGCTGTTCCTTGCAGACGCACCATTCTTCTATCCAGCACCCAACATCTTAAATGCTAGGTCATTTCTAAATGTACCAAGGTAGACAATGCGTTAAAGGAGCCTGCGTTTAACAACTTCGCCTCTTTGGACATACAACTTATATCCAGAGAGTGAAGGATTTAAAAAAATGTTTGTCTGCAACACTGTTTTGTTCAGCTGGCTATCAGCTGTCATAAAAAAAAAATGGTCTGGATGAGCTGGGTGACCTGGGTACCCCCCTCCCCCACCTTCCTTACACTCCGTGTTTCTTGCTGGAACCACAATAAATGGTCTCAGGATGAGGTGAGTGGGAGGAAATTGAGGAACATCTATTTCTTGATCTCCTCTGATGTTCATGAAGCCAGAGGAACTCAACTCTGAGTGTTTCAGTTCTCCAAACTGTCATTCCCTGGCTGCTGTAGCCAGGGAAGCAGCTAATGAAGTACTATCTGTGCTTGATTAGATGGATTAAAGGGTAGGGGAGACTAGACCCACAATGTCTCCATGAAGAGTACCTGTCAACTACCCAATGCCATCACATAGGGGATTGTTAGCCCCTTTGTAATAGCATTAAATTTAAATGAAAATAAAAGTATAATAAAATGTAAAGTGGTTGTAAACCTCTGAAATGAAAAATGAACATCAATGCAGTCTGATCAGTGCACATCAATGTAGCCTCACCAATGTGCATCGATGCAGCCTGATCAGTGCCCATCAGTGCAGCCTCACCAGTGCCCATCAGTGCAGCCTCACCAGTGCCCATAAATGCAACCTCACCAGTGCCCATCAGTGCAGCCTGATCAGTGCCCATCAATGCAGCCTCATCAGTGCCCATCAATGCAGCTCACCAGTGCCCATCAATGCAGCCTCACCAGTGCCCATCAGTGCAGCCTCACCAGTGCCCATCAGTGCAGCCTCACCAGTGCCCATCAATGCAGCCTCACCAGTGCCCATCAGTGCAGCGTGATCAGTGCCCATCAATGCAGCCTCATCAGTGCCCATCAATGCAGCTCACCAGTGCCCATCAATGCAGCCTCACCAGTGCCCATCAATGCAGCCTCACCAGTGCCCATCGGTGCAGCCTCACCAGTGCCCATCATCGGAGCCTCACCAGTGCTCATCAATGCAACCTCACCAGTGCCCATCAGTGCATCCTGATCAGTGCCCATCAATGCAGCCTCATCAGTGCCCATCAATGCAGCTCACCAGTGCCCATCAATGCAGCCTCACCAGTGCCCATCAATGCAGCCTCACCAATGCCCATCAGTGCAGCCTCACCACTGCCCATCAATGCAGCCTCACCAGTGCCCATCAGTGCAGCCTGATCAGTGCCCATCAATGCAGCCTCATCAGTGCCATCAATGCAGCCTCACCAGTACCCATCAATGCTGCCTCACCAGTGTCCATCAATGCAGCCTGATCAGTGCCCACCAATGCAGCCTCACCAGTGCACATCAATACAGTCTGATCAGTGCCCATCAATGCAGCCTCACCAGTGTGCATCAATGCAGTCTAATCAGTGCCTATCAATACAGCCTGATTAGTGCACATCATTGCAGCCTGATCAGTGCCCATCAATGCAGTCTCACCTGTGTCCATCAATGCAGCCCAAATTTCCACTCCCTGACTTCTGGAAGTTTCGAAATGCTGTGTAAACTGTGCACTTTGAATGGCTGTAGAGGAGAAAGTGTTGCTGATAAACAGGTGCAAATTATGTAGAAGGATTCATTTAATCTCTGTGTATTGCCTGCGGCTAGCCAGTTCACTAGGTATATGTGAGGGTTTATAACCACTTTAATAAATAAAAAATAAATAAATGCAACCCTGTTGCCCTGCACACACCCGCAAATGCAAACATGGCACAGGATGCTCATGTATGTACAACACGATGGAACATAACATGTTTGGCATTGCCACAAACATTGGAGTGACAGCAGTACTTCTAGAGCCATGGTTTACAGTTAAGTCTTAACTTATTGAGCTTCAAAGGCTTTTAAAGTGTTGCCTATGGATACATTTAGGTACTATAGTTCTGCGTGATATCACCACCGCATGCAATTTTTTAAATAAATAATTTATTTTCATTTTACATTTGATACGAGAATAGTTACATATTTACATAGTTAGTAAGGTTGAATAAAGACACCAGTTCATCCAGTTCAACCTGAGTGAGTGTCTATAATTGTCCCTATCCCCCGTACATTGTGTCTCATTAGGATGCTCATCTATTATATCATTATTTTTTTAAGGTACCCATACAGCGCCGTCAATTTATGCAGCGCTCCACACATACATTGCTCCCTACCCTCAAGGTGCCCACAATCCAAGGTCCCCAACTCACATTCATATACTGTAGTAGGGCCAATTTTGGACAGAAACCAATTAACCTACCAGCATGTCTTTGGAGTGTGGGAGGAAACCCACACAGACACAAAGTATATGGATAGGATATGGATAGGTAAAATAAAATTATGGAAAGACAATGGCCTTAGACAGCATTGTTATATTCAAGTGACCCTAAAACATACTTAAAAAAAAACTAGCAGAGACAAAAACAGGGCTGACTAAAGAATATGACGTACATAGTGGGATTACTGACACTGTGTAACTGTGCTGTAAAGCTGTCCCAAACTGTGACGGACCCTGCCAGGACAGAAGCTTTTGGAAGGGACTGCAGTGTGGCCTCTTGCCTATGGACTATGGGCCCTGGCTTTTAAGGGAACACTACTCTTTTGGAGGTGTATGACTGGGGGAGCATTGGAGTGGTCTTGTTTCTGATGCAAGCCCATGTCTCCCCAAAACACACAGACTCTGGGAATCTAGGCCCTGGATCCATATTTAGGGCCTAGATGCCCCAATACCAGCAATGACTACTTTAGATTGTGATACTCGGAGTAGATGTTAATATCATCAGCTCAAAGCAACCTGATTCTTGAGGTCTCCTGCTATAATCTTTTTAAGGTGGTATGTGTCTTTGTCACATTGTATCATTTCCCCATTATGTGCCTTGTTGTGCATTCCCACTGTTCTATTGTTTCTGTCTGTCTGATCATCTCTGTGTGTTTTCTTATTATAATGTGTAATGTACTTTGTTACCAGATGGTCTTGTCACCCCCTGACTAATCAAGGCTAGTTGTTTAATTAGCTTACTGTTTATAGTATATGACGGCTGTTGTTTAGCTATGTTATATATTTTCCTGTTTAGAGTTTGCATTGTCAGGTTAATATTCTCAAGTGGGGAATGTCCTCCTGTGGGGTATAAAGTATGTGTCTCAGTTTCAATAAACAGTCATTCCTTTGGTTCTATCCCTAAACCGCAGGAGGCACTGTTTGGAGGAAGGAAGCACCTTATCAGGGTGCCAAGCGGTTCTGTCACACATAAATTTAGGAGAATAGGTGCATGAATTGCCCCCTTCTGAGTCACTTCTTATCTCCGCCCCTACCCACCTCTGAGCACCGTTCCTTGGTTTCATCCCATACCCACCTCTCAGTATTGCCCTCTTTAGAGAGTACAGAGCCAAGTATAATTGTGTGGTGCTAAGTAATTTGTATAAAATTTGTTAATGATAGCAAGAAAAGTAGTAAAATAGATTCCCCACAGCCAGCAGCAATAGACCCCCCCAGCAACAATAGATTCACTCAGAGACAACAGACCCCCCCCCTAGCAATAATGGACCCCCACAACAAAATACCACCCAGTAGCAACAACAGATCTCCCAGCAGCCAGCATTAATAGACTATCCAGCAGCCAGCAACAATAGACCCCCTCCATCAATAGTAGATCTCTTCCAGCAATAATTGACCCACAAGCAACAATAGACCGCCACTCAAAAATAGATCCGCTCCAGCAACAATAGACCCTCCAGCCCACCCCAGCACCCCTTGCCATTACATACATTCAGTGCTGGAGGTGCCGGAACTGCGTTCCCCCGCGTTCCCGCTGAAAAAATGCCCTGGTTATATGCAGATGCAGTTACAAGGGACAGACCAGTTGGACTCAGGAAAGGAGACTGACAACACTGGAAGAAAGTATAGGAGGCGTTTAGCTGAGGTCACGCAGTCCCAACAAAAGAAGGGAAAGTGAGGTGGGAGACAGGGAATAAAACAGAAGGAGAAGCCAATCAGGATGGACACCAACAATGGACAAGATTCGAGAGCAAAAGGTTACTTATTTTGTGTAAACTACTGTATTTAATGTAGACATCCGCAGGTGACACACAAGCACGGCATTCTGGGGAGGTGGTAAAATCATGCCAATATAACCAGGTTTGCAAAACTGTTCTTCCTTCCCATTGGTGGGACGCCACGGTTTCTTCCAAAACTCTGATTTAATTATTTTACAGAAATCAGTGGCTATTCGATGGAGCAATAGTTTGTTTCCAGAACAATGGGATATATTTAAAAGGTGGATCGGGAGAGATTTCTTCTAATGTTTGGTCGAAAGTGGGGCAACAAATGCGGCCCAACACAAAATCGTAAACTTATTTAAAAATGTTGATTTTTTTTTTTTTTTTGGGGGGGGGGGGGATTTTTGGTAAAAATGCACTTACACTTTGCAAACACATGCAGCAGAAGAAAAATTTGACAGTGTCAGTTTTTTTGGACTTTTATAAATCTTATCTTCTCTAAAGAAAAATTTCCTGCTCTTCACAATCATGCCTTATTCATGTCATATTTGTGAGCAACTACTTTCAAGGATGAATCTTATTAAGGACAAAATTAGTACCAAAATATCTGATGAGCACTTCAAACCATATATTGATGCGTTAGTTTATCAAAAACAGTGTCAAATATCTCACTAGTTTTATGTTTGTCCTCTTTTACTTTTATAATTAAAAATATTACACTAAAATGAAGTTTTACTTTTTCTGATCATCAGCCATCCTTAATGTTAGTGTATTTTATGTGTGGCCCAAGACAATTCCTCTTCTTCCAATGTGGCCCAGGAAGGTCAAACAGCTGGACACCACTGAAGTAGGAGGAAGGCAGCTGGATCAATATTCAGATTAACATCTGACAAGTTATATGATATATCACCCACTTGCTTCCAGAAGTCTTGCAGTACCAGGCACCTCTAAAACATGTGCAGCATGGAACCCTCCTGTTGAGAACCCCGTCAACAGAATGGAGTAGTGTGTGGAAAAATCCTTATTTAAAGTATGGGAGACTCTGAACCAACCAGATTTGATTTTAAAACTAATTTCTTGTATTCTGCTTGAAATTGAAGAAGAGTGAGTTGCAGGATCTTCTCCTTCTGCTGTTCTGCGAAGGTCCACCCAAGGTCTGCCTCCCAATTCAATAGATAATGAGGAGTTTGGTATTACGGTGAGTTAGTAAGTAAATTATAGGAGACTGGAAGCTCATGATGAATTGGAGCTGATGATATGCACAGTTTGTCAAACTCTGTTGACAGAGTGCTACAACTTAGACACTCAAATTTTATTCAAAAAGTGTCTAAGTTGTAGCACCATCCAGAAAGGAAGAGGGGAGTCAACCATCACTTGGTCCTCGGATATCGATGTCACCATAGTAGATTAGATGTCAAAATAAGGCACAACTTAAGAAACAGTGACTATAGGGCAGTGATGGAGAACCTTGGCACCCCAGATGTTTTGGAACTACATTTCCCATGATGCTCAACTACACTGCAGAGTGCATGAGCATCATGGGGATTGTAGTTCCAAAACATCTGGGGTTACAAGGTTCACCATCACTGCTATAGGGTAATTACATTTAGCAGAAATCACAGAAAATGAGGCAAGAGGGTAGTGCAGGAACACTTAATTAAAAAAAGCCAACTTTTCTAAACTGCACTCAAAACTACAAGGTATTAAATGTGATGCAATTCAAGAAACAATGAACGCTGAGTAAATACGGGAGTGCGTTAAGATCATGTTAAATAATGGCATTAGCCAATGTATTCCAATGGGCAACAAATTTAAAATAGCTAAGGTTAAACCTGTATTACTAAACTTTAAAGTAAAAAGGCATATAAAAGTGGAAAAAAAACAAGCAATGCAATAAGAAATGTAAAAGCGCACTCAGGGAAGCTAAAATAGACCATGAGAGAAGGGCAGGACCAACCTCCAATGTGATATTCTGTGGATTATTGCCTGTGCCACGGGCAATACAGGAAAGTGCCAACTTAAAGATTTGAATGCATGGCTAAAGACCTGATGTAAGAGGTAAAGATTTTCCCCGACTATGGCTGAAGCGGTCATTGTGGTCATTCTTAAGCCTGGCAAGTCCCCTGATCAGTACGCCTCATATCGGCCAATATCACTCCTCAACGTTGACGCCAAGCTACTGGCAAAAGTGCTGGCTAGACGGTTGAACACGGTGATCACGGCACTGATCCATCCAGACCAGTCTGGATTTATGCCAGGCAGGGGGACCGATATAAATATCAGACGTCTTCTTACACATCTCTCTAGGGCGGACGGGGACGGTTCGGAGGTGGTGGCCTCTCTTGATGCCTGAGAAGGCTTTTGACTTGGTGGAGTGGCGCTACCTCTGGGCTGTCCTGCGCAAATTTGGATTTGGCCCTCGCTTCATTAGCTGGGTGCAGATGCTATACGATAATCCCTCAGCACGCATACGAACAAACAACTCACTGTCCTTATCCTTTCCTTTATCTAGGAGTACCAGGCAGGGATGTCCGCTTTCTCCTGGACTGTTTGCATTGGCTATGGAACCCATGGCTGCTCATGTTAGAGCCTCCCCCTTGGTACAGGGCATTCAGGTGGGAGTAGTGATAGACAAAATATCCCTTTATGCTGATGATACCTTACTTTTTCTTAAAGACATATCCTCCCTCTCACCAGCACTTCAAATAATTGATGAGTTCGGCATTTTTTCGGGCATTAGGATAAATTGGGGAAAATCAATCATTTTCTCATTAAATCTATCCAATCAAAACCCACCGACAGGTACCCCCCTAAACTGGACACCTGAATTTAAATACTTGGGGGTAAGGGTTAGAGCTCCACTGTCCACATATTTTAAATTGAATCTTCAGCCATTACTAAAAAATCTTTCCCAAAAATGTATAACATGGAAAACCCTCCCCCTCCCTCCAGTGGGAAGGGTAAATTTAATTAAAATGATATACTTGCCCAAATTTTTATACTTTTTTCGAAATTCTCCCCTGATTCCCCCAGCTTAATTTTTTGTTAAATTGAAAGGTATAATGTCTTCCTTTATTTGGAACGGAAGGCCCCCGAGATTGGCCATATCTACCCTCCAGCTGCCCATTACTCAAGGGGGTCTGTCCTTACCGGACTTCCAGGTATACTTCTGGGCGGCCGTCCTGGTGACGGTCAGGTGGTGGTTCTCTCAACCACGCGATAACCCGGCAGTGACCCTGGAAGCCGCCATCATGGGGTCCTACTCATCTCTTAGCAATGTGGTGTTCAGAGGGATAAAATCCCACCCTGGCATTACGGATCTGATGAACACCACCATTATAGTTTGGAACAGGGCCAGGCATAGTTTTAACAATCCAGAGAGGTTCTCCCCGCACATTCCCTTGTGGGGCAACCCTAGATTGCCACATTTGAAGTCGGTCCCAGACCCTCAATCTGGGCAAAAAAGGGAATTGTTAAGCTAAAACACATTGTACTGGGGGGTAAATTAAGAACTTTCTCTGATCTCAAAAACGCTTATTCATTACCAGGTTGGATGCTGTTTAGATATTATCAACTCCGACATGCCTACAGGAAGCAGTTACCATCTCTCCTCCAGTTAGAATCAGACCCTGTGAAGGGATTACTTACATCTAAAATCATAGATAGACCACTATCTACTCTGTACTTTCATTTGTCCATACCCCCTGCAAAGAAACTTGAAAAAACTCTGGTCAAGTGGAAGGCAGATATTCCTGACTTATCAGAGGAGGAATGGGAATCGTGTGTATCCTCCTTTGTGATAAATACGATATCGGCCAGAGAGAGATTTATGCAGGTCAAGTTTCTCCATAGGGCCTATTACACCCCAAAACGTCTGACAATTATGACACCTGACAGTCCAGTAGCCTGCGCCAGGTGTGGTCTGGAGTCTGCCTCCTTTCTTCATATGGTGTGGTCTTGTCCTCGCCTCGGAGACTATTGGACAGAAATAGCTAACACTCTCAGCCAGGTTACCTCCTTAGATGTGGTAGCTCATCCCACGGCAATGCTATTGAATATTTTCAGCCCCAATATTAGAGGTAAACATACCAAATTATTTTTGACTTATGCTACGTTCTATGCCCGAAAAGAAATATTTCTCCATTGGAAGGATGCATTACCCCCTAGAGTATCTTCATGGCGCCTAGCAATGAATTGTATACTCCCACTATATAAACTCACGTATCTTAATCGTAACTGCCCCAAGAAATTTGATAAGATATGGTCGGGATGGATAGATGCATGGGGTGCTGAGGTTGTGAATGATGTCCAGGTTGACGCAGAGATACCAGCCATTTGATTATACAACATGATTGAGTTCTCTTTAAACTTCACCTAGTGTACATGTTCAGTTAAGATATTGAGGTATTGTGATTCCTTCCTTGCCTCCCCCTCCTGCCCTCCCCCCCCCCTCCCTCATCTTCTCGGTATCCTTAATCTGCCCCCCCCCCCCCTCTTCCCCCAGTCCCTCCCACAGTACCTCCTTGATTGATTGTTTTAATATGTCATCTCTACACCAATACTTAGCTGCAATGTCATGTATTGCTCTCATACTTCTTTATGTTGTCTATATGAGGAAATTAATCATCTATCTTGTGACTATATGTATACTGATATCATATTTAAATGTGCCTATGCATCGCTTGTAATGTTTAAATCTTGAATAAAAAATGTTTTCTTGTAAAAAAAAAAGAGGTAAAGATTTGGGTTTCTAGAGCACTGGGCTGACTTTTCATAGGGGTACAACCTATATGCTAAAGGTGTTTTGCCCCTAAATGGAAGGGGGTCTGCTGTGCTGGGGGAGAGGTTTATGAGAAGGTTGGAGGAGTATTTAAACTAGGATTGAGGTGGGATGGTGAATTAGATTAAAATGGGGCAGACAGGGATCAGATCCTAATGCTGGGTGGAATTGGGGGAAGATGGGGATGGCTATGGCAGGTGATAAGAAGTTTCCCATGTTGCAGACAACCATTGGAAATTATAGTGCTATTTCTACTACAAAAAATATTCAAAACACTAGTGCAAAATGCGACAATGCGACAATAGTGTTTGTTCACCAATGACAAAAGTCTGCCAAGCAAAATAGGTGAGTTGAAAGTTTTAGTGCAGGAAGAGAAGTATGATTTAATTGGTATTGCTGAATCTTGGCTTTACTTTTCACACGATTGGGCTATTAATAGTCCTGGCTATGCTCTCTTTCTGAGAGACAGGTTAAAATTAAAAGGTGGTGGTGCCTGTCAATAAGTGAGGCCTGATCTCAAAGTAATTGTGAAAGAGGGCCTAGTTGATGGAGAGTGTGATGGTGTTGAAACATTATGGGTGGAGCTGCATATGGGTGTGTGTACCTTATTGTTAATTATTGGAGTTTGTTATTGGCCTCCCAGTGTTCATGAGGAGGTGGAGACTCAGTTTGTTGCACATTTAGAAAGGGCTGACACAGTGATAATGATGTGGAATTTTAACTACCCTGACTGGGTAAGACAATTTTTTTGTACAGTCCATAGAGACCCCAACTAGGAATAATGCTTTGTTGGATCTGGTAATCTCAAACCATGCAGAGCTTATTACTAATGTTCATATAAAAGAACATCTGGGTAGCAGTGATCATAACACAATTTCATGTAATGTTAGCTGTTAGCAACAAGCACATACATACCGGAAAGATAAACTTAACGAGAGCAAATTTTCCAAGGCTGTGGGCTGCTCTTTAAGTCTTCGAATGGGAGGGAATATTGGCATTGAAGAACACAGAACAGAAATGTGAATGCTTCAAAGGGACTGTATGTGTACACACTGCGAAGTATATTTCCATGGGCAATAAGTTAAAAGTAAAACAACCTATGTGGCTCAGTCACAACCATAGTTTAAAAAAATAACTATAAATAATAAGAAAAGAACATGTAAAAAATATAAAAGTGGAGAACACTTTCATCATTTAAAAGTTACAAAGAATATAACACATAATGTAAAGGGGAAATCAAGGCTGCAACATAGTTTACTGTTGGTGACTGGGGAAAAAGAGAAGGCAAATTTATAAAATACCTTCTTCAGCTCTATGTTTACAAAGGAACATGGGGGGAGCTCAAGTCCATAATAGGGATAGTAATGACACAGCCCCAAATGAAGCACTATGGCTCAAAATGTATATGGTCCAGAAATAGTTAGATGTTGAGACAGAATAAAGGTGAATAAAGCACCTAGACCAGATGGCATACACCCACGTGTCCAAAGGCCTGGTTCACACTACTGCGGCTCTGCCAGCCACATTTGCATGGGCACGGCATTGTGCCTGCATTTCATGCACGAAAAAGGTTCCTGCAAATTTTTAAATTGCAACGGCAGGAAAATTGCATGGTGCTGCGGTTCCCACACCCGTAAATGCACTGTTTTTAAAATGTGTGGGGTGCCATGAAGAATAAATACATTTTTAACCGCTTCCGGACCGACCCACATATATTTACTGCAGCAGGGTGGCGCTTCAGTGCAAAATCACATACCTGTAAGTGATTTTGATTTCCGAGTCTGGAGCACACACGCGTGCCGCAGGTGACCCGTTCAGCGGGAGCCAATCAGCGGGTCCTGCGGACCCGATGTCCACCGGCACCCAGCGATCCTTACCGAGGCAGATCACCGTTCTGTCAGAGGGGAAGATGAAGATCTTGTGTTTCTGCTCTGGTTCCCCCTCAGTCAAAGCCCCCCCCCCCCACAGTTAGCAAGCACTCCTGGGGAACACATTTAAAGCGGAGTTCCACACAAAAATGGAACTTCCGCTTTTCCGAACCCTCCCCCCTACGGTGTCACAATTGGCACCTTTCAGAGGGGAGGGGGGTGCAGATACCTGTCTAAGACAGGTATTTGCACCCACTTCCGGCATAGACTCCCATGGGAGTCTATGCATCTTCCTGTCCTTCCGCGCTGTCTCCTGGGAAACACACAGCTCCCAGGAGATAGCGGGGACTCGCGCATGCGCAGTAGGGAACCAGGAAGTGAAGCCGCAACTCTTAACTTCCTGATTCCCTCACCTAGGATGGCGGTGGCAGCTGCTGAGAACCGAGCGGGTTCTCAGCGTCGCCTGCCGACATCGCTGGACCCTGGGACAGGTAAGTGGCCATTTATTAAAAGTCAGCAGCTGCAGTATTTGTAGCTGCTGGCTTTTAATATTTTTTTTTTTTTTTTTTTGGCGGTTTAGGTGGACTCCCTCTTTAACCCTTTGATTGTCCCTAAAGTTAACCCCTTCCCTGCTAGTGTTATTAGTACAGTGACAGTGCATTTGTTTTAGCACTGACCACTGTATTGGTATCACTGGTCCCCAAAATGTGTAACTTAGTACCAGATCGCCGCCATTACTAGTAAAAAAAAAATTTTTTAATTCCATAAATTTATCCCATAGTTTGTAGACGCTATAACTTTTGCGCAAACCAATCAATATATGCTTATTGGGAATTTTTCTTACCAAAAATATGTAGCAGAATACATATTGGACTAAATTGATGAAGAAATTCGATTTTTTACATTTTTTATAGGATGTGTTTTATAGCAGAAAGTAAAAAATTGTGTATACTTATTGCGATTTTTTTTTTACCATAAATATGTAGAGAATTACATATCAGGCTAAAAAGTTTGGATAATTATTATTGCAAAAAGTAAAAAAATATTGTGTTTTTTAAAAATTGGCGGTCTTTTTTTGTTTATAAATAATAACCGTACAGCTGATCAAATACCACCAATAGAAAGCTCTATTTGTGGAAAAAAAGGACATACATTTTATTTGGGTACAGCGTTGCACGACCGTGCAATTGTCAGTTAAAATAACGCAGTGCCCTATTGCAAAAAAATGGCCTTGTCATTAAGGGGGTAAACCTTCCGGAGCTGAAGAGGTTAAAGAGCAGCGTGTTTTGGCTGTGGGTGGTTGCGGGTTTGGGAACAGGTGTGATTAATAGTGTGAACCTAGGCTAAAAGAATTGAGCTCTGTTATTTCAAAACCATTGCTTCAAATTTTTAGGGACTCTTTAACCACTTCAATACCAGGCAATACCTTTCCCCCCTTCCTGCCCAGGACAATTTTCTGCTTTCTGCGCTGTCGCACTTTGAATGACAATTGCGCGGTCGTGCCACACTGTACACAAACTAAATTTTTATCATTTTCTTCCCACAAATAGAGCTTTCTTTTGGTGGTATTTGATCACCTCTGCGGTTTTTATTTTTTGCCCTATAGACAAAAAAAGACCGACAATTTTGAAAAAAAAAACTGATAGGCACTGATAGGCAGCACTGACGGCACTGATGGGCACAGATAGGTGGCTCTGGATTGGCAGCACTGATGAGGAGCTACTGACAGGCATGACTGAGCGGCATCTGAAGGGCACTGACAGGCATTACTGATAGGGCACTGATTGACACTTTTATGGGCACTGATTGGCACTGTTGTGAGCACTGATTGCCACTTTTATTGGCACTGGTAGGTGTTTATTATGGGGCACAGTCTGGCAGGTGATGGGCACTTATTGGCAGCTGATGGGCACATCTGATGGGGGCTGCACTGATAATCAATGTGCTGGTTATCAGCGTAGAGCGCCCCTCTGACAGGGAGAGCCGCCGATCTGAAAGCCGTTTACCAGCACTTCCTGGTTCACGCGATGTTCAGCTGTGATTGGTCACAGCTGATCACGTGGTAGGAAGACTCTGTCAAAGGCTCCTAACCACGATCAGAGTTGCAGTGTGTCAGATTGACACACAGCACCTCCGATCGCCGTGCTGCGCGCCACAATCAACATTTGCTTATTGGGATTTTTTTTACCAAAAATATGTAGCAGAATACGTTTTGGCCTATATTGATGAAGAAATTAGATTTTTTACATTTTTTTATTGGATGTGTTTTAAAGCAGAAAGTAAAAAATTGTGTACGCTTATTGCAATTTTTTTTTTACCAAAAATATGTAGAAGATTACATATCGGCCTAAAAAGTTGGGAGATTTAATATTGCAAAAAGTAAAAAATATTATGTTTTTTTCAAAATTGGCGGTCTTTTTTTGTTTATAAATAAAAACCGCACAGGTGATCAAATACCACCAAAAGAAAGCTCTATTTGTGGGGAAAAAAAAGGACATACATTTTTTGAGGACAAGGGCCTCTTCCCGACAACTCCGGCCGTTGGTTGCCGGTGTCTGAAGGCGGGGAGCTTATCGGAAACCCCAGATTCCGGCCCCCCCACCCTATGTGAAAGAGTTTGGGGTACATTGTACCCCTACCCATTCACCTAAAAAAGTGTCAAAAATCAAACACACTACACATGTTTTTAAAGTAATTTATTAAGGCACCTCCGTCGTCTCTTCCAATCTCTTCTCCCCACTTTGGCTCTTCTGCCACTGATGTCTTCTGCCTCTGCTGGTTCTTCTCCCCTCTCCGGGTCTTCTCCGATCTCCGCTGATGTCTTCTAGCCCTCTCCTGTTCTTCTCCCTCTGTCCGCTGTCTTCTGCATCTGCTGGGTCTTCTCTGCTATCTTCTCGCTCTTTTGTTGGGTCTTCTCTGCTATCTTCTCGCTCTTTTGCCGCGTCTTCTCCACAGTCTTCTCCCTCTGTTCTTCTTCCGATGTTAACTCAACGCTCTCTCCTGCTCTAATGCTGGGTGCACAGTGTTCCACTACTCATATTGGCATGCGGCTGGGTCAAGAGAGACCCACCCCTTATGACGTCACCGCCCATCATGCCCCGGTCGGTAACGTCATAAGGGGCGGGCCTCCAAATGACGTCACCCTGTGACCCCGCCCCATGCCAATATAAGTAGTGGCACACCGCGCACCAAGCATTAGAGCGGGAGATAGTGGCATGTCAACATCAGAAAAAGAACAGAGGGAGAAGCCTGCAGAGAAGACCAGGCAAAAGAGCCAGAAGACAGTGGAGAAGACCCGGCAGAGGCAGAAGACAGCGGGTAGAGGGAGAAGAGCCGGAGAGGGCTAGAAGACAACAGCGGAAAGCAGAGAAGACCTGGAGAGGGGAGAAGAACCGGCAGAGGCAGAAGACATCAGTGGAGGAGGCAAAAGAAATCACCAGAAGAGGGAGAAGAGCCGGAGAGGGGAGAAGAAGTCGCAAGAGACCCCAGAGCTGCCTAATAAATTACTTTAAAAACCTGTTTTACACTTTTTTTAGGTGAATGGGTAGGGGTACAATGTACCCCATACTCATTCACATAGGGTGGGGGGACGAGATCTGGGGGCCCTCTTGTTAAAGGGGGCTTCCAGATTCTGATAAGCTCCCTGCCCGCAGACCCCAACAACCAATGGCCAGGGTTGTTGGAAAGAGGCCCTTGTCCTCATCGATGCTTTGGGGTGGGGGGCGCAAGTCTCCCCCTGCCCAAAGCACCCACCTCCATGTTGAGGGTATGCGACCTGGTACGGTTCAGGAGGGGGGGCGCTCGCTCGTCCCCACCCCCTTTCCTGACCTGCTGGGCTAGGTGCTCTCGGATAAGGGTCTGGCATGGATTTTGGGGGGACCCCCACTCAGTTTTTTCAGCGTGGGGGGTTCCCCTTAAAGTCCATACCAGACCGAAGGGCCTGGTATGCTCTTGGAGGGGGAACCCATGCCGTTTTTCTTTTACATTGTGCATGGAGTTCCCCCTAAAGATTCATATCATACAGTGCCTGGTATTGTCGGGGATCAAAGTCGGATCCCCATTCATTGAAGTCGGACGCATGTCAGACTTCAAGTCGCAGGGCAAAGTAGTATCCACAGTTGAAGGCCTTTCGTGTCGTACAAGTGTGTAAGGGGTCTCACAGGTTGCTGGCTTTGTTCCATTATGATAAATCTTACAGACCAAAACTGGCAGTCTACCTACCTATTAAATATAAGTACTGTATATTGGCCTTTGGCTGAATTTGATGACTCCCAAGCGAACACATGTTTAGTACTTCAGATTTACCTTTTAAGAATGGAATCTTTTTTCCTTCAATGCACCTTAAGCCTCGTACACAACACAATTGGATTTTCAGCAGGGAATTGTGTGATGACAGACTGTTTGCTTAAAATCCGACCGTTAGTATGCTCCATCAGACAATTATTGGCCAACTTTCCGCCAAGTTGGATGGCAGGCTAATAAATTTTCGGTGGACAATGGTCTGTTGTCAGATTTTCCTATCGTGTGTACACAAGTCTGTCACACAAAAGTCCAAAGTACAAACACGCATGCTCGGAAGCAAGGACGAGTCAGAAGCGGTCGGTCTTGTAAAACTAGTGTTCGTAATGGAGGATTAACATTCGTGTCGCGACAAATTATGAAATCTCGAAATGCAGCGCACATTCTCTTTTTCTTTATGGGATAATAATGAAACTGGTTTGCTGGTGATACAGATGGAAATCTGCCAAGCGTATTTTAAAAGGCTTTTATTTTCTAGTGATATCAAGAATAATATTATTATGCTTGCTTTTTTTTTTTTTTGGGGCAAGTTACCACAACACCATTATCCTGTAGTTTTTAAGATCAAAGATACAACTATATTGGTGACCCTTGTTAATTTTACCTTGTATTTTTTTAACTTTAACTGCCTACTCCCAAACTGTCAGTTGAAGTAAAACACATAGCCAAGTATTATTCTCCACAATTTTTTTATTGTGCATTAAAAATGAATTAAAAAATTAAATTAGAGATGCTGTCTGCCATCCAAATATAAAGAACCTAAAGCGGAGTTCAACCCAAAAATGGAACTTCTGCTTTAAGGGAAGGTGACCTCCTGACATGCCACATTTGGCATGTCATTTTTTTTTGGGGGGGGGAGCAGAAACCCTCTTTTCAGAGGGTTCCAGTTCCCACTTCCTCCCGGGACACTGCGGCGCCGGAAGTAAGTTCACTGCGGCACCAGAAGTAAGTTCACCTCTGCCCCCTCCCTCTCCCTCTCGGCAATCATCTGGGACACGTCACAGGTCCCAGATGATTGCCCGGCCAGTCACAGCGCGGCCCCCACATTGCTGGACCCTGGGACAGGTAAATGTCCCATTATTAAAAGTCAGCAGCTGCAGTACTTGTAGCTGCTAACTTTTAAAATATTTCTTTTTAGTCGGAACTTCGCTTTAAACAAAAAGTGCATTCTATGTATACAAAAATAAATAAAAGATAACAAAGAAAATCATTATTAAACAAAAACATCAAAAAAATAATTGGTAAAGGGGGTAGGGGTGCAAATCCCCAGACCAGCGGCGTTGTTGGGGGGTCTTGTGGCTGGTATTGCCACTGACCGCCATGCGGCTGTGGTGGGTGGGGTGGCTGTGGTGGGGTGGTGGCTGTGGAGGTGGTGGATGGGAGGCCACAAAATCACACAGGAGTGTGTTTTCAGAGATTTGGCCCCTCACCCCCTTGTTGAAAAGCTGCAGGATTAGTTCCTCACACATGCTCCATTGCTCACCATCCATCTGCCTTAATTTATTGGCAGTCAGCATGGCAAATCCCTCAGCCTTATCTGGGTCTGTCCTGGGGGCAGTAGTGGCCTGGTTGAGGAAGGCAGCTGTGGCCTCGTCCAATTTCCTGCTCTTCCTGGCCGTTTTAGAAGGCGGGCTAGTGGGGGGATCTGGGACTCCGTCTGGCTGCTGGCCACAGGCTCCTCCTGACTGATACTTTCCTGTGTATGAAAATGGGACATAATTAGATTCTTTTTTAGGGTTTGGTCCTCAATCACACACAATTTTGATCTCCTCACTGTTGCAAATTGAATGTAGACAAATAGAAAAGACTATCATTCTGACCCCAGCATTTTTTATTCTTGTACAACTCATTTTTGGTCACTACTGTCTATTGATATGGAAACCACTTTGTTAAGGCAGAAATATTTTAACAATAACCTAATCTAGTTATCATCATTGTATTTTTGGGTACAAATATGTTCAACAATGCTATACCTGGGTCAAGCTGGGCTCCACCACATCTTCATCCTGTGCAGCAGGACCTGTGTGGACTTCTGAAGCTGTGGCCTCACCAGACGTTGAAGGGAGTGTAGACAGCGATGGCCTCAGTTCTGTCTGGTCGGACAAAAACTTATGTCATCTGCTGATGCTCCAGATCACTGTGAGTCCATCACCTTGCTGTGGTCGCTTTTAAATGTACTCCTCAGGTTTGAGATTTT
Organism: Lithobates clamitans; assembly: GCA_037952925.1. Lineage (NCBI taxonomy): Eukaryota > Metazoa > Chordata > Amphibia > Anura > Ranidae > Lithobates > Lithobates clamitans. Next base: position 2,182,390 of record JBBGZY010001812.1, on the reverse strand, counting down.
TGTCTTGACATAGTTGATGTCTGCCCTGGGGTACACTGGCTTCACCAACTCAAGCATTTTCTCCAATGCTGCCTTCCTCAAGATTTTATTTGCGTAATCTCAACTCCTGGCCTTTCAGAGACAGGGCAGCGCCCGGTACAGGTCAATGAATTGAGGCAAAAAATCTGGCGAGGTAAATTTATCTGTCATGATATGATGCCTGCAATACAGAACACAAGACAAAACATCATGTCTGGCTTAACTCATAAGCTGCTCCCAATCTAGGCCAAAAATATAAGCACTATAGGCCACTAACCACCTATGCCCAAATTTCAAATTGTCCTTCGTTCTCTGGCTCCTTTCGTGTGTCGGCAATGACAATTGTTCGTCCTCCACTCCAAGATCATTCATAGGGCTGTTACATCGACCGTGCGTTATAGCTTTATATACACTGCGCATGCGTGAAACTCCGCTCTCAGTGCGCCATGACGCTGGGGTGTGACCATCTCTCTTCTGCATGCGACACAGACGGCGGAACATTGGGGAGGAACAACATGGTTTTATTCCAGGCAGCTCCGTGGTGGTGGAGCTCATTTTTGTGTTATCATTCATATTCTCTGAAAAATGGCCAAAAAATCATAAATTCTGTCAGGGTATGTAAACTTATGAGCACAACTGTAGATGTGCGTAAATTAGCTGTCTGTATATGTCCTTCTCCAAGTAGCTTGAGAGAATTATATATAATGTTTTCTATAATCTTTGTCTGAATTGTTATTTTAAAGATGAAGTAAAATAGAAAGCAGATATGAACATTCTTATTTGGTTCTGTTTTTGTACTTTTTCTTTAATTTTGTACCTAATTTTTTTCTCTTCTTTCAACAGGGAGGCACCAAAAAATGAGACAACAGCCAAGCCATAAGAAGAGGTAAAGGGGGGCCACTCACTTGGGCCCCAACAGAGGAGGCAGCAAGGCCATCTTCCCACCAAAAACATAAGTGACAACTTCAAACACACTCATTTAGCCACCGACAGGGGTGATTCTAGGTGGGCCAAAGGCCATGGGATTAGGGCAGAACTTAAGGGGTAAAGAACACTTTCTGGTTGCTGCCTGGCTCATCAGTACCCATTAATGCAGCCTTGCCAGTGTAGACATGGCTAGAGGAGAGGCCCCTGGGATCACAGTCACACAAAGTCACGCCTGCTAGAATGATCATCATATATCCCCTATCCCATAGGAAACAAGAGGTGTGGGTGGCAACTGCAGGACTTTTTCAATGTTGGCACTTGTCCAGTGTTTGCCCTCTGTAAAATTACATCACCTTCCCTTTCCTATGCATTTTTCACTGTAAAAAAAACACAGTGCAGCATGGTGGAGTCCACTAGTCAGGAGCAAACATTGTCATCATACCAAATGCAAGGTTGGTCAACTAATGTAGCAAAATGGATGGTATAAACAGATGGGACTAGGGGTGGCTTAATGAATGGTGTATTGTTTCTTTTTAGAGGAAAGAGAGTGTGGTCATCTCACCCAGGACGTGGGTTTGGAGGCATGGGATCTGACTCCTGGACCCAGCGCAGACCTGTCTGTTGTGGATGTCAAATCCCCTGTTGCAAGTCACACTGAAGTTACCCTGAAGAGGAAGCAAGTATTCAGGAGCCTCTTGTTTGTGCAAGTAAGTATTCTTGGAATATGGCTTCAAATGTGTCTACGTATCAAGTGTTTAGCTGAACAAACAAAACACACAAAGTATGTAGTGCCTTAATATTAGCATGGAGAAGGAAGAGGTGGAAGGAGCTGTCATTTTTGCTAGGTATACGAGTTTTGGAGACCCAGGCACCAAGGCCAAGATTATTGAGTATTTGCAGTGTTTACATTCCTAGTAGTGTAGGTGTCTGAAGGGCAAGCAAGTTGCAAGCAACAATAGACTGGGTAGGTAAGTATTTCCTATATTTGACTAGTAACTTGCCCATAACTCACTATGTAGGGCCTCTGCCACTTGACCATCGTTCCCTTAATCCTTTTTGTCTTCTTACTAGGTCATGATCTTCCAAGATGCACAATTGGCAGAATGAGTGCAGATATGATGCATTGTTTGAAGGAGCTGGAGCAAATAAAGAAGGCTGCCACTGCTTTACAGCGAAGAATCAGAGATTTTGTAGACATGCTTGGCAAATTCTAATTTCCTCTTGCCTGTTCGGAAGTTTCTTGTTCCACTTGTTGCCTCCTGTTTGCACTTTGAATATTTACCATGTTTTTCTGACTTTTAAATGATCAAGTTTAGTTTATGAACTCAGTGTTTCTCCACTCCTCTAGGTGCACCAAAAAGTCCTGTTTTCTGTATTTTCCTCAGTCTAAAAAGGACTGTGTGAATTACTAACATTGAAAATGACAACATCACCTGTGCCAAACTCTACAAGTATAGAAAACATGACCTGGGTTTGCATCTTGTGGAGGAGAGTTGGGAAACACTGCCCTAACGTGAATTGTAAATTTTCAGTGTTTTGAAGAATATAAAACCCAAAATTTGAAGGTGCTCCCAAATTGTGCCTTAACATTCTTATTTACCTCATGATCCCATGCCTAAAATGTGTGTATTTCCATCTAGTTTGCCAAAAGCCACAACACATCAGCGTGTCAACATGTGCTATCTACCATCACTGGGTATCAATGGATGTGTTTTGGGGGTGCAACCCCTTCCTCATAACTAAAGAAGCTCAGAGGAAGGGGTTACACCCCCAAAACACGTCCATTGATACCCCGTGATGGGAGCTAGCACATGTTGACACACTGTGTGTTTTGTGGGTTTAGGAAAAAAGTTGTTTGTAACTACACACATTTTGCGGCATGGGATCATAAGGGTAATTTAATAGCTATGCCTCTACATGTACGTGGCTTCAAATTTCGGCCTTTAAAGGGGTGAGATCACCTCATATGAGGAAGGCAACATCCGCACAGCCTTGGGATACTAATGTCTCATTTGGCCTTCACTTTACAAAAATGGAACTTTGTAAGTTTCTGAGTTTGGCATGTGTATCTAATGTTTTTGAACATGCCTGTTTAGCCCCCAAAAAGGGGAAATAATGCAAAACATGCATGTTATACACCAAGATGTTGGTTTGTTTTAAAACCTTAAAATTCACAAGTGAATGTGCTTTGAGTAAATTGTTTTTTTCTAAACAATGTGTGGCTTATTATTTCAAAGCTCAATAACAGTGTATTTGTTAAGTAGTTGTAGTACAGTGGAAATGTGGTCTTAAAATGTGGCCAACTCCTGCAATTTTTAGTCTTCCAAAAAATGATAAGAGTTGAAAAGGCATAATGTTTTTGAACTTCATGCATTAGGTCCATTAAGAACAAAATATTGTGTGTGTGTGTGTGTGTGTGTGTAGCACACCCACAGCACACCATAATAGTTAGCTGAAGAAGATATTGTCACCTCATGTAGCAAATAAGGTACATATGCACTATCGAAGCAAGTGGCCAAAATAAAGCACATTTGTGAACATATTAGACAGATAAGAAACAAAGACAACAGTAGTTCAAATGAAATAGGAGTTTATGATCAAAGAAATATATTATTCCTGATCAGCTACAATTTGCTACCAAGCCACTGCACCTCTACCCACAAAATAATCCAGGAATTTTTTCCGTAGATCTCTTGCATTTTGGGAGGGCAATCCCGCACGGGCATTTTGGAGAGACGTCCTCACACCCACAGACAGCCAAGCTGCAGCCTATTCAGCTGGGCCTGCCGCTGCAGGGTCTGCATCAGTTGGCATTGAGGCAAGGTAGCTGCTAGCATTCCTCCGTAACAAATTATGGAGGATACAGCAGCACAATACCACATGGTTGATTTTCTATAGCGCCAGGTTAATTGGGGTTAAAAACAGCCTGAAACGACTGGAGAGGATGCCAAAGGCTTTTTCAACCACCCTTCTGGCACGAGAGCCTGCAGGTAAATACTGTCTGCTCTGGGGTGAGGTTCCTCATTGGAAACGGCTTCATAAGATGTTCCCCCAGAGCAAATGCCTCATCTGCAACAAATACAAAATTAAGGCCCTCAACATTATGCCATTCTGGAGCCGCTTGTAGAACTCTGTCTGCATAATGACTCCTCCATCAGAGTTGCGGGCGTTCTTCCCAACATCCATATACAGTAACTCGTATGTGGCAGACACTACAGTTAGCATGACTATGCTGCAAAAGCCCTTATAGTTAAAATAATATGAGTACGAGTTGGGTGGTGGGACAATCCGGATATGTTTTCCTTCAATAGAACCACTACATTTGGGAAAATCCCAATGGTGCTGGAACTGGGCTGCAACGTCCTGTCATTGCTGTGGGTTTGAAGGAAACTGTGGGTTAAAAAAATAAAAAAATAAATTACTACTTCTGCACATAACATTGCAAGCAGATTTGACACTAACATGGTTAGCCAACATAAGGAGAAAACTTAAATGAGTATTTAAAGCCAAAAGGGTAAGGTCAACTTATCTGATTCATCTCCCCCTCTGGTGGCCCATTAGCAAAATTTTAGGGTGGAAGGGAGGAAATGGGTAGATGTTTTGGACAGGTAACCCTCTCCACTTCCATGAGAGCTGTTTGCATAATTAATCTGGGATACTTTAGCCAGCTCCTCCTTACTTACACTATTGGCAGCCCAGTGGACATGTAAGTAGTGTCATAATCTAAAAATATGGATCCACACTGTCCAAATTGCAGCACATTTTGACATTCAGAAAATACATATCAATATAATAGGAGACAAAAACTGTCTACATTACAATTTGTAGGTAATCAGGCAGGCCCTTGCACTACTTGGTTGGGTGAATTTCTACAGCAATATGACCACAAAGGAGGGATAGTGTGTATGGGTTTTGCAAAGTCAGCAGATAGAGTATTTGTATCTGGTGACTTAGCATTTTGAGGGGGGGTTTACAAATTAGTTTGGGCCCAAAAAATGGCCTCTTGCACTCTGCCTGAATTGGAGGACAACAATAACATTTGGACACATTTTAGGGGGTGTTTAGGGTAAGCACAAAAATGTAGCTAACAAAATAAGTGACTGGGCTAGGTTAGTGAAGGAAAATATGCATGTAGGCCAAAGAAGGAGCAGGAAAAGCTTACAGCATACATGAGGACAAATAGGACATTCACAGCATATTAATATAATTTTAATTATGGAATCAAGAAATTCATACAATACATTAGCAAACATTAAATACATAGAATGTGATGTTAAAGGCAAAAACTCACCCGAATATAGTCCTTCTGCAGGACTTGAATAATGGCTGAGAAGGTGTCTAGAATAATGAGTCCCAGAGCCTGGGGGGAGCCTGGGGGGAGATCCCAGTCTCCAGGACTTGAGGTCCTGGAGACTTCTCCCCATTGCCAAGTAATGCAAGGTGGCTAAGGAGTGATGGCAAGCCGCATGCATGTGTCCCACTTCTTAATATAGGGGGTCACCAATGCCAAGTTGGTGAAAGCAGGGATCCGCCATACCGAGATAATTCTGAAAATCATCCGGATTATTCTCCTGAAGCTCCCACAACATAAGGCATATGGCATAATTGGTCATGATTAAGCAACCAATTTTTGGTCCAAGAAATCCTCCTCCTCCTGTCCCTGGACTGGACTTGGGTCAAAGCAATAACTCCAAGGCCAATTATAGCACGTTCTCTCCTCCAATTCCACAACATGGCTGGTTGATGAACAGCCGTTCAGAAACGAACTGACAAGCACTAACTGAAAAGCGCAAATAAACACTCACCAAACTTCTACTAACACAAAATTAGCAGAAGGGTGGTGCATGACAATTGAACTTCCTCTTTATCGGCTCATAGTACGTCTAGTATGTCACTACATTTATGTTTGTTAGCCGACAATTGTGTACCGTTTGTATGCAAGACAAGGTCACGGCACATGCCCTTCGGACAAAAGTCTGGCACTTTGTCTGCGGAAAATCCATTCGTGTGTATGAGGCTTTAGTGTCAATCTCCCCAAACATGCACATGTAGACATGAAGGTTATTGTTACTATAATCGGTCTAATCTACAGGTCCCCATGTCTGGTGAGAAGCTTTTTCTAGAAAACATGGACAGCAGTGAGTTAAAAAAAAAATGGCTAATGCCGCGTACACACGGTCGGACTTTCTATCCTACTTGGTCCGGCACACTTTCCGACGGACTTTGTCCGCCAGGTGCGCCGGACTTTAAAACGGATGGACTTGCCCACACACGCCGAGACTTTCCGGCGGGCTAAGTCCGCCCGTCTTTCCGACGGACTTTCGCCGGAGTTCCGGCGGACTTTCAGAATGAACTGACTTGCCCACACACGGACAAGTCCGTTCATTTTGAACGTGACTCAGGTGCGACGGGACTAGAAAAGGATGTCAATCTTGCCGCTTTTATCGGCGAGATTGACACCTTGCGAGCCCCGTCGCGGGGCATACCAGGCCCTTAGGTCTGGTATGGATTATAAAGGGGAACCCCTACGCCCCCTAAAACGTCACAGTCCCAGCATGCCCAAGGACTGTGACATCATATGGGGGCGGGGTCTCCGCCTATATAAGTCACAACGCAGCCCTCAGAGACCAGTCCAGCCGGAGAGAGCGTCGTGTCAACATCTGGGGGAAGAGAAGAGAAGAGAAGCCAAGAAGCCAAGAAGCCCAGAAGTCCGGACCTCCGCTGGCAATAGAGCTACATGAAGACAGCGGAGGGGCCGGCCGAAGACCTGCGACACCGGGAGAAGAGGCCGGAGAGCGGAGAAGAACCAACTGGACGCCGGGAGAAGATGAAGCAGAGGGACCCCCGAAGCCGGAGGAAGATCCCCCCCCCGGAGCTGTTTAATAAAATATTTTAAAAACCTGTGTAGTGTGTTTTATTACTTACACTTTTTTCCTAGGTAAATGGGTAGGGGTACCATGTACCCCATACTCATTTACATAGGGTGGGGGGCCGGGATCTGGGGGCCCCCTTATTAAAGGGGGCTCCCAGATTCCGATAAGCCCCCGCCCGCAGACCCCGACAACCAACGGCCAGGGTTGTCGGGAAGAGGCCCTTGTCCTCATCAACATGGGGACAAGGTGCTTTGGGGGGGGCGCAGGGCGCCCCCTCCCCCAAAGCACCCACCCCCCATCTTGAGGGCATGCGGCCTGGTACGGTTCAGGAGGGGGGGGGGGGCGCTCGCTCGTCCCCACCCCCTTTCCTGACCGGCCAGGCTGCGTGCTCGGATCGGGGTCTGGTATGGATTTTAGGGGGGGCCCCACGCCGTTTTTTCGGCGTAGGAGTTCCCCTTTATAATCCATACCAGACCTAAGGGCCTGGTATGCCCCGCGCTCGCCGCAATAGGAAGATTTGTTTTTCCTATTGCAGCGAGCGCGAGATGCAATACCCTGCCCTCGTGTCGTATTTGGTCTGTCGGACCAGCCTACACACGAGCGGGCTTTCCGTCGGACCAGCACACACACGAGCGGACTTTCAGCCCGAAACTGAGTCCGATGGAAAGATTTGAAACTTTCTTCAAATCTAGGTCCGGCGGGCTTTTGGGAAGAAGTCCGCCGGAAAAGTCCGCCGCCGCCCACACACGGGCGGATTGTCCGGCACACGCTGGTCCGCCGGACCAAGTATGCCGGAAAGTCCGACCGTGTGTACGCGGCATAAGGCTGCATTCACAACTGAGCGTTTCAAAGTCGCGCATTTTTACCACAATTTTGTGCAGGTCACCAATGTAAAAGGCAAAAAAACGCATGTAATCTGCCCTCAAAGAAGCTCATGTTCTTTTTCGAGCTCAAAGCGTTTTTTAGGCGTTTTGCTTCAGGTGACAAAACGCTCCAATGTGAACAAAGTGCCATTGAAATGAATGGGATTGTGCTTGTTGGGCATTTTTCATGCGTTTTTTTGGTCATTTTACGAGTGTTTTATGAGCTAAAAACGCTCAGGTGTGAATGCAACCTAAACAACTTCCCACATGTATCAGGCACATGCTCATTTAAAGTTTTGATATTGGTTTTTACCTGCCCACTTATTTGGGTCAGGGTTGTTTTAAACTGATGATTTAAAATCTGTGACTGTTTACCCGATGTTGTTTACTGTAAACAGAGCAAAGATATGAATAAAAACAAGGAAATTAGGGAAGGGAGTTTTGCCTTTCACTGCCAGGGCTAATGCCTAAGCATATCCTTACGAATATAGAATTATTCACCACCCTTGACTTACAATGGATTTGTCGCTGAATGATCAAATTAATGATGGTATAGCGTCAGTTCCTATTGTTACTTTTAAAGGGGCGGTGGCCATCATTAGAGCCTTTAGTCAGGGAACCCTCTTGGCCTAATCAGACATATAATCAGCTTCTAGATTGATTGCTATATGGCCAGGGGTGTTCAATTCTCTTGGTTTTTCAGTTGAGGAAGGTTTTAATTAGATAAATGTCTTCCAATGGGTTGTTTCGTTTCTTGCCTGTATTTTTAATCATTTTCCTCCTTTCTTGAATGGATGAACACCCAGAAGGGGCCATGGTATAATGGAATTTAGTTCCCCCCCCCACACACACACACTCTGTGCCCACCTGGCCATTGTTGTGATTAATCAGGATTTCACTACAGGTCAGACTTGTTGTCACCGAGCTTTACACAGTAGATTATACATTATTATAGTATATATAAACACAGGACACCTTCTCACAATAGCAGGAACTTCCAATGGGAATTAGCCCGTCTTCTACATTGTACAGATGCCAATGTGATCAGCTCTTTCAATCAACATGTTGAGTTCAAAATCAAACAAACCAAGAATAGTCTTTATATATATCCTGGGAGATATTGTGGATAAATATTACTGTCCCATTTTAAGTAATACAAGCCATATTTTCTCAGTCACCCTGTGCCCCTAATGGACACAGGGTGACTTAGACATAGAAGGTCCATGGGGAGCTGAAACAAAGGTTTCCCAATTTTTCCAAGGGATTCTGGGTTCCACGGGCCCTCCCGTCACAGTATTTAAAAAAAAAATGTTCAGCTGCAAACAGTCTCATTGACAAACACTTTCCACCAATTCTTTTACAACTTGAGCAGCTACTGAAGCAGCTAAGCTAGGTCTTAGACAAAAATGTATTGAAATTATTGGCAGATGGGAGTCTGGTAGATTTTGACCCTTGCTTTAAATATTTATTAAAGAGTAAGTCCACTTTTGTTGAGAAAAAAGCCCCTCCCCCTCTGGGTAATCTCTGTACATTGCAGGGATTGTAACAAACTTTGTAGCAGATTCCTACCTTTTGTTCTGAAGAAATAGCTGTTTGTTTCTGTTCATGTGCCAAGTGAATGTGAATGGGAGTGACTTTATAATCAATAAGCTGCTGCACCTGCAGTGTTCTAATGAGGAAAGTGTTAGGGTCTGCATCCCTTTAGATGTGATTTCCTTTTGGGAGTATCTCACCAAAAATTGCAATTTTGTCGAAAATCTTACTTGTATCTTAACCACTTAACGTCCACGCCATAACCAAATGACGGCTACAGCTTGGCTCGATAACTCTGGGAGGGCGTACATTGACGTCCTCCCAGAATCACGCTACCGCGCCCCGCATGGATCATGGATCACGGTAAATGGCCGCTGACAGCGGCCGTTTACCACGTGATCACTCTGTCAAATGCCGGAGTGATCACTTGTAAACAAACCGGCGTGATATCCGGTTCTTCTCTCCCCTCTCTGTACCGATCGGTACAGTGTGAGCGGAGAGGGGAGAGATCGGGTGCAGCAGCTCTGTGGGCTACATCTGTAGTGCCCACAGTGCTGATTTGTGCCCATTGCAGCCCCATCCATCCATGTTCAGCCATCCATCCCTAATCAGCAATACTCATCCATGCTCAGCCATCCATCCCTAATCAGCAATACTCATCCATGCTCATTTATTCATCCATACTCAGCAATACTCATCCATCCATGCTCAGCCAGACATCCCTAATCAGCAATACTCATCCATGCTCTGCCATCCATCCATACTCAGCCATACTCATCCATCCATCCATGTTCAGCCATCCCATCCACCCCATCCATACTCAGCCATACCCAGCCATACCCAACCATACTCAGCAATACCCAGCAATACTCAGCCATACCCCGTCAAACCCAGCCATACTCAGCCATACCCAGCCGTACTCAGCCATACCCGGCCATACTCAACCGTACCCAGCCATCCCATCCATACACAGCCACTCAGTTGTACCCAGCCGTACTCAGCCGTACTCAGCCGTACCCAGCCGTACCCAGCCATACTCAGCCGTACTCAGCCGTACCCAGCCGTACTCAGCCATACTCATTCATGCTCAGTCATCCCATCCATACTCAGCCATCCCCATCCACGGCTCATCCATCCCATTCATGCTCATCCATGACACATCAGTTCTCATCCATGCCACTAGAGTACCTCACAAAAGTGTAATAGGTAGTCAAATTAGATTTGAAATGTATGCCCCTAGAACACCTGATGGTGCCCCCTGAATGTTGGTCCTCTGTATGTGGCCAGGCTGTGTAAAAGTCTCCCACAAGTGGTATCGCCATACTCAGGAGGAGTAGGAGAATCTATTTTGGGGTGTAATTTTTGGTATGTACATGCTATGTCTTAGAAATATTGTATAAATAGACAACTTTTTGTTAAAAAAAAATGTTTTCATTTTCTTTACACATTTTCCAAAAACTTGTAGAAAAAAATGACATGTTCAAAATACTCATTGTGCCTCATAGATTATACGTTGGGTTGTTTTCTTCCAAAATGGGGTGATTTTTGGGGTGTTTCCATTGTCCTGGTGCTCCAGGGCCTTCAAAAGTGTAAGAGGTAGTCCATACCTGCCAACATTTTGAGATGGAAATGAGGGACACCTACTGACAAACATATGTAGGCATAGGACACGCACCCTGCCACACCCCCTTCAAAGGTGAATTAACCAAAAAAAAGGTTAATTAAGGGGGTTGTAAAACTGCGTGTTTTTTCACCTTAATGCATCCTATGCATTAAGGTGAAAAAACACTTTGCACTCTCCGGCCCCCCTGAGCCCCCGTTTTACTTACCTGAGCCCCGAATCTCCATTGGCGTGATCCCGTGTTGCTTTCACCCAGCTCTGGGCTCTTCATTGGATGATTGATAGCAGCGCAGCCATTGGCTCCCGCTGCTGTCAATCAAATCAATGACGCGGAGCGACGGGGGGCGGGGCCGAGTGTATCACACGGGAGCGCGGCCGCAAGCTAACCCCCTTGGGAGAGCGCTTCCCAGAAGAGGAATTGGGGCTGATCTGAGGTGAGAAGGTGCAGGAATTGGGGCTGATCTGAGGTGAGAAGGTGCAGGAATTGGGGCTGATCTGAGGTGAGAAGGTGCAGGAATTGGGGCTGATCTAGGATGTGATTTCACAGAAGTCTTTAGCTGGCACATTCATTTCAACCTTACCGTACTTACCTCACAGCACACCTCTTTTGCAACAAGAGTAAGTTACCATTGATCTTTGAAAGCTCAATGTTCATTTCGTACTGTTATTCAAGTAGTACTTTCTTATCATGATTGAGAATTTAAAGTTGACTTTTTTTTTATATATAACCGGCACTCTCAATTTCTTGTCAAAAATGTTTAGCACACTCTGCTAAAAAGGTCGCCTACCCCTGGTCTAAGGTTATTAGTGGTGTTCCCCAAGGTTCATTATTGGGACCCTTACTTTTTAATACCTTTATAAATGATATTGGGTCTGGGATTAAAAGTACCAATTTAGTGTTTGCAGATGACACCAAGCTATGCAGTGAAATAACGTCCTTTTAGGATGTCTCCAACTTACAAGCCGACCTCAATGCACTGTTGGGCGACTATGTGGCAAATGAGGTTTAATGTTGATAAAAGTAAATTTATACACTTGGGGGGGCTAAGAATATGCATGCATCATACATACTAGGGGGAGTACAACTGGGGAAATCCATAGTGGAGAAGGATCTGGGGGTTCTGTCAGATCATAAGCTTAATAATGACATGCAATGCCAAGCTGTGGTTTCCAAAGCGAGCAACGTCCTTTCTTATATTAAGAGAGGTATGGACTCCAGAGAGAGATAATTTTGACCCCGTATAAATCATTAGTAACACCTCATCTGGAATGTTGATAAATGTAAGTTATACACTTGGAGGCTCAAAACATGCATATGTCATACATACATACTACCCTGTTTCCCCGAAAATAAGACCTAGCATGATTGTTGGTGATGGCTGCAATATAAGCCCTACCCCCCAAATAAGCCCTACCCTGTTTCTCCGAAAATAAGCCCTACCCTCAAAATAAGACCTACAAGGATTTTAACTAGGGCTTATTTTGGGGGGTAGGGCTTATATTGCAGCCATCACCGACAATCACGCTAGGTCTTATTTTCGGGGAAACAGGGTAGGAGCGAACATCTGTGGGTGTCAATGATTGAGAAGTATCTGAGAAGTTTTCAGGTAGACCATACACTTAAAGTGGTCCCAAAGCCTAAATATTTTTCAACCTTCAACCTGCATTCCTTGCATTAAGGTAGAAATGTTTAGGCATCAGCCCCCCCCCCCCCTCCTTTTGCTTACTTGCTGGATCCGCTATACTATGGACCACTAAGTGCTGCTAGCCCCTGAACTGCTACCGTACTAGCAGCTGATAGAGTCCAACCAGCATTTCACATCTTCTGCGACGCTTTCCCATTATAATCCTTGTTGTGCACATCTACTGGGCAATATTACTACAACAATGTATTACGCAATGACTGTTTTGGGAGTAACACAGGGCGACAGGGGCAGAGGCAAGCTGGTTTGGCAGAAGAAGGAGCCCCTTCTGGGTGGCAAATACAATAAAACAATTACATCCATTTATTTCCACATAAATATATAATGTTGACTCCAAATGTTACAAAAGCTATAATCAAGCTGCGTTCACTGCAACATAGTGATCCTCCTCCTGGGCATGCTTCTATAAAGGTCATGTTTACAGCACTATAGACACTACAACATAGCATGGGTTGTAAAACTGAGATACAACATTGTACAGATGTCCCATGATCAGGATCAATCCTTAATGTATATATGCATAATATTTCTTACCATCATAGTATCCCCAAAAATATATACACATGTGGAATAAATGTATGCAAATGATTATATCTGCCATATTCGTACTTGTGTTCAGTTGTTATTGTGATTCACAAACTTCTGCCATACTCTATATCTTCCTGCTCCAATGTTTTACTAATTAGAGATATCACAATAGTGCCATGCATTGGCTAGAGAGCAGGCTAGTAATAGTAAGGGAGAGATGAGAAGAAGCTGCAATGCTAAAGAAGGAAATAATGGTATGACTGTGCCAGGAGTGTGCAAATTACAGGACTGGCTGAACACAGTTTATATAATAATAATAATAATAATAATAATAATAATAATAATAACTGATCGTAATAAATAACCTAAAGTAGTATTAAACCCTCAGCGTTTTTTTTTTTTTAGCTCAACACATTGAACACAATAAAATAAACAATCCCCTGTACTGTACACAGTTTATTAAAATGTATACCTCTGCACTTGCAGTTTACAACTTTCAATGCTGCTGGCTCCTGCTCTCTCAGAGCTGCTTCCCTGAACTTCCAGTCATCACAGGAAAGTGTTAACAGTGGACAGTCTGAAAACAGTCTGTTAGTGTGGAGAGCTGATGTGGAGGAAGCAGCAGGGGAATGCCATGCCATTCTAGGCTATGGGGATGTGTGTTTCTATTGATGCACACAATGTAGGGAGACACAGCGCTAGTCTCTGCATGCAAGGGTGCCTCCATAGGATATTGCAAGAGAAAGGAGGAAACAGGAAACCTGGGGCAGTGTATAAGTCACCAGCTTAAACACTTCCCGCTCATAGAATGTCATATAATGTTTGTATGTTGAAGTGATGATATCTGGATGATGTCTGCAGCTATGGGCACCATCCAGATATCTTTGTTTTCAACCAGCGATTCCCTCGCTTGTAAAAGCCATCCTAGCAGCTGTTTAGCCACTGGGTGGCTTTTACAGGCAGTGGGAGTAGGGTTGCCACCTGTCCGGGATTCACCCAGGCAGTTCTGTTTTGGAATCATGCGTCCGGGTTTCAGACTGACTGAAACCCGGACACATTATTCAGACTGGACTATGGCTTCCCAGCAGGGTTGCTGGCTGCAGTTGTCGAAGCTGAGAGTGTCTGTTACACTGTCTTTTACACTGCCCAAAGCCAAGACCAACAACTCCCCTTCCCCAAACACACACAGATGGGAGAGGAGAGAGGGATCGATCTGCACCTTTTCCTCCTGCCCCTACTCCTTTGTGTCTGCTCACACTCCAATCCAGAGCGCTGTGCCTCAGAAAAGGAACGTGGAGGCTGGAAATTTGAAGTCCAGCTGCCTCACATACATCTGGATGAGAGGTGCTGACTGCCAAGGGATGATTGAGCTCACCATCCATCCCTGTCTGTGATTGAAGTCTCCCCCCTTCTCTCTCCTGCGTCTGAGTGAGTACACTAAGGTAAATTAGGGTTCTCAGAGCACCCCTTACATCAGAGTTCTCCTTTACACCGACCGTCCAGAACGCGGTGACATACAACACGTACGACCGGAGTAGAAAAAGGAAGTTCAATAGCCAGTAGCCAATAGCTTCCGTCTCGTACTTGCTTCAGAGAATGCGTCGTTTTTGGTCCGTCGGAACAGCATACAGATGAACGATTTTCCCGATAGGAATTGGTTCTGTCGGAAATATTTAGAACATGTTCTCTTTCTAGGTCTGTCAGAATTTTCGAAAAAAAAAAAGTCCGATGAGGCACGCACACGATCGGAATAGACAATGAAAAGCTTCCGTCTGACTTTTTCTGACGGACATTCCGCTCGTGTGTACAGCGCATTACAGTGAACTCTGCAAGTTCTGATGTAAAAGGGGAACTCTGTGGACTCTGATATAAAGGGGGACTCTTGCTATTAACTTTATATGATGTTATTTGATAGCAAAATCTATTTTTTTGGTTATACTATAAAAAAAAATTGCAGTGCGCCGCTAAAGTGTTCAGGTTTGACTTGAAGAAAAGGTGGCAACCCTAAGTGGGAGGGGATGTCTCAGGGCTCTCCTGCGCGTTTGGGAAGTCAGAGATCCGATCCGACGGTGGTTCCGGTTTACCATAGAACTGGTCTGGGACCAGATGGTCCCCGGCCATCTATATGACCCTGGGAGGCTGGAAGTGACTTCATGATGTATGATGATGAAGATCTAAACACTGCCAGTTTTTTTCCCTGGAAAGCAGAGATCGATAATTTTTTTTTTTTTTTAGTCTCTTACTTTCCAGGATAGAGGAGATATCTGGGGTCTCATTGATGCCAGATGTCTCCATAAAGAGGACCTGTCATGCCTTATCCCTATTACAAAGGATGTTTACATTTTCTGTAATAGTAATAAAAGTGATAAAAAAAAATTAAAAAAATTTTAAAGCGCCCCCGCCCCTTTGTGCTCGCACACAGAAGCGAAAACATACGTAGGTTGCGCCACAAATGTAAATGGCGTTTACACCACACATGTGGGGTATCGCCGAGAACGTTACAGCGAGAGAAATAGTTCTAGCACCAGACCTCCTCTGTAACCTGCAAAAAGTTTTAAAGCATAGCCCAAGGAGAATTGTAATTACCGAAGTTCACCATTCCACGTGTGACTTGTTAGGTATTTATTTACTTGGCGTAACATCATCTTTTCCATTTTTCAAAAATGTTGGGTTTTGGGTTGTATATTGTGTTTTTTTTGCATTCAAATTCATTAAAGGGTATTTTTTCCCAAAAAATTGGGTTTGAAAAATTGCTGCGCAAATACTGTGTGACATAAATTGCAATGACCTTGAAAAGGTTGATATAAATATAGCGCTCGCAAACAATAAATAAATATGGAGTGAAAAATAATAAAACAATACAAAGTCCAAAACAAATGACTCAAGGTGTTCCAATCCAAAATGAAGAGAAGAAAGGTGCTTCAAAAAATCCAGGTGCACAACACCCCCTTATGTGTCCCCACTCACCAGATCCACATGACCCCCAGCTTTTCATTCTGGTGGGTCACTTAAGGCTTAATATGGATGTCTTTAGGATGATGGATAGGAGATCAGGTCATCAGATACAGGGTTGCTTGGTGAAGGGTTTTAGCCAGACAAAACACGTACCCAGATGTAAAAAAACAAACTGATAGTGAAGTACCATCAAAAAGGGATTTATTTAAACAAAAGATGGTTACTTACAAAACATGGGATAAAAACAAGCATCAAACATGGAGCAGATCGTATAAAACGGCCGTTTCAAGCGTGCGTTCCAAACGACCAGCACTGACGTCAGAAATTCCGGAAATAGCGTCAACGTTTTGCCCTCCCACAGCGCATCATCATCAAGCACCTTTCTTCTCTTCATTTTGGATTGGAACACCTTGAGTCATTTGTTTTGGACTTTGTGTTGTTTTATTATTTTTCACTCCATATTTTTTTATTGTTTGCGAGCCCAATATTTATATCAACCTTTTCGTGTTTTCCAAGTGATTAGCATTTTGTGTATAGCAGCTGCAATTTTAATTCACCGACTTTTGTTTCACCATTAGCCAGAGTTTATATATTTAGCATATATTTTTCAAATTGCAATGACCGCCATTATATTCTCAGGGGTCACTGCTAAATATATATTATATATATATATATATATATATATATATATATATATATATATATATATATATATATATATATATATATATATATATATATATATATATATATATATATATATATATATATATATATATAATGTTTGGGGGGTCCGGGTAATTTTCTAGCTAAAAAATTATGCTTTTTACATGTAGGAGAAAAATCCCAGAATTGGTCTGGGTGGGAACTGGTTATACTGGAACATAGACTTTATATAATGGAAAACCCGGCCTTGAAATGCCAGCAGCCTAACCTTAACCCACCCAAAGCTTCAGTATAATAACACCCACATTTATCAGCAGTATAATTCCTACCATAGTCAGCAGCATAACACTGATACTGTATATAAAATACATAAATGGAACAAAAAAAAGTAGGGTGGTTTACAAAAAGTTAAGAAAGTGGATGAGAGGAAAATTTTATTCTAGATTTAGATACACTAACAAATTGAAACCAACCTTCAGCTCACACTGCCATTACACAAGCAGTTACAGCAACAGTTTTTTCTTTTTTTCTTTGGGGATAAAGGTTTTACATGAAAAAAAAAAAAGTTGATCATTTTAAGCACCCCTGTCAGTGGCAAATTGTTTGTCTCAACACTCTAACTGCTATATTTGCAGCAGAGCTTGTTCTGTTGAAAAACAACAGATGCACTGGCTGGATAACCAGATGAAAGTAAAGGAAAGAAAGCCTAAAAAAAGCAAAAAAATGCAGCCACCAGATCTAAGAATTGGTAAGCTGCAATATAATAAATATTTGCTAATACTGCTTTACATTTATGTTCTTGAGTTTAGTTTATATACATAAGTACAGAGGTTTTGATTCCTCGTTTGTGTAACATAATATATGTGGCCCTTTAATGTAGATGGAGCTTGTGCTGATGGCGATAAGATTAAAACTGGATCTGCCGAACAGCTTTGCTGCCAGTTCTTCTTTGACTACAGTCACTCCTTTTGATTTGTCATAACTGAAATATGAACATATCCCTTTTGATTTCTTGCTTCATTCCTCTACTGTTTTTTCATAACCTTACAGTAATTATCTGCACCCTGCACACTGCTTGTTGCTCCTAATTAGATCCCATATCTTCTATGTAAATGAGCCTACATGCCAACCTGACCTTTCTAGCAGCAAGATAATAGTCTGTTCCTTCTGTGCCCACATCCTTTATAATTACAAGGGCAGGGGCTAGTATTCGAAAGTAAAGTTTATGACAATGTCTCACCTACAAGAGAACATTTGGACATGAAGCAGTTCATTCATTCCAGGTTTATCCAATTTAACATTTTTAACTACCGTACTTCAATACTTACACCCTCTTCCTGCCCAGGCCAATTTTCAGCTTTCAGCGCTGTCGCTGTTTAAATGACAATTGCGCGGTCATGCTACACTGTACCCAAACAGAATGTTTATCATTTTGTTCCCACAAATTGAGATTTTTTTAATGGTATTTGATCACCTCTGCGTTTTTTTATTTTTTGCTAAACAAATAAAAAACGAGCTAAGAGTTTGAAAAAAAAAAAAAAAGTTTTTCTTTTATTTCTGTTATAACATTTTGTAAATAAGTAAGTTTTCTCCTTCACTGATGGGCATTGATAAGGTGGCCCTGAAGGGCACTAATAAGGCGGCACCGATGAGGTGGCACCAATGAGGTGGCACTGATGGACACTGAGGGGCATTGACGATGGGCACTGATGGGTGGCACTGATATGGAGCACTGATGAGCATTAATAGGCAGCACTGATGGGCACTCATGGGTGGCACTGGTGGGTACTGAGAGGCAACACTGATGGGCACCGAAAAGCTGCACTGGTGGGTACTTATGGGTGGCACTGATAGGCGGCACTGATGGGCACTGATAGGCAGCACTGCTGGGCATTGATGGGCACTGATACGTGGCACTGATGGGCACTGATATGTGGCTCTGATATGCGACACTGATAGATGGCATTGATAGGCATCACTGATGGCACTGGCATTGGCAGGCATTGGGGATGGGCACTGATTGGCAGCTGCCTGGGCACTGATTGGCGGCTGCCTGGGCACTGATTGGCTTTTCCCTGGTGGTCTAGGGTGGCATACCTGGTGGTCCAGTGTGGTGGCAATCCCTGGTGGTCCTGGCGGCATCCTGGTGGTCCTGGGTGGGCATCCGAGGGGGGGATGCGCTGATAAACAATCAGCGCAGACCCCCCTGTCAGGAGAGCAGCCAATCGGCTCTCCTCTACTCACGTCTTTCAGGCACGAGTGAGGAAAAGCCGATCAATGGTTTTTCTTGTTTACATTATGATCAGCTGTGATTGGACACAGCTGATCACGTGGTAAAGAGCCTCCATCAGAGGCACTTTACCATGATCGGTGTAGCGGTGTGTCAGACTGACACACCACATCGCCGATCGCCGCGATGCACGCCCCCACGGGCGCGCGAGTGGTCGTTCTGGAGGGCGTCATATGATGTCCACCCAGAACGAGAGCAATACCCAAAATGAGAGCCGCGCCGCCCAGCCGTCATATGACGGCCGGCGGGCGGGAAGTATTTAAATAGGTCCAGCTTGAACCAATGTAAGTATATAAGTGGCATGCCTATTGGATCCCAGCAGAAGCTGTAAATCACAGTAGTAGGCACTGCTTCCGGGTCCCATGCCGAGTGACTGCACTGCTGCTGCTTACCGAACACATCAGGTCAACCGCTTGGCACAAGCGCCGCCATTCAGAGAATATTTTCCATTTTCTCAATGAATGCAAAGCATTCTCTGATTGGATAAGGTGGAGATCATGACGTCACCACCCTGTTACTCCCTCTCATCCAATCAGACAACACTTTGCATTCTGTGAAAAAAATGCAAAGTGTTCCCAATATGGTTTCTAAGTAAGTGACCTCCTGAATTCACAATACGGCAGGGCAGCTGCTTGGCATGGGACCCGGAAGCTAGTGGGCATCACTGTAGTAGCGGTGCCCACTACAGTGATTTCCAGCTTCCAGGGGAATCAGCCAGGTATGGCACATACATACTTACATTGGACCAAGCTGGACCATTGTAACTATGTAAAAATTGCCATACCTGGATTTCAGCTTTAATTGGACAAGGAAACATGCTTTCCCAGGTCTATGCCAGTTTGGATTAGGCTATGGTTTTTGAAATAACATTTTGTCAAATTTGAAATGAAACATTTTTGAATAATTACAGTGTCAAACCAAATCATGCGGACCACCCCCCGTGTCTCAATGGCAGGTCCTGGAATGCTCAATCCAGCATCCAGTGCTGGTGTCAGACTGAAGCCCAAACAGTACAGAAGAGTGGTGAAAATATATCCCCACTTCCTATTTTTAGTCATGTGATAAAAACATAACAAAGAGTCCCAGGGAAATCTGGGATCGAGGTCTTCAGTGTTCTCTAAGGTGCACTGCTCAGAGGTCTGAAGGGTTGTGGAGGGTGGAAGAGAGGATGATGATCTGAGGTCTAAAGAGGCTGTGAAGGGTGAAGGGCAGATCTGAGGTCTGAAGAGGTTTTGGAGGGTGATGGGAATGATCTAAGGTCTGAGGAGGTTGTGGAGGGTAAAGGGACTGATCTGAGGTATGAGCAAGTTGACAGGCAGATCGTAGGTCCAAAAGGAATTGTGAAGGCTGAAGGAACTGATCTTAAGTCTGAAGAGGTTGTGTAGGCTGAAGGGACTGATCGTAGGTCCAAAAGGAATTGTGAAGGCTGAAGGAACTGATCTGAAGTCTGAAGAGGTTGTGTAGGCTGAAGGGACTGATCGTAGGTCCAAAAGGAATTGTGAAGGCTGAAGGAACTGATCTGAAGTCTGAAGAGGTTGTGTAGGCTGAAGGGACTGATCGTAGGTCCAAAAGGAATTGTGAAGGCTGAAGGAACTGATCTGAAGTCTGAAGAGGTTGTGTAGGCTGAAGGGACTGATCGTAGGTCCAAAAGGAATTGTGAAGGCTGAAGGAACTGATCAGAGGTCTGAAGAGAGAAAAAAAGGAACTGCGCTGTACCCTAAAACCATATAAATGAACATATGTGTACAAACTGAAAATGGTGAAATACTTTGACTAATTGAATTAGTACCTGGCTGTTATCACATGTAAATACACCAATACTATAAAACATAAGTGAACCAAAAGCCAGAAATAAAACATGAAAGTTGGAAAGTGGAAAACACCAAGTCCATAAATAAATGCACAGATAGTCCACTAGGTAGTAAGAAGAAGCCCTTGATCGCTGTTCATAAGTATCGGTGTACAAAAGGGGGAAATAGGAAACCACCCAACGTAGTGATCCTCCACCACCTGAAGTGCACGCTTACCAGATAGTAAGCTTAAATGAGCTTAATCGGATGAACTGGAAACCAGATAGACAGGGATCTGAAGCGCCACTCTGTGTGTTGTACTTTTAAAGAAAGTCCGCCAACAAATGTCCGAAGGAGCGTACACACGGTCGGACTTTCCGCCAACAAGCTCCCATCCAACATTTGTGGTCAGAAAATCTGATCGTGTGTATGGGGCATTGCAGTATCCAGTATAAGCAACAGTCCACGTTTTCCCAGGCTATTTGCCTAACAAGCTAATATTATTTATCGCTCTCACGTACTGTCCCAACTTGTCCTCCTATCGTTTTTTAATTTAAAAACCTGTAACGTAATTATCAGATGTTGCATAAAATGCCTGAGGATAACCATGTTTTTTTTCATGTTGAAATCTTATTACTGCTTGTTTATTTAGTACAGCACTACTTTAACTGGTAATTGCTTGGTCATGTAGCACTTATGTAATTTTTTTCACACAGATAGAGCTTTTTTTTTGGTGGTATTTGATTACTACTGTATTTTTTATTTTTATTTTTTTGCGATATAAATGAAAAAAGACTGAATATTTAAAAAAAATAAACAATATTTCTTACTTACTAAAACATTTAAAAAAAAAATCTAATTTCTTCATAAATTTTGACCAAAATGTATTCTGCTACATGTCTTTGATAAAAAAAATCCCAATAAATGAATATTTATTGGTTTGCGTGAAAGTTAAAGTGCCTACAAACTATGGTATATATACTGGAATATTTTTTTTTTTTTTATACTAGTAATGGTGCTACTTATAACGGGACTGCGATAGTGAGGTGAGAAATCTGACACTAACTGACGCTGGGGGGGGGGGAACTGACAAACTGCCACTGACATCACCAGTGACACTAATACAGTGATCAGGGATAATAATATACACTATCACTGTATTATTGACACTGGCTGGGAAGGGGTTAAATGTGTGCCTAACTATGTGTATTATGTGTAAAGTGTGCTGCTTTTACTACAGATCTCCAAGTTTCTTATTCCTCGGTACAGAGCTCTGTGTTGATTGTCAGCACAGGGCTCCGGGCTGTTATTGGGCACAGCCGATCAGCAGGTCTCGGACATGAATCATTGGCCGAAACTCACTGGCAGGCTCCCGCTTGGGGGGGGGGGGTGTGCATGCAGGCAGCAACCGCAGTACATTGTGGGCAGGCGTTCTGCAAGTGACCATTCACAGTTAGATTTTTATTCAAATTTTCTTAGGATATTCTGAAAAATCCGGGCAATCTGTAATGCCATCATTGGGTCAACTCATTTTAATCAAAGGTACAAATTTCAACTATACTTGCTACCTAAATCAACCATCAGATATAATAAACAGATTTCTTTTATTTGCTAAATAAATCAATGATAAAACCTGGTTCACACCTATGTACTGTAGGTTGCGATTAATGCGGTTTGCATTTTTTACATGTGTTTTTAATGTATTTCTAATGCATTTTTGATGTGTTTTGCATTTTTTTGAGAGATGTCTGTTGTCACATGGGAAAAAAAAACAGTAAGAACACAGCAAAAATCACTAGTTTTTTTTATGTGTTTCTGCTATGTTTCCATTGAAGTCTATGGAACCAAAAACGCAACCTGATGCGGGAAAAAAAAGTCCCTGACCCTTTCCAAAAAACGCACCAGTAGAAAATGCACAGATGTGAACTTGACCCATAGGAAACCATGTTAAATAGACTGTAGTGCATTTCTGCAAAACCTGAAAACGCACTGAAAAATGCATAGGTGTGAACCAGGCCTTATAATACAAAACAAAGTTTAATTAACCCATTAGAGCCGGAACCTGCTGGCCCTTCAATGGCTGAAGAATGGAGGAGGAGGCGGGGCTTATGGTCAGCAGCGAATGGGAGCTTTCAGTCAGCCACCGGTAACTGTGTCGGGAGCTTGGCACAGCTCTATCGGCATTATTGCATGCAAATATGTGGCTACTCAGCTGAGAGACCGCATATTTGCATGCTCTCGGCGCCTCGGGGGTTAAAGTTCAGTCAGTGTACATAGTCAAGAATATTGTGAACATCCAGGTAAGAATTCTTTATTTCCTTATAATGTTAAAAAAATGTGAAAAATTCATACAATTTTTCCTTCCTTAAATACCGTAGTTAATAACCATTTGGTTTTTAACCATTTAACTATTTAAAGACCGCCCACTTCAGATATACTGCAGCAGGGTGGCTCAAAACGACATACCTGTACAGCATTTTGTGCAATAGGCCAGAGGGGGAGCCAATCAGCGGGTCCTGTGGGCATGACGACCGCCGGGGTCCACCGATCGTTCCCCAGAGAGGCAGGACGGCGATCTGCCTATGTGAACAAGGCAGATCGCCGTTCTGACAGGGGAGAACACCGTGACCTTGTGTTCCTGCTAAGCAGGAACACGGATCTCTCTGCGTTCACCCAGTCAGTCCATTCCCCACACAGTTAGCAAGCACCCCCTAGGGACACACTTAACCCTTTGATTGCCCCTGATGTTAACCTCTTCCCTGCCAGTGTCATTAGTACAGTGGCAGTGCATATTTTTAGCACTGATCACTGTAATAATGTCACTGGTTCCCAAAAAAGTTTCAAAAGTGTCAGTTAGGTGTCTGATTTGTCTGCCGCAATGTCACAGTCCCGCTAAAAATCACAGATCACCGCCATTGCTAGTTAAAAAAAAGCAAATAAAAATGGCATAAAAATATCCCATAGTTTGTAGACTATATAACTTTTGCGCAAACCAATCAATATACGCTTATTGTGATTTTTTTTACCAAAAATATATAGCAGAATACATATTGGCCTAAATTGATGAAGAAATTACATTTTTTTACATTTTTTTTATTGGATGTGTTTTATAGCAGAAAGTAAAAAATAGTGTTTTTTTTTTTTTCAAATTTGTCACAAATTTTTGTTTACAGTGCAAAAAATAAAAACCGCAGAGGTGATCAAATACCACCAAAAGGGAGCTCTATTTGTGGTGAAAAAAAAGGCATACATTTTATTTGGGTAAAACGACGCACGACCGCGCAATCGTCAGCCTAAATAACACAGAGCTGTATCGCAAAAAAATGGCCTGGTCATGAAGGGGGGGGGTAAAACCTTCCAGGGCTGAAGTAGTTAAGGAAGGATAAACAATGTATGTCAGATACAAAATAGCTCACTATATGATTTTTTTCTATGAGTGATTTGGATACTAACAAGTAACTACAATCCAGGTGCTAATGGGTGCGTTCTTTTAACAGCTTCAGCCTCGGAAGATTTTACCCCCTTCCTGACCAGAGCACTTTTTGCGATTCGGCACTGAGTCCCTTTAACTGACAATTGCGCGGTCGTGCGACGTTGCACCCAAACAAAATTGACGTCATTTTTTCCCCAGAAATAGAGCTTTCCTTTGGTGGTATTTGATCACCTCTGCGGTTTTTATTTTTTGTGCTATAAACAGAAAAAGAGTGACAATTTTGAAAAAAACTATTTTTTTCCTCAGTTTAGGCCGATAGGTCGATATGTATTATTCTACATATTTTTGGTAGGAAAAATTGCAATAAGCGTATATTGATTGGTTTGCGCAAAAGTTATAGCATCTACAAAATAGGGGATAGATTTATGGCATTTTTATTATTAATTATTTTTTTTATTAGTAATGGTGGCGATCTGCGATTTTATGGCGTACACATCGGACACTTTTGACACTATTTTGGGACCAGTGACATTTATACAGCGATCAGTGCTATAAAAATGCAGTGATTGCTGTATAAATGACACTGCCAAAGGAAGGGGTTAACCACTAGGGGGCGATGAAGGGGTTAAGTGTGTCCTAGGGAGTGATTCTAACTGTGGGGGGGAGGGGCTACTAGTCACATGACAGCGATCACCGCTCCTGAGACCAGCGGACACTGTGGGCACGGTCACCCTGTACGCGGCGGGCCCGCGCGAGCCTTCCATCCCCACCTCTTAAAGGGGACGTACAGGTACGCCCATTTGCCCACCGTTGCCATTGTGCTGACGTATATCGGATTGCAGAGGTCGGCAAGTGGTTAAAGTATAACTAAAAGCTTTTTTTTTTTTCATTTTGGATAGAGAGGGATTAGAACACCTGTCAGTTTTTATTGCTGTCTGTGCGCCAGTTAGGGAGATTAACCCTCGCTATTTGTCCTGTTTAAATATAAGGAAATGCTGCGCAAGTAGATTATCCTTAAATAAAAAATCAAAATTAAAATTAAGCAGACGGAGACAGGAGATGAGATCACCAGTGGACAGTCAAAACGCCAGGAGTTGAATCTAAGGTGACTAGAGTCCCTTCACCACACATGGATGGCCCCTCACCTGCAACCTTCGACCTGAAGCAGGTCACACAGCATAAACAGCATAAGCTGATCCAGGCAATAGTGACTCCGTTCACATACTCCAACTCACGTCAGATAACATTGATGTTGCATGTGCAAATAAAACATAAGCAATATAGTGCTCTCTGTACGTACTTTAATTACTGTTAAAAAGATAAAAATGATGCACTTACATATACCAGCACTCAGGTCCGAGTGCCGGCTAGATGGCGTGTGATGGTAAAACACAGGCTGACAGCCACGGGTGACGTCATGCGCTCCTGACCCCGTACGCGCTACGTCCGTGGGCGGGACTTCATCAGCGTGGGCCCACGCTGATGAAGTCCCGGAAACAGATAAGGAATGAGTACAGCGCTGCTCCGATGATGTTAAAGAAATAGTTACACAGTAAGCGGCTAACACACCTCTAAGACAAAGAAGTAAAGAATCAACAAATATATATATATAGTGTAGCGCTATGTGTATAAATATATAAGGACAAAGAGTTAGATTCGAGCCATCTTGCAATGGCCAGAAGGTAAACAAAAAATACTTCAAAAAGTTGGATAGAAAGTGACTCAATGGGAAGAAGTGCACTATATATTACAAAATAACATATAAAGCATAATAGCGATACACCAGTGAAAAGTGAAAACAGGACCAAAATATAAATGTATAAAAAATCAACCG
This sequence comes from Lithobates clamitans, assembly GCA_037952925.1. Classification (NCBI taxonomy): domain Eukaryota; kingdom Metazoa; phylum Chordata; class Amphibia; order Anura; family Ranidae; genus Lithobates; species Lithobates clamitans. The sequence goes on along the minus strand of JBBGZY010001812.1, from coordinate 2,156,356 downwards.
TGAATAAAGTCCATATATGTTGTTAAAATGTGTTCTTGATAAAAATCAAAAACCGCCACCAACAGTCTCTGAGGATTAGTTGATGAGGACAGCAACGGGGTATCACTGGTGGGTGAAACGGTAAAACACCAAATCCAATGTGACGTCTAAATGTGTGTCAAAACCATCACCATAGCATCTGAGGAGGCTTACCGGAAGCAGGGGACTTGAAAAGACATACGTCTTACAAGTCACAAAAAGCTTGTTTAGCCGCCGAGGCTAGCAGGATAAAACATCGGGTGTCCACAGCTTCAAATAGGGGAGAGGGAGGATCTGTCGACAGCTTCAACCGTCCAGACGTATCAGCAGGCCAACCGGATGTTTAATTGAAACCATGAGAGAAGGAAGACTCACATGGCATGATATCGTTTAAAAAGCATGCATTTATTAAAACAATAAAAAAGAAACACTCACATGATATAAGATCGTAAACAGCTTAAATGGTATCAAACGCGGTGATCATAGGGGGTCCACCCGACATGTTTCGGCTAACCAGCCTTCATCTGATTCACGCCGATGAAGTCCCGCCCACGGACGTAACGTGTACGGGGCCAGCGCTTCCTTATATTTATGTTTTTTGAGGTCTTTGTTGAATTTACCTTTGTGCTTGCTTGCATTTACTTATTGCATTGTCTATTAATGAGTCAGCTCTGAGTACATTTCTATTTTTTATTTGTCCTGTTTAACCGTATCATAAGTGAAAGCAAAAGAAAATCTCAAATTTTGGGTTGACACCAGAATAATAGAGGTGGAATCTCCCAATGGAGACACTAGGTCTGGTGACACACCGGGATTTCCCCACTTTGCAGGGACTTCCCCCCACTTTCTGTTTTGGCTGTGGCTTAGGCCTTGAGTGACACTTTGGGGTTTAATTTCCTAAATTCAAATAGTCTGTGCACATTGCAAAGTGCAGTTGCTCCAGAGCTTAATAAATAAGTAAAAGTTTAACTTTGCAAAGAATACCCAATCACGTGCAAAGAAAATCAAAAAAAAAAAAAACAGCACTTTTGCTTGCACATGATTGGATGATGGAGGTCAGCGGAGCTTCTGCTCATTTACTAAGCTCTGGAGCAACTGCTCATGCAAAGTGCACCGTCTATTTTCCTTTAGTAAATCAAACCCTTTAAGTGTGCATATAGTATTGATGTTTACATTTTCATACATTTAATAAAAATAACTTTTTAATGAAATATCATATAATGGTCCCTGGTTATCATCTATTTAGTCTTTGTTTAATTCATAAATGATTACTGGGTTGAGGGACCTGCCCTAATTGCTGACAATAGGATTTTCTTATTTATACAGTTTAGGAGCTCCTGGTTCCACATCATTTATTATTTATATATTAAGAATGCTTTATTGCAGAAGAGTTACAGTGGGGTTTATTAACTGAAAGCTACTGTTCACTTTGCAAGGGAAGCTGTACATTGCAAGGGGACTTACTCCAGGGCCCACGCTGATGAAGTCCCGCCCACGGACGTAACGCGTACGGGGGCAAGCACTTCCTTATATTTATGTTTTTTGAGGTCTTTGTTGAATTTACCTTTGTGCTTGCTTGCATTTACTTATTGCATTGTCTATTAATGAGTCAGCGCTGAGTACATTTCTATTTGCAATTTGTCCTGTTTAACCGTATCATCATAACCGTAACATATAAACTGTTCACTTTGCAAGGGAAGCTGTACATTGCAAGGGGACTTACTCCAGGGAATTAGGTGAAGGTCCGCTGCCTTCTGTTATCCAATTATATGCAAGGAGAATTTTTTTTTTTAATTTTCTTTGCATATGATGTGGTGTTCTTTGCTAAATGAAATTACATTGCATTCACTAAGCTCCAGGGAAAGTTACTTTGCAATATGTATCTTCCCCCGGCAAAGTGAAAAGACTATAGGGGTTGATTCACTAAAACTGGAGAGTGCAGAATCTGGTGCAGCTGTACATGGTAGTCAGCTTCTAATTTCAGCTTTGTTTAATTAAGCTTTGACAAAAAAACCTGGAAGCTGATTGGTTTCTACGCAGAGCTGCACCAGATTTTGCACTCTCCAGTTTTAGTAAATTAAACCCAATGCGCCATTAGTAAATCAACCCCACTATACATCCTCTAAAAAAAAATTAGGGCTGGGAAAATGAAAGATTAATTCCTCGATTAATTGTTCATTTTTTTGATCGATCAAAATTCTTTTGATCGGTACTCACCTCTCCGCCGGCTTCCCGGTCTTCAGGGAGTTCCGACAGACATCGATGTCACCAGACTCCTCCCCCCTTCCCCAAGTGCCTCCGTCTGCTAACAAAGAGAAGGGGGAGGAGTCCGGTGACGTCGATGTCCGTGAAATCATAAATTGAGGAGGACAGATCCTAACGATTTGATTGATCTCACTGGTCAAAGTATTCAGATAAACATTTATGTAAATCCTGGACTTGGCTATGAAAATCAACATATCTGAGGGCTTTCCTGGCTGTAAGTCAGTTTGACGATGAACTGACATTGATTGGTTATCCAGCAATCAAGAAACATTTATGATGAGGGCATTTTTTTTTTTTAAAGAGCTGACACTTTGCTGTCTCAGCAGGTGATGGATGTCTCTGGCTCTCCATTGGTCCCCCTGCACAATGGTGCTGTTTAAATTGTAGGGTGACGCTGTAGCCCCGCCCCTCTGAGGAGGTTCTGATTGAACGTAACGCGTACGGGGGAGGAGCTACGCATCACGTCAGCTAAAAGTAGTTGGATCTGTATGTGCGTTATAATTAATCGAAATTGGTCGATTAATCCATTAAAAGAAAAATCGATTAATCAAACAGGAAAATTTTAATCAGTAACAGCCCTAAAAAAAATGTAAGAAAAATAACCAGGCAGGCTTTTTATAGCAAAGTTTTTATTTATTTATTTATTTTTTTAAGTGGTGTTCCACCCCAAAAAAAAAAAAAAATTCATGAATGTGCCTCAAAAAAAAAAAAATGTGGAAATTTTTTTTTAAACTCACCTCTAAATGGCTGTTGCTAGGGGGTCCCTCGTAGTCTGCCTCCTTTAGTGCCTGGGCTTTTGACATCACTTCCCCTCGGCGCAGGAAGGGCTCAGCTCTGCCCCCTCCCTCTTGTCAATCATCTGGGACACGTGACAGGTCCCAGATGATTGCGCGGCCAATCACGGCTCGTGGCGCCGCTCGCACATGCCGGACGCCCACAGTTACAATGCCAGGGCCGCCAAACGGAGAGGGAGACGAGCGGAGCTTCGATCACCTGCATGGCTGGACCCTGGGACAGGTAAGTGTCCGATTATTAAAAGCCAGCAGCTGCAGTATTTGTAGCTGCTGACTTTTAATTTTTTTTTTTTATAATGGGAACACCACTTTAAAGTCCCACTTTAAGTTAGCCAGTAAAGATTAAAAAAAGCCTTAATTAGAGCATGTAGCTTGCATTGTTCCCCCACTAATGATCAATACCAGGCCACATTCCCTCAACTTGGGGAGTGGAGAGTGGAGTGGAAAGTGGGTGTTGATGAGAACAAAGGCATCTTCCTCAAAACACTGGACCAGTTATGGTGGGGATCTGTGGGCAAGTCTTATCAGAATCTGGAAGCCCCAATTAACAAAAAAGGTGACTGGAGGGCTCCCAAATACCTCCCTCAAGTCCCTTCTACTTCTTGTATAATGCAAAAGCAGCAAAAACAACAGCTACAGTAAAAATGTGCAAAGCCTTGCATTGGAAATGAAGCTAATTGACTTTGTATTTTAGTTGTAAATTTAAATGCACAATAAAAATGTCAACGAAATGCCAGCTACATTGAGGGATGAAAAACAACTGTAATTGGCAATATAAAAATAATTATGACAGTTTATAACATTTCTAATGAGGTCTGCAGCTAATTGGTCTGTGGACATTTTATGACACAGCATAAAACCTCGATCGTGTTTTTTAGATTAACTTACGCACTTATGACATCTGTGATGTCCTTTTGAGATAAATCTGATATAAGAACGTATTCACCTTCAAAATACAATGCCAAATGAAATACACATAAAACTGACCAAGGAATTTATAAAATCAAATGATTTATTAAGCCTTCCCCACAGCCCAATCAATGACAATTTAGAGGCGAATATATCTTTATTGTTTTAAAATATAACAAGGAAATAGCGAAAAAGAAAAAACAAAGCCACTTCACGTTATGGGAGGGTCGGGAACATAACGTGAGAATATAGTGAGCAAGATATATCATTGAGAGCAAAAAAAGAAATACGAATAAAGGGCATAAAAAGATTGACTGGTAATGGCGGATTATTGCACAAAGTGAGTACACCCCTCACATTTTTGTAAATATTTTATTCTATCTTTTCATGTGACAACACTGAAGAAATGACACTTTACTACAATGTAAAGTAGTGAGTGTACAGCTTGTATAATAGTGTAAATTTGCTATCCCCTCAAAATAACTCAAAACACAGCCAATAATGTCTAAACCGCTGGCAACAAAAGTGAGTACACCCGCTTTTCAGCTCTGATGGATGTCTTCTGAGGGAGGGGCCGTGACTTCCCTCTGACGTCAGCCGGGGAGATCACGTAGGCGCTCGTCTCCTCCACAGAAGCCGTGTATCGGAGCTGGAATGTGGCCGCAAGTCATGTGACCGGCCTGAAGACAGCTCAAATTACGCATTTACAACACTCATTTTGTAAAACTAATGGCATAGTGTGCTATGCCAACCTGTAATAGAGAGGCTGGCAGTGAGGACAGGACTCTGTGCAGGCCAGTCAAGTTCTTCCACCTCAAACTTGTTCATCCATGTCTTTAAGGACCTTGCTTTGTGTACTGGTCCAAATCATTTGGTGAAGGGGGGATTATGGTGTGGGGTTGTTTTTCAGGGGTTGGGCTTGGCCCCTTAGTTCCAGTGAAGGGAACTCCTAAGGCCCCTTCCTGTTCCAACATGACTGCGCACCGGTGCACAAAGCAAGGTGCACAAAGACACGGATGAGCAAGTTTGTGGTGGAGAAACTTGACTGGCTTGCACAGAGTCCTGACCTCAACCCAATAGAACACCTTTGGAATAAATTAGAGTGGAGTCTGCGAGCCAGGCCTTCTCGTTCAACATCACTCCTAAATCTTGTGGACGGCCTTCCCAGAAGAGTTGAAGCTGTTATAGCTGGAAAGGGTGGGCCAACTCAATATTGAACCCTACTGACTAAGACTGGGATGCCATTAAAGTTCATTTGTGTGTAAAGACAGGTGTCCCAATACTTTTGGTAATATAGTGTATATAGGTAAAAATGTGTGACTTACATACTGCCTTCAAGTTGGAGGACATACAGTAGATTACGTCTTTAGCAGCCAGATAATTTTTATTCAACCTTTGCATACTGTTTGTGGAGGTTACATCTCTTCTCTTCCAGATGTAAAAAGTGTCCGTTTGTCATTCTATGCATGAAGGTAAAAAACCTTTAGTATGCAGTTCCCCCCTAGTTCCCCCCAATACTTTCCTGATCCCAATCTCGATCCAGTGATGCGCAGGAGTGCAGCTGCTCTCCCGCCTTTCCAGCTCAGAGCAGTGGAAGCTAAACACGTGCAATTCGTTTCGGTCCAAATACAAATTCGGATGGATTTTTGATTATTCGGAGATTCGGATGTATCCGGATCTCTGAATGAAGTAGTAACGAATAGTAATGTAATTTTGTTGAAATCTGTTAAAATTAACTTTGATTATTCGTATTCCAACGAATTCCAACTTTTCAGAACAATTAGACTTCAGATCAGTCGAAAAACGATCGTCCGATTCAAATTCCTTGTGAAGAATAGCTGGCTGTTAAGCAGCCTGCCGGGAAGCCGTCCGCCTGCGTCCTTAACAACTATGACTCATCTTCTGTCAGCTGGCTTCCCATTAATTTTTTGGGGTGAATGGGTAAGGGTACGATGTAACCGATACTCATTCACATATAGGGGGAGGCTAAAGGGGGCTTCCAGATTCTGATAAGCTCCCTGCCCACAGACCCCCACAACCACTGGCCACAGTTGTGGGGATGAGGCCCTTGTCTCTATCAATATGGGGACAAGGTGCTTTGGGGCAGGGGGGCAGAGTTTTTCAACAAAAACTAAACTAAGCAAATTCCGAAACCAAACTAAACTAATTTCATACCGAAACAAAATTAGTAACATAACAAATCTGTCCGAAGTTAAACTAAACGAATTTTTCCGTTCTGCACATGTCTACTGAAAGCCATTTTTGCCCATACGCCGCGTACACACGATCCGAATTTCGGCCCGCAAAAGACCGATGAGAGTTTTTCGTCAGAAAGTGCGACCGTGTGTATGCTTCGTGTGTATGCTCCATCGAACTTTTGCTCGCCGAATTCCAGCCAGCAAAGGATTGAGAGCATGTTCTTTATTTTTCCGTCGGGAAAAGTTCCTATCCGAAAATGCGATCGTCTGTGGCAATTCCGATGCGCAAAATTCCTACGCATGCTCGGAAACAATTCGACTCATGCTCGGAAGCATTGAACTTCATTTTCTCGGCTCGTTGTAGTGTTGTACGTCACCGCGTTCTCGTAAGTTCAGCAAACTTTTGCGTGACCGTGTGTATGTAAGGCAAGCTTGAGAGGAATCCCGTCGGAAAAGCCATCATATCTTTTTCTGACGAGAAGTCCGATCGTGTGTACGTGGCATTAGTATCATTTTAAATAGATAGGGGCCCGGTAGGGATGTGAGCCCATGACCCAGAGCTACAAGGAAAGTGCTAACTTCATAAAGTGGATCTGCAAAGTAACTTTATTTTGGATAGAGAAAGGGTCTGAACCTTTTGTCATATATATATTTTTTTTTTAAAGTTTGTGCCCTGATTTCAGTTTTTTTTTTCCAAATACTTTATTTAAACATAACACACGGTAAATTCAGAAACCACAGCATTGACAGGTCTGAAAGGAAACATTGCCATGGATAAGGCTACATCCTAAATACCAGTGCAAATAAAAGAGGCAAACATGTATCAAGAAAGATCCAGAAAGCCTGGGTCAAGGGAATCTACGTACCCCATGTGGCGATTTCTACGGTAGACACGGTTTTTATAAATAAGAAGAGAGGCAGGAGTGACCCAAAGGATCACACAAACAAAAACAATAAGAGCAGTATAGAAAAGAAAAAGAAAGGATGCGGAAAAAAAAAGAAAAAAAAAGGTGGGGGGGTTGTAAAGGGAAGGGGACCAGGGAACTATTCCAGCTCCCATCCAATCCACTTGGGCGTAGGAACACATCATTATATTCTCCAGAATAGGGATTTTAAGTCAGCAGCCGTACTCCTTAAAGTAGACAAATTTGTGCAAGTAAAACCATTTTGGAGGAATTCTTCCCAAAGGCCCTTCTTCGTGGCCGGATTTAATTCTTATGCACTGTTTCAAAGCTAGCATTAGTCTCAAACATGCTGTGATTCTGCAGGAGGGAAGAGACTATGCCACTGTTTTAATTGATCAATACCTGGTACTGATACATTTCCTTATTGTTGGGGCTTTTTGGTGGCATTGGCACATGTCCTTAGGCGGTATGATACTTCCTACATTTATATCCGAATACATACTTTTTTTTTTGGAGCTAGAACCATAGTAACTTTTAGGCTTGATATAACATCCTCGGGTCAAATTTGAATGCCCTGGTCGTGTAGTGTCCCCCCTTCTATGTGTGTCCGCCCCTATTGGGGACTATGGATCTGGGATTATATTATCTGTGCCCCCTTCTTTCTGCAGTTAAACAGAGTCACTCACTTATACTGTATACAAAACAGCTCACCGAAATAGATCTCCTGAGGAAGCGTAATCTGTGAAACGCGTTGAGATCCAGAAAGCTGTGATGTCCCTCTCTCCTGCTACATTGATGTCCTGTTCTTATATTCATATGACTGTATGATCTAGTTTATTTCATGTGACTTTGTTCAGTGGGCACAATGCTTAAGGTATGTGGTATAACAAATGGATTACACAAAATTCGATAACAAATATTTTAATTCTGATTTATTTTGAACCTTTTCAATGTAATATAACATTCTATTAAAAACAAAAAAAATCTTGTTTATTTCTGAGTTTATACTATAAGTCCCATTTTTTTGATCTATATACATTTTTCACATTAGTCCCAAACATATGAATAAAGACCATAACTATAGAAGAAGAAACCAAAATGTCATAATTGGCCTGTAGTGGGGTAGTGATAGAGATGGGGGGCTGCTGTGTGCCATAGTCTTGGTTTCTCCCAGGTCATAGGCCTTGCAATGTGCTCTTCTCCAGAGAGGTTCACACTAAGCATTTGCACAAGTATCGGTACTCGTGCAAATGCTCTGATACCTGAAACTGATATTTCCAAGCTCTGTTCTTTCAGCTGACAGTGGGATTCCCCCACTGATAGCTGAAAGGTAAAAGTTATGGGTTGTTAAGGAGCATGGCCACTCCGTCCTTCACAACCGATGACTCATTCAGCTGTCAGGGGGTTCCCCTGTTGACAGCTGAAGTGTAAACTGAAGTCCCAGCAATTTGAGCTGTCAAAAAAAAAAAAAAGCCGGGCAACGTTTATTAACAACATCACTCAGCCGAAAGATAAAAAGAAACATTGTTTCTTTTAGTATCTTGCTGTTTTTCTTCATCTACAGATCAAAGGGATGAAGTGCGATCTGCAGATGAAGTCAGTTTAAAATAACCTGTCAAATAAAAAACATTTTTTTTTTTTTTTTAATTAAATGTTTCTCTGTTTAACGCCCTATTAACCCTTATTTTACTCTAATCAGCCTTAATTATCCCCTTATTCTCCTCCATTTAAATATTATTTTACTGCTGATTTTTTTTCTTCACTTCTATTTTCTAAACTATTAATAATTAAAACTTTTTTTTGTTTGCTTTGTTCATTATTATTTTTACACCTTTAACATATATTTACACGTTTCACATTGAAAATAGCGCAAAATTATTTTTTTTTTATAAATTTCATTTGTAAATAACTTTTCAAAGCTTTGTACCATTGCTGGCAGCTGAAGTATAAACAAAACAGTTGCGGTAGGTATTGGTAATTGGTATGGGTGAGTACTTTAAAAAAAAGTATCGGTACTGGTAGAAATAATGGTATCGGTGAATTCCTAGTACGCGCCTCCCTGCTCTTGATCTCTTCTACATCTCCAGACTCCCTGCTTATTCCTTCTTCAATTTTTATGTAAATGTAAGCAGGTTGCAGCTGAGATAGTTAGGTGATGCTCTGGACAGGAGTGTGAGCTTTAATGTTTTTCCCAGTTTTTTTTGCCTGGCCGGTTTCCTTTGGGTTCAACCCACTGATCCTGGGATATATGGGAGAAAGTGGTCCAGAGCAGAGAAAGCAAGAATCAGAAGGGGAGAGAGTCAGAGAGCCACGCTGGGAGTGAGAGTTGCTGCAATGATCGTAATGTAAGAGGCCATCAGGACCTGGGGTTCCTCCTCGAAGACACCAGCCACTGGGGAATGCCACCGATGGACCCTGGGTTTGCCACCTCAACCCTTTAAAACCGAACACATATTAATTTCACGGGTTCTTTGGCTGATTAAAGCGGTTTTCTTCTTGCCTTACCTGCAAGGCAAAGACATAATGTGCTGGCATGCATCGCATGCTAGCACATTATGCAAAATTTACCTGAAAACAAAGCACATTAGTGATGCGAGGTCATCACTGGAGACGGCATCCATCTATACCTGGTCTTCCTTCCGAGTTTGCGCATGAGTCGGGCATGTGCGCGGGAGCCGCTGTTCATGTAACACTGCTCTGAAAAAACAGCACAGGCGGCCCGTTGCTTCAGAGCGCATGCACCAGTGATGTAACTGGCACTAGGGTGGTAAATATCTCCTAAACGGTGCATATTTAGGAGATATTTACACTACCTATAGGTAAGCCTTAACATAGGCTTTCCTATAGGTAAAACTTAAAGATGGAAGTTTATTTCCTCTTTAAGGTGGTAATTAAATTTACTTAGTGCCTTACCTGCATTAAATTAGCCCCAGAACCTGTGCAATCAATATGTGTTCAGTTTCAAAGGGATGAGGTGGCAACCCTAATGGACCTCCTTTATTATACAAGGTATGCAGGTATGCCAGGGCAGCACGTAACCTGAGTTAAGGTTAGGGATGTAGGAAGAAAGACTGTTCTTGCATGTTGGACTTTGTAATATGTTGCACTTTTTCAAATAAAGCTTTTAAAATCGTTCTCCGGCCTGGACTGACGTTAATTAGGGGTTTAATGCAAGTGCCTGGCACATTTCTACAGCTCAGGTCACAAAAGCACTTTGGGATATGAAGACATCAGTACAAGGAGTCTATATGGTGTGAAGATACAAGTGGTTACCAAGGGTAATGGAGGTTTACCAAGCAGTCTGTCGTGAAGCGCATGTCCGTGACAGGTGGAAAAGCCTCTTGCAGCAAGGGTGTTGTCTGCACTCTCTCCGTGAATGGTTCGTCTCCCACAGCAACGGGAGCAGACTCATGCAGCAGAGGTCCCCGGCCTGTGCACAGTTACGGAAAAGCAAGATTTAAGGAAGTGCATGCTAGGTGCACGTGGGACCCCATACCGTTACTGGGAGTGCGGTAGCGGTTATGCACTGGACAGGTGAATGTAGACAAGGCTCAGCATGTCCCTCTTAAATGCAAGCTACAGATGTACAGGTGTACATTGTCACAGGGACCTGAGGGTTAACTGGAGAACAGTTATGGTACAAGTGTACATAGTGTACGTTCATCGTTAAAGGCAGAGGCCCGCCTTAAGGTTGAGTTTTCCTTCATGGCGGCCTCAGCCTTGTCCCAGGGCATTGATGAAAATAGCACAGAAGTAAAGGTACCCCATGTGTAGTTAAGTGACCTTGTTCAAGGTGCCTAGCATAGCTTGTACCCCAGGGTAGGCCTCTAATGTGACCCTCACTTGGCACCCAATGAGGAAGGGAACATGGAGGAAGTGTCACTCCCTTTCATACTATTGCCAGCCTCTAGCTCTATACCACTGGGAAGTTAAAAAACAAAGGCAGTAACCCCCTCTTACAAAAAAAAAAAGAAAAAATTGGTTAAAAACGAATATGCAGTGTAATACATCATTAATAATAGCAGCAAGTAAGAGAAAAAGTCCATTTAATCTTTTACTGAAAGTAGCGATAAGAAATCTAAGTATGCAATGTTAAAAATTATGAGAAACAGTCCATAAATGTTCCAATTCAACGATATTCAAATTAATGGATTCATATAGAGGTGAGACAAAGGAACTCAACACCAGCTGCAAATATGATGGAAGACAACACTTGGCACCAAGGTGATCAAACCAAGCCGCTTACCAGATAATAGGGACTCCTAAGTTATACAGTGGTCACCAAAGTGGTCAATTGTGACGAAATGCGTAAGCCAGGACCTATGACGTCAGCACATGCTGGTACTTCTATATGCATGTGAGTCTAATACTTTAATAAATGATACGTTTTAACTATACATATTAAACTATGGAGGCTTCTTTACTTTTTATGAGGATAAGTTCATATGTCTGTTGATCTGTGCTGGCCATTAGGTGACCAATGAAACCCTGGAATATCGTATCATCGGAGTGATTGGGAGATCTGCATATCTTTGAGCTTTAGTGACCACTCTATAACTTGAGGGTCCCTATTGTCTGGTAAGCAGCTTGGTTTGATCAACTTGGTGCCGAGTGCTGTCTCAAATACAGTTTTTTAGCACATTCATCAATTATCGTACACACTTATTTACATTATAAAGTATTTCATTATGTTGAGTTTCTTTAATGCAGCAGGCATTCAGCTGAGAGACAGCTGGATGTAACATCAAAGGTAGCTAAGAGCCGCATGTGCCCCCTAAGCCGCTGCTTTAGGTATACTGTTATAGACAGTTACAGATCATTAGAGACTCAAACCTGTGTCTTGTGAATTTGATTTTGGTGACTTTTCTATTGAATTTGTACAGTTTCCATAAATGTCCTCAGTACCCTCTGCGATAGCCCTATTATTTCCTGTGCATACAATTTGCTCAGTATTTAAATAAAGAGATAGATTCGGATCATGCTGGCACTATATTTTATTATCAATGTTTATCTAACAGAATATTACAGAATCTTCTCATTTATAAGTGTGACATACAGAAACAAGATAATCTTCTCTTCCATGTGCTGCTGAATTCTAAGAATTCGCAATAACTTATTTAAATCTTGTTCAAGCGGCGTCCTTGTGTGGAACAAATACACGGTGATCCTGAGATGTGGCAATCATCATGTACTTCAGAGAAAAAAAGAGAGCAATTTTGATGTATTTTATGTTCCTATAAAAGCAGCAGAGAGTTTGTAAAGACACGTGGGGATGAGGGTTAGACGGGTCCTTATTTGATCTCTGCTAAACTGGTCGTAGATAGTTTTTTCCATGGGATGAACTACAGATTTCCCCAGTAACACTAAAGAGGTGGATAGAGGAATTACCCCGATAGGTTATTGTATTTTGACAACAGCACAGTATATACTGTACAATGTCAGAATACACTGTGCAATGTCAGAATACACTGTGCAATGCCAGAATACACTTTGCAATGTCAGAATACACAGTGCAATGTCAGAATACACTTTGAAATGTCAGAATACACAGTGCAATGTCAGAATACACTGTGCAATGTCTGAATACACGGTGCAATGTCAGAATACACGGTGCAATGTCAGAATAAATGGTGCAATGTCAGAATACACCCAATTGGCTGCAGCTGCTAATCAGCAAAAGATTTTTTTAGCATTTCACTTCAACAGATGTTGATCAAACAATCAACTTCTGTTGAGCAGAGATGGTCACACACTGAACAGCATTCAGCCAGTCCATGTTGAACCCCCAAAAATTTGATCTGTCTATGGCCAGCTTTAGTGGCTCAAAATACCAAAACCATAGGGACGACATCAGGCCCGGAATAGGACAAAAGAATAGGCCTGGGCATTTTAGACTGAGCAGCCCATGACATATTTACCGGGGGGCACAGAGAGCATGGGGGGGTGAGGGGGCCTGGGGGAGCATAGAGGGTAGAGAACGGGGGGAGGGGTGGAGAGCACAAGGGGTGCGAAGAGCATAGGTGGGAGGAGAGTACAAGGGGGTGCGAAGAGCACTTGGGGGGCTGGAGAGCACTGGGGGGGTGTAGAGCACAGGGGGCTGGAAAGCGTAGGGGGGGCCTGAGAGCAAGGTGGGGCTAGAGAGCACTGGAGGGGGTGGAGAGCATGGGGGGTGGAGAACATGGGGGAGCAAAGAGCAAAGGGGGCGGAATGTACTAGGGGGGCTGGAGAGCACAGGGAATGTTGAAGAGCACTGGGAGAGCCAGAAAGGACTGGGGAGCTGGAGAGCACAGGGGGGCTGGGGAGCACAGGGAGGTTCGGAGAGCACTGGGAGGGCCAGAAAGCACTGGGGAGCTGGAGAGCACGGGGGGGGGGCAGAGAGCACTGAGAGGGGAAGCGCATGGGGGTTGGAGAGCACAGGGGGGAGCTTGAAAGCACAGGGGTAGCTGGACAGCACGGGGGGGCAGAGAGCATTGGGGGAAGCAAAGAGCCCTGGGGAGCTAGAGAGCACTGGGGGGGGCAAAGAGCATGGGGGGGGAGCTGGAGAGTACTGGGGGGGAGCCTGACAGCACAGGGGGGGTGGAGAGCACTGGAGGGCTTAAGAGCACAGGACGGCGGAGAACGTGGGGGAGGGGCGGAGAGCACACGGGGACAGATATATATATACCGTACAGCCCCCCATATATCTATCTTATCCTCTGCTATTCCATTTACTTTAGCCTTGAATCTTTCCAGCCATCACAGCCTCCGGTAGCGAGTCTTGAAGTCTCATTACACGGTCAAAGTGTTCAGGTTTTATCTTCGCTGCCAATCCTTCTAGTGAACTCACTGCTTTTATTTCCTAGACTCTAGTAGTTCCTGTTAAAATACATTTATCCTACCGAAATGTTCTCTTGTTCAACTTTTTAAAGACCAGGAGTCATTTCTGCGACTTTAGAAGATTTTCTTAAGAAGAGCTGTGGGTAATACAAATAAGGTCTAAATATGTCGACACCGCTCCTGGCAGCTCCATCGAGTGCCCCTTGGGCACATTTAACAGGCTCGGCTCTATAGGCCCGTAGCTAACATGCTTCCATGCTTTTAATTGAAACCATCTTGACAATGACGTACGGAATCCAAATCTGTCTTGACTAAAGAATAAGAAAGCAGCTTCTTCCATACTGGAGGCATGTGTCAGCTATTTAAAAATGTACAGACAGTACAGTTTCCACTGAGGAAAGAATGGTGATGTTCCTTAATAGGACTTTGCAATGCAATTTATGTGCCTATTTCCCAAGCTATAAGATACAATTTTGTGCTGACTCTGCATAGCTGGATCTACTTATGGAATACTAATATGATTTCTTTTATTTGTTCTCTGATTTTTTCCCCCCTATTGCAATATTTAACCCTTTCACTGCCCTAACTGTTTTGCATGTTTTTTGCACACATGTTCAAAAAATGATTTATGTTTTTCTTATCACTAGAACTCCTGAGTACTTGCTTTAGGGATTCACTCTTTATATCTGTCTTGATCACAAATGTCATGGGGACTAAAAGATTAGTTAAAACCTTCAAACAAAGCAGAGACTCTGGAAATGTAAATGATGGCATTTCAAAGTTTTTATGTTGCATGATAATAATGCAATGGCTTATCAAGCACAAATTCTCAGTATTTTAAGGCACACAAACATAATATATTACCCAATAATAAAGGTAAAAGATGAGGTTGCTCCAAGTAAATAGATACCAAACATGTCAAGTCTTATAATTGTGTATGCTCGTAAAACAACAACAAATACCCAACATATTCCATAGGTGACACTTTGAAAGCCACCACATCAGTTTAGAGTTAAACATAAATATTGGCTCTAGAATTGTTGTTTTTCACTCCAGCGTATGTGGCGATATGTAATATGTAGTGCAATCAACATTTTCATATGCAGTTGCATGTGGTTACATTCATATGTGCATAAAACACATAAATTACAGCGCTTGCTACTGAGGTTCTTGATGGCGCCCTGTGGGGGGGTGAAACGCGTTGACTCAATTTACGGTTCCGAAGCCGGTTGCCATGGAACACACACTGGTTACGGTTATCCTGGAAAGATTCCTTGCATTGTGCTTGCCCATTTTTATCTTTTGTCCTGTAAGTATCTTTCTACTATTGCGCAATAAACAGCAGCCATACAGTACTTCACTTTTAGTTCCCTCTTTTATTCTGAGCTTGGTGAGCATTCCGAATTTCTGAGAGCCACGCTGGGGAGATCCACACTGGACCCTTGTGACCCACCATTACCTAACAGATCTAAGCCTGTTTGACCCCCAGACTGAAAAGCTGGGGGGCCATTACCTTTGGTGAGTAGGGTTACATGAGGGGTGTGTGTCACATTACGGAGTGAGTTTATTTGGAGCAAATCAGCACTTTTAAGAAGATTGGAGCACAAGAGCACTTTATTATTATCGGGACGACATTTGCAATATAACATCTTTATTGGATGTTTTTTGTACTTTTTATTTGATTTTGTCATTTGTATTTTTGCACAGTTGCAAGCGCTGTATTTATTTATGCTTTACGTTTACAAGGGATCAAAAGTACCCTGTGTGAGAGCATTTTGTTTTGATGGGTTGTCTTCAATGAGACATCAGGAGTCTATTTAACCCCTGATGTCTCAGTTGCCCTCCAATCAAGCTAATGCAGTGGAGATTGAATTCCAATTGCTTCTTCCTCTGCCACAGAGGGCAGGGAAAGTGACAGGCAAACCCAGAATTGACATATTGCACATTGGCAGAGCATAGAGCAGCTGACTTTCTGACTCTGCTCACAGAGCTGTAAGAACCAATCGATGGGCGGTGTTCGATCGCTCGGTTCTCAGTGTTAGAGCTGGTGGGGGACAGATGCAGCATCGGATCGAAGCTGCATCCACCTAGGTAAGTATGATTCTAACCACTTGAGTACCAGCCTGTAATACCCCTTCCTTTCCTGGCCATTTATCAGTTTTCAGTATTGTATTTCTGACTGACATTTACTTAGTCATGCAGCACTGTACCCAAATTAAATTTAGATCATTTTTTTAGTCAAGTCTTTCTAATTGGTGACCACATTTTTAGAAGTTCTAACTTCTAGAAGTTAGTGGGTTGAGGCCAGGAGGGCTGATCTGCATACTTGAGGGAGCTTAGTCAATCCCTGTGCCAGCAGTGGAGCTTGAAGAGTTCTGAGAAGACTGTCGGTGGCCTAGGAGTGGTCCCCCAGGTCTAGGGGGGCCTTCGCCTCCAGGCTGAGCTCGGGTTGGCTTAGGAAGATCCATTCAGCATCATGGTTTGAACAGGATTCTTGCCTGAGAGCAGTGCTCTACATAAAGATGGCCTAAGCTATAAGAAGATTGCCAAGACCCTGAAACTGAGCTGCAGCACAGTGGCCAAGACCATACAGCGGATTAACAGAACTCATTCCACTCAGATTCCACTTAGAACAGGCCTTGCCAGGGTTGACCAAAGAAGTTGGTCAACCGTGGCAAGCATTCTCAGCGTCATTTCCAGAGGTTGTCTTTGGGAAGTAGATGTATGAGAACTGCCAGCATTGCTGCAGAGGTTGAAGGGGTAGAGGGTCAGCCTGTCAGTGCTCAGACCATATGCCGCACACTACATCAAATTGGTCTGCATGGCTGTCGTCCCAGAAGGAAACCTCTTCTAGAGATGATGCACAAGAAAGCCCGCAAACAGTTTGCTGAAGACAAGCAGACTAAGGACATGGATTACTGGAACCATGTCCTGTGGTCTGATGAGACCAAGATAAAATTATTTGGTTCAGATGGTGTCAAGCATGTGTGGCGGCAACCAGGTGAGGAGTACAAAGACAAGTGTGTCTTGCCTATAGTCAAGCATGGTGGTGGGAGTGTCATGGTCTGGGGGGGCTGCATGAGTGCTGCCGGCACTGGGGAGCTACATTTTTTTGAGGGAACCATGAAATCCAACATGTACTGTGGCATACTGAAACAGAGCATGATCCCCTCGCTTTGGAGACTGGGCCGCAGGGCAGTATTCCAACATGATAACGACCCCAAACACACCTCCAAGACGACCACTGCCTTGCTAAAGAAGCTGAGAGTAAAGGTTATGGACTGGCCAAGCATGTCTCCAGACCTAAACCCTATTGAGCATCTGTGGGGCATCCTCAAACGTAAGGTGGAGGAGCGCAAGGTCTCTAACATCCACCAGCTCCGTGATGTCGTCATTGAGGAGTGGAAGAGGACTTCAGTGGCAACCTGTGAAGCTCTGGTGAACTCCATGTCCAAGAGGGTTAAGGCAGTGCTGGAAAATAATGGTGGCCACACAAAATATTGACACTTTGATCCCAATTTGGACATTTTCACTTAGGGGTGTACTCACTTTTGTTGCCAGCAGTTTAGACATTAATGGCTGTGTGTTGAGTTTTTTTGAGGGGTCAGCAAATTTACACTGTTCTACAAGCTGGGCACTCACTACTTTACATTGTAGCAAAATGAAATTTCTTCAGTGTTGTCACATGAAAAGATACAATAAAATATTTACAAAAAGATCACGTGGGGCTGGCTGATACCTATACTTTCTTTCTTCTTGTCCTTCTCTCAGACTTTTCTTCCCTTAAAACTACAATTCTGCACTACCTCTTAGTGCACTTTTTGTTATTTATTTACCACGTTGTAGTCAGGGACTGATTATTCTTAGACCTAGGTTTGATGGTACAATTGGTTACCAAGGTCTTAAGCATAGCTATTATCCAGCTGGATTAAATGTTGTTTTTATCTAATATGCTCAGATCACCACCATTACATTACAGGATCCAATACGATACGATCCTAAGGGAGAGTTGGGATTAACCACTCCTCATTGACAGCTACCCTTTGTAATAAATATGTGCCAATATAATCTATATTATGTACCACTAATATGTTACCCATGACAACTTTGTTTATCATCTGCTTTCTGATGTAATGTCAAGTATTTTCAACAATAACAACTTACTGAAAGTAGAATATTTACAAAAATGTGAGGGGTGTACTCACTTTTGTGAGATACTGTATATATATATACAGTTAATTAAACAGAGAAAACGTATACATTTCTTAATTCTTTTTTTATGCATATGTTAGCCTACAAACTAAAACCTGGTTCAAACTTTAAAAACATGTATTTGCCTTTTTTGTATTATCTTATTTTGACCTTCATTTCACAAGGCAGCCTTTACTGTGTTCTTATCATGATAAGTTTTGGCAATATAATATATCACAGAAATCTTCCTTTACAATGTTTAGTTTTCAGTGTATGATAATATTATGTCTTTTTTTTTTGTCCTCTCTTTCTGCACTTGTGTTTTTGAGGTCTATATTTGAAACAAAAACTAATTCTTGAGCCCCAGGCAAGTGATTGTGCCTAGGCTAAGATAAAGTCATCAGCAATTTTTCGCGGGCAATGGCTGGTGTTGGTGCTTCAATTACCCCGGCACCATGGTTGATATGGTGTCAGGGTGATTGAAGCGCATTATTTCTATTGTTACATTGTAATGTATAATGAAGTGGTTCAACTCACCATAATGCAGAATCAGTGGGAGCCCTGGGCATGTCACTTGCCACATCTTCTGCCACCAGATGCAGCTTGTTACTTGCCACCATCGCCTGGCACCAGATGCGGATTGTCACTTGCCACTGTCACCTGCCACCAGATGTGGATTGTCACTTGCCACCGTTGCCTGCCACCTGAAGTGGATTGTCACTTGCCACTTCACCTGCCACCATTTGCGGATTGTCACCTGCCACATCGCCTGCCACCAGATGCGGTATGTCACTTGCCACCAGAAGTGGATTGTCACTTGCCACTGTCGACTGCCAACAGATGTGGATTGTCACTTGTCATTGTCGCCTGGCACCAGACGGGGATTGTCATTTGCCACTGTCGCCTGGCACTATTTGCGGATTGTCACCTGCCACATTGCCTGCCACCAGATGTGGATTGTCACTTGCCACTGTCACCTGCCACCAGATGTGGATTGTCACTTGCCATGTCGCCTGCCACCAGATGTGCATTGTCACTTGCCACCAGATGCGGATTGTCACTTGCCACGTTGCCTGCCACCAGATGTGGATGATCGCTTGCCACGTCACTTGCCACTATTTGTGGATTGTCACTTGCCATACCAGCCAGTGCCACCAAATGTGCATTGTTGCTGCATTGGTGGCAGGCTGGCAGCAATGGTCCATTTAGCACAGAGGCAGGTGCAGTTGTCGGTTCTGTGTGAGGACAGGAGTGCGGTGATGCGGGGTGGGCTGTGAGAGATTATGTCATCTCGCTGCTCCCTGCCACACCTATGACATTGAAGAGGCCCGGCTGCGAGGGCAGAAGAGCGGTGATGCGGAGAGGTCGGAGAGAGATGATGTCATCTCTGCTTGTCTGCCTGCTCGCTTCTCTCATCTGCCTGCCCGCCTCTCTCATGCAGCCCACCCATTCGCTGAACTTGTGGCCTGGCTGCAGAGAGGCCACGGCCTGCTGGTTAGGCAGTGACCCCTGTGGTAAGAGACTCTGTGCTATGGGCCCCGGATTCGTGGCTATAGCCCCAATAGCCACCACCTAGCGATGCCACTGCTACCAGCTGTATTTCTGCTTGTCTGATACTGACTTAACAAAGTTCCAGTCTTCATTTTCAACCCCTTGGTACTTGTTCTATTGCACTATTGCCCCTTCAGGCCCTGTCTCAATTTCCAGGGATGCTTGGACAGGAATCATGCAAGAGGGCACCCTCATCATCTTGGGCTCTACATACAGGTATGTAACAGTAACCCTGAATGAAGTCTGAACAAACATGGTTACTAAACCCACAACAGTAAAATCAGTCTGTATATGCAGTAAAGCCTGCTTGTTATACTCACTGTGGAACATAAGGGGTTAATCCTCCACGTTGTGTAAAAAAGCTGTTTGATCCTGTCTTCTCTGATCTCCGACTTCTTCCAAAGTCCCCAATCCATCTCCTGATAGTACAGAGCCTTAGGGGCACTCTGCACATGCTCAGGTTGGTGTGTATTTCTAGAGAGTTTTTTTTCTTGGGAGGATGCATGTGATCAGCACAGGGCCAATCAACACTGTCCAGACAGATGGTCAGGGGTCCTCCAACCTCATAGGACAATCATTGGAGAGTGAAAACTCCTCCTACAAGATTTAACCAGATACTGATAGAAGTCACAAGACTATAACTGCTGACGAGAAAGGGTATTTAGCAGTGTAAATTTAATACAATAATTGCAGTTCCATGTTCTGTGTACTGTGGGAGACCAGATATAGTGAATGCAAGGTCCTGGGTTTAGTAACACTTTAAAGTCATGAGGCATATCCCACAGAGCTTTAATTCTAATTAATACATTACATTAAGTGTGCTATGATGTGGTTCAGTGTAGGGAAAGGAAGAGGTGACTGGTGATAGGTTTCACCATTGGTGAAATCATGGCCAACTTACAGCCCTTTGAAAGTATAACAAAGTGGGCAAAAAAGCCTACTATTAGCATTATATAATTCCCAACTTACCGTACTTGCCTCATTCTGTTTGAAAAATAAGGTTTCCTATGTCTAGGTGCAAGATCATTAGACGTTAATGAAAGGTTTGTTGTGGATGTACCTTCCTCCATCATTGACAAAGACTTTCTGAGAAGTGCCCACATATAACTCTTTTTTTCATTCTTCCACATCCTTTATAGCTGTTAGATGCATGATATGTTTCAAAAATTAACCCATGTTACTTATTTTGTTTAGATATACGGTAGTTCCTTCTTAATAGCAACGTACATATAATGGTTTTGTTCACATTTTCTTTATTATCAGAAGTAAGAAAAATACAGTTTTAAAGTATTTGAGATTTAATATTTAAATATTTAGGTCATTATAAAAATACTGCACATTAATATTCTGCATTCTCTAGCTCTGTCAGCTCTGACAAAAAAGGGAGCTTTAGACTCTTTTTTTTTTACATTTCCCATCTTCCCTACCTTCTGTTTAAAAAAGCCTGTTTACAGACCTCAGCAGCTCAAGCTGAAACGTACACACACATGTGAATGAGTCAGTGATGGTTTTGTCCAAGTTAGAGTCATCTTGCTTTTAAGAATGTCTATATCCAAACATAAAAAATACTATATTGCAGCTTCTCATTGGTCAGCATGGTCATATGGCTGTGCTGACTAATGAGCACTTTCAAGCATTATGATAGATACTCACCCTGGGGCTGTGTATTGTGGTGTATGGTACAAAACCACTACTCCTGCAGCATGGAGCAGCAAAGCCCCTATGAGGAGTGGGGTCTAGAGGAATGGCCAGGATATTTGGAGTTAATTCACCTTTTCATTTTTATTGAAATGGAGAACATACCCTTTAAATTAAACTGATCCCAAACCATTATATTTGTGGGTTCAAAAGGAGTCTGCAAAAAAGTCCATTGGTGGTCCAACTGACAGAGGCGCCCATTGTGATATGTCTAAAAATAGATTGCAGTCATCTGGTTTAATAAACATCAAATGTTTTTATTTCACAAAAAAAATGTTTTTCATGGCTTTAAGTTGCTAATTCCTCAGTTTAAGGTGATAACACTGATAATGAATACAATGTAGTGATGTCATCCGGCCTGGTTCAGACCAGATGACATCACCATACTTTATCCAACATCAGTGTTATCACCTGAGGAAGTGGCAACTTAAAGCCACGGAGTGCATCTTATTTGGGGAAATAAAGGAATTCAACGGTGAACGCAGCCTTAACAGATGTAAGTCATCCTCCCATTTTCTTTTTCCTATTGATAAAACCTTTTTCATTTTTTGTACCAAATACCTACACTCTAAAGGCTCTTCTGCCTTTTCCAATGCATACCCTGAGCTGCACTAGAGACCACTGGTCAGGCCTTTAGGACTGAACACCTTGGACCCAAGTTGACCACCACACTCTAGATCCCAAACCATTATGGTTTTCTATTCATTTATTTTGTAGGATGGACAATGCAACAGAGAAAACCGCAGTCAAAGTAGGAAGAGCGGTGTTCCAAGATGGAGCGGGAACATGGCCAAGAACTATAAAAGAAAGTGCAGACTCCGGGGATGCATGAAACATTGAAAACATGTGCCTCTTTTTTTCATGTGTATGCTGATCAAGTTTGAACTGAATCAAGGCACAACATATTAACTGATAAAAGAACAGTTATACAAAACTGCACAACAAAACAGTTAACCAAATGAAGCTTGCTAACTAGGTTATGTCCCTCAATGTACAAAGGGATACACAGTGCAAATTATTCTTCAATCTGCAGTATTTATAACAAGCTAAATTACCACACAAGGTCATATAGGGGGAAATGCCCGATACAAAAGCACCAATGTGTCAATTCAGAAGGAAATCACACCCTTTGAAAAAAGTATAATCTATTAGCAAAAAGTTTAGACTGCGGACAATTGGTAAACAGTTTAATATAATCAATTTCATAAAACAAAGTCAAGAATTAGATTTAAAAATATGTACAATTTTTTTCACTTCCTTATTGTCAAACTGGGACTCCAGACAATTAAAACAATATATTTTATTCAGAGTATGTGTTCATTAGTTAATATAATGAAACAATTACCCCTGAGGGATCTGCTTCTGTAAGGGACCCCTGATTCCAGATACCAACAACAATGCAGCACCTTCTGACATATCAAGGATGAAGAAGGAGGATTTGTTCTTCACCCCAGGTGACTTAAGGGACATCCAGAACAACTTTAAGGTTTGATGGGCCATTTTCATCTCTACACTACTGGGCAGATGTAGCGGGGTCCATGGTGGCTCCTGGAAATCTGGTAGTTATCATTCTTTACTTATGGAACTGGAAATCCTGGACTCGAGCCCCCATGTGTAGTGCTTACCCCTGAAAAAGTCACTGATGTATGGGTCTCCTAATTTTGTGTTCAAATGTTGTATTAAAGAAAGATTTCAGTACAAAGGTACCGTATATACTCGAGTATAAGTCGAATTTTTCAGCACATTTTTTTGTGCTGAATGTGCCCCCCTCGACTTATACTCGAGTCAAGCACTTTTCTGCAGCAAAAAATTTCATTTTCCGAACCGACTTTGGGGCCCCGTATCTCAGGGCCACTTGATGCTAGGAACCCCAAATTTGGTGTGCAAACCCAGTGGAACTGGTACAATAACATATCCAAAGCTGGTGTTCCTAGCACCAAGTGGCCCTGAGATACAGGGCCCCAAAATCGGTTCAGAAAATGTCATTCTCTGCTGCAGAAAAGTGCTTGACATTTTCTGAACCGATTTTGGGGCCCCATATCTCAGGGCCACTTGGGGCTAGGAACCCCAAATTGGGTGTGCAAACCCATTGGAACTGGTACAATAACATATCCAAAGCTGGGGTTCCTAGCACCAAGTGGCCCTGAGATACAGGGCCCCAAAACCGGTTTGGAAAATGTCATCCTCTGCTGCAGAAATATGCTTGACATTTTCTGAACTGATTTTTGGGGCCCTGTATCTCGGGGCCATTTGGTGCTAGAAGTCCTAGCTTTGACAATTTTATGGTGCCTGTTCTGCTGGGTTTGCACACCAAATTTGGGGTTCTTAGCACTAAGTGGCCCTGAGATACGGGGCCCCAAATTCGGTCAACTGTGTCCATCTGCAGCAATGTCATTTCGTGACCCTTTGGGTTCAGAGACCCCAAATTTTGCCTGCAGCTAGGGGGCATCTAGGAACCCTTAACTACCAAGTTTGAAGTTCAGGGGACCTATGGCTGCAAATGGGCACAGTGATGCTGCAAATGGGCATTGTTGACCCTCTTTTACACTTACAGTAGCTGTGCATTTCTCACCCTCGTCTTATACTCGGGTCAATAAGTTTTTCCCATTTTTTTTGTGGTAAATTAGGGCCTCGACTTATACTCGGAACGACTTATACTCGAGTATATACGGTAATTGCAAAAATGTGGTAAGAATATAATTACAATAGGTATGACAAGGCAAGTGAAACTTGTAGACAACCATGTGGAATCAAAGAATAAGCAACATTTAGTAGGGGAGGACTATCCTCCAAAAGTGATTACAGTTGTTAGCTGGAATTCTAGGCATATGTAATGGAACAATAAAAGGGGGAGAGGGAGGGCGGAAGTTGATAGGAGAAATAAACATATGAAGGTCTCCTAAATCATACTTAATCAAATATTGAGGCTATAGTTTGGTGCTCCAAAGGGAAAAGGGAGGACCAAAATGCCTAAGAGGACTGGGAGACTGCAGTACAAGATGGTCAATGGGGGCATAATGGAGGCAGTTCAAGTCAGAAGCCTGAACCAGGTGTAAGAGGGCTGTGGGTAGGGAGAAAGGGGAAGCTGAAAGATGTGAGAAGACAGACAATAACAATGGCAACAATAACAATGGGAACAGCAATGAACAATTACAAGGTAAAACAGATTTGTACAATACAACAAAACAACGAGAGGACCAAGGTTTTCTGTACCTGAATCCTAAATTTGGGAAGGGAGGGCTAACTAAACATGGAACTGGAAGCTGAAAGGTTCTTTAGTCTCTCAAAAAACTCCTTCCATTGGCCAGTGTGGTACTAAATGTTGGGGCCTAGATTCCTGCATTGGAATGCTCGGGTATATTTATGTCAGGTCACCTTGAGGCTAGGTGACAGATGCACACTGTTGGGATCAGGAGTGCACCTCAAGGTAGTGGACCCTACAGCTGACTGCTGCAGATGGGAGTCAAGGTGGTAAGGAAAACAGGGCCGCTGGAACACCAAGACGGATCCCACCGGGGTTTGAGCATAAGATTCCCTAGGGCGCGGAGTCTAAGAGCCAGCAGGTGTTCACCAGAGCCTCTAGTGGTGAGGATAGACTGGGCTGCAACTGGCTCCAGGTCGCGACCCCTAGCTCATGCCCACAGTAGGCAACAGGAGGATAAGGATAGTAAGGGAATAAGCCAAGGTCAGGGCCACAAGTAGACAAGGACAACAGAGTTCACACCAACAGTACAGGGTCACAGGCAAACAGGGATAGTCGGGGACACGCCAAAGGGCAGGGTCACGAGCAGACAGGAATAGTTGAGAACACGCCAAGGTCGGTAACAGAAATAAACGTAGAGCACACGGCAATCAGGAACAGGAAGCCAAACACACAATGGATACACAATGGTTGATCAGCACTGCTGGCTTGCAGTGCACAGGTTAATATAGGGTTCCCTGAGCCTGGGGTGGGGCCATGCTTAGAGGAGAGGTTATAAAACCAGCCAGGTGTGAGTGGGTGGCCTCTTAGTCTGAACACATTAGGAGCAGGTAAGCTGACAGAGAAAGATTACTGCATAACCATGACAGTACCCCCTCTCATATGAGGCCTCCCCCTCCTCTGCTTGGGCCCAGGCTTAAAGGGAAACTCCAGATGAAACTTCCTCAACAGAAGAGGTGCAAAGATATCAGATGCAGTGATCCAAGACCTCTCCTCAGGACCAAACCCTTCCCAATGTACGAGGTACTGAAGAATGCCTCTACGGCACCGGGAATCCAGAACTTGACTAACCTTGTACATAAGATTATCCTCAGAGACCGAAACCGAGGTAGGGAGAGGACGAGAGGACTTATTGAGGGCTAAAGGCTTCTTAGGAATGGGTAAGGGCATAAGAAGACCATCAGGAGTCTGAGCAGGGTCCCCCAGACCCTTAAAGATGAGCTGGACATCCAGCACAGGATCATCAGACTGGGCAGAAGTCAGTGGATCCCTGAGACCAGGTTGGTTAGGAAGTAATGTGTCACAGAAGTCAAGCTTGATAGCTTCACTGGACATAGGCTGAACTGGTGCAGAGGCCGACTGAACAGCATTGCCAGGTGCAGCGACCACCAGAATCGCATCACAGGGCGTAGCGACTGTGGAACTGGTGGACGAGTCAGCCTGGGTGTGCGTCCAAGGGGGTCCAAGGACAGGCAAAGGTAAATGGCCATGCAAACTGGAGTGAATGATCGGCTCAAGTTCACAGGTGGGCTCCTCATCCAGAGTGCCACACGATCCAGAGAGTGCCCCAGCCCGACTATTGCATAAAAACAAAGGGTTCCCCTAAATGGACTTTCCCGGCACTTGTACAAAGGTAGAGGAAATATAGGAGTGTAGACTGATATACAGTATAAAAGAATATATTTTTATTTGGTAAAGAAATATATATATTAAAAACAAAGTGGATATCCTAGGTAGCACAGTGGTAATACATACTCAACATAGTAAACATCAGATAATAAACAATGATGAGGTAAACAGAGAGACTCTTTTCAAGCCCGACGCGTTTCGGGGTATTTAATATTTATTTGGGTCCTTCTTCAGGGTATAGTTGAAAAGAGGGGTTCATCTGGATTAATTGAAAAAAATTGATACATGAATCAAATGTTATAATAAAGCTACCACTGGATGACTGTTCAAAGGTTTACACTGGGGACACAACAACCTTTCCAGCCAGGAGGACCCCGGAGGGATGAATAATTACCTTAAGTAGATTGCCTGTAGGTTCGGCTCGCCACGCGTCCCAGCATCCGGCATGTAAAGCGCCTTAGCTGGGAATGAGTGGAGCCGAGTTAAGTACTGGACGGGCTCCAATCAGCTGGCGTCGGAACGACGCACAGCTGTGTAACGGAACCCGTCAGCTGGGGAGCCTCGTAGAGTCCCCCCGAGGCGAGGATGCGCGGCGCCGCCCCTACCGCGCATGCCTGAACGTCATGACATTGGGGCGACGTCGCGCACACCCGCCCCACCGACACGGAAATGCCCATCCGGCGAACTGGGCATGCTCGCCGGAGTGGCAATATGGAGGCAATGGGCGTGGATGGAGCAATGCCCTGATACCTCCCATGGCGCCGCCCTGGGAAACAGTCCTGGGCGGCTTTCCGTGCTGGGCAATCGCTCGAGCCACACGCCCCTCGGGGAGGGGCAGGAAAAGGGGGACTGGATACAAAAGTAAACCAACATATATATGTAAACTCCTGACAAAAATAATAATGATAAGAAACAGCACAAAGGAGTTTTAAACCCAAGAGAATAGAGTATAGTTATATGCTCACCAGTACCTAATCGGGGTGGTCACTTTGAAATGGGCAGAGACTGGGGTACAATAAAAGATAGTAAGTACTGGACAAAGGCAGACATCATCCAATATGTTATATATTGTCAATAAGCAATACAGAGATCTATCAACTTAGTCCATTCTAGTCAGAGGATAAACAGGATAAACTTGATGATCATTACATATGGATGTTTTGTTCTGCGTGAATATAACAGGATATATTTTTCTAAACAAGAAAGAATATGAATGTAACGTAGACAGAAAGGAGAACCTAACCATGCTTAGGAATACATCAAATGATCAATCCAGGTGTACAGCAGAAATTAGCAAGTAATATGTTAACAAGTGGATGGTTCCTGTGGGGAACTACCAAGCTGGATGTGTAAGTCAGACACGTGGCCCCATATAATTCATAATAGTATAATTCGTAGTACCTTAAATGCTATGGGTATACAAGTTATTAATGGTTAAGGTCCCATGGGAACTAGGGGGGGAGGGGGAACCAGGTAATAGATACCACCTCATTTCTTAAGGTAACAATACTGTAAATATAATGGGATAAGGGCAGGTGAAACCTATAATACGAACTGCCTACAGGGAATACCGTAGGAAAGAGAGGGGGTCACGTATATGACAGAACGCACAGCTTGGTGTACACATCAAATACAGCAAGAGAGACAACAGATAACTGGTGTTACCAACAGTTGGGAGAATAGAAATGCAACAGTTTCCTCAATGTAGAGGGAAAGAGAAGGAGGAACAGGTGACATCCAGCTGACCTCTGTTATTAGGTTAAGAAATAGGGGGAGGGATATGGGAAATGAAAGGACAGAAGAATAAAAGTTATTTTTTGCTTCGAAATAGGAAATCGAGCTGCGATATATACAAAAAACGTGAGTGCTATATATAACAGTTATGATCGCAAGATATTCACAAAAAATAAAATAAAAAAAAATATTATATATATATATATATATATATATATATATATATATATATATATATATATATATATATATATATGTATATGTATATATATATATATATATATGTATATGTATATGTATATATATATGTATATATATATATATATATATAGTTGGAACTCCACTTTAATAAGAAGTGGAACATTTGGGGATCTCTTGATACCAAGCCAAGGTCAGGTAGATCAAGAAAGATTGCAGCCACAACTGGTGGAAGAATTGCTCAGGACACAAAGAAAAACCCACAGGTAACCGCAGGAGAAATACAGGCTGCTCTCCAAAAAGATGGTGTGCTTGTTTTTAACCACTTCCCACCCAGCTTATAGCAGATTGGCGGCCGGGAAGTGGTTCAGTTATCCTGACTGGGCATCATATGACATCCAGCAGGACAACATGCCGGCGCGCGCCCGTGGGGGAGCGCAGCGTTTGCCATTCTCCAACCATGGTAAGAAGCCCCTGACAGAGGCTTCTTACCATGTGATCATCTGTGACCAATCACAGCTGATCATCGCGTGAACCAGGAAGTAACCGGTAAATGGCATTCCTCAGTTCGCGCTAACAGGGAGAGCCGATCGGCGGCTCTCCCTGTCAGAGGGGGGTTCTGTGCTGATAATCAGCACATTGATTATCAGCACAGTCCCATCAGATGTGCCACCACAGCTGCTAAAAATTGCCCATAAGCTGACAGTCAGTGCCCCATAAAAAAACGGATGACAGTGCCCATCACAGTGCCAATCAGTGCCCATATCAGTGCCAATTAGTGCCCACCACAGTGTCAGTCAGTGCCCATCACAGTGCCAATCAGTGCCCAGCAGTAAAACCTGTCAGTACCTCATCATCAGTGGCAATCAGTATCGCCTATCAGTGCCGCCTGTCAGTGCCCATCACAGCAGCCTGTCAGTGCCCATCAGTGCCACCTATCAGTGCCCTACAATGCCGCCTATCAGTGCCCATCAGTGGTGCATATCAGTGGTGCATATCAGTAGTGCATATCAGTGCTGCATATCAGTGCCCATTTAGTGCCCATCAATTCTACATATCAGTGCCTCCTCATCAGTGCCCATCAGTGCCGCCTTATCAGCTCCAACTCATCAGTGCCCATCAGTGCTGCCTCATCAGTGCCCATCAGTGCCCGTCAGTAAAGGAGAAAACAAAATGTTATAACCGAAACGAAGAAAAACGTTTTTTTTTTCAAAAAATTCCGGTCTTTTTTAGTTTGTTTAGCAAAAAATTAAAGTGGAGTTCCACTCATCGGATTCCCCCCCCCCCTCCGGTGTCCCAGTTGGCACCTTTCAGGGGGGAGGGGGGTGCAGATACCTGTATATTACAGGTATCTGTACCCACTTCCGGCATAGATAGCCGCAGAATCTGCGGTTCTTTACGCCACTTCCTGCTCCCTCCCCGCTGTCTGCTGGGAAACACACGGGTCCCAGAGACAGCAGGGACCAGCCATATTGCGCTGCGCGACTCGCGCATGCGCAGTAGGGAACCGGGAAGTGAAGCCGCACAGCTTCACTTCCTGATTCCCTTACCGAAGATGGAGGCGGCAGCACCCGAGGACCGAGAGATGGTTCTGCCTCGGGTGCCGACATCGCGGGCGCCCTGGACAGGTAAGTGTCCATGTTTTAAAAGTCAGCAGCTGCAGTATTTGTAGCTGCTGACTTAAAAAAAAAAAATTTCGGCGGAGCTCCGCTTTAAAACCACAGAGGTGATGAAATACCACCAAAAGAAAACTCTCTTTGTGGGAACAAAATGGTAAAAATTTTGTTTGGGTACAGTGTAGCATGACCCCGCAATTGTCATTCATAGTGCGACAGAGTGGAAAGCTGAAAATTGTCCTGGGCGAGAAGGGGCGAAAGTGCCTGGTATTGAAGTGGTTAGGGAGCACAATTCAACGATACTTGAACAAAAAAGAGCTGCATGGTTGAGCTTCCAGAAGGAAGCCTTTACTGCACCAATTCCACAAAAAAGCCCAATGAAGCATGTCAAGGTGTTGTTGGGCATATTGTAACCAGGCTTTTTTGTGGAACTTGTGCAGAAAAGACTTCTTTCTGGCAACTTGACCATGTAGCTCTTTTTTGTTCAAGTATCATCGTATTGTGCTCCTTAAAAACAACCACACCATCTTTTTCCAGAGCAGCCTGTATTTCTCCTGAGGTTACCTGTGGGTTTTTCTTTGTATCCCAAACAATTCCTGTGGCAGTTGTGGCTGAAATCTTTCTTGATATACCTGACCTTGGCTTAGCATCAAGAGATCCCCAAATTTTCCACTTCTTATTAAGTGATTGAACAGTACTGGCTGGCATATTCAAGGCTTTGGATATCTTTTCATATCCTTTTCCATCTTTGTAAAGTTTCATTACCTTGTTACACAGGTCTTTTGACTGTTCTTTTCTACCTCCTCATGGCTCACTATCTAGCCTGCTTAGTGCATCCATGTGAGAGCTAACAAACTCATTGACTATTTATACACAGACACTAATTGTGATTTAAAAAGCCACAGATGTGGGAAATTAACCTTTAATTGCCATTTTAACCTGTGTGTGCCACCTTCTGTGTCTGTACCAAGACCAAACATTCCAGGGTATGTAAACTTTTTATCCGGGCCATTTGGGTGATTTCTGTTATCATTATGATTTAAAAAGGATCCAAAAAATGATGTGATAATAAATGGCTTCATGTGATTGCTATCCTTATAATAAAAGACAGTTTTTGGCATGATCAGTGATATTTTCAATATTAATGCCAAAATGTCACAATTTCTGCCAGGGTATGCAAATTTTTGAGCACAAGTATATATATGTACAGTATCTCACAAAAGTAAGTACACCCCTCAAATTTACACTGTTATATGTGCTATTGTAGTTGCAAATATATGTACAGTTTTACTAACATGAGCCAAAGTTGCAATACTGGGTTAAAGCAGGATTCCGTCCTAAAAAAAAAAATTTAAAGTCAGCAGCTACTAACACTGTAGCTGCTGACTTTAAATAAGTACTTACCTGTCCTGGGTGCCCGCGATGTCGGCCGCCCAAGGCCGACCCATCCCTCGGCTCTCAGGTCCTGGCACCGCCATCCTAGGAAAGGGAAACACAACAGAAAAAAAGGACAAGCGTGCCTCATGGCCACCTGCAGAGGATGCACCATGTCCACGACCACCACTGTTGATTGTAGACACAGAGGCTGCTTGCCCTCTTTTAGTGGCCTGTGAGTGTCTGCCTCTCCTTGGTGGCCTTCTGGACATGATGTATTTTTTGTTTTGCAATATCATACTACACTGTATTAGATACTGTGTACACCACCTGAAGTGTATTAGAAACTGTACACACTGTGTTAGATACTGTGTACACCGCCTGCACTGTATTAGCAACTGTACAACGGCTGCACTGTATTGTATACTGTGGACACCACCACAAGTGTAGTAGAAACTGTATAGACTGTATTAAAAACTGTGTACACTGCCTGCACTGTATTAGCAACTGTACTATGGCTGCACTGTATTGTGTACACCACCAGAAGTGTAGTAGAAACTGTACACACTGTATTAGATATTGTGTACACCGCCTGCACTGTATTAGCAACTGTACAACGGCTGCACTGTATTGTATACTGTGGACACCACCACAAGTGTAGTAGAAACTGCACACACTGTATTAGATACTGTGTACACCACCAGAAAAGTAGTAGAAACTGTACACACTGTATTAGATACTGTGTACACCGCCTGCACTGTATTAGAAACTGTACAATGGCTGCACTGTATTTTATACTGTGTACACCACCAGAAGTGTAGTATAAACTGTAAACACTGTATTGGATACTGTGTACACCACCTGAAATGTATTAGAAACAGTACATCATCGAATGCACTGTAGATATAGGCTACACTGGATGCAGAGTATATATATATATATATATATATATATATATATATATATATATACATATATATATATATATATATATATATATATACATATATATATACATATATATATATATATATATATATATATATATATATTAATACACTGCCTGCACTGATTGAATATATAGTCTATGCTAAATGCAGAGTACATATATATATATATATATATATATATATATATATATATATATATATATATATATATATATATATATATATATATTAGACTGATTGTATATTGTAGACTGCCTGCTTAAACTAAATCAAGTTATCTCTCTGTCCAAGCCAATAACACTACACACATGGCCGCCGTTTAAGCAGCCTTATATAGTGTGGGGCGTCGACTTTGCCTTTGGCTAATTATTGCTCTCTTAGCAGAGTGCGCTGTTATTGGCCAAAGCATGCAGGCCAGGTGCATGCTTTGGCCAAACATCATACAGCAATGCACTGCGTTCTCGCAGTGCATTATGGGGCGTTCCACGGCGCTCAAATTTTTTTTCAACCCTATCTTTGGGTGGGCATTCCTTCCTTTGGAGACATCAAGGATAATGGCCGAGAATGTCGGGAGGAGGCCTCTTGCATGGAGTGGGCATAAGATAGCAGAGGGTTTTAAACCTAAAGCAGAAGGTCCCTGTTCCAGCAGGAGAGAAAGGGGACTTGTGTTCTTGGCGTCCAAATCTAGCCATTCGCAAGCCCCCTTATATGTGTTTGTAACATTTGTGTATTTAGAGACAGTGTCTTTTTAAACTAATCTGCAGCAGTAATTAAATGTACCAATGTTTTCCTTGCCACTGATAAGCCAGGAAAAAAATGGACAGAGGCTAGGGCACCACATGTTCCATCAGTTGTGTTATTTAAGGTCATATAATGGACTGTTTTGTCTAATCAAGGCTCTCTAAGAGAAAGCACGCACAGAAGAAGCAATAATATTTTTTTTTGCATCTCTGAAAATAGACTTAGAATGCCGTTCTCATTCCAGTGACTGCTATGAAAGAAAAAAGAGGAGACACCATGGGGGGTGGCTCTGGGACTTTTTACATAAAAGGACTTTTCCTTTAAACAAGGTCCTCTTTTTATTAGACTGTTCTTATTTACGTACCATTTATTTCAAAGAACAAAACTAAAATATTATCCCAGAAATTAATTTAATTAGCCCCGAGATCCCAAAAAAAAAATAATTTCCTTATATGTTTATTTCCCAAGACTGAAGAATATGGATGGGTATTAAGCAAACATAGATTGACTGTGAATACTTCTTAGGTTGATCATAGTTAGGGTTTAAAGTGAACCTGCCAGTAATTTTGTCTTTTTTTTAAGTAAATGTCCTGCCTAGGAGCAGATACCTTAAAGTGATACTAAAGTCAAATTTTTTTTTCTTTAAAAATAACAAACATGTCATACTTACCTTCTCTGTGTAATGGTTTTGCACAGAGCAGCACAGATCCTCCTCTTTTCGGGTCCCTAGTCTGCGCTCCTGGCCCTTCCCTCCTGTTGATTGCCCCCACAGCAAGCAGCTTACTATGGGGGCCCCCGAGCTGCAGCTCTGTGTGTCCATTCAGACACAGAGCCAAGATTTGACCCTGCCCCCTCTCTCGTCTGATTGGAAAGCTGACTTTGATTGACAGCAGCAGGAGCCAGTGGTACCGCTGCTGTGTCTCAGCCAATCAGGAGGGAGAGTCCCGGACGGCCGAGCATTTGTGCACATCGCTGGCTCAGGTAAGTATGAGTGGGGCTGCTGCACACAGAAGGCTTTTAATCTTTACAATCACTTTAACCACTTCACCCCCGGAAGGTTTTACCCCCTTCAAGACAAGGCCATTTTCATACAAAATACATCACATCTCATATTAAACAATGTACATAAAACCTCATAATAACACAATCATCTACTTCACTACAAGATGTACATGTCCACCCTACCGGGTATGTTCTGCTAACTTTCTTCCCTTTTATACCCCCCTTTACACAGAACTATAAGCCTGGTGGTCAGCCCACTCTATATCTTAGTTACCTGCACGCACATCTCTACTTTAAACTTGGATCTTAAACTTTTCCCTATCCTCTTTTTTCCCTTATACTCTATCTAAGATGTTCTACCGTCTCAATCCATGGAGTCCAGATTTTTTTAAATTCCTTTATATTCCCTCCTCTAGCATAAACTGTCTTTTCCTTCCCTATTGTTTCTGAGACCGTTCTAACCCAATCCTCTACTGAAGGGGGTTTCTCTGCTTGCCATCTCCTAGCTATTTCCTTTCTTGCCTGATAAAGGCATCTCCGCACCGCTTTACTCTTAGCCTTTCCATTACCCAAATTTCCCACTGCCCCCAAAACACATAATTTCGGGTCTATATTTAGCTTTAGATCGAAAACCTTATTTATATTCTCCACTACTTCCGTCCAATAGCGAAATAACTTGGGGCTTTTCCATATCATATGTAACATATCTCCTGTATTTTGACATCTGGGACAATCAGCGTTTACCCTTCTCCCATACTTGAACAGTTTTTTAGGGAAATAATATGCCCTATGCAGGAGCAGGAGATGTGAAAATTTCTGGGCCGGTGAGACCGACACCTGGTGACCCCCCTCCAGAATCTCTTTCCATTGAGTATCCGGTGTTGTCCCCAGGTCCCTTTCCCATTCCCTTCTACACTTATGTTTATCTGGACCTTCCCTACTGTTTTTACAAATGTATTGGTAGAATTCTGTTATTAGGCCCCTTGCTCCCTCAGTACTCTCTATCTTTTGGGAAATGGGAGATTGGCAGCCCGAAATCGCAAAAAGTAGTACAGAAACTACTTTTTGAAATCGGTGTGGAGCCGCAAATGCAGCGCTGCACCGATTAGAAAGGTGCCATTGCCGGCAATTGCCGCCCATTTGACATGCGATTTGACATGCCAAATTGTACCAATGGGAACCAGGGCTAGCTGACAATTACGCGGTCGTGCGACGCTGTACCCAAATAAAATTGATGTCCTTTTTTTCCCAAAAATAGAGCTTTCTCTAAATTCTCACCTCTGCGGGTTTTATTTTTGTGTGCTATAAGCAAAAAAAGAGCGACAATTTAAACAAAAAAAAAACAATATTTTTTACATTCTGCTATAAAACATTTCCAATAAAAAAATGTAAAATATCAAATTTCTTCATCAGTTTAGGCCAATATGTATTCTGCTACATATTTGTGGTAAAAAAATCCCAATAAGTGTGTATTGATTGGTTTGCGCAAAAGTTATAGCGTCTACAAACTATGGAATATTTTTATGGAATTTTTAAATTTTCTAAAATTTTTTTTCTACTAGTAATGGCGGCGATCAGCGTTTTTAGTGGGACTGTGACATTGCGGCGGACAAATCTTACACTAAGTGACACTTTTGACACTTTTTTGGGGGACCAGTGACACCAATACAGTGATACAGTGATCAGGGCTAAAAAGTATACACAGTCACAGTACTAATGGCACAGGTAGGGTAGGGGTTAACACCAGGGGCACTCAAAGGGTTAAGTGTGTCCCCAGGGGGGTGCTTTCTAACTGTGTGGGGGGAATGGTTTGACTGGGCAAAGAAAGAGATCCGTGTTCCTGCTGCTTAGCAGAAACACAAGATCTCTCTCTTTGCCTTTGCCTTCAGAACAGTGATCTGCTGATTGGCTCCCCCTTCTGGCCAATCAGCGCGCGATCGCGATTCCAGCCTCAGAGCAACTGCACTGCACGGAACGACATACAGGTCATTTCGCACAGCCGGGCCGCCTTGCCGCAGTAAATGTACGGAAGGCGGCCCAAAACCGGTTAAGCTAGTTATTACCTTTATTGTGTGCTTCTCTGAACTTAATTTCACTCTGTTACTAGAGGCCGGAATTCACTGACTTAAAGGGCCTGGCCAAGCATTATCCAAATCTAAAGTGGTATTAAACCCAAAAACAAACATTTATTTTTTTGCACCTTACCAATTTGTTAGATATGGTGACTGCATTTATTTTCTTTTTTTAGGCTACCTTTCTTTGTTTTTTACCTGGTGATACTGCCACTAAGTTTGTTGTTTTTCAAAAGAACAAGCTGTCCAGCAGATGTAGCATTTAGAGCATACCTCATAACTATTTCAGATGGGAATGAGGGAAACCTATTAGCAAAAGTATGTAGTCATAGGACACGCCCCCTGCCACACCCCCTTAAAAGAGAATTCTACACAAAAAAAAGATCAGTTAAACCCACAAGGGCATTTTTATTTTACCACTACTATTCCTTTATACTGGCTTTTGAATTTTACAATTGCAGCAAATGTAGAAATTGGATGAAAGGTTTAACACTGACAAACACTTTTTGTAAAGACAGAAAAGTGCATTTTATATAGAACTATATAGATCAGACCAAAATGAGAGCTAAATGAGGAGGAAAGAGGGACAGAAGGACTTTTTTCCAAATCAGGGACAGTCCCTCGAAATCAGGGTCATTAGGGAGCTATGGTAAGGGTGATGAGACAAACCATTTACCACTGACAGGGGTGCTTACAATATCTATGTAAAACCTTTATCCCTAAAGAAAAAAAAACTGTTGCTGTAACTGCTTATAAAGTGTTATCTGGAGTTTGACTTTAATTTGTTATCTGCTAGTACATCAAGCACTCCCCTCCCCCCAGATTAAAGTTCCGCCTGGGTGAAAAAAAAAATTAAAAGTCAGCATCTACAAATACTGCAGCTGCTGACTTTTAATATAGGGACACTTACCTGTCCAGGGAGCCCGTGATGTCCTCACCCGAAGCCGACCTGTCCATTGACTCTGAGTGCAGGTGCCTTGCGGCTTCACAGCCTGTCTCCTACTGCGCATGCGCAAGTTGCGCTGCGCTTTCTGAATGGTTCTTGCTGTCTTCTGGGACCTATGTGTCTCCCGGAAGGCAGCGCGGGGGGGTGGACATTGCGTAAATCGCCGCACAAGACATATATATTATGTGGCAGAGCAAGGCTCTGTCCCTATGAAAATGAGGTTAAAGTGGACACAGAGTCTGCATATTGGCTGAGTGCAGAGCTACAGAGTGTAAATTTGAAATGGAGAAAACTGCTCTGGCAGTTTTCTCCAGGTTTTGCTAGTTCCTTATGGGGCTCTGTAGTTTGGAGATCCTTCAGAGTCTTGGGTGGGACGGGATCTCCAACCCTGTGTCCGGGTCTTGTGGACAGCCAGCAGGGTGTGTGCCCAGGTGCACACAGCCCATATAACGAGGGGCTAGTGAGAGTGGAGGAAGGTGAAGTTGGAGCAGTGGCTGCTAGTAACTGTCTCTGTGTGAGAATAGATGCTGTGTGCGTTGAAGGGCTTCAAAGCTGTGTGCGTCCAAGGAGCCAGATGCTGTGTGTGTTGAAGGGCTTCAAAGCTGTGTGCGTCCAAGGAGCCAGATGCTGTGTGCGTTGAAGGGCTTCAAAGCTGTGTGCGTCCAAGGAGCCAGATGCTGTGTGCGTTGAAGGGCTTCAAAGCTGTGTGCGTCCAGGGAGCCAGAAGCTGTATGCATTGAAGGGCTGTAAAGCGGTGTGCGTCAAAGGAGCCAGAAGCTGTGTGCATTGAAGCTCTTGAAACGGTGTGTGACCAAGGAGCCTAAGACTGTGTGCATCCAAGCAGCTTGTTTTGAGGGGCCTGTTCCCTATAGCAGCAATACTGCTGAAGAGTAGCCAGGTGGGCTAGCATTTTCATTTGGATTTTGTGTGTTTAATTGAAGCTTGGACCCCTGTGTGGGATTCCTGGATGGACTTTTGTTTTGTTTTTCCTTTAATAAACGTGGGCTACCAGGCCCTTAACTATAAATGCCTCTCTGATGTGGACTCACTGCACCAAAACGCATCTATCCACTTGAGCTGAACAATCCCCAATGTCACAAGTGGTGCTCGAATGCGGGCATGTAGACGGTGGAATCTAGGTCCTTGCTCCATGGTGAGTCGCATCAGGAACTACTGCTAGCTGTGTGTGGCAGCCAGGCGAACAGCATTGCACAGAAGTTTGATGGACTGTGTTGCATGCAGGTTGTGTACCTGTGAAAGGAGAATCGCATAATTTTTCTCTCTGTGTTGCATGCAGGTTGTGTACCTGTGAAAAGAGAATCGCATATTTTTTCTCTCTCTGTGTTGCATGCAGGTTGTGTACCTGTGAAAGGAGAATCACATATTTTTTTTTCTCTTTGCTGTGAAGTGTGTTGCAAGTTGCTGTGTGTGTAAGACAGCAAGCATGGGGCGTTCCAAACAGAAAAAGGAAGCAATCCTTGCTGAAGCAAGGGAAAGGGTTCTATGGCTAGAGGGCATTTCACCACATGCCCCAGCCACGCCAGAGAATTTTTCCAAGTGTGAAATTTCTGTGACCTGGGGTAAATTAATCATGTCATCCCCAGTTAAAAAGGAAGTGAAAGAAGTTTCCCCTGGCAACAGGAAGCCAGGTGGACAACAGCGTGTGAAAAAGAGGGATATGGTCATCTGTGGAAGCAATGTCCAGGCCAACAGGGATGTCGGGGATCCAAGGAGTCTGTCTGCTGATGGTCATGACCAGTGGTATCCTGTGGCAACAGAGAGCCAGTCATTAAGGAGATTCCAAGAAATTAAAGTTCAGCTACCAGTACCGTGCTTGGAATGTGGTCAAGTGGGGCATGGAATTTTTACTTGCCCAAGGTTCTGGAACAACGCTGAAGAGTCTGGAAAGGCTGCAGTGTCGTCCTGTGGCCACACAGAGGAAGTAGCTGGTATGAATGCAGCTGAGAGACAGCGCACTCAAGTGAAGGGTATGATGCCAGCCACTGAAAATGGTAAGACTGTTTCAGTTTGTGGGACTGAACCTAGTGAAATGGGAGTGTGTCCAGCGGGAAGATCCGCAGTGCAAATGGACATAGACTTGCTGCAGGGTGCTACCCAGAGCAGTGGGGAGGCACATGGTGAAGCCCAGCTGACAGCAAGGTTAAAGACTCAAATGAACATGGGGACTATGCATGTGCCTGCTATAATCCAGCAGAGTGCTGGAGAGGTTAAACTAGGGGTGACCAAAACTGTTCTTGTGCCATGTTCCCTAGTGACAGGTGCTGCAGAGTTGCCCAGGGAAACTTCAGAGGAGCTTGCAGTGATGGAGCAGAGAGTTTTCCAGGTCAGCTATGGAGCTGCCCAAGGAGGAAAGAGTTCCCCTTTAAAGATAGAGGGTGATGTGAGGAGAGGCTCACAGGCTGTGGTTGGTAATAGACAATCCACAAAAGTAGCAGTTATGTCTTTACGTAATGAAAATTCTGATGGTTATGCTGACAAAGGTGTTACTGTTGGCAAATGTGATGGTATTGGTGATAATGACATTGAAAAATGTGTTCCCTTTAATGTCATGTCTGAAAAAGTTGCAAATGTGTTCACTGACAATGATGGGAGTAGGATATCTCCCGTGATAACCAGAAGCGCAGGCTTGTCCATGGAAGTCTCATGGGGTCTCCATGTGTTGGAGCCAGAGGTTTTCCAGGATGGCTGTGGTGCTACTCTGGTGAAACAAAGGAAGACTGAGTCACACAGTGAGAGTGTGCGGGCGCAGCCCCACAACCCTAAGTGTAACCCAGGTGTCAAGGGGTTAATTCAGCCAGCAAAAGCTGAAAGTGCAGAGCTGTGTGTGTCAGTAGCGCCCCCAGAGCAGGCAGGGCAAAAGCATGTATTACAGCCTGCCTTGTCAGATGATGTGTCAACCCAAGGGGATATGTATAGAAATTACACAGGTGATGTTTTGGCTAGTGAATCCCAGGTTCCTGTGGGGCCTTCTAGAGTAAGTGATGGAACCACAATAGACTGGGATAATTGGTATGAAAATGCAATTACAATATTAAATAATGTGGTGGACAGAACACCTGCTATGCCCAACGGAGGGATTGCAGATCGGCTGGTGCTCAAGGACACGTTTGTCCCTGCGAAGGTTATTGCCCTCCAGTCTGAAGGAATTGTTCAGGGTGCTGGCATAGCAGATGTGTTGTCCACAGCCCAACAGCTCGGGTGTCAAGGTGACAATGTGACTTGTAATGACCTGCAGTGGCTCACTGACACTGGTGCAGAAGAGTTAAGTGTGAGACATGTGTCTGACAGCGCTCCAGGGGAGCAACAGGCTGTGATGAGGGGTACCTCCATGGAGTTGGAGGTCTCTTCAAATGTCTCAACCTCACAAGCTGCAGTGGATGAGCCCCTCCATGTCTTGGACAGGGGAAAAGTCCCTAGAAAGGTCTGGTATTTAGACATGGGATGTTTGGAGATGACAGAGAACTTACTTGAAATGCTGGAGTTAGTAAAAACGCACTCATTGTACACTTGGGTGTCTCCACCGCAGTCGGACCAGGTGGTGCTGCGTAGTACCAATGGGTGGAGCCAGGTGGTACAGACTGTGCTGGGAAGTCTTGATCTACAATGGTATTGGTGGGGCCAATGCTTATTAACAGTGTGGCAAATAGTCTTGAGGTTCTCTGAGAGGGTGCTCCCAGTTACTGAGTGGTATGGAAGGCGCCCAGGAGAACTGTTGGAGACATCAAAGGTCTCTCCGTCTGGTGTAGTGACTATAAACATCTCTGCTGGTGTGGTCCGAGGTGCGGCTGAACAGTGGCCAATAGAGGGCGTGGATACTGTTTCACCCGCTAAACCTCATGAGAAGGTAGGGCCCAAAATAGACGCACTAGCAGAGATGCTTTTTATCACTCAGAAAGAGGTACAACTTAAAGTACCCGGAGACACTGTAAAGGAAAGTGCTAATGTTGGTTGCTGCAAAAATGTAATGTGTACATCAGAAAAAAGTAGTTTGTGCTTGGATCAGTGTCATTTGTTAGATCAGTTACCCATGGAGTGTTGGACAACAGGTGAGGTGAAGTTGTGCTATGGACCCGTGGGGTGTAATCGCTTGCCTGCGTTTTGTCCCTCCTCAGGTCTTGTTCTAACAAGTACTGATGTAGATGGCACTGATTGTGTTCGACAGGGTGTCATTGAAATGTATGATCTGCTAATGTTTGGTGCTGTTAAAAGTGGTGTGGTTGCCGTGGGTAACCAGAGAGAGGTTTTTGAACCTGAAAGGACTGTGGTGAAAGATAACACTGACTTCTGTAAGCTGAAAGGTAGGATCAGGGAAGGCAGAGTTCCCCCAAGAGAGGAGAGTATGCTCAGGAACCCCAAGAGAAGAGAGGGAAGGCAGAGTATACGGAATTATAGGACCCTGTTAAGATCCAAGGTGGGACGTACCTGGAAGCACACCCGAAAAAAGGGTTGGGCCTACGTGGCTAATGGCCAGAACAGAGGTGTCCCAACTGCTATGGTGGGTGCAGGTGTTTCTCCCTCTGGATCGAAACAAGAGGGGGGGGTATGTGGCAGAGCAAGGCTCTGTCCCTATGAAAATGAGGTTAAAGTGGACACAGAGTCTGCATATTGGCTGAGTGCAGAGCTACAGAGTGTAAATTTGAAATGGAGAAAACTGCTCTGGCAGTTTTCTCCAGGTTTTGCTAGTTCCTTATGGGGCTCTGTAGTTTGGAGATCCTTCAGAGTCTTGGGTGGGACGGGATCTCCAACCCTGTGTCCGGGTCTTGTGGACAGCCAGCAGGGTGTGTGCCCAGGTGCACACAGCCCATATAACGAGGGGCTAGTGAGAGTGGAGGAAGGTGAAGTTGGAGCAGTGGCTGCTAGTAACTGTCTCTGTGTGAGAATAGATGCTGTGTGCGTTGAAGGGCTTCAAAGCTGTGTGCGTCCAAGGAGCCAGATGCTGTGTGTGTTGAAGGGCTTCAAAGCTGTGTGCGTCCAAGGAGCCAGATGCTGTGTGCGTTGAAGGGCTTCAAAGCTGTGTGCGTCCAGGGAGCCAGAAGCTGTATGCATTGAAGGGCTGTAAAGCGGTGTGCGTCAAAGGAGCCAGAAGCTGTGTGCATTGAAGCTCTTGAAACGGTGTGTGACCAAGGAGCCTAAGACTGTGTGCATCCAAGCAGCTTGTTTTGAGGGGCCTGTTCCCTATAGCAGCAATACTGCTGAAGAGTAGCCAGGTGGGCTAGCATTTTCATTTGGATTTTGTGTGTTTAATTGAAGCTTGGACCCCTGTGTGGGATTCCTGGATGGACTTTTGTTTTGTTTTTCCTTTAATAAACGTGGGCTACCAGGCCCTTAACTATAAATGCCTCTCTGATGTGGACTCACTGCACCAAAACGCATCTATCCACTTGAGCTGAACAATCCCCAATGTCACAAGATATATATATATATATATATATATACACAGTGGAACCTCGGTTTGTGAGTATCGCGGTTAGCGAGCGTTTCGCAAACCGAGCACTGTATTTCTAAAAATCCTAACTCGGTTTGCGAGTGTTGTCTCGCAAAACCAGCAGGATTAAAGCCAAAAGTGGTGTGCAGTACCGCTTTTGGCCTGAGGTGGGGAGCGCTGGAGCCGAGCAGAGCCAAAAGTCGCCGCCATTCGGAAATGCACGGAAAGGCCCGTGGGCAGTTCTGCTGACCTCAGCAAACCTCGGAAAGGCCGAGGTTTGCCGAGGTCAGCCGAAGTGTCCTCGCGCCTTTTCGGCCGTTTTTGAGACTCTCCGCCCCCCCCCGCCTCCGGCCACATGTATTGCATCCCATTGAAGTCAATGCGGAACAAATTATTTTTGTTTCCATTGACTTCAATGGGAAAACTCGCTTTGATATGCGAGTACATTGGATTACGAGCATTCTCCTGCAGCGGATTATTCTAGTAAGCCGAGGTTCCACTGTATATATATACATATATATATACAATATTAAGTTGGCCCACCCTTTGCAGCTATAAAAGTTTCAACCTCTTTGGAGAATTGGGAGCGGATACCTGGTTTTGACAGATAGGAATCAGATCCATGGAAGTTCCATTTCTGGGTGGAACTCTGCTTTAACAATGTAGCTGTCCAAAGGTGCCCTCTGGGCTCCTTCATCCAGAGCGGGGGCACTCTAATACAGGAGATATGACACTGCATAGATCACCAAGAAAAGACAGAGGGAAAAAAAGCCTAAAAAATAAAACTAATGCAGAAAATAACTGCAGCCACCACATCTAATTTTTGGTAAGCTGCAATATATAACATTTTTAGTTTTGGGTTTAATACCGCTTGCAGCTGGGTTCACACATATGCGAAGTGGGAACCAGTGCGATTCCAGTGCGGGTTCCCGCATCGCAACTCACACGCAGGCAGTTCACATTGCCC
Source organism: Lithobates clamitans (assembly GCA_037952925.1). Classification (NCBI taxonomy): domain Eukaryota; kingdom Metazoa; phylum Chordata; class Amphibia; order Anura; family Ranidae; genus Lithobates; species Lithobates clamitans. The sequence goes on along the minus strand of JBBGZY010001812.1, from coordinate 2,113,134 downwards.
TCTAAAAACCGCTGCGGGTCTCAATACAAGGTTAATGACACTCTTTTGCTTGCGAAGAAACCAATCGATGAAGGTGGAGAGACAGAGGGGAGCAGGGATAGGAGTTTGCACTTTAAGCCTCATTCACACGGGTGTAAATATAGTATGCATGAACCCATGTGAAGGGCCGTCTTTGCCGTCAGACATGAAATGGTATTTGGAAAATCTGATGGCCCAACCACTGTGGAATAAATATACATTCTCATATTGATAAAGCATACGTAGTCATACACTGAGCAGACACACGTGGCATTGGTCTTATCTTGGTTGAACAATAACAAGGAGATTGTTAAAAAATAATTCTGAGTAATTGGTTCTTTTCCTGAGATAGTTCAGCTGATGGTGCCTTCAGAAGTCGCAGCATGTTCATAAACATATGTTTGTAACCCAATGACTATAATCACTCAGACTGGTTGACATTCAAGTCATATCCATGGTGATTAGCATGTGGCTCCAGATCACAGACTTATACAATTATACAATCATAATAATAGATTGGATATCTAGAATTGGCACCCTATGAATGAGGAATATGCAAATGAAGCTGCCCCTTGAAGGTGAACAAGTCACAAAAAGTTGGAGAAATATATAAAAGGTGGCGCTAAGCGTATACAAGTGAATATACAGTATATATCATGAACCAAAATCATAAACAGATATCACTGCAAAAAAACACATATATTGTTGAACATATAGCAAGCTAAAAGTCCATTAATGATAGTGTTCCCAACAAAAAAGGATTTTAACCACTTACCTACAGGGCACTTACACCCCCATTTTTCAGCTTTCAGCACTGTCGCACTTTGACAATTGCGCGGTCATGCTACACTGTATCCAAACTAAATTTTTATCATTTTAGTCACACGAATAGAGCTTTGTGTTAGTGATATTTATTCACTGCTGGGTTTTTTTATTTTCTTACTAAAATTTTGAAAAAAAATTTTTTTTACTTAGTTTCTGTCAGTAAATTTTGTAAATAAGTAATTTTCCTCCTTCACTGATGTGCCCTGATGAGGCGGCACTGATAGGCTGAACTGGTGGGCATTGATGAGGTGGCACTTATGGGCACTGATGAGGCGGCACTGATAGGCTGAACTGGTGGGCATTGATGAGGTGGCACTTATGGGCACTGATGAGGCGGCACTTATGGGCACTGATTAGATGCACTGATGAGGAGGCACTAATATGCCGCACTTATGGGCACTGATAGGTGGCACCGATGAGCACTGATAGGCGGCACTGATGGGCACTGTTAGGTGGCACTGATGGGCACTAATAGGCAGCACTGGTGGGAACTGATAGGCAGCACTGGTGGGCACGGATAGGCGGCACAAATAGGCGGTACTGATGGGCACTGATGGGCATTGATGGGTGGCACTGATGAGCGACACTGATGGGCATTGATCAATAGCAGTGTGAAAGCTGAAAAATGGCTTGGGCAGGAAGGGAGTGTAAGTGTCCTGTAGGCAAGTGGTTTAAAGCATTTTTTGGTGTTGGGAACACTATCACCAATGGACTTTTTAGCTTGCTATATGTTCAACAATATACAGTGGGAACGGAAAGTATTCAGACCCCCTTAAATTTTTCACTCCTTGTTATATTGCAGCCATTTGCTAAAATCATATAAGTTCATTTTTTTTCCTCATTAATGAACAGTCAGGTCCATAAATATTAGGACATCGACAAAATTCTAATCTTTTTGGCTCTATACACCACCACAATGGATTTGAAATGAAACAAACAAGATGTGCTTTAACTGTAGACTTTCAGATTTAATTTGAGGGTATTTACATCCAAGTCAGGTGAACAGTGTAGGAATTACAACAGTTTGTATATGTGCCTCCCACTTTTTAAGGGACCAAAAGTAATGGGACAATTGGCTGCTCAGCTGTTCCATGGTCAGGTGTGTGTTATTCCCTCATTATCCCATTTACAAGGAGCAGATACAAGGTCCACAGTTCATTTCAAGTGTGCTATTTGCATTTGAAATCTGCTGCTGTCAACTCTCAATATGAGATCCAAAGAGCTGTCACTATCAGTGAAGCAAGCCATCATTAGGCTGAAAAAACAAACCGTTCACACCGTTCACCTGATTTGGATGTAAATACCCTCAAATTAAAGCTGAAAGTCTACAGTTAAAGCACATCTTGTTAGTTTCATTTCAAATCCATTGTGGTGGTGTATAGGGCCAAAAAGATTAGAATTGTGTCGATGTCCCAATATTTATGGACGTGACTGTACACACAGCACCCCATATTGACAGAAAAACACAGAATTGTTGACATTTTTGCAGATTTATTAAAAAAGAAAAACTGAAATATCACATGCTCCCAAGTATTCAGACCCTTTGCTGTGACACTCATATATTTAACTCAGGTGCTGTCCATTTCTTCTGATCATCCTTGAGATGGTTCTACACCTTCATTTGAGTCCAGCTATGTTTGATTATACTGATTGGACTTAATTAGGAAAGCCACACACCTGTCTATATAAGACCTTACAGCTCACAGTGCATGTCAGAGCAAATGAGAATCATGAGGTCAAAGGAACTGCCTGAAGAGCTCAGACAGAATTGCGACAAGGCACAGATCTGGCCAAGGTTACAAAAAAATTCTGCTGCACTTAAGGTTCCTAAGAGCACAGTGGCCTCCATAATCCTTAAATTGAAGACGTTTGGGACGACCAGAACCCTTCTATGAGCTGGCCATCCGGCCAAACTGAGCTATCGGGGGAGAAGAGCCTTGGTGAAAGAGGTAAAGAAGAACCCAAACATCACTGTGGCAGAGCTCCAGATATGCAGTCGGGAGATGGGAGAAAGTTCTAGAAATTCAACTATCACTACAGCCCTCCACCAGTGGGGGCTTTATGGCAGAGTGGCCCGACAGAAGCCTCTCCTCAGTGCAAGACACATGAAAGCCTGCATGGAGTTTGCTAAAAAACACCTGAAGGACTTCAAGATGGTGAGAAATAATATTCTCTGGTCTGATGAGACCAAGATAGAACTTTTTGGCCTTAATTCTAAGCGGTATGTGTGGCGAAAACCAGGCACTGCTCATCACCTGTCCAATACAGTCCCAACAGTGAAGCATGGTGTTGGCAGCATCATGCTGTGGGGGTGTTTTTCAGCTACAGGGACAGGACGACTGGTTGCAATCGAGGGAAAGATGAATGCGGCCAAGTACAGGGATATCCTGGACGAAAACCTTCCCCAGAGTGCTCAGGACCTCAGACTGGGCCGAAGGTTTACCTTCCAACAAGACAATGACACTAAGCACACAGCTAAAATAACGAAGGAGTGGCTTCACAACAACTCCGTGACTGTTCTTGAATGGCCCAGCCAGAGCCCTGACTTAAACCCAATTGAGCATCTCTGGAGAGACCTAAAAATAGCTGTCCACCAACGTTTACCATCCAACCTGACAGAACTGGAGAGGATCTGCAAGGAGGAATGGCAGAGGATCCTCAAAGCCAGGTGTGAAAAACTTGTTGCATCTTTCCCAAAAAGACTCATGGCTGTATTAGATGAAAAGGGTGCTTCTACTAAATACTGAGCAAAGGGTCTGAATACTTAGGACGATGTGATATTTCAGTTTTTCTTTTTTAATAAATCTGCAAAAATGTCAACAAGAGTGAACAATTTAAGGGGGTCTGAATACTTTCTGTCCCCACTGTATGTGTTTTTTTGCAGTGATCATAGGCGTGTGCACGGGGTGTGCCGGGTGTGCCTGGGCACACCCTAATCACCCCGTGCTGTGTCCAGAGATTTGCCCCAAAATGCTGCATCCAAGAGTGTGTGGCCGCGCTGCCTGTGAAACAGTTCCACAGGCAGCAGATCGTGAGAATTGCCAGAGCTGTTCAGTGTATGAAACTGTCAGATAATGACACTGCATGCAGGGAGAGACACCAGCTGTCAAAATGTCGGAGTGATGTCGGGGGTGGGCGGGACAAAACGGCCATCAAACACCAGCCAATGGGATGGGGTCTGGACGGGCCGCTACATTTATGTGGCCCCGCCCCCTCTCTGAAGCAGCTCAAACATTGGCTTGTGTTTATAGCGCTTGGTCCCGCCCACTCCCGACATCGCGGCTGAGTTGTAAGTCATCACAACTCAGCCACGATATCGGGGGTGGGCGGGATCAAGCGCAAACACCAGGCAATGATTGGGCTGCTTCAGAGAGGGGGCGGAGCCAGAGAAATGTAGCGGCCCGCCCAGACCCATCCTATTGGCTGGTGTTTGGTAACTGTTCAGTCCCGCCCACCACCAGCATCACCGCTGACCTTTAACAGCTGGTGTCTCTCCCTGCATGCAGTGTCATTATCTGACAGTTTCATACACTGAACAGCTCTGGCAATTCTCACGATCTCCTGAATCTGAAACTCCCCCTCTCTCCTATCTGTGCCACCCAATGCTGCCTATCAGTGCCAACCAATGATGCCAATCAGTGCCAACCAATGCTGCCAATCAGTGCCAACCAATGCTGCCAATCAGTGCAAACCAATGCTGCCTATCAGTGCCAACCAGTACAGCCTATCAGTGCCAACCAGTACTGCCTATCTGTACCAGTGCTGCTTATCAGTGCCAACCAATTCTGCTTATCAGTGCCAACCATTGTAAACCAGTGCCGCCTATCAGTGCCAACCAATGTTGCCTATCAGTGCCAGTGCTGCTTATCAGTGCCAACCAATGCTGCCTATCAGTGCCAGTGCTGCTAATCAGTGCCAACCAATGTTGCCTATCAATGCCAACCAGTACTGCCTATCTGTGCAAACCAGTGCTGCCTATCAGTGCCAACCAATGCTGTAAATCAGTGCCAACCAATGCTGTCAATCAGTGCCAACCAATGCTGCCTATCAGTGCTGCCTATCAGTGCCCATAAGTGCTGCCCATCAGTGCTGCCAATCAGTGCCAATCAGTGCTGCCTATCAGTGCCAGTGCTGACAATTAGTGCCCATCAGTGCTGCCAGTCAGTGCTCATCAGTGCTGCCAATCAGTGCCAACCAATGCTGCCAATCAGTGCCAACCAATGCTGCCTATCAGTGCCAACCAGTACTGCCTATCCGTGCCAGTGCTGCTTATCAGTGCCAACCAATTCTGCCTATCAGTGCCAACCATTGCAAACCAGTGCTGCCTATCAGTGCAAACCAGTGATGCTTATCAGTGCCAACCAATGCTGCCTATCAGTGCCAGTGCTGCTTATCAGTGCCAACCAATGATGCCTATCAGTGCCAACCAGTACTGCCTATCTGTGCCAGTGCTGCTTATCAGTGCCAACCAGTGCTGCCTATCAGTGCCAACCAATGCTGTAAATCAGTGCCAACCAATGCTGCCTATCAGTGCTGCATATCAGTGCCCATCGGTGCTGCCTATCAGTGCCAATCAGTGCCCATAAGTGCTGCCCATCAGTGCTGCCAATCAGTGCACATCAGTGCTGCCTATCAGTGCCAATCAGTGCTGACAATTAGTGCCCATCAGTGCTGCCTATCAGTGCCACCTACCAGTGCCCATCAGTGCTGCCAGTCAGTGTCCATCAGTGCTGCCTATCAGTGCAGCCTATCAGTGTCCATCAGTGCTGCCAATCAGTGCTGCCAATCAGAGCCTATCAGTGCCCATAAGTGCTACCAATAAGAGCCCATCAGTGATGCATATAAGTGCCCATCAGTGCCACCTATCAGTGCCAATCAGTGCCCATTAGTGCCACCTATCAGTGCACATCAGTGCTACCAATTAGTGCCCATTAACACTGCCAATCAGTGCAGCCTATTAGTGCCCATCAGTGCTGCCTATCAGTGTCGCCTTAGCAGGGATGGTGGAAACCCCTCTACAGATAATTGCAATACAAATTACCTTCGAGTGCAACAACTTTTTTGTTGGGAGGTTCACACCATTATAGCACTTTGGATTTTTTATTTTTTAGAGTGTTACACTTAATTGTATATGTTTTAGTTACAGTTATAATGTGAATTATTGCACTTGAAGTTAATTTCCCACCACCCCTGCTAGGTCCATGTCTTTATGGACCTTGCTTTGTGCACTGGTGCGCAGTCATGTTGGAAGGGGTCATCCCTAAACTGTTACCACAAAGTTGGGAGCATGAAATTGTCCAAAATGTCATAGTATGCTGACGCCTTAAGAGTTCCCTTTACTGGAACTAAGGGGCCAAGCCCAACCCCTGAAAAACAACTCCACACCATAATCCCCCCTCCATCAAATGATTTGGACCAGTGCACAAAGCAAGGTCCATAAAGACATGGATGAGCGAGTTTGGGGTGGAGGAACTTGACTGACCTGCAAAGAGTCCTGACCTCAACCCGATAGAACACCTTTGGGATGAATTCGAGTGGAGACTGTGAGCCAGGCCTTCTTGTCCAACATCAGCGCCTGACCTCACAAATGCCCTTCTGGAAGAATGATCAAACATTCCCATAGACACACTCCTAAACCTTGTGGACAGCCTTCCTAGAAGAGTTGAAGCTTTTATAGCTGCAAAGGGTGGGCCAACTCAATATTGAACCCTATGGACTAAGACGGCATTAAAGTTCATGTGCGTGTAAAGGCAGGTGTCCCAAAACTTTTGACAATATATATATATGTATGTGTGCTTGAGCTTTCGGGTGCACACCCTAATGCAATAGGCTGTGCACGCCTATGGCAGTGATATATGTTTATGATTTTGGTTCATGATATATACTGTATATTCACTTGTATATGCTTAGCACCACCTTTTATATATTTTTTTCAGCTTAGTATCATTATCTAACCTGCATACATTTATGCCACTGACCCTAGCGGCCTACTGCAATAATTACAACTTTATGAGCAGATAAAAACCTGTTTTATATCAGTGGGGTTCGTATCACAAAAAGATGCAGTATTTTCATTTTTTACATTTCTCTCTTTTCTTTCTTGACATAATAATTATCTCTTCAGCTCATCATATGTGACCCGATTAAAGCAGGTAATTTTAACTGATTCAGGCATACCTTGTGTTGATGGGGCTGTTAGGAAAGATTCTGTTCACTGGTTACAATTTGTTACAAATGTATAAGATTAAAGCAGAACTTTAACCAAACCAGTTCCGCTCTTCCTCCTCCTACCCCTCCTCTCAGTTATGCACAGTGGGAAGCCGGCTGTAAAGCCCAAATAAATAGGGGGGGGGGGGGGTTGGATTCCCCTTATTTAAATTATAACTATGCATTACCTTGTCTGTTCCTATAGATAGCTAGCCTATCAAAGTTCTGATAATATTAATAGTAATGATATAATAACAATATAAGATATAAAAATAATGCTCACACACAATGCTCAAAGAAGCAAAGGTCTTGTTTATTGACAAAGAAAGTAGAATATTCACATAGAACACTACCACCCACACAAACACCTTCTGCCCGCCCGTGTAGTCCTCTGTCCAATGAGAATAATGGCAGTAAACTATCAGGATATCTATCCCGATATTCTTCAGAAGAGGCCATTGATATGTTGGAGCAAATGTCTGGCCCAGGTCAGCATTCCAGCAACAGCTGGCCTTTTGATGTTGTGGTTGCAGGCAAGGGAATTAGGCACTTTAATCTTCCCATCACCAGGTGCTCAGAAGCAAAGCTCTCCTATTCCTGTACTCCACCGCCAGAAGGTATGCGTGAATCCTCTCCGAGGTGAGATTCTGCTATACACCCTGCTGGGTATTCTTGTTTTACTGACCTCCCAAGACAACTTCCAACAGTCCAATTAACCAGGCAGTAAAAATCCATAAATGTCTAATATATAAAAAAAAAAAACAATGTTGTGCCTTCCAACAGATGCCACTTTGTGCCTGAAAGGCACACATCACCCTTCTTTAGAGACAGCATCCAGGGACCAGTCCAGGAATGCCTGACCTTAAGACATGCCCTGCTCCCCAAAATATGCCGCTGTGTACCTGAATGACACACCACCACCAACATTCTTCAGAGGCAACCTCCATGGCACCATTCAGTGTCTTCTCCTTATTGGCATTTTCACAATAGGGTCCACTACAAGCAAGGGGTGTTCATTCACTCACCATTCATTAACACACACATTTAGAACCATACATTAACCAGCTTTCAGATACTGAACCTTGAGGAGGGCCTTACCCTATATCACTAAACTAATACTTGTGCATAAAACTATAATAGCACACAAATCAACACATTATTTAAATACATATATATGTCGAACCTAGTAACAGTTTGATGTGTTCCTATCTGTACACAACCCACCAAATTAGGCATCCCACTCCCAACCTCTTTTACTGTAACCCTTCATTGTATATACGGGTCGGTATTAGGCAGGCTTGCTCAGTATTAGACATGTGCATTCGTTTTCGTCCAAATGCATTTTCGTCCGAATTTCAGGTATTTTCGTTATCATTTTAACAAACGATAACGAAAGTGCAGAATCCGAAAAACGAAACATCCGACATAAACAAATGCTTTATTTTCCTTTTCGTTGCTACAACAGTTCGATATAGATAGGAGATTCGACATGATGATGACAATAACAATCTGTGTCCATCAAACCTGTGGTAGAATGTGCCTTAACTCTATTAGTCCAAGATTATTCTACATAGAGAGAAAAGATTCGACATAGAGAGGAAAGATTCGACATAGGGGAGAAAGATTCGACGTAGAGGAGAAAAGATTCGACGTAGGGAAGAAAAGATTCGACGTAGGGGAGAAAAGATAAATAAAAATAATGATGATGATGAATGTTATTGGCTGATTGTAAGCAAAGAGGAGGAGCAGTAAAATGGCTAGAACTAAGTACACACGTACTTAGTACTTTGGCTTATGGTGCCTGTTGAAAGTTCTAAGAAGATTCGACGGGCAGGTAAACTTTACGGCGTCGTACAGTTTAGCTGCTCCGTCGAATCTTCTTTGAACATTCGACAGACACCATAAGCCTTCAATGACAGATTCGACCATAATTTGGATTTTTGGACGAATGCAATTTTTAACGAAAAACGAAATAAATAAAAACGAATTTCGGGAGTAACTAAATAAATTTATTTTTCGGACGAAAATGAAATTCCGAAACGAAATATTTCAGTGTGCACATGTCTACGAGTCAGTATGGCCTCTCCTACAACATTTTGGCATGTCAGATGTACTTCAGGACTTCTGATTAGCAGTGAAACCTCTAACTTGTATTAAGAGACCCTACTGTGAATTCATCCCTCAACCGGCAGAGACAGATATAAGATCTTTTTATATAAATGTCAGGTCATACAACATGTAAACCTAAACCACTGACAAAACCACATAATACCATACCTGTGCCTAGATTTCAGAGACATTGCCCAGGGTACACCATGCACCCCTAGCTATTGTTAGGTTCAAGGAACACCCTAGCTCCATGACTAAGGTTACATTGGGATCCTTTAGGACAAAGAAACAAACTCTTCTATGTCCCAAATAATACAAAGGTCTTTTCTTTTCTAGCAATGACCTCACCATCCAGAACACAGAGTGAAGCATCTTCCCAACATTACCTTACCACTGCATATTGACCTGGCATACAAAAGACATCATGGAAGAAAAAAAGGAGGATAGTGGCATGTCCTTAATAGATAAGGAACCTCACCCCAATAATTAAATACAATAGGGAGCAAAAGAGAGGGGATTATTATGGTGCCACAAAAAACTCAATACAATATGTTATGAGTAAAATAAACTTATTTTATTACAATAGATTAAAAGCAAACAAAGCAATATATTAGATCACATATAGCAAGGGAGCATTTAACAATGTTCTGTTGACCAAAAAGAGGATGGTGAATTATAACAGCAGTTTAATTCTTCCCTACTAGTTTTGCCAAGGCATTGGCTTCATCAGGGTAATATAGAATATAAAAGAAAACTGCTTGCTCTAAAGAAAAAAAACAAAAACATTAATTGTGTTGAAAAGGAATAAACATGATGTGCGTCAATGAACGATTAAGCTGCATGGTAAAACATGTCTGATCACCTTCTCCAATGAACCCACCCAACCAGACAGACTGCCATAAGATAAAGACATCATGGTCATGCCTCTGACAGAGGGAAATATCAACCTGCCTCCAGCTTCCCTCCTCTCTGATTACATGTGGGTAATTTAGCCTTGAATGCAACAAGGTAGAATCCCCAGTCAGTAAGCCCATTGACACCATAGTTTGACCTTCTGTATATGGGATCAACGAGGAAGCATAACAACTTTCATAATCCAAATTTATACAGCCCACCCAGGCATTCGACCACCACTTTGGATTAGTGAAAGCGATGTGTTTAGGTAAAATCTTACTGAGCTGGGATGCTAAATCATAAGGTCACTGCCCCTCATACAGAGGCTGTACAGCTTGATGTTGGTTGATAATTCCGACTGCCCTTGCATCCTAACATTCTCGTGTTTCTCAATGGACTTCAAGAAATAGAATTTATAGTTAGCACACAAATCCAATTTTTGATTTTAGCATGCATATGGCAAGTCCATAGTGCCAGAATCATTTGAAGACCAGCAGCTGTTTCACTGCCACGTCTTACTGTCTCTGGCTACCCTGTGTAGCCAGGCTTTGTTTTTCTGTGTTTTCAACTCACTTTTAAAAGATTTTAATTTTATAGTGTGGATCACTGCCAGCAGACTTAACCTACTTTGAATTTCTTAGAATTAAATATAGGCTGTGCACTCAAACACATGCATATTTGTAGCACTGCATTTGGGTAAAAATAAAGGAAAAAATAACCTGAAAAAAACTAATGCAAATAATTCATCTAAGGTCTGGCAAGCCACAATATATTACATGTTTGTTTTTGGGTGTAGATATGGTTTTCTGCTGATCACAGATGTGACCGTTTAGACTGTTGGCACCACCTCAGGGAGAGAACAGCATTTGGGCAATATGTGTAAACATGTCTAATCTTCTCTCCCTGCAAGATTATTTGGCAGTGGTGGGTCTTTAACTGCCATAGACATAAGACTATTACCCATCCTGTAGTAATAATAACTTTCCAAGAATTTAATGTTTTACTTTGAATGTATTTTTTTTTGAAAGGCTCCATGGGTACAAATTTCTGAAGTGAGCCACAAACACTCGAGAAGGAGTGGAAAGTAATGCATGCCAATGATGCTTGCCTATCAAACTATTAAAGGTCATGTGCACAGCAATATAGGAGTTAAATATTCTATATATACTGAATATTCCTGTTTTATATATTGAATAGCAGATAGATTAAAAGTCATTGTGGTTTATTTACTAAAACTGGAGAGACTAAAATCATGCTCACTTCTGCAAATAAACCAATCAGCTTCCAGGTTTTATTGCCAAAGCTTAATTGAACAAGCTGAGCTTAGAAACTGATTGGCTGCCATGCACAAATGCACCAGATTCAGCGTTCTCCAGTTTTAGTAAGTCTAACCCACTATGTCATTTTTACATTTATATGCTTTAGACCAGCCTTTCTCAACCAGGGTTCCATGGGAATCTAAGGTTTTTCCAATAGCTCACTGAGAAATTAGCAATTACTGTCTATCAGATGAGTAACCACTGGCAGCAATGCTCTTTTTAGTTTTTGTAAGGAGGGATTATTTACGATGACCACCACATGTTAGGAGCATTCTCCCCAGGGATAATCACATTAATGTACCATGAGCTGTAGCTATAGAAATTATTATCAGGGTTCCCTGAGTCCAGAAAGCTAATTCAAGGGTTCTTCCATGTTAAAAAGGTTGGTAAAGGCTGCTTTAGACAATGCATTAACATTTGAATCAGTTGGGACTCTATCTATCTACTATCTAAAGGTAGACTCCTTGTGGGCAAATTTTTGGATACAAGGGACTTATGTGCCCATTTGTGGTATGTTTACCCGTATTTACTTTATGACTTGGTTCCAGCCTTATAGGGCAGGTGAAAGCCATTCTTGGTTTTAATAAGATTTTTTTGTGCCATGGCTTTTTTTTACGTTGTTTCTTATGGGAATTTAAAAGGTGATATGATAAATGCAATTATATTTTTGTATTCATGGTTAAATACATTTTTATTGGATTCTACAGTAATAAAGCAAGAGATGTAAATGACCTTGAAATAATCAACTACATGGTGCTAAAACACTCATACACAGAATAACGGTAATACAATGAATAAACTGAGCAGGTAAAGGTGTTTTTCAACATTAAGATAAATAACAACATCAAAGGAAACTAGAGTTTGATGAAACGATTGATATACGGTGTTTAAAAAGCAAGGTTTCAACATAAGTAGCAGTCAGGCATGGGGGGCGGGCAGGTTGGTGGAAGAAGGAAGAAAGTAAAGATAAGAAACAGAAGAAGAAAAGGGTGACGGTCTAGCCCTACATACAGCCTACAGGCTAAACAGACTATGATCCATACTGCGTGGTACCCTCGACCACGGGTACCACACGGTCGAGAATTTTTGCATCTCCAAATTCTCATGTAGCATTGTTTGTGTGATCCTAGATTTAACTTCTTCTGTAGAAAGAGTAGGAGATTTTCATGCCTTGCCAATTGTTTGCTTAACAGCCGTAAGCACATGGGCCATTCATTTAAGTTGCATCTTAAACAAGTCAGGAGGTATAATACAAAGTAGGGCGTACTCAGCTTTGGAGGGAACACTCTGTCCCATCAAAGTAGTAAGGATAAAAAATACTGCTGACCAAAATCGCTGAACCAGAGGGCAGGTCCGCCATATATGGAAAAAGGTTTCTAGTTGTCCGCACCTGCGAAACATATAGGGGGATAACCAAGCACAAATTTAGCTATTCGGACAGGCAACATATACCATTGAGTCAAGACCTTATAATTCGCTTCTACAGCTAGTGCATTGCGTGAGGGGGTCTTAACTGTATTCCATATTCGGGGCAAGTCTTCCTCATTTAAATCCATCCCCAGATTCGCCACCCATTAGCATATGTAGGTAAGATGTTGGGATGTGAGTGGAGTGAGCAGCATATTGTAAATAAACAATATAATTCCTGGAGAGTGTTGGTCCCAACTGCATTTGCTCTCGAACAAAGCTTCTTGTATTTATAGGTTGAACTGGATGGACTGGTGTCTTTTTTCAACCTCACCAACTATGTAACTATGTATTTAATCCATTAACGCTGGCGGCACATATATATGTGTGGCTGCTTGGCAGTGGGCCTTAAAACTGAGCAGCCACATATATGCGACCCTGTTAAAACAACCTAAGTAAGTAAGCAGGTGGGTAATGTAAAGCTCCCGAAGCAAATTAGGGATCAGGAGCTTTCTGATCATGTGACCACCATGATTGGCATGACCAGAAACCTCTCTCTACCTCCTGGCATCTGAAACCCCTTAAAGGGATGGAAACACCGCCACCAATGGGTTAATATAATTTTTTTTATTTAGGTTAGTCTGTTAGTCAAGTTTATTTTTCTTTTTTTTTCTGTTCTTTGTTATGCTATTAGGTGCCAGGGATTTAAAATTGCAGATACATAGATGAGTGGTTGCATTCATGTGGGTAGTCTACTTTTTCCAATACAGGTGGCGCTCTTTCACAGTGTCACTGCAGTTGGGAAGGAAGTCTAGAGGAACATGGTTCATCTGTGGTTTCCTGGATCACTGGGGAAGATATCCAGTTGGCTGGAGGACCTGTCTCATTGATACCACCCAATCTGGCTGTTTTTGAATGTCACTTTATTTGTAGGGCTCATGTAACAACAAACAGGTTGCACTAACTAGAGTGGACTAATAATAACAGGATCATTTAAATATGTTTTGTTTTGCGTATTGGGTTGCTGTAGAAACATTAATCCAATACACTTTCCTGTTTTTTATGGTCCCTAACTGTTTCTTCATTGCCCACAGACAATATCTTCTATTGTCCCAAATCCCAAATTGGATTACAGCTACATCACTTAAGGAATGTCCACGTATGCACAAAGACAAAGACAGATCATGCAACTGGTAGACAAAGGGCACAACTGAGTCTATGCCAGCTGATCCTGTATTTTACCTCCAATTATCAGAATATTCTCTGCAGTACAATAGAGCTTTCACAGCTCACAATGAAATTAGAGTATCCATTTGTGACATAATGAAGGACACATGCCTTAGGCACAGTAGGCTTCCATCCAGGGCCAGCCTGGGCCAGTGTTCCGCACGTATCCTTGTTTTCAGTTTCTTCATTAATTAAATAATCCAATCATTAAATCATCACCCCGTCATCCATTCTGTTTACTGTACATATGACTGTGATCAATTGAAAGTTGGTCCTTCAAAAAAGTTACTATAGGAATATATTATTGATGCCTATATTCTGCAGCAACAGGGCCATTCTTCAAAAGGCACTACCTTTAATCATTTAAAAGCAGTTCTTGAGCTTCATTCCTGTGTTTTTGCCTGAGATAATGTCATCGGTGGGTGAATAGGTAGAAGGAAGCATTTACACATTCTCCTCTACCGTGGTGATCAGACAACATTATAACTTAGTAGCCCACAGGGTAGGGTTGCCACCTTTTTCTTCAAGCCAAACCCAAACACTTTAGCAGCGGCATTTTTTTGGGGGGTATATGACACTTAGAAGACCTGGGACACTTTTGGTGGCCTGAAAGAGAGTAGTAATGTGGCGTATAGCTCGCCGCAGCAAACAGTGTGCGTGGCTGAATTGTGAGTGTTCTGCACGGAATGCAGGAGTAAGATATGCCCTGGGGATATGTGCTGAGTTTATGTGTATAGAAGCACATAAAGTCATTATATTGGCTAGAATATTCATTTTTTCTAAGCACTATAATGTGTTTACAACCATATGTGTGCATCTATACTCGTTTTTATGTGGAAGTCACGTGTTTGTGACGTAACATGTAGGGTGGAGACGGATGATTTCATTGCACAAACTAGGAAGTGATCGGGCACAGGAGAGCAAACGGTGTCAATTGTTAATACCTGAGGGAAACATACAGGAGCTGTAAACCGCTGTGCACCGCAATAGTGCACAAAACTTAGCTTTAATATATTTTAATAAATTATATTTGTTTTTATGGAAAGCAATATGAGGGTAATTTGTGTTTTGTTTTGAGCTTAACCCCCCATTTGGTATAAAGAAGGAACTAAGGTAGAAACTACTGCTACTACACCTTAAAGGGGAAAATGCTGCTTTTAACGTTGATAACACAGAGGTACCAGAGGTGGGGGCACAGCTGAAATCAAGGGTGTAAACATAGTACAACACAGGAAGTGATTTGCAGTGCAGCACAGTTGGATAACTTTGAATATATATATATATATATATATATATATATATATATTTTTTATCAATAAATCTATAAATGCATGTTTTGTGGTTGTAATTGTAAAATTGATTTCAATATTGTAAAATACTTTTGAAAAAGGAGAAGTGAAGAGTTTTATAAAGGTTCATGTGAAAGATTATTATTCCTCTCGCAGTACCACTGTTTGGGCCTCAAGCCTAGGCCTTTGGTCTGGTCCCTCAGACTATCTCTTAGCACCACTGTGCTCACCTGAAACGCTGCACCTTTTTCTCAGTTCTCTGGACTCTCTATCTTGATTATAAAGGCTATACACACCTGCATGCTGAGCCTGCAGGCCTCTGGTAAGACCAGGACACAGGGTTGAGGAAGACTCTTTGAAGCCTCTGGACTCTAGAACCCAATTATGGAATTAAAAGACTTTACACAGATATGTGACTAATTGTTGCACTTTGATTGTGTGGCGCTGCAGGTGAGTTCCTCTCTGAAGGCAAACTTGGGGTATTTTTTTTAACGCCCTGAATGATACTCTAAAATATGAATCCAAATGCCACAATGTGCATGGACACAATGGTTAAAATAAAGCTGCATTTAAAGGCATTCAAGAAAAAGAAAGATGCCCCTAAAAACAGTGTTTCTTTATCATACATCACGGGACACAGAGCACCATAATAATGACTATGTGGGTTATACGCTTACCTTCAGGTGATTGGACACTGGCAATCAATAGTAAGACGGTTCCTCCCATATAACCCCTCCTATACCGGAAGTGCCTCAGTTTTTTCGCCAGTGTCTTGAAGGTGATGGTCATGGCTGTTGAAGCTCTTCAGTTTCTTCAAAGAAATGTCCCACTGAGGACGTTATATTCGGATCCATTTGGATGGCTTACCAAAGCTAAAGTGGATGGTACCCGAACCTCGGTTCAAGAACGAGGTATTGCTTGTAATGTGTCCTTTTTAGGTGCTGGATCCTTGTTAAAGCTGGTATTCCTGGTCAACCTTGCCCAAGGAAACCACAAAGGATGCTTTACAGGTCCAGGGGTGTGGACCCCAATATATGGGGGACCCAATCCCTGAAGGTCCTTAGCGGCGCTACCCGCCGTGATGGGGGAAGATTGGGCCTGGCAAGACAGGCCCTGCTGCTTGGGATGGCTCGTTGGGGCTTAATTATATGTATTCCCCTGTTTATTAATCTGCCACAGTGGGCCTTGATCCGTTGTCCAGGGAGGCCGATTGGCGCGCTTTTTTGAAAAAAAAAAGCTACAGGCGAGTGCGCATGCCCAACGCGTCCATCGAGTGCACGCCGCCGGCGGCGCCGCTGGTGCGCATGCGCCGCGGTCCACATCACGGCACCATGTGCGTCAGGTCGGCGCATGCGCCGTACGGCGGCGGGGGCCGCCGAGGCGCGCGCTTGATTCCATGCTAGTGTATATAGCATCGAGCTCCTGGCATGCGTGGAACTAATGTGGACACGTGAGTCGGACGGTCTTGGACAGCGGTGACAGGTTAAGGTGTGGGGTAGTTGTGGGGAGTACTCCTTGGTGTTCTCGTATGTAAGCAATGTCTTCCAGAAAACGAGCAACAGGGACCAAGGCAAGCCCAGGGGAAAAGGTCCCTCCACAAATAGCAGGAGATCAACCCCATACTGATGCGGCCCCAGTCTCTACTGAAGGACCTGCAGCTTCTGACCTGGCTGAGCCACTGCACTTGTCAAGCATAGTAGCCAATACTGATGCACCTGCCTCGGCTTATGTTACTAAGGATGATTTGGCATCTGCCCTAGCAGGCCTGGAAGGCAAGATAGCTGGCATGATTGCTTCTGTAACACAAGGGGGAAGGAAGCATAATAGATCTCCTTCCCCTGAGCCTGGGCCAAGTGGTGAGTCACTAGAGCCCCAGGACTCTTATAGCCAGATGGGTCCAGGTGACTTGGAACCAGAGTGGGCAGAGGATCCGGAGGAATTGGCCTTAAGGGACCTGGAGGAGGCTGAGGATTCCTTAGATGAGGATTCTGGCTCTGAAGAGCCTATGTCAGCCTCCCATTCCCAAAAAATGTTTATCCAATCTCTAATGGAGATGGTACGAATTGGGTTTAAGTTACCTCCGGTTCAGGAGTCTGCGCTCTCTTGTTCTACTCTGGGATCTTTGCGACATAAACAAATTTCTCAAGCATTTCCCTTGCATCCATTATTGGAGCAGGTAATTTATGCGGACTGGGAACATCCTGACAGGATATACTTACCTCCCAAAAGGTTTTCAGTGTTATACCCTTTGGAGGAAAAGTTTAGGAATAAATGGAACACCCTTGGTAGACGCTGCCATATCTTCTTTGAATAAAAATTTAACCTGTCCAGTGGATAATGCCCAGGTTTTCAAGGATCCGGCTGATAAAAAGCTAGAATCCTTATTAAAGGCTTCTTTTTCAGTTGCCAGTGCAGCAGTTCAACTGACTTTTGCGGCTATTGGGATATGTCAATCCCAGGGGGAATCTGCTGAGGATTTATCAGAGATCCCTCATGCCTAATGTTTTGCGGTTGACGCTTTAAAAGACTCAATTCAACAGATGTTTCGTTTTGCGTTGTTATCAGTTCATATGCGCCGAGTATTGTGGCTAAAGAACTGGTCTGCTGAGACGCCATGTAAAAGGCTACTGGCTGCTTTTCCTTTTCATGGAGAGCGCCTGTTTGGTGATGATCTGGATAAATACATCCAAAAGATCTCAGGAGGTAAGAGCGCTCTGCTTCCTATTAAAAAGTAGGGGAAGCAGCCCTCTTATAAAATTCCTAATCCCCCAGGGCCTGGTGCCTCTTCTCCTAAGCGGTATCGACGGCCTCAGCCGCCTGGGTTTAAAAGACCACAGGGTCAGAAAAAGCCCTGGGCCCAAAAGCCACCCAAGCCCAGTTCCAAGTCTACCTTGTGAAGAGGCGCCCCCGCCCTCATGGGTAGGGGGCAGGCTTCAGCTGTTTGGGGAGGCCTGGGAGGAACTGGTTCAAGACAGATGGGTCATTTCCACTGTAAAGAACGGTTACAGAATAGAGTTCCGGGATGTTCCCCCGAACCGTTTTCTACATTCAAGGGTCCTGGTGGATCCAGGAAAAAAAAGATGCCTATTTCTAGCATTACACCATCTGCTGATACAAGGTGTAATCATAAAGGTCCCGCAAAAAGAAAGATTCAAGGGGTTTTACTCAAACCTATTTACCGAGCTGAAACCAAATGGGGAAGTAAGGCCCATTTTGGACCTCAAGGCTCTGAACTTCTTTGTAGACATCCGCTCCTTCCGCCTGGAGTCGGTTCGCTCGGTCATAAGGTCCCTGAGAAAGGGAGACTTTTTAGCATCCATAGATATCAAGGATGCGTACCTTCATGTGCCGATCTTCGGGCCACACCAAAGGTTCTTACGCTTCGCGGTAGAGGGCAGTCATTTCCAGTTTGTGGCGTTACCTTTCGGTCTAGCCACGGTACCCAGGGTCTTCAAAAAGGTCCTGGCCCCAGTGTTGGCTTCCCTAAGATCTCAAGGGGTTTCCATAATAGGATATCTGGACGATCTACTACTAAGGGAATGCTCTCGCCCTGCACTAATTCTAAATGTGTCAACTACAGTGAGCGTCTTACAACGCCTAGGTTGGGTACTAAATTTGGACAAATCAGCTCTTTGCCCGACCCAAGCCTTGATGTATTTGCGTCTAGTCTTGGACATCATCCAAGAAAAGGTGTTCCTTCCACCCCTATGGGTCGCCTCTATAGTGGAACTGGTACAGAAGGTGATAAAAGAACTAGCCCCTTCAATTCGGCTGTGCATGAGATTACTGGGCAAAATGGTGTCATCTTTCAGCGCAGTGCCATATGCACAGTTCCACTCCAGAGTGTTCCAGAACAGTATTCTAAAAGCCTGGGACAAGTCAGTTCGAACCCTGGATCAGCCTATGGTTCTATCTCCACAGGTTCTATGGAACCTCTCTTGGTGGTTAAGAACCAGCAACTTGAAAAGGGGGAAGTCTTTCCCACCTGTAGCCTGGAAGGTGGTAACCACGGATGCCAGTCTTCTCGGCTGGGGAGCAGTCCTAGAGGAAGCATCTGTTCAGGGAGTATGGTCCCAGACAGAGAGGACTCTGCCCATCAACCTATTAGAGATTCGGGCGGCACGTCTGGCCCTGCGATTCTGGACGTCCAGGTTGAGGGGGCTTCCTGTCAGAGTCCAGTCCGACAACTCCACAGTAGTGGCATATATCAACCACGAGGGAGGTACCAGGAGCCGGGCAACCCAAAGAGAGGTAGATCATATTCTAACCTGGGCAGAAAAACACGTGCCTTTTCTGTCGGCAGTGTTTATCCCGGGGGTGGATAATTGGCAGGCGGACTTCCTTAGTCGCCAGGAATTGTTACCAGGGGAATGGTCCCTGCATCCCGAGTGTTTCTACAGATCTGCCAATACTGGGGGACCCCAGATGTGGATCTGTTGGCATTCAGATTCAATGCCAAACTGGACAGGTTTGTATCCAGGACCAAGGATCCGCTGGCTGTCGGGATAGACGCATTAGTGGTTCCTTGGGATCAGTATTCTCTGATATATGCTTTTCCTCCAATCCAGATTCTGCCGCACCTACTATGCAGAATACGGGAGGAAGAGAAGCCAGTGATCTTAGTGGACCCAGCGTGGCCCAGGAGATCATGGTACTCGGAAATTGTGAAGTTGGCAGTAGAGGAACCATTGGTCCTCCCTTGTCGCCCAGACCTGTTGTCTCAAGGGCCCATATTCCATCCTTCTTTACGGTTGCTGAATTTGATGGCCTGGCTATTGAGACCAGAATATTGAAAGACCGTGGTATTATGGGTTCGGTCTTGTCCACTTTGATAAATGCTAGAAAATCAGTTTCTAGAACTATCTATTGCAGAGTATGGAAGTCATACATTTCTTGGTGTGAGAAAAGGAAATGCAACCCTCATAAGTATACGATTGGAAGAGTCCTCGCCTTTCTCCAAACAGGAGTAGACTTGCAGCTCGCTTTAGGGACAATTAAGGGACAGATTTCGGCCTTATCTGTTTTCTTCCAGAGACTAATTGCATCCCATTCTTTGGTGTGGACCTTTGTTAAAGGAGTAATGCACCTGAGGCCACCACTTAAACCGCCTTTATGTCCATGGGACCTAAATTTGGTACTTTCAGCCTTACAGAGTCAGCCCTTTGAACCTATTAGGCATATTCCGTTTGTCCTATTGACCAGGAAATTAGTTTTCCTAGTGGCTATAACATCAGCTAGAAGGGTGTCAGAATTGGCCGCCCTTTCTTGCAAGGAACCTTTTATGGTTCTTCATCAGGACAGGGTGGTCATGTGCCCTCGTCCGGATTTTTTACCGAAGGTAGTGTCCAAATTTCATCTAAATCAGGATATCATTTTACCTTCCTTTTTTCCAAACCCTAAGACTAGGGAGGAAAAGTCGCTTCACTCACTGGATGTGGTGAGAGCGATAAAGGTTTACTTGGAAATGTCAGCTCCTTTTCGGAAAACTGACTGCTTTTTTGTCTTGCCTGAGGGTCCTAAAAGAGGACAGCTGGCAACTAGTTCATCTATATCGAGGTGGATTCACCAGACTATTGTCCAGGCGTATGGATTAAAGCGCAGGGTTCCACCCCGGGATTTGAGAGCACACTCCACTAGAGGGGTTAGTGCATCATGGGCAGTACGCCAGCAGGTATCTATGGCTCAGGTTTGCAAAGCAGCCGTTTGGTCTTCAGTTCATACGTTCACCAGGTTTTACCAAGTGGATGTGAGATCTCAAAGTGAGACTGTGTTTGGCCACAGTGTGTTGCAGGCTGCTTTATAATCTCAGGCCCGTCGGGCTTAGGGATAATGTGTTCCCTCCCTCAGTTGCATTGCTTTAGGACATCCCACATAGTCATTATTATGGTGCTCTGTGTCCCGTGATGTATGATAAAGAAAAACGGATTTTTAAAACAGCTTACCTGTAAAATCCTTTTCTTTGAGTACATCACGGGACACAGAGGTCCCTCCCCTCTTTCTGGGATCGTCATTGCTTGCTACAAAACTGAGGCACTTCCGGTATAGATGGGGTTATATGGGAGGAACCGTCTTACTATTGGTTGCCAGTGTCCAATCACCTGAAGGTAAGCGTATAACCCACATAGTTATTATTATGGTGCTCTGTGTCCCGTGATGTACTCAGGATTTTACAGGTAAGCTGTTTTAAAAATCCGTTTTTTTTTGCCCACGTGCATGAGGCCTTGATCTTCAAGGAGATTATATTATTGACACACTTATTTAATTCTAGAAAAACATTATGAGACTTCATATTGTAAAATGGTAGCAAAAAATGCAATTTACAATATTTAATCATAGAGAAAGGAGCGAAAAATATTTCTTTAAGTATGTGGCTGCAAAAGGATGTAAGGAAGTGTAAATTATCGTATTATTGAGAAAACTTGGAGGCGCCACAGAGAAGGAGTATGAGAGAGCCACATGTGGTCCATAAATCAGTTTGACATTCCTGTTCCAGATGCTGACAGATGTAGAAGAAGCATGATACTTTGTTTAATTAGTGAGCTTCTTCATGTTCAAGGGATTTTGGTTAGACAGGAACGCAGTGTGTACTGTAATCATCAATTATGTCTTTAATGAAAGGTGTGAGCTGTGAAACTCAGATTCTCCGTCCTGCACTGGGAATGTCATGGACATTATTTAAATGTAAATGGTGCACTGCTCCCTGTGTTAAAGTATGTAACACAATATATTGGATGAACAAAGAGTGACTGATGTGTACACAATAGTATGTGAGGTAATTGCCTTGTTAAATTGAGACTAAAACTAAATAGATTGGTGCATAAGTGACACTCTGAGGTGCTCAAAACAGTACATATAAATAAACAATCTATATATGAAAAAAATGTGCCTTATGTGATAAACAATTACCGTATATACTCGAGTATAAGTCGTTCCGAGTATAAGTCGAGGCCCTAATTTACCACAAAAAAAATGGGAAAAACTTATTGACCCGAGTATAAGACGAGGGTGAGAAATGCACAGCTACTGTAAGTGGAAAAGAGGGTCAACAATGCCCATTTGCATGCCTCACTGTGCCCATTTGCAGCCATAGGTCCCCTAAACTTCAAACTCGGTAGTTAAGGGTTCCTAGATGCCTCCTAGCTGCAGCCAAAATTTGGGGTCTCTGAACCCAAAGGGTCCCGAAATGACATTGCTGCAGATGGACACAGTTGACCGAATTTGGGGCCCCGTATCTCAGGGCCACTTAGTGCTAGGAACCCCAAATTTGGTGTGCAAACCCAGAGGAACTAGCACCATAACATTTCCAAAGCTGGGGTTTGTAGCACCAAGTGGACCCGAGATACAGGGCCCCAAAAATCAGTTCAGAAAATGTCAAGCACTTTTCTGCAGCAGAGAATGACATTTTCCAAACCGGATTTGGGGCCCCGTATCTCAGGGCCACTTGGTGCTAGGAACCCCAGCTTTGGATATGTTATGGTACCAGTTCCACTGGGTTTGCACACCAAATTTGGGGTTCCTAGCACCAAGTGGCCCTGAGATATGGGGCCCCAAAGTCAGTTCAGAAATTGTCAAGCACTTTTCTTCAGCAGAGAATGACATTTTCCAAACCGGATTTGGGGCCCCGTATCTCAGGGCCACTTGGTGCTAGGAACCCCAGCTTTGGATATGTTATGGTACCAGTTCCACTGGGTTTGCACACCAAATTTGGGGTTCCTAGCATCAAGTGGTCCTGAGATACCGGGCCCCAAATTCGGTTCGGAAAATGAAATTTTTTGCTGCAGAAAAGTGCTTGACTCAAGTATAAGTCGAGGGGGGCACTTTCAGCACAAAAAAATGTGCTGAAAAATTCGACTTATACTCGAGTATATACGGTATATCGCACAACATTCATATTCATGAGCAAAGTTGCAGTATGTGGAATCTTTTCAAACAGATTCCTGCATTAATCTCCTATGCTGAAAAGCACTGAAATTTTGCAAGATGTCTACTGGATTCCACTTGTAAGTAATCTCCAATGACTTGATATATGATGTTTCATAAAGTAGTTAGCCTCTTATCACATATGGTGGATCTCTATTACAGAGATTAGACTCGCTGTGGAATATGATCACCTGTGTGGATATCACTCTCCTAGGTTTTTTCACAACCAAACATCTACAAAGATTGAACTCAGGTGATTCAAAGAACAAGGAACTGACTCACTTCCATAGGTGTTCAGCTCATTCACAACACAGCAATTAGCCAGTTTAAACTTCTCAGGTGCAATGATATGTAAACGTTTTTATCCGTTTAAATGTGGATGGAACTCCAAGATTCAGGAAATCATATATAATGAAAGAAAAAGCTTCATAGTGTAAAACCACATACATTTATTAAAATGCTTGTAAATGTTACACTTACAGCAAGGCAGAAAATTCAGGCATGAAAAAATAATTGTCATTCATCCAACCAGTTGAGTGGTGCTACAAGGACTCTTCGGATCGGACTCACCTATGGAAGTGAGTCAGTTCCTTGTTCAAACTTTGTGCAAACTTTGGAGGTGTTTGGTTGTGAAAAAACCTAGAAGAGTGATACCCACACAGGTGCTCATATCCCACAGTGAGTCTGATGTAATAGGGATCCACCATATCTGGTACTTTACGTTATGAAACATCATATTTCAAATCATTGGATGTTACTTACAAGTGGAATCCAGTAGACATCTTGCAAAATTTCAGCGCTTTCAGTATAGGAAAATAATGCAGCAATCTGTCTGAAAAGATTCCACATGCTGCATCTTTGCTCATGAATATGAACTGTGTGCGATATAACTGTTTATCACATAAGGCAAATTTTTTCATCCATAGATTGTTTATCTATATGTACTGTTTTGAGCACATCAGAGTGTCACTTATGCACCAATCTATTTAGCATTAGTCTCAATTTATCAAGGCAATTACCTCACATACTATTGTGTACACATCAGTCAATCTTTGTTCATCCAATATATTGTGTTACATACTTTAGCACAGGGAATAGCGCACAATTTATATTATTAGTATTTATTTGATTCCTTCCTGGTCTTGAGTAGCAGCTGTTCCACCAATTCAGACCACTGCAGAGATTTACATTTATACACACAATATTTAAACGAATAACGAAAGTTTTGTCTGAATTTTGATTCGTAATGAAACTAATCAC
This sequence comes from Lithobates clamitans, assembly GCA_037952925.1. Taxonomy (NCBI): domain Eukaryota; kingdom Metazoa; phylum Chordata; class Amphibia; order Anura; family Ranidae; genus Lithobates; species Lithobates clamitans. The sequence goes on along the minus strand of JBBGZY010001812.1, from coordinate 2,088,659 downwards.
ACATGTCTATAGGTGGAAGGGAAGACATACAGGAGTGTGTACTATATTTTAATTATTATGCATTTCAGTGAGTGTTAGAGCCATGTGATCCCCCAAAAACGGAATTATCACATTCCATAAAAATCACAATGACATTTTGTTAAAAGGCACAGTTTTTAATAAAAAGGTCTTTCTGTTTTTGTTTTTTTAAGGACATATTCAACCAAGATAAAAATCACCAGTGACTCTGCCTAATGTTAATAGATGAATTCCTGGTATGGCAATTTGTACATAGTTACTATGTTATAGTTTGGACCAATATAAGTATGTATGTGCCATAAAGCTGGAGATCTCTGTGCCAAGTAGTTATCCTGCTACATGTGGAAGGTCCACTTTAATTTACTGGTAAGCTCTGTAACTGTAGGTATCACAGGAACATCCAGAGGAAATCCACATAAACTCAGTAAAAAAATTCCATGCAGACCCATAATATGAAATGAACCCCAGACCCAAACTCTGCAAGATGAGAATTTTAACCACTGTTCTTAGAAACCACCTAGACATGCACAGATATTCATTCAGGCTTTACGATACACTGAACAATTCTTGAAGGACTGGTTGGATTCTCTAAGCCTGGCCAGCAGCCATTGCTCTAGTGTCTGTGGTTTCCTGGAGATGTCTTTCGTGGTTGATGGTGCCCCACAGACCACCCAACTGTTGTCCAAATTTGTTAAAATTGCAGATATCAGGTGATGTCATGCCTCCGGGTGTTCAGAAGAAAATGAATGCATCTTCCTAGTTTGAAACTCATAAATGATTGCAACATTTCCTTGGAAACTTAACAAACTACAGGAAGAGGTTTGTTGAAATAATTCCTGGGTACTTTAGTCCTGGGAAAGGTCTGACACAGAAGGATTTGTAGTATGACACATAATTGTATTCTTCTGCTTGCTTTCTGGAAATGCTAAAGTTGGTAATGACATACTTCCAATGATTTTCTTACGTAGTCTTAAAAATTTTAATACAGAACAGACTAATGTTAATAATTAATTTTGAATTTCAAGTTGGGAACATAGCATTGTTTACCGACCTCTGTGTGCCATGACATTTCAGCTCATTTTAGCGTGTAATATATCTCATATTTCAAACTGTAATAAAAGTCCAAGGAAAAAAATATCCCTTGCAGAAAAAAAAAAACTGCAAGGGTTAAATGCTCATTAAAGTGATACTAAACACGCACTGTTTCATTTACATCGCCCCTTCTATTTCTGCATATGGATGGTGGCACTGTAAATATTTTAATATAAAAACAACTACGTACATTTTTCCTAATCAATATACAGCTATCACATGACCCAGCTCTTTCCCAGCCTGTCTGCAGGGAAACATAAGCAGGAGGAGCTTCTAGTCCTCTGTTGCTGGTGACATGTTCAAATAAAAAAAAATATATAAAAATACAGAGTAATAATAAATAAATAATATCAATAAACTTTTCTAAATTGGTATACAACTATTGATTTGAAATAATCATGATCACTGAGACTCGGGTGATCACAGATCCGAGGAAGGGGCCAACCCTGGCCCCTTACCACGTGATCAGCTGTCAGCCAATGACAGCTGATCACATGGTGTAAACAAAAGCCCGGTAATCGTTTTTTTTTTCTCCTCACGCTGATAGCGTGAGGAGAAAGAAAGCCGATCACCAGCTTATGTGCAAGGGACATCGGTCCCGAAGAGGAAGAGGCAATTCTGCCTTGTCTGTGCCACCAGTACCCCCTGCCAGTGCCACCTGCCATTGCCACCTGCCAGTGCCCACAGTGCCACCTATCAATTCCTATGAGTGCCACCTATCAATGCCCACAAGTGCCACCTATCAATGCCCACCAGTGGTGCCAATCAGTGCCACCTAGCAGTGCTGCCTATCAGTGTAACCAACCAGTGCTGATCGGTGCCCATTATTGCCACCCATCAGTGTCCATCACTGCCACCCATCAGTGCCGCCTCATCAGCGTACATCAATGAAGGAGAAAATCTTATCTGTTTGCAAAATTGTATAACAAAATATAAAAAAATAAAAATTTTTTAAAAAAATTTGGTCTTTTAAAATTTTTTTAACAAAAACTAAAAACCACAGAGGTGATCAAATACCACCAAAAGAAAGCTCTATTTGTGGGAAAAAATGATACAAATTTAATTTGGGTACAGTGTTGTATGACCACGCAATTGTCGTTCAAAGTGCATCAGCGCTGAAAGCTGAAAATTGGTCTGGATAGGAGGGGGGTTTAAGTGCCCAGTAAGCAAGTGGTTAATCCACTTGTAATATCCTACCCTCATTGTGTTTAGCTGGTTAGTGAACATGGAGGAGGAGGGAGGGAGTGGGCTGTCATTTACCACTGTGTAAAATAGTGTAGGAGAAAATTGCGCTACTAATATCGACCAGCTGCCAGCATCAGCAATAAGACTGTTTGCATTAGAGTATAAAGGGTAAGGGAGATGCAGCGCTAAAAACTGAGTATACCCCAGACAAATGTCCGGGGATGATATATAAAATATAAAGTGCTGTGTACAGTGCTAAATACATATATATTCAATGAGTGATCCTGGAAGTGAATCAATGATAATGTGAAAACCTTTAAAATACTATAGCGACATGCTATGTGCAGTGCTAAATGTATATATATAATAATGAAAATAGCGTGAAGCATACATACTGATGTGATAACACAGATAAGGTAGGCAGACCAAGTCTATTTGTGGGAGTTCGGGTCGGAGATTGAGTTCCTGACTGTCGTCCATGCCTGTTTGACCCACTGGTGTGTGTGTGTTCACAGCTTAGGGTAAGAGTACCCATCCCCTTCCCCTAGTGTTGGAGGCACATCCCCGGGTGTCGTGTGCAAATTTCACTCTGCATGATTCAGCCTCATTGTTACATCCTATGAATTTCAATAACCCGGGATCATTTTTTAAGGGATTGAACACACCATTATGAACTTTATTATGTTTCAGTGACTTTTATGTTGCCATTCACTCCTCCGGAATTTAAGGGGTTTTCTTTACAGGTCATTCTATGTGAGGTTCTTGTGGCCATCATTGGTCTGCATACCTTATCTGTGTTATCACATCAGTTTGTATGATTCACGCTATTTTAAATATTATATATGCATTATATGCATTTAGCACTGTACATAGCATGTCGCGTCGCTATAGTATTTTAAAGGTTTTCACATTATCATTGATTCACTTCCAGGATCACTCATTGAATATATATGTATTTAGCACTGTACACAGCACTTTATATTTTATATATCATCCCCGGACATTAGACTGGGGTATACTATAGTTTTTAGCACTGCATCTCCCTTATCCTATTTACCGCTGTGTACACGGCCAAAAAGGGGTGACTCTTTAGTCACATGAGCTGCTCATATCTGATAGGGAGGAAATGCTCAGCAAAGAAACTCACTGAAAACTGAGCATGTGCAGAGTTGCCACCACAGTTGCAAAATTCCTAACTGAATTGGGGACATGGACAGAAGGTGGAGATAGAGAACAGCAGGATCAACCAGGTTTTTTGCAGAATACAGAAAACAAATCTCATAGTGACTGAGTGAGTATGAACAGCTTGTAATACACTATTAATTGATAGTTTTTTATGATGTGGGTTTAGTAACACTTTAAGTCTATGGGTAAAGGTCTAGACTTAATGAGCCTACTGTGAGGGTCATTTTTGTTCTTGTGCTTAGAGTTGGGCTTGAAGGATGTGTATTTATGTGCACTGATCCATACTAACAATAATGATTACTACCCCAGTAACCAAAACACAGTGCTTTTTAAAAAAACAACTTTTTATATTACACATTGTCCTTTAAAGTGTATGTATGTATGGTCAATTGTTTTGGATAGGCTATGCTAGGTTTAAAACCCCAATCAGGTTGTTTTTTTGTCTATATCTTGTTAAGAAGATTTCTCTTCACCCTGTCTTGGGGTTAAACAAAGGAAATGAGAGGAAATCTTCCCAAGTCAGAGGAATTCCTTTCTTAGACAGTCATCAGCCAAACATTTAACCTTCTATGAGGAGGTGAGTTGCCAGCTAGATAAAGGAAGGCCCGTAGACGTGGTGTATCTGGATTTTGCAAAAGCATTTGACACAGTTCCCCATAAACGTAATGCAAAACGTAAATGCAATGCCAAGCTACTGCTAACAAAGCAAACAGAATATTGGCATTAAAAGGGGATCAACTCCAGAGATAAAAAGATAATTCTCCCACTCTACAAGGCTCTCGTCCGGCCGCACTTGGAGTATGCTGTCCAGTTCTGGGCACCAGTCCTCAGGAAGGATGTGCTGGAAATGGAGCGAGTACAAAGAAGGGCAACAAAGCTAATAAAGGGTCTGGAGGATCTTAGTTATGAGGAAAGGTTGCGAGTACTGAACTAATTCTCTCTGGAGAAGAGACGCTTGAGAGGGGATATGATTTCAATTTACAAATACTGTACTGGTGACCCCACAATAGGGATAAAACTTTTTCGCAGAAGAGAGTTTAATAAGACTCGGGGCCACTCATTAGAATTAGAAGAAAAGAGGTCAAAGAAGAAAAGAGCGGCAAGGATGTGGAATTCCCTTCCACAGGCGGTGGTCTCAGCGGGGAGCATTGATAGCTTCAAGAAACTATTAGATAATCACCTGAATGACCGCAACATACAGGGATATGTAACGTAATACTGACTCATAATCACACACATAGGTTGGACTTGATGGACTTGTGTCTTTTTTCAACCTCACCTACTATGTAACTATGTAATTTCTCCCCATTGGAAGATTTCCCTTCAACTCTTGCTCTCATGACAGCTTTAAAATTGAGAATTTCCTTCTACTTGATCACAAAATGGACAAATAGAGGGCTGAATCTCCCAAGCAGGGACACGGACCGCAATAAAAACTTGGCGGAGGGTCTAACCCTTTCTTAAGGCTCTGTTCACATCTACGCATCCCAGATCGTGGGCTGTATTGGTGCAATTCTGCCCACGATCCCGAATCACGTCAAATCGTGGGACGCCCGTGTGATCCCCATCACTTCCAATGGACCCCGCACGATCACTGCGTAATTTTGCCCCGATTGTCGCCTGATGAATCGCAGTAAAATCGTGCAAACAAAATCGCGGGACGCTTGTCGCCCAAAAGAAGTTCTTGTACTTCATATGGGCGACAGGCGTCCCACAATTCTGTTTGCACGATTCATCGGGCAATAATCGTGGCAAAATCACGCTGTGATCAGGGTTCCATTGGAAGTGTTGGGGATCGCACGGGATTGCCGTAATTCTGCCCGCAATCTGGGATGCCTAGATGTGAACAGAGCCTTAATGAGATGTTGTGCTGTCCTGCTTCCTGACCCCTCCCTCTCCTATCAATGGATTTTTTTTTCTAAAGTATTATTATTATATTATTATTATTAAACAGGATTTATGTAGCGCCGACAGTTTACACAGCGCTTTACAACAATAGGGCAGACAGTACAAGTACAATACAATTCAACACAGGAGGAATCAGAGGGCCCTGCTCGTTAGAGCTTACAATCTAGGAAAAGTACTTTACTTTTTCTAAAGTACTTTATTTATTAAGGCCATATTCACATCTGTACATGTGCAATATTAATGACGCCCAAGGGGGCAGAGCTACCAAGGGAGGCGGACTGAAATTCCGCTTTCAAGTAGTTGTAAACCTCAGGCATAAAATGTGAGCAAAGCATATCCCTCTACAGTGTGTACTGGTCTCAATCCATGCACTAAGCATCATTTCTCTCTGCTGTCTAGTTCCTCTGCTATCTGTCATTCTAACATGTTTTTCTGACACCAAGAGAAAAAAGGTGACAGGGGAAGGAGCTCCAGCACACAGCCTGTGATTGATATCCTCAGCTATGTTCCTGTATGCTGTGTTAAGGGCGGGTGTCCCTTCCCTCCAATGAGCTCTCAGAGCTCTTCTCACTGAGCGCTGCAGAGGGTAATTTCAGCTACGTGCCCCCTGTTTCCAGACAGCTCAGGCAAGCATTATCATTTCTGCACTTTGAACAGCTGTAGAGAATAGAAGGCTGCAGATAAATAGGAACAACTTACAGTTGTGCTCATAAGTTTACATACCCTGGGAGAATTTATGATTTATTGGCCATTTTTCAGAGAATATGAATGATAACACAAAAACTTTTCTTTCATTCATGGTTAGTGTTTGGCTGAAGCCATTTATTTTCAATCAACTGTGTTTACTATTTTTAAATCATAATGGCAACAGAAACTACCCAAATGACCCTGATCAAAAGTTTACATACCCTGATGATTTTGGCCTGATAACATGCATACAGGTTGACACAAAGGGGTTTGAATTTAATGCTATTAAAGGTATATATCCTGACGTTTCTGGATTCTGAGTCATGGGGAAAGTAAAAGAATTGTCAAAGGATCTGCGGAAAAGGTCGTTGAACTGTATAAAACAGGAAAGGATAATAAAGAGATATCCAAGGAATTGAGTGTTTCAACTCTAATAAAGAAGTGGAAAATGAGGGGTTCTGTTGAAACCAAACCACGGTCAGGTAGACCAACTAAAATTTAAGCCACAACTGCCAGGAAAATAGTTTGAGATGCAAAGAAAAATCCACAAATAAGTTCAGGTGAAATACAGGACTCTCTGAAAACATGTGGTGTGGCTGTTTCAAGATGCACAATAAGGAGGCACTTGAAGAAAGATGGGCTGCATGGTCGAGTCGCCAGAAGAAAGCCATTACTACGCAAATGCCACAAAGTATACCACTTACAATACAGCAAACAGCACAGAGGAAAGCCTCAAACCTTCTGGCACAAAGTCTTTTGCAGTGATGAAACCAAAATTGAGCTTTTTGGCCACAACCATAAACGCTACATTTGGAGAGGAGTCAACAAGGCCTATGATGAAAGGTACACCATTCCTACTGTGAAACATGGAGGTGGATCGCTGATGTTTTGGGGATGTGTGAGCTACTAAAGCACAGGAAAATTCTGCCAGGGTATGTAAACTTATGAGCACAGCTGTATATAGGAGGTTTTGTTTTATCTCTCTGGCCAGTAACTTCACTGGGTATACTGTATGTAAGGGTTTACAACCACTTTAATCAACAATTTCCCTTTTTTCTAAGTTTTACAAGTTAACATCTCGGGTATACAATACAATATTCATTATTTCAATTAGTCATTGATGGCTCATTGTCACAGCGCTTTATATTGCAGGTATTGTTATAAACATGACACTCACAAAATGGGAAAAGATGAACAACCTTTTTTACAAATGTACATATTATTACATGTGTCAGTTCACTGATTTTTACTGCAGCAAACCTATTAAAAGCAAAAAAAAAACAAAAAAAAAACACTCTATAAAGCATGTCACCATTGCAGAGATTCACCCCTCTTTTTGTCCAATGAGAAAGCCAGTTCTAGTGAAATCAGTCTATACGTATATTTGTCCTCACTTGGGCAAGATTTCCTTACAGTGTCACTAAACCCACACCATAAAAAACTACCAATAAATGGTGTATTACATGTTGTTCATACTCACTCAGTCACTATGAGATTCACTTTCTGCATTCTGCAAAAACCTGGTTGATCCTGCTGTTCTCTATCTCCCCCTTCTGTCCATGTCCCCAATTCAGCTAGGGATTTTGCAAAACAGTGCTGGCAGCTCTGCACATGCTCAGTTTTCTGCACCTCGCGGCCTTTCCTACAACAGGTCACAGACCGACAGCAGGCCGTGGGGCGGGGGGTCGGCGGTAGCTCAATTTTAATTGGCAGCCACCCGGCCGGCTCCACCTCTTGCTTGTTCCCCTCGGCGAGTGATCTGTTACTTCTGGTCTTCTGTAAAATGGCGGCGGTGAAAAAATGGAAAAACACGGATTTCCCAGGAAAGACTAAAAACGGGACAGAGGTCTAAATACCGGGAATTTCGGGACAGTTGGCAAGTATCACTCTAACTACCCAGAATACTTTTTTGTGTGCACTCTGCTGGTATTTTAAATCAGTACAGACTTCCTTTAATATTATTAATTGTTACTTTATGTTTTCATAAGATGACAGTTGTTTTATTCAGCAGTAAATCAAGTTCTTTACTTTTTCTTTTTGACACTTTGAAACTTCTTCCTTGTTTAGTCAAACAACCAACACCTAACTAGCTAAACACAATGGGGGCAGGAAATTACACAAAGTTTGATGGAGACTTCACCTCCCTCTTACTCTAAGACACAAGCTGGAGGGGGGTGACACAGCCTGTGACTGACAGAAATCTACCCACACTATGCTATTGCCCACCCTTTTTTAAGCCAGTTAGAGCCTCAGGCTCTAATCATGTGCTTCCAAAAAAAAACCCATTGAAATCCATGTGTCCAGCGCCCTGAATGCAGATTAGGGGCCAGGCGCATGGATTAGGGGGGCGGCGCCCCTGCGCCCCTTATGGACTGGGTGATTCATAATTGAGATGATGATTAGTGGCATAAGAAAGCATAAAGCAGGAATTGTGTGCAAATACACATCTTTCCCTTGTAACTAGGTAAACAGTGATGGTTGTTTGACTAAACAAGGAAGAAGTTTCAAAGTGCCGAAAAGACAAAGTAAAGAACTTGATTTACTGCTGAATAAAACAACTGTCATCTTATGAAAACATAAAGTAACAAAAATTAATAATATTAAAGGAAGTCTGTACTATTTTAAAATACCAGCAGAGTGCACACGAAAAAGGATTCTGGGTAGTTAGAGTGATATTTGCAAACTGCCCCGAATTTGCTGGGATTTAGACCTCTGTCCCGTTTTTAGTCTTTCCTGGGAAATCCGTGTTTTTCTATTTTTTCACCGCCGCCATTTTACAGAAGACCAGAAGTAACAGGTCACTCACCGAGGGGAACAAGCAAGAGGTGTAGCCGGCCAGGTGGCTGCCAATAGAAATTGAGCTGCCGCCGACCCCCCGCCCCACGGCCTGCTGTCGGTCTGTGACCTGTTGTAGGAAAGGCCGGCAGCAGTTCCATTTCTGTTTTTTCCCCGCCTCAGCGAGTGACCTGTAACTTCTGGTCTTCTGTAATGGTGGAAGAAACTCCGCTCCTGGGACACCTGATGTAAGGGGGCTCCACTGAGGGACACCTGATGTAAGGGGGGGCTCCACTGGGGGACACCGGATGTAAGGGGGGCTCCACTGGGGGACACCTGATGTAAGGGGGCTCCACAGGGGGACACCTGATGTAAAGGGGGGCTCCACTGGGGGTCACCTGATGTAAGGGGGGGCTCCACTGATGGACACCTGATGTAAGGGGGGGCTCAACTGGGGGACACCTGATGTAAGGGGGAAGCCTAACGTAAGGGGGGCTCCACTGGGGGACACCTGATGTAAGGGTAACACTGCTGCTGGGACACCTGATTTAAGGGGGGGCTCCACTGGGGGACACCTGATGTAAGGGGGACACCTGATGTAAGGAGGGGCTCCACTGGGAGACACATGAGGTAACGGGGGCTCCACTGGGGGACACCTGATGTAAGGGGGACACCGCTGCTGGGACACCTGATGTAAGGGGGGCTCCACTTGGGGACACCTGGTGTAAGGGGGGCTCCACTGGCGGACACCTGATGTAAGGGGGGCTCCACTGGGGGACACCTCATGTAACAGGGGCTCCACTGGGGGACACCTGATGTAAGGAGGGGCTCCACTGAGGGACATCTGATATAAGGAGGGGCTCCACTGGGGGACACCTGATGTAAGGGAGACGCCGCTGGGGGACACCTGATGTAAGGGGGACTCCGCTGGGGACACCTGATGTAAGGGAACTCCACAGGGGACACCTGATATAGGGGTGACACCGCTGCTGGGACACCTGATGTAAGGGGGGCTCCACTGGGGACACCTGATGTAAGGGGGGCTCCACTGGGGGTCACCTGATGTAAGGGGGGACAGCACTGCTGGGACACCTGATGTAAGGGGGGCTCCACTGGGGACACCTGATGTAAGGGGGGCTCCACTGGGGGACAGCTGATGTAAGGGGGACACCTGATGTAAGGGGGAGCTCCACTGGGAGACACCTGATGTAAGGGGGCTCCACTGGGGGACACCTGATGTAAGGGGGCTCCACTGGGGGACACCTGATGTAAGGGGGACACCGCTGCTGGGCCAGTTAGAGCCTCAGGCTCTAATCATGTGCTTCCAAATAAAAAAATAAAACCATTGAAATCCATGCGTCTGGCACCCTGAATGTAGACTAGGGGCCGGGCGCATGGATTAGGGGGGCGGCGCCCCTGCACCCCTTATGGACTGGGTGATTTATAATTGAGATGATGATTATTGGCATAAGAAAGCATAAAGCAGGAAATGTGTGCAAATACACCTCTCCCTTGTCACTAGGTAAACAGTGATGGTTGTTTGACTAAACAAGGAAGAAGTTTCAAAGTGCCGAAAAGACAAAGTAAAGAACTTGATTTACTGCTGAATAAAACAACTGTCATCTTATGAAAACATAAAGTAACAAAAATTAATAATATTAAAGGAAGTCTGTACTGATTTAAAAAAAACAGCAGAGTGCACACAAAAAAGGATTCTGGGTAGTTAGAGTGATACTTGCCAACTGTCCCGAATTTCCCGGGATTTAGACCTTTGTCCCGCTTTTAGTCTTTCCTGGGAAATCCATGTTTTTCCATTTTTTTCGCCACTGCCATTTTACAGAAGACCAGAAGTAACAGGTCACTCGCCGAGGGGAACAAGCAAGAGGTGGAGCCAGCCGGGTGGTTGCCAATAGCAATTGAGCTGCCGCTGACCCCCCGCCCCACGGTCTGTGACCTGTTGTAGGAAAGGCCGCGGGGTGGGGGGTCGACAGCAATTCAATTTCTGTTTGTTCCCCGCCTCAGCGAGTGACCTGTAACTTCTGGTCATCTGTAATGGCGGCAGAGACTCCTCTCCTGGGACACCTGATGTAAGGAAGCTCCACTGAGGAACACCTGATGTAAGGGGGGCTCCACTGAGGGACACCTGATGTAAGGGGGGCTCCACTGGGGGACATCTGATGTAAGGGGGGATCCGCTAGGGGACACCTGATGTATGGGGGGCTCCACTAATGGACACCTGATGTACTGTAAGGGGAGCTCAACTGGGGGACACCTGATGTAAGGGGGAAGCCTGATGTAAGGGGGGGCTCCACTGGGGGACACCTGATGTAAGCGGGGCTCCTCTGGGGGACACCTGATGTAAGGGTGACACCGCTGCTGGGACACCTGATGTAAGGGGGGCTCCACTGGGGACACCTGATGTAAGGGGGACACCTGATGTAAGGGGGGCTCCACTGGGAGACACCTGATGTGAGGGGGCTCCACTGGGGGACACCTGATGTAAGGGGGACACCGTTGCTGGGCCACCTGATATAAGGGGGGCTCCACTGGGGGACACCTGATGTAAGGGGGCTTCACTGGGGGACACCTCATGTAAGGGGGGATCCACTGGGGGACACCTGATGTAAGGAGGGGCTCCACTGGGAGACATCTGATGTAAGGAGGGGCTCCACTGGGGACATCTGATGTAAGGGGGACTCCACTGGGGACACCTGATGTAAGGGGGACTCCGCTGGGGACACCTGATGTAAGAGGGACTCTTCTGGGGGACACCTGATGTAAGTGGGACTTCGCTGAGGACACCTGATGTAAGGGGGACTCCGCTGGGGACACCTGATGTAAGGGGGACTCCACAGGGGGACACCTGATGTAAGTGGGACTCCGCTGGGGACACCTGATGTAAGGGGGACTCCGCTGGGGGACACCTGATGTAAAGGGGACTCAGCTGGGGGAAACCTGATGTAAGAGGCACTCTGCTGGGGACACCTGATGTAAGGGGGATTCCGCAGGGGGACACCTGATGTAAGGGGGACTACGCTGGGGACACCTGACGTAAGGGGGACTCTGCTGGGGGACATGTTGAATGATTTAATTTTATATTACAATGTAATAATAGAAAAAATGCGCTTCAATCATCCTGACACCATAACAACCATGGTGCCGGGATGATTGAAGCGCTAACGCCAGGTGTTTGGATTATCTTTATCTGCTGATTGTTAAACTTTATGAAATACACATATTTCTATTGTGGTGTAGGATCTGGGCCTGCTGTCCCTCCATCCCTTTCTTTACTTCCTTCTCCTATCTCTTTCTTTCTCTCTCTCTTCCTCTCTCTTTCTCCCTTTCTTTCTCCCTCCATCCCTCGTTCATCCCAGACACTAACCACACCCCCTTTGAATCATGCCCCTTTAAGCCACGCCCATTATTAAGTTTAAACCACACTCATTTTCTTTCCCTGCTATGTCACACCTACAAACGAATGCCCTGTCCCTAATTATAATAAGACTCCACCCACAGACAAAAAGTGTCCCTATAATTTTCCTTTACAATGTTGGCAACTATGTAGAGTACAGTCGCATAGTGATTACAGCGACCTGTCAGTTTCCTTTCATTCAGCCCGCTGGGTATCTTACATTCACATCTAATGATGCAGAAGGCAACACTATCTGCCCACTTCTGGAGAGGAGGCAAGGAGGAAAAGGATCCTGTCCCTGACATCTGGTAACGGTAAGTATAAAACAAGAGCTCGGCTCCATTTAGCCTATAAATTTAGTCTACCCAGAAAAACTTAGTGATCAGAGTTTTCAACAATATCAATTCTCTCTCATGTTGTCTAATATGTACAGAGGATATCAACCACTTAAGAACCCAGCCTTTTTTTGACATTTGTTGCTTACAAGAAAAAATCTGTATTTTTTGCTAAAAAAATTACTTAGAACCCCTGAACATTATATATATATCTAGATATATATCTCTATATATCTAGATATATATATCTAGATATATAGAGATATATATCTATATATTTTTTTTTAAGCAGAAACCCTATAGAATAAAATGGCGGTCGTTGCAATTCTTTGTCGCATGGTATATGTGCAAAGATTTTTCGAACGCAACTTTTAGTTTTTTGGGGCACTTTAATCAGTGTTGGCCCATGCACTGTGGGTGCATGGGTGCCGCCCCCCCCCCCAATCCATGCGCCTGGCCCCTTTCAGGACGCCGGAGGCATGGATTCCTATGGCAGGGGCAGGAGGGGGTGGTACTTTTTGAAGCACCTGATTAGAGCCAGAGGTTCTAATAGGCTTCAAAATAGGGTGGGTTCAGGGAGCAGAGAGTGCACCCTGATCCCTCCCAATTGTGTGACGATAGCAAATTAATTTTCGCTATTTCCACATTAACCTTCCTCCCCACCAATCAGCAGGCAGGGTGTAAGACCTGTTTCCTGATTGACCAAAGCACCAGGCCACCCTATTGGATGCCTGGCGCTTAGGAAGAGGAGCAGAGGAGATACACTCTGGAGTGGAAGTCGCCGCCGGTCTGGTGCAAGAGGAGCTGCTGCCTGGCGGTAAGTGCCAGGGGGTCTGTTAGAGCTGCGCGCGCGGGGAGGGGGGGGTTGGGGGCACAGTGGCTGCATATGATGGGCACAAGCGGCTGCATATACTGAGCACAAGTGGCTGCATATATTGGGTACAAGTGGCTGCATATATTGGGCACAAGTGGCTGCATTTGATGGGCACAAGTGGCTGCATTTGATGGTCACAAGTGGCTGCATATGATGGGCACAAGTGGCTGCATTTGATGGGCACAGTGGCTGTATATGATGGGCAGAAGCGGCTGAATATGATGGGCACAGTGGCTGCATATGATAGGCACAGTGGCTGCATATGATGGGCACATTGGCTGCGTTTGATGGGCACAATGGCTGAAATTAATGGGCACAGGGGCTGCATTTGATGGGCACAGTGAGGCTGCAATTGATGGAGGGGGGGGGGATTTCAGTATTTTTCAGTTTGTTTGCGCCCCCCAAAAATTTTGAGCACCAGCCGCCACTGACTTTAATGAATAAATAAATCCCAAAACATAAAATATGCAGAGCAGATACAGTAGATGCCTAACATGTCATACTTTACAATTGCACGCTCTTGTGGAATGGCATCAAACTGCTGTACTTAGAAATATCCATAGGCGAAGCTTTACAAATTTCTACAGGTTACTAGTTTAGAGTTACAGGTGGGATCTAGTTCTAGTTAGAATTTTTGCTCTCGCTCAGATATTCGCGGCGATACCTCACATGTGTGATGCAAACACCATTTAGGCAGAGCTGATCACATGGAAAAGGGCCATTGCGACTGGCCCTTTACCCCGCTCTGTGACCGCTGTGTCCGGACACAGCGGTCACAGAGTGAACCTGATGCGCATCGCAGGAGGCAAGCAGGGGGCGGAGTTCTGGTAGGATGTCTATTGATGCCGAGAATTAAACGACCGTGCTGTAGCCGTCTTTTGGCTATAGCGTGGTCAACAATTGGTTAAAGACTAAAGCTGACCATACACTAGATTAGACGCCGTGGTGCAGTCCCTCAGAAGTTCGCCCCCCCTCCTCCTTCCTCCACCGCTGGGCCAATTAGAAAGTGCAGTGTGTTTCGCTCATGCGCAGTAGGTGACTGGCTGTGAAGCAGAAAAGGCTTCACTGCCGGGTTCCCTTACCAGGAATGGCGGCGGCAGCACTCGACAGCCAATCTGAAAATCGGCTGGTGTGCCGACATCGCGGGATCCCTGTACAGGTAAGTGTACTAATATTAAAAGTCAACAGCTACAATATTTGTAGCTGCTGACTTTTAATTTTTTTGTGCGGGGGCCGGAACACCGCTTCAAGTTTACCCTTTACAGTCATGGGGCCCCAGTAGGTTAAAAACCAAAGTTCAGCTTCTAAAACCTTTTCTCTAATTCTCTAAGATTAAATGTCACACCTGTTGGCCTTTACTACATAGTGATTTTTTTTTTCAAAAGGCGAGCTTGGTACAAAACTCTACTACATTCTCTAAAAAAGAAATTCGCATCAGCACTGGTTACACTTGTTCAGTGAGTTCTCAAGAAACTTTATTGGGCCTGTACTTAGCAGTAAGTACTCAGAAACTTAAAATGGTTGTAAATTCTTATGCCGCGTACACACGGTCGGACTTTTCAGCTACAAAAGTCCAACGGACGCTGACGGACTAAAGCTGGCTGGTAATCCGATCGTGTGTGGGCTTCTCCGGACTTTCAACGTACTTTTTTAGCCTCAAATCCGACGTACTTTAGATTTGAAACATGCTTCAAATCTTTACGTCGTAACTACGACGGACCCCGAAGTCCGCTCGTCTGTATGCTAGTCCTACGGACAAAAACCCACGCTAGGGCAGCTATTGGCTACTGGCTATCAACTTCCTTATTTTAGTCCGGTGTACGTCATCACGTACAAATCCGTCGGACTTTTGTGTGGTCGTGTGTAGGCAAGTCCGTTCGTTAGAAAGTCTGCAACAAGTCCGCCGCAAGTCCGCCGCAAGTCCGCCGAAAGTCTGTCGGACAGGCTGTCGGACTTTTGTAGATGAAAAGTCTGACCGTGTGTACGCGGCATTACATATCCCCAGTGAAGTGACTGGCCTCAGGTGATACACAGGGATGAAACTAATCCTCCTACATAAGTTGTACCTGTTATCTGCAGTCTTCTGTACAGCTGTTCACAGTGCAGAGTTTTTAAAGCTTGTCTGGGGTGTCAGAAAACAGGGGATGGAGAGCTGATACCGGTATTGCACACTGCTGAGCTCTGTGAAGAGAGTTCTGAGAGTTGATTGGCGGGAAGGGACACACCCCCTTCATACAGCACACAAGAACAGAGCTGAGGTTGTCAATCAGCAGGAGATCCCTCCCTTGTCACCTTTTTTCTCTTGGTGTCAGGAAAATTTTTCAGTGATTCATGCAGATAGCAGAGGAATGGGACAGCAGACAGAAATGACAATTAGTGTTCTGGATTGTGATAAGAACACACTATAGAAGGATATGCTTTGTTCTTATGTCACGTCTGAGGGTTACAACCGCTTTAACCACTTACCCACCACCGGCCGTCATGTGACGTCCTTGACTTTGTGGAGGTATTTCTGAAGGATGCCTGTAGCAGCTACAGGCATCATTCAGATATCGGCTTTTTCAGCCAGCGCCTCCCTACACTATAAGAACGATCATAGCAGCTGTTCCACCGTTTGATCGTTCTTACAGGCAGCGAGAGGGGACCCCCCCCCCTACCGCCGCACTCCAGTGCTACTACCCACTCACCGCTTCCATTGGTGAGTCGGAGACAGGATCTGCCGGCCCCGGAAGGTGACCATAGAGATTTCTGGTGGACCAGATGGTCGCCAGAGTCTCTATGATCGTTCGGAGGCTGGGCGAGATGTTATGACGTCACGCCCGGCCTCTGCATTCAAACAGACGGCGCCCCCTTGGCTGGGAAGCTGAGATCATTTTCTTTTCTTTTTTTTTTTTTCATTTCAGGCTTCCCAGCCTAGAGGTGAGATGTGGGGTCTTATTAACCCCATATCCTACTGTAAAGAGGACTGATCATGCCATATTCCTATTACTAGGGATGCTTACATTTCTTGTAATAGGAATAAAAGTGATCCAATTTTTTTTTTTTTTAAAGTGTCAAATAAAAAAAAAAAGTAAAATTAACAAAAATAAAAAATGTAAAGTGTCCCCGTGTGCTCACACGCAGAAGCAAACGCATACGTAAGTCCCGCCCACATATGAAAATGGCGTGCAAACTACACATGTGAGGTATCACCGTGAACGTTAGAGCAAGAGCAATAATACTAGCCCTAGACCTCCTCTGTAACTCAAAACATGTAACCAGTAAAAAATTAGCGTCACCTATGGGGATTTTTAGGTACCGAAGTTTGGTGCCATTCCACGAGCGTGTGCAATTTTGAAGCGTGACATGTTAGGTATCTATTTTTCACATTATGCAAAAAAATTGGGCTAACTTTACTGTTTTTTTGTTTTTTTTTAAGCACAAGCACATTCGAAAAATTGCTGCGCAAATACTATGCAGGATAAAAAGTTGCAACGACAGCCATTGTATTCTCTAGGGTCTTTGCTAAAAAAAAATATATAATGTTTTGGGGTTCTATGTAATTTTCCAGCAAAAAAATGATGATTTTTACATGTAGGAGAGAAATGTCAGAATAGGCCTGGTTGGCAAGTGGTTAAATAAGCCCGTACTTTGGGTGTCTCCATTCTCTGATTATGACCCCATTCAAACCGATGGCGGCTTAATGCACAAGGAAGGCCAGTTATTAAAGTGATATTAAAGCTTTGTTTTGTTTTTTTTCTTCTAAATAACAAACATTTTATACTTACCTGCTCTGTGCAGTGGTTTCCCTCCTCTTTTTGTTTAGGTGCCCCCCCTGGTGCTCCTGGATGCTTCCCACTCGAGCAGTGCCCCCAGAGCAAGCCGCTTGTCCTGGGGGCACTGCTGCATAGCCACTCCCGAGCCACTTCTCTATGCACCCATAAGACACATAGGGGTTGATTTACTAAAGGCAAATCCACTTTGCACTACAAGTGCGCTGCAAGTGCACTTGGAAGTGGAGTCACTTTAGATCTGAGGGGAAGATCTGAAATGAAAGGAAGCTCTGCTGATTTTATCATCCAATCATGTACAAGTAAAACATGCTGTTTTTTATTTTCCTTGCATGTCCACCTCAGATCTACAGCGACTGCACATCCAAGTGCACTTTCAGTGTACTTGTAGTGCAAAGTGGATTTGCCTTTAGTAAATCAACGCCATAGTGCTGCTACTCGACCTTTAGGTTTCTGAATATGCTTATACTTGGGCCAGTGAAATAGTGGGCTAATGGTTCTCAGATTTCTGACACCACCCCCGTAGTCCTCAGAGAGGGAGGATGCACAGCACAGAATTTGGACAACATTCTTCAGTTTGTTACTTACATATTGTATAGAGGATTTGCTCTTTTATAGGCATTGGAGCCATCTTGGCTTATGCAATACCAACACCTTGTTTACATCATCGGAGAAGTATGGGAAAGAAGCCAGAGTTAGCGCGTATGAAAGTTCAGGAAATTATCCTGCTGCTCATAACTACTTCTTACTGTGTGTTTAACTGTGTCTTTAAGGCCCTTCTATATAGCATTACTTCTACCCTCCTATAAAATGTGTAAAATGAATTAGTGAAATATACTGTACGTTAATATATGAAAAGCAGATGTTGTCTGCGTAAGATAGAAAAATAGAACAGAGATGACATTGGGATTTATAAAGTTACATAACAAGCCATATGCTGGGAGATTCATAGGTCACGTTTCTGAGTTTTTGCAGAGCTTCTACAGCATCTGAATTTAATGTCTATAATTTCTGCAGTTAGGGCAGGTCTGTAGAGCGTTGCGGGGAAGTGAAATACGAGGAGCCCTGCTCTGCCCCCAAACTGATGAAATGGCACAAAATAATTCTATAAGAGTTCTCTCCTTCCAGCAGCATTGGAGAGAATGAGAGAGGTTGATATATTGTAATTGGCATCGTTCTTCAGGCAGCCCATTGCTGAAGCCATAATTCTTACTTACTCTTATATGTCTTCTGTATATATGTGTATGCCGATAGATTTCATTTATAGCTTGGGAAAATAAATGGCCATGACTTTTCTTATAACCCGCACTTACAGCAAGTTTTTAAAAGGCTTGACATCTTCATAGGGTGACTACACACAAATAGAGTGTGTGTGTGTGTGTGTGTGTGTGTCAGAATCCCTCCACTCCCCAACATATCTGCTTATCAAGCCTAAAATGGACTATCAACATTTTTAAATCTTTGTGGTATAGAGCATGGAGCACTTGCTCCCATTCTGATCCATGGCTACATTGCGCTGTAAAAGCACATCTTGTTTTCTGTTTATGCTGACTGTAGCTCTATCCTAGACAGAAGACCAATTTATGGGTGTTCCAATGGGGGAGTTACAGCACTAGCCCTCACCCCTTCTTCATTCTCACAGATCCGGTATCATTGTGTATAGTAAATTATAGTATCCTATCACGTACCTTGTAGCAGAGCCTGATATGATGAGGAAGGCCTCTCTTACACCTCTGACTCGGGACCCTGATAGTGTAAACAGGAGGTGCAGGAGAACAGAGTGGCACAAGTCTTGCTAGCAGCATGGCAGGTGTCCACACTGGGCAGGTGAAGTCAATAGAAGACTCCAGTAGCAGGCATGCTGGTAGATAGCTAATAGGCAGCAGACTGAGGCAGGCTGGTGCAGGCAACAGCGGGCAGCTAAGACAGCTGCTGGTAGGAGACTGCAGGCAGAGTAGCAGAGTCAGCCAGGCTGGGTCATACACAGACAGGATGGATTGGGTACAGGGCACAGGCAGGAGTAATGTCAGGAAACAAGCTGGGTCTGGAGCTGATCAGTGCAGCAGGAGCCAATGGATCAGACTGAAACGGAAGCCAGGGGACAAGCCAAGGTCAGTGCAGGCAGAGTTCAGAGAGTAGTCAAGACAAACCTGGTCAGCAGCTGGGATCAGGATACAGAAGCACAGGGTTTCAGGATACACAGCAGGCTGACGACAAAGCAGCACTGATCCTGAGCACTGGCCCAGTTTAAATAGCCCATTTGGCGCCAACATTTGTCACAGGTGCACGTAAGCGACAGCGTGCACAGGTATGCGCAAGTGCATTATCCAGTTCACAATTCCTGCGATCACCAAAGGGAACATATATTAGCCTGTGCATAAAAGTCCATCCAGAAGAGCCATCTATAGGTATGCCCTTCCTTACACATCCAAACTCATTAATATTACTGTTTGAATCACTGGTCTCCAAACATAGCACTCGCTATCCGACCTGTAATATGAGCTGTAATCCTTGGCTCATCCACATGCACAGTCTTATTCTTGGCCTAGTCTCAGAGAACTGAGCTCAGACCTGCCCGCCTGTTATTGTGGAGAGAGGGGCCAGAGTAATGGCTTTCAGCCTGTGTTGTGGCTTTGTGGTTTTCACTGTAATTCACAACACAAGCCAGAAACTACTACTCAGAGATTGTTAATTCGGGAAATATTCAATTGCCTCCTGGGAAATCAGGAAGGAATTTCCTGGAGCAAGTTGGACCATTCTATAAAGGGTTTTTTTACACCTTCCTCTTGATCAATTGTGGGTATAGGATTGTGTATATGGAGATTTTCTATTTATTTCTTTTTTCTAGTGGTTGACTAGATGGATTTGTGCCATTTTTCAATCTGACTTAATATGTAACTACTTTAGTTCTTTTTCCCACTATAACAGCTGGACAGATGGCCGGTCTGGGCTCAGTAGTCTTTTTTCAATTACAAGACAGACCAGGGGCCATTTAAACACAGAGGAGGCACAGGGCTGCAGATCTTATGTCTCTCTTCTTTGTCTCCTCGCTAGCAGCAGGGTCAGGCAAGCTATTGACCATGCTAACTCAGCAACCAAGGCATAAATCAGAACAGGACCAATTGGTCCATGCACTTGATCCCTGGGTAATTCCTCACAGATTTTAAAAATAATAGTATAGCCCTCTTTTTTGGGAAGGGGGGATATGAGAAATGGCCCTCCCCAAGCAGGATATTGCACTAAACCTGTAGGTAAATAAGAGAACCAGAACCAGTTTGATAATAAAGTTGGATTCCCTTCCTGGGAAATTAGTCAGTAATCTAAAGAAAGTAATTGTTGAGCTGCTGCAACTGGCATATAACAGTGCACTGATTGCTTCTAAAAGCCGAGGCCGGGCCAGATTGCTCTCATTGATGACTGGTTTGCCCGAGAGGAAAATACCGGGGCCCGGTAAGTCAGTGAGCGTGGTGTGCCTGTGGGGGGAAGTGATAGCGGTGGTCACATGGTGGGTTGACCCAGAGGTGCCAACTAAGGCAAGAGCCAAGAGTGTTCGACCATCTCAGATTCGGACATTTGTCTGATAAACTATCAGAACTCTTTTCGGACACTTTGTCTTATTCAGGCAAGTGGGGAGAGAGTGATGAAGAGTTAACAGTAGTGTGCAGGAAGATAATACACCTGCTACTTCTACCGCAAGTGTGCAGATTAGGCTGCCAGCCAGTGCAGCTCCGCTGATTAGCATTGCCAGATCTTTAGAGAAGGACCCGGGGCTCAGTGGGTTCCTACAGCTCGGCCAAATACACCCATGCCCAGTCCCAAATTGAATCTTAAGCCGGAGGTAATCACCGGGTGTTCAGTCATACGTGCGCCAGATGCACGTGTTCTACCGTGGTACGGAGACCCTAAGATCCTACCGCGGCTGTTCAAAATACAGCACATCATAATAAAGAAGGTAGCGTCTGATTATGGACACTTGTACCCATACATACCAGCTCATCTGGAAGAGGATATATTCGAAGAAGAGGCTCAGTGGGTGGATGAGGTTGTCCGCAGTTTCCTACACATTCCTCTCCACTTGGACTTTCCTAAGCTGTCCCCTAAGATGGCTGCAAAGTATCACTCTGTAGTGAACACCTAGGGCTACAGCCGGAAGATTAACTTGGACAGTGTGGTCATTTGCAGACCGGACAAAAGAGACCTCAAAAGAATTGTCACTACGGTGAACGCCAAGGGAGAAGCCTTGATCCTGTCTGATCCTCAGTACTACTGGTAGCGGTAGCAGGAAAATATTGATGTCTACTTTGTGGATTACAAGCATGGGTTGTGTGATGTCAGGGACGCTCTGCTGATAGTTACCTTGCACACCCATTTGAAATGTTACTACTGGGAAATCTCAGAAAGCAGAGACTCCAGGACTGTGCTGGACTGAATGCTACTGGCAGTTACAGAAAATGATCACTTGAGCCCGTTGGCCAAAAGATTAAAAGTTGTTGGGGGTGTTTCACCCTGAAGAGCGATCTGTGGACTTCAGCAGGTTGTTGGGTGGAGGAAAAAAAAAAGAATGAAGAAAGTTGTCCTTCACAACCAGGCCTGACTGCTTGTGGCTTGATATGCAGTCATGCCCTGTGCCCGGAGTCTCCTTTTAAAGAAGAAAGGGAACTGCTGGAAAATGTAGTCCATTTAAAGCAAAAGTTAATGGACAGTAACCGTTCATGGACACTGAACATGTAGTTAGTTAGAATAGGCTGTGATAAAGAAATGGTTGCCTATTTCTTCAAATAATGGGCTCATGCACAAATATATGGACTATTACTGATCGAAGTATTGCTGAAAGTTTTATAGTTCTATACTGATGATGAAAGGGGTGGCATTCCTACAGAGAATGTTGCCATATAAATAATGTAGACATATATAGGATGTTCTTACGTTTCATGCTGCCCTCGGCTGAGGACCAGTATAAATCACTGTGTACAATTGTGTAGCAATAACTCTCGCCGGAGCTGCTGGTTTAAAGCGGGCCTGTCCTCTTGTCTCTTTACCCCTCTTAAATTGTTCAATCCCCTTGACACAACTGTAGTGTAGTGTTGTAATGATATGAGTATTGACTTTAACCCACAATATACACTTATGTTTATATTTACCTCTACCTGGGTGTCTGTAGCTCCACCTGCAGGAGAAATAACAACACTGCACACAAACTTCAGTAATAACCAAAAATAACTTCTTTCTTTGAGTAAATAGTATATTTATATAAAAGGTTATTACAATAACTACACTATCACACCAACGTAGTGCCACAGTATAGTAAACAGTTATAACAGTCTGAGTAACATACACAAATATACTTAAGTATATGTATACATCTATATTTATACTCTTGAATACTGAAGTCTATGCAGATGTAATGTTCTCCAACTTAACTTGTTCCGTGGGACAATCGGTCCCAGCGACACTCTGTAACAGTTCTAAGTGTGTGTAGTATTTAAACAAACTTCTGGGTGTTAACCCTCTCACCACACAGGATCCAGGCAGGTGGATGCCTCTGTTTCAACAGTTCTCAGTCCATACGGAACCACCGCCACACCGTCACACTG
Organism: Lithobates clamitans; assembly: GCA_037952925.1. Lineage (NCBI taxonomy): Eukaryota > Metazoa > Chordata > Amphibia > Anura > Ranidae > Lithobates > Lithobates clamitans. Next base: position 2,065,824 of record JBBGZY010001812.1, on the reverse strand, counting down.
CTCCGTTCAGCAACGACCAGGAGTCCTCACTTACCTCCTCTATGGGTCTCCGGAACAATCACTTCTGCTCCTCCAGCACACTGTGATATGATGACAGGATCCCTGCTACTGCTCTGCTCCCTCACAAAGTAGGCCGCAACCCTGTGGGACACACCCACCCACAGAGCTCTGCAGGCAGCCCACGCGTCCCAGGAACAAGAGACCTAAGATGGCTGCTCCCAAACCTTTTATATCCTCCCACAATGCAGTTCAGTTCTTATCTTGTTCAGGAGCATTGTGGGTAGGTCATAGTTAATGTTCAGACGTAAACAATCAATCACTTCCATGTCACTTCTCTTAAGCATGAAACATAAAAGTGATGTACCTTTTCAATTGTCCACAAGATGGCACTATAACAACCTATGTCCTGTATAACACACATATGGCTAAATACAAAAGTTATCAGTGCTACAATTGCACAATGCTTTATACGATAGGATGCTTTTGTATTGTTTGTTTCTCTCTTTCAGGTGTTGCTGAGCAGGTGCATAATCCTTGGCTAAGGAGAGATAGGGATCTAGCCGGATAACAACACTAACCCTTTGTACATTGTTACAACTGCATATATTATATGGATAGTCAGGGAGCAATGCTTTTGCCTTACTGCCTTGAAATGTAAGTAACTATTTTTGATATTTAAATGTCATACGTGACTAACTATTTTATGTTGATGAAAATGTTTATTCATGTAGTGCGCTACATATACTTGTTATCTTGTTATACTGTTAACCCTTCCCTGTTTCCCTACCCATCCCAGTTTTTGCCAGGACATCCACTCTCAGGCATGGGAGCTCAAAGTATTTTTTTTATGCAAACTCCGAGATGTAGTTTTTTGGGCAGGGGGAGGATGTAGCACCCTGTTGCTTATGTAAATATAGCGCCCTGGGGTTTAGTTGGGAGCTCCTCACCAAATTCCTTGTCAGGAGTAGCTACTGTAGTTAATTACTAGGTACCTATTGACTTCTCCCTAAGTTTGGCCAGGTTGTAGTTTCCTCTTCTACCACCAGGTGGCCGGGCACTTGGAGGTATTAGATTGAGAAGAACAACTCAAGGTCAGGTTATGAGCCAATGAGCGGGGACTTTGTTGAATCCCTTGGCCTGCTGGGAGAGCCTGTATATTAGGGTGAGGTCAGGTGATCCAGGTTTTTGTGTGCCACCCAGACTGCTGTCTGGGTGAATGTGTGTTGTCTGCCCCGGGCTGCTAGGTCGGAGATTGGGCCTATCCCGGGGGCATCAGGCTGCCAAGCTGTGTGAGGGCCTATCCAGAAGTAAGAGGGCAGCACAGGGTTGGGACTGCGGCTTGCAGTCCAACCAAAAGTGACGGTTCTGCTGGCCAGAGAATCTGTCGTGGTCGGAGGGAAGCTGTCGCCACCAAGGGGACAATTGCCTTCACCAGGGAACACAGTGAGTAACTGAAGCAAGTACCGGAGCAATATTCTCACTGAACGGGCACAGTGGAGAATCGGGAAACTTCAGGCGGGGATCAAGTCAGGGACCCAACCAGCGGAGGTGACGCTTGCAGAGCAGCTTTGTGTGCCTAGCTAGTCAGTAAATCAGAGGGTGCAGTGAGAGACTAGGAGTTAAAGGGGCTGAAGAACTACAAGGAGTAGTTGTAGTACAGCCGGTGAAAACTGTTACTTTGAGTTAGTAACTGTTTAAGTACTGTTGTCATAGGAGACAGCAATCCTGCACATGCAGAAGTGGTGCGTTGCTGGTGCCTTTCCCTGTACGGCTGTCCTCCTGTTGAAGTCTTGGAGTCTGCCATTTGAAATTGCAAGTATATAAGGGTGTCCTGACCCTAACCCTCTTTCCCTTGCAAAATGAAAAAAAAGATGGTTAAAGAAATAAAACCTCTTTTACATCCAAGAAGTGTCTGGCGCCCAATGACTTTTACCACCTTTGCACTAACTATGCCTAACAACCCACCACATTTTGAAGGATGTCAGCTATCTTTGGCCTTAAAGGTTCATTAGATCAGAAGAGGTCAGAGATTCTGCTACATTTACAATAAACAGGTTCACAAACTTACACACAGAAAGGTGACCACTACAAAGATACAATAGCACAGACTTAGCTATCTTGCAATGTGCATGTGAGATAATAACAACAGAACAGAAATAAGTCTGTCACAAACATATAGATATACACTCAAGAAGCTATGGGCAGCTGCAGTTAAACTATTAGAACATAGGAATACTTGCATAATAGTTGTTTGCTTCTGGTCTGTTTAAAATACAACAGTAGTAGCAGCCCATGTGCGTATAAGGCCATGTGTCTCAGTTCTCTGCGCTCTCTGCTTTCTCCATCTGAGTTTTCAAAGCATAACACCAATATTAGCAGCTAACAATAAAGGGCAGTAGATCCCTACAATAGTGATACAGTAATTCTTTTTTAAAGCCTAACTCCTGAGGTTGGCCTTTAACCTGTGTCATAGATAGGCTGTCATTTCTGACCTCTCTTCCTGAACATGCTAAAAGGGAAGCACTGCTTTAGGTCAGTCCATACTCCAGCCCTCAAGGAAGCCTCCATATCCTCATCCAGCAAATTCCCAACCAGGATACCCAGGAATCAAACATTTTGAATACACAGCACTGCAGAAGTAAAGCTAAGGTTCTTCTTTATCAACAATTTACACTACACATTTCATATAGAGTCAATATTTGAATGCATGGGTGAAGGGCAAATTGTGTAGGTTCCATATGACCTTTAGCTTTTGGTCAAAATTGCTTCAGTTTCATCAGTGTACAGTCATTCTTTATGCTTCCTTCTGGCTGTAATGCTTGATCAACTGACTTCAATCATTTCTGACTTACCACCCGGGATATAGTATGTAAATCACAGCTTTTTTACTTCATGTGACTTTATTTGTTGCATGCTTGTTGAAAATTAGTGACTCAAAATATTCAAGCCAGGCAACTAGCATTTCCATAAAGAGGTCAGCTGTAGCATACTCTGAACCTGTATATTGCCCATGCAGGGCAAAGCAAGTGTTTCTCTTTAAATATGGCCCCTATAGAAGCTTATATATTTCTTCTCTTTGCTCCAATAGCCATTACTGGAGAAGTGGTCACCTTTATTCTCTGTTTTGGATCATCTAGGCTAGGTTTAGGATGTAGTCTCAAGGCTTTTACTGTGGTGCTTTCAATGTGGGGGGAAGCTGGGTGGTGCATGAGGACTTTGCAGTTTGGGCTACTTATATATCCCTGTTTGTGAATGCTGGATTCTGGGACACCCCTCAACCCTACACTCTCTGAACTCTACTATGGACTGTTTGTAACCTTGAAGCTGTGTCATGTAACTATTTCAGTAAACTATAGACAATACACTTTCTTGTGTGAACTGCTCCTTCCTCTAACCTACATAGGAATGTCTCCTGGAAGTTACTCTTTGCATTGGGGTCACAGTGGGGTCCATTGCCAGCTAAGCCAGTATAGGTGTGGCATTTTCTCATGGAGTACTGGTTAGGCCAGGTATTCCCAAAGTGTGCAGTGCTGGAATCCCGAGGGCCCCATGTGGATTAGGGTATTTCACCATGAACCAGCAGGGATGGGTTAAAGAGCAGTTGCCCTCCCCTGCTAAACAACACTTGGTATCATGAACAGGATTCTAGAAACCCAATTGATAAAGTGGTATGAGGGAGAAAGAGCTCTGCTTTTAGGCAGGATTTTAAATAAGAGAGAGAGGGCCCAGTTCACCTGTAATACGTGTAGCGAAATGGGGGCAGGACAGGAAAACCTCAGTTTACAGCCGACTCTGGACATAGAACTGCACTTTTATGCACTTGGGAGACTAGCATTTTTTTGTCTTAGAGGAATGGAGGGAGTGCTGTTGCTGGTGCTCCCCACATGTGCACGTCCCCTGACAAATACCACCCCATGGACCCACTACCCAGACTGCCACTTGCTGATGTTGTGGCAGACTACTGAATGGAGGGACTCATGAGACTTACATCTTGGAAACACCAAAGGACATATCTAAGTGATGGAGCAAGTGTAACCTTCAGCTATGGTGCCACACCTTCCCTTGCAAAAATTTGGAAGGCTGCCTCCCCTATGCTTGTAAGGTTTGAGATTCCACAGCACCAGAAGCACTGAGTGGGATGGTGCTTAGGTAACCAATGTTTCAGCCACCACTTACAGTTGGATTCCAGAGATTATTCATTTCCCCTTGGGAATCTTTCCTCTGCATCAAGGAAGAGGGATCAGCAAAAGTTGCGTTAAGGGATGGGTGCGGATACAGTTGCACCACCTGAGGAAGAGACCTGAAGCCTTGCTTCAGGCCCAGAAAAGGGATGAAGCAATTGTGCTGGGAGGCTCCAGGAGTTTCAGAGAGTTATATAAATACATTCGCGGGGTCTGGGTACTTGCCCATTTATGAAGGCTGCCAACTCATATTTGCCCCTTGGAAAGGGCAAAAAAAAAGAACTCCAAAGGTTGTCCTATTTGTAGCGGTTCATGAATCTACATATAGATACAGGAGGGAATTTCCTTTTTGAACGAAGAGTTACTTGATAAAACTGTATAGCAGTATGGGACTATATAGGTATGCTTTTTATGAATGAGAAAAACCCATACCCATACCTAACCCATGCCATCTTGAGTCTTGTTACCATTTAACTTAGGGGGGAATGTTTTCAAGAACCAAAATAATGTAGTGCTCACCAGACCCAACATGCCAGAACACTGTGACAAGGAGGACCCCATGCACAGGGCAAGCAAGGTGTTACCCTGATTCCCCCTCCCCTATTACAAGTGACTATCTTTTTAGAAACTTAGCACTTTGTTGCTATGCTAGTTTTGGGCCTTGGAGGGGTGCATTATTAAACCCTGAACCAAAAGTTACATTTATTCCAGTATTGTGTTCTTTACACAGAGGAATGTGAATGGAGTTGTAACTTAGACCTGTGTATATTCTGTTAAATTTATTGTTGCTTTTTGAAATATTTGTTATCTGCAAACCCAATGTTGAAGTGTTCATTTTTTATGCATTCTATTTTTTGCAAACTGTTCTTGCACAAATCTAAACTTGTTATTGCATTTTTTTTCTTTTTCACTTGCTTGTAGCAACCTGGCCACCTGGGAGGGGGCCATTTTGCGTATTTTTCCATGACGGAGTCCTACAGTTCAGCATTGTAGTGCCCTGGGGTTAGACCTTTTAGTAACTCCCTGAGGTTAGGCCCCTTTAACCTTACTTTTTGTCCATGGATTTGAGCAGATGGGGCAGGGATGTATTATATTTTTGCATGGATAAAGTGTAGGGGAGGGCAAGGATGTGGACTGTGGTAGTTCCCCTGACTGGTCACTAGGCACCATGGGAAGGAAGAATTGTTTAGGTAAACTATTAAAAAGACACCTTCTAGTGTGGACTACTTCTTACTCTAATGCCCTGTACACACGGTCGGATTTGCAGACGGAAAATGTTAGATGGGAGCTTTTTGTCTGAAATTCCGACCGTGTGCAGGCTCCATCTGACATTTTCCATCGAAATTTCTGACATACAAAATTTGAGATCTGGATCTCAAATTTTCTGACCACAAAATCCTTTGTCGGAAATTCCAATCCTGTGTACACAATTCCGGCGCACAAAGTTCCACGCATGCTCAGAATCAAGCAGAAGAGCCTCACTGGCTATTGAACTTCATTTTTCTCGGCTTGTCGTACGTGTTGTACGTCACCACGTTCTTGACGTTCTGAATTTCTGACAAGATTTGTGTGACCGTGTGTATGCAAGACAAGTTTGAGCCAACATCCGTCGGAAAAAATCCATGGATTTTGTTGTCGGAATATCCGATCGTGTGTACAGGGCATAACTTACAGTACATGGTAAATGGCCCTTTGCATAGGAATCACAGTGGGGTCCATTGCTAGTTAAATCAGGATGGGTGTGAGAGATTTTCGTGGGCTGCTGAGTGTTTACATGTCTATGCAAATGGACATAATTTCATAAAGCACAAATAAAATTTCAAACGCATATAGCAGCATACAGCATATTTGATAATGTCAGTGGGCTCCCAGATACCACAACAACAGACGTATTTTACTTTGTATGGCCGTTCACCCTAATGTACAGCCATGTGCAAGAGCCTTTAAATGCTGGGGTGGAAATGCATTAATGGAAACCAGCACATTATGTGAAACTTACCTTTAAACAAAGCCCTCTAGTTGCGCTGTTGCTGCTGACAGGGCTTCCATCTTCACCTGGTCTTCCTTCCGGGTTGGCGGGTTCTGGTCCTTTGATTGGACGAGCTGCGTTGACGCCACTGTTCACGGCACAGGACTCTGAAGGAACGGCATCTTATCCAAAAGGATGCAGTGAAACTCTTGCATTTTGCTGCATGAACATACAGCGGGTGAAATAGGTATTGAACGCTTCACCATTTTTCTAGGTAAATATATTTATAAAGATGCTATTGACATAAAATTTTCACCACATGTTGGTAACTAACAACCAAAACATATAAGTTCAGAAATGAAGTTATGTGTAATAAAATGGAATGACACAGGGAAAAAGTATTGAACACGCTAACTGAAATTTATTTAATACTTTGTACAAAATCTCTTGTTGGTAATGACGACTTCAAGATGCCTCCTATGGAGAAACTAGTCGTTTGCATTGCTCAGGTGTGATTTTGGCCCATTCTTCCATACAAACAGTCTTTAAATCTCGAAGATTCCATGGGCCTCTTTATGAACTCTGATCTTTAGTTATTTCCATAGATTGTCTATTGGATTCAAGTCAGATGATTTGCTGGGCCATTCTAGCAGCTTTCTTTTCTTTCTTAAACCAGTTGAGAGTTTCCTTGGCTTTGAGTTTGGGATCATTGTCTTGCTGAAATGTCCACCTTCATTTCATCTTTATCATCTTGGTAAATGGCAGTAGATTTTTATCAAGAATGTCTTGGTACATTTTTCCATTTATCCTTCCTTCAATGATATGAAGTTTGCGAGTACTGTTGCTGAATGCTGAAAAACAGCCCCACACCATGATGTTCCCACCTCCAAACTTCACTGTTGGTATGGGGGATGTTTTTTGGGGTGATGTGCAGTGCCATTTGACCTCCAAACATGGTGTGTATTATGGCATCCATTTCAATTAATTTTGGTTTCATCTGACCAGACTATATCCTACCAGTATTTCACAGGCTTGTCTAAATGTCAGAAATGCAGTTTTGCGTGATGAGCATGCATACAGGCTATGACGGTTGAGTGCATTACGTTTCTTTGAAACAATTGTACCTGCTAATTCCAGGTCTTTCTGAAGCTCTCCACAAGTGGTCCTTGGCTCTTGGACAACCCTTCTGGTAATTATTTTCACTCCTCTGTCAGAAATCTTTGTGAGAAGCATCTGGTCTTGGCCGGTTTATTTTGAAATTATGTTCTTTCCACTTCCGGATTATGGCCCCAACAGTGCTCACTGGGACATTCAGAAGTTTAGAAATACTTCTGTAAGCAATGCCGTCAGTATGTTTTGCAACAATAAGATTGCAAAGGTCCTTGAGAGAGCTCTTTTTTTTACCCATCATGAGATTTTCAGTTTCTTGTGTCACCTTGGTAATGAGACACCTTTTTATAGGCCATCAGTTGAGACTGAACCAGCTAATATTAATTTGCTCTGACAAGTGATAAGGGACAGGATTGCTTTATAATTACTGATAGATTTAAGCTGGTGTATTGGCTTTCCATGCCTTTGTTCACCTCCATTTCTTTGTGTGTTCAATACTTTTTCCCTGTGTCATTCCATTTTATTACATATAACTTCATTTCATAACTTATTTGTTTTGGTTTCTTTAAATGTATGGGTTGCATGGGTTGTTACAGACATGTGGTGAATGTTTCATGTCAATAGCATCTTTAGAAATATATTTACCTAAAAAAATGGTGACGTGTTCAATACTTATTTTACCCGCTGTACATGTAAATTAGAAATCTCATTCTTTTATACATTATGTGGTTTGTTCAAATCTCTGCACTGCAGTTTAGTGTGCAAGACAAGGGGGAATTTTATGGGCCCATTTACACCTACACGTATGTGTTACCATGCACACAGAACAGTGTAAATCCAGTCTGAAAGATGACTGAAAGATGTTCCAATAAAGTGTAATATACAGTTCATATTACAGTATTCATCTTCTAGAGCTGGCTCCATTGACATAAATTACACTCTACACACTGACTTCTGAAGTGGGTGAAGATAAATAAGGTGACAGCCCCTTGACCTGCTTGCAATATGTTTAATTTTCTTCCTGGACTAGAACAAGTCAAGCAGGTTTTTCTGTCATGCCATTCTCATTACACAGGATCCAGTATCTGCAAACAAAGGACCTTCATAAAGCTGGAAGAAAGTATATCAACTTCTGCGGTTTAATTTCAAAATGACAAAGGGAGAATGCTTAGGAAATCTTCAGATCTAACATATAGGCTGTTTAATTCTTCAACTGGAAATTATTTACTTCCCCTTTGTGGTGGTTACTGGCTACCTAGAACTGAGCGGAACGACTATTGTTCTATATCCTTCTGAGAAATGTGTCTATTAAAGCACATGGATAGCAGAGGTGTCACTAGGAATATATGTGCCCCACTGTCCTTGTCTCAGAAAGTCACAGGGTAACTCAGAAAATCTGATGGAAGTTTTCTCTATCCATTTCTTATGCCGCGTACATACGACCGGACTTTCTGGCAGAAAAGGTCAGACGGAATCATCCCGTCGGACATTCCGATTGTGTGTGGGATTCATCAGACTTTTTCTTTCTAAAATTCTAACGGACCTAGAAATAGAACATGTTTCAAATCTTTCCGACGGAATCAGTTCCTATCGGGAAAACTGCTCGTCTGTATGCTATTCCGATGGACCAAAAACGACGCAAGGGCAGCTATTGGCTACTGGCTATTGAACTTCCTTTTTCTAGTCCCGTCGTACATCATCGTGTTCTAAACGATCGGACTTTGGTGTGATCGTGTGCAGGCAAGTCCGTTTCAGCGGAACTCTGTCTGAACGACCGTCGGAGTCTATTCTGGTGGAAAGTCTGGTCGTGTGTACGCGGCATTAGTTACTTTTTATATTATGTAAGAACAGTATATTATGTAATCTAGTCGCATACACAGACATTGCAGAATTTTTTTTGTACCTCCTTTATATATTGTGGTGGGTTTACTAAAGGCAAATAGACTGTGCCCTTTGCAGGTGAAGTTGCTCCAGAGTTTAGTAAATGTGGTAAAGCTTCACTTTAGAAAGAAAGCCAAATCACACGTGATTGAATTATAAATGTCAGCTTTAGAGCAGGGGTATACAAACTTTATGAACAAAGGGCCAGTTTACTGTCCTTCAAACTTTGAGGGGACCAGACTGTGGGCGGTAGAAAATGCCCTGGCATCAATAAGAGTTCAGAATGCCCCATCATTGGTATCAGTGGGAGGAAACTTGCCTCAGCATTGGTGTTAGTGGAAGAAATAGTGCCCCAGCATTGGTGTCAGTGGGAGGAATATTGCCCCAGCATTGTTGGCATCAGGGCAAGGGATAGTGTCTTAGCATTGGTGTCAGTGCGAGGTATATTCCCCCAGCATTGGTTCCAAGTGGGAGGAATAGTGCCCCAGCATTGTTGGTGCATAATTAAAGAGTGCCTTGACTTAAAAAAAGGTTGAGAAACACTGCCTTAAAGCATATTTCCAGCCAAAACTTTTTTTCTTCATTTTAAATAAAGTGTGGAAGAGTTAAACCTACTTTCATGTTTTCATTGCTACACAGGGCTCATATAGAGAAATCTACCCTCATTTACTGTCCCGATGACAGAGTTTTGTCAGACAGGAAATGAGGAGAACTCTCCAGAATCAACACAGATAAAGTGCTTTACTTTAATAGAACGTGGGAAGGTTGGAACCATTTTAGATTGTTATTTGTGTCATATATCACAGATGGAGTTAGCACAAGTCCGTGAATAATTCAGAATCCCATAACTAAAATACAAGTTTTGCGCAGGCTAACCAATGACATGAATATATGAAATATATCGTGTAAAATATATACAGGAGATATATATCTTATATTCTAGATACCAAAAATGTCTGACTTCAAAGTAGATGCTTAGCTTGTAGTATGTCCATCCTAGGAAAAAAAACTATTTTATCTGGTCTGTCAATTATCTAGTTAGGATGACAATGAACTGTACTAAAACAAGCCATTCCTCCTATACCTATTGGAATTCCATAGACTGCATATAGAGATTATTCAGCACATTGATATAATCTACTCTGTTAATTCAATTCAATTTAAAAACTGATAGGCACCTGAACGACCACAACATACAGGGATATACAATGTAATACTGACATATAATCACACACACAGACTTGTGTCTTTTTTCAACCTCACTAACTTATGTAACTATAGGTAATGCTCCTCCTGAATATTCCCATTTGCATCCAGATTCCCAGACACGTAGGCAATCTTCACACACACACACACCTGCTGCCAAGGTCAATACCAACAATCAGTCCTTCCTTTGCAGAGGAATTACTCACAGACATCACATTGAGCATTGTGTCTCTGTATGGCTGCAGAATGGCTCTTCACAGGAACCTCCACATCATTGTGTAACGTCTGGGCAGATCTCACCTGTACACTTCTTCAGGCGATGCCAGTTTGTTACAAAAATTACAGAGAATACTACTCTAGTGTGTGAAGCCAGACATTGTGGAAAAAAGCTATTTTAGCAATCCATGGTCTCATCAATTGCCTAATAGACTTTTCGATCTTCACTTAAAGCATTGGTTGCTTTGTTGGTGTAGAGGGAGGTCTGGCATGGCATTTGTTGAATCCAATTGGACAACTTGGTGTAAAACCAAATACTGCAGATTTACAATCCAATGCACATGGCTGCACATTCTGCCTTAAAGGCAGAATCTGCAGTCTGGCGAGGTACACCACTTTTGTCCTGGTGTACCAGTACTTGGCATGGACACAGTATCCAACCACTGTCCTGTGTAGCCTGCATAAATAGGTTACATGATCCACCCACGGCTTAGCATCATCCAGTGAGAGAGCAGAACTTCTGCTGTGCACATAATCCTGGGGGAAGTATGTCACATGCAATCGACTATAAAGTCAAACAGTCACCCAATTGCATCCATCACACTGACCATATTTTGACCTTTTTCTTTATATGCATGTAAGGGTGTCCCTAATGAGAAGAGTTAATCTCCCTTAAGGAGTACTTTGTTTGTGCTGCCCTATCTGTGATTGGTGAATTTCCCCATCCAAGAGAGATCATGTCAGCATACAAGGTGTGGTGGAGCACAGTTAAAGTGGAAGTAAACTCTGCCACACAAATCTTCAGAAATAGTAAGGCCACTATGATAAACATTTCCTCACACACAATAAAATTGGGAAGGTGGAAATGTGGGGGCAGTTGCTGACACTGACCAATACACATGACCACCTAAAGTGATTAATGGACTATCTTGGTACTGATACAATGACACATTATTTGTAATAAAAATCAAATTTTAATACATATAAAACATACAAAAGTATTAAAAAATACACCACAAATAAATACCTACTAACGGGTTCCCCCGTAGAGTTTCTATTGGAGTGGAGTATAAGTTGATTCCTCTACCGGTTTCATGGCATAAACCGCTTCTTCAGGAGGAATGGTCTATGGGACAGATAATACATTTAGACAAAGCATATTAACAGAGCAATATAAACTTTAACAACATATTACAATCAATGTTAAGGTAGGAAGACCTGTTCACCCGATAGGACAAAACCCACCAGCGACAGGGCCTGACAATTTCCCCCCGCAGCAGACAAGGGGGATTGTGAATGACAATCTCTAATTAGAAGGTAATGATAAAGGTTAGGGTATAAAGAAGTTTTCTACAAAAGATGGTGTGGAAAAGTGGTGGAGGAACCAAAAAAGTGCTGCTGTGAGGCCGAAAAGGGGGAAGGGGGAAAGGGAGGGAAAAGAGAGGGGGGAAAGGGGAAAGGAGGGGGAGAAAAAAACAAGGGGGAGGTAGGGGAGGGGAGGTGCGGACAGTGTGAAAGGAAAAACACCTTGCTCACCACAGTGGCATATGTTGAAATAAACAACTCACCAGGCTGTTAAACTGACCATAGTAGAGTAATTGCATGGGCTGGATGTAATATCGGGCGGTACAGGGTAAAGTTAAATGGGAGCACATGCAAAGGTAGCTCCAACAATGCAGAGGCCACTGTAACTGTATGGGCACAGGTGACTATTCAGTCTATAAGTCCCTGAGTGGCAAACAAATCTGCAAAAAAGACCAGTAACAGCACCATAAGGTCAGGAGGATTAGAAAGAGAGAGGGGAGGGGGAGGGGGGAGAGGATAGGGGAACAGGGAGAGAGCGGAGGAGAGAGGACACTGAGGGAAAGCATATCCCCCGCACCACTCTCAACAATCGTCACTCACCTGCAAATACAACCACCCGTCACATCAGCCCAGCATGGACAAATAACTAACTACTAACGGGTTTCCCCGTAGAGTTTCTATTGGAGTGGAGTATAAGTTGTTTCCTCTACCAGTTTCATGGCATAAACCGCTTCTTCAGGAGGAATGGTCTATGGGACAGATATTACATTTAGACAAAGCATATTAACAGAGCAATATAAACTTTAACAACATATTACAATCAATGTTAAGGTAGGAAGACCTGCTCACCCGATTGGACAAAACCCACCAGCGACAGGACCTGACAATTTCCTCCCACGGCGGACAAGGGGGGTTGTGAATGACAATCTCTAATTAGAAGGTAATGATAAAGGTTAGGGTATAAAGAAGTTTTCTACAAAAGGTGGTGTGGTAAAGTGGTGGAGGAACCAAAAAAGTGCTGCTGTGAGGCCGAAAAGGGGGGAGGGGGAAAGGGAGGGAAAAGAGAGGGGGGAAAGGGGAAGGGAGGAGGAGAAAAAAACAAGGGGGAGGGAGGGGAGAGGAGGGGAGGTGCAGACAGCGTGGAAGGAAAAACACCTTGCCCACCGCAGTGGCATATGCTGAAATAAACAACTCACCAGGCTGTTAAACTGACCATAGTAGAGTAATTGCATGGGCTGGATGTAATATTGGGCGGTACAGGGTAAAGTTAAATGGGAGCACAGTCAAAGGTAGCTCCAACAATGCAGAGGCCACTGTAACTGTATGGGCACAGGTGACTATTCAGTCTATAAGTCCCTGAGTGGCAAACAAATCTGCAAAAAAGACCAGTAACTGCATCATAAGGTCAGGAGGATTGGAAAGAGGGAGGGGGAGGGGGAGGGGGGAGAGGATAGGGGAACAGGGAGAGAGCGGAGGAGAGAGGACACTGAGGGAAAGCATATACCCCGCACCGCTCTCAACAATCGTCACTCACCTGCAAATACAACCGCCCGTCACATCAGCCCAGCATGGACAAATAACTAACTACTAACGGGTTTCCCCGTAGAGTTTCTATTGGAGTGGAGTATAAGTTGTTTCCTCTACCAGTTTCGTGGCATAAACCGCTTCTTCAGGAGGAATGGTCTATGGGACAGATATTACATTTAGAGAAAGCATATTAACAGAGCAATATAAACTTTAACAACATATTACAATCAATGTTAAGGTAGGAAGACCTGCTCACCCGATTGGACAAAATCCACCAGCGACAGGACCTGACAATTTGCTCCCACAGCGGACAAGGGGGGTTGTGAATGACAATCTCTAAATAGAAGGTAATGATAAAGGTTAGGGTATAAAGAAGTTTTCTACAAAAGGTGGTGTGGTAAAGTGGTGGAGGAACCAAAAAAGTGCCGCTGTGAGGCCGAAAAGGGGGGAGGGGGAAAGGGAGGGAAAAGAGAGGGGGTAAAGGGGAAGGGAGGAGGAGAAAAAAACAAGGGGGAGGGAGGGGAGGGGAGGTGCAGACAGCGTGGAAGGAAAAACACCTTGCCCACCGCAGTGGCATATGCTGAAATAAACAACTCACCAGGCTGTTAAACTGACCATAGTAGAGTAATTGCATGGGCTGGATGTAATATTGGGCGGTACAGGGTAAAGTTAAATAGGAGCACAGTCAAAGGTAGCTCCAACAATGCAGAGGCCACTGTAACTGTATGGGCACAGGTGACTATTCAGTCTATAAGTCCCTGAGTGGCAAACAAATCTGCAAAAAAGACCAGTAACAGCACCATAAGGTCAGGAGGATTAGAAAGAGGGAGGGGAGGGGGAGGGGGGAGAGGATAGGGGAACAGGGAGAGAGCAGAGGAGAGAGGACGCTGAGGGAAAGCATATCCCCTGCACCGCTCTCAGCAATCGTCTCTCACCTGCAAATACAACCACCCGTCACATCAGCCCAGCATTGAGAGTCACTGCTGCTCACATAGTGGTCCCAAAGGAAGCACTATATGAGCTCCCCAGCCCTGCAGGCGTCAACACACGCCGCCAAGCGGCGGCGTCTGACGTCACAGAGTCAGTTTACCCGCACTGCGCAGGTGCACGATTCCGTGCTACTGCGCAAATGCACCCTGGATAGATATCGAGGCATTGTACTCGAGTATCCCCCACGAGCGGGGCGTCCTGATGGCTGGATACTTCTTGGGAGAACAAGATACAACTACCTGGTCCCTCAACAGTTTTATTCTTAAACTGTTACAATTTATTCTGACTAAAAACTACTTTACATTTAACAACCAGTTGTTTTTGCAGACTCAAGGAGTTGCTATGGGGACGTCATGTGCCCCGGCTTACGCTAATCTCTAATTTCTATCTAGGTGGATGGGAGAGATATGTCGATTTGGACGAAACGTATATAGATTTTCTTTAAAATGTACTTTTATGATATCGTTACATAGACGATCTATTTCTAGTATGGACCGGGAATAAGGATAGATTATTGGATTTTGTCCAAAGCCTGGATGATAATGATTTCAACCTGAAATTCACTTTTAATTTTAATAATGGTCAGATCCCATTTTTGGATCTGTCCATTAACAAACAACCAGACGTCATGTTG
This sequence comes from Lithobates clamitans, assembly GCA_037952925.1. NCBI lineage: Eukaryota > Metazoa > Chordata > Amphibia > Anura > Ranidae > Lithobates > Lithobates clamitans. Next base: position 2,050,805 of record JBBGZY010001812.1, on the reverse strand, counting down.
GGCACTGATTTATATCGGAAGCCCACAGCCAGAAATACGTTGCTACACGCACCCAGTGCTCATCCTACACCACTGGTGCACAGCATAGCTTTTGCACAATATCTGCGCCTACGAAGAAACTGTACACTTGAAAGTGACTTCAGGATCCAGGCTAATGCTCTACGTGAATGGCTATTACTGAGAGGGTACTTGCGTACAAACCTCAGAAAAGCTTTTAACAAAGCTTTTTTTCACGTTCCAGAAACTCTTTACTGTACAATCGTCCCAAACCACCATTCCCCAATGACTCCGTCAGGTTTATCACTACATATTCAGCTCATCATAAAGTACTGAGAACTATCTTATCCAATCATTGGCATCTACTTGCCGAGGCACTTGATCCCTGTGCCGAATACGCGTCGGGGAGGGGTAGGACAGAGCTGTCAGCAACAGAGGTAGATGAGGAACGACACACCGCACGCCATACAAACGCTTGTTTTATACAAACACTCTCTGGAAAGATTGGTGCACTCACGCATACACGCACCCCTACATATTGTGAGTACCCTTCTGGAGGGAAGTTTTAATATATTTTAAATAAATCCCTACTGTATCACACTATGGAGCTTTTTCTTTCTTGTATGTGAAACTATCTGATGACATCTGAGAGTGGTGTTTATACCAGCATACCCTGTATGAGCCCAAGGGGTGGCTCCAATGCGTGTTTAGACACCGTTTAATTACTGTGTCACACGCTCAGAGGTGAGCGCAAGCACAAGTGGGGGGTCACAGGAGAGCACTGAAGCATGCTGGATTGTGAACACCATTAAGGAGGAGCATGAGGAACACTGTCTTCTGTGGACACTACTTACTTGCACTTTATGTGTTAATATCAATGAATTGAACTTTTTAAATGTGGACACTTAATTTTGCACTTTGATCTTATATTTATAACCACATATATATTTTGTTTTCTTGCATGTTGCACTTTATGGGATATTTTTATATAAGGATTGTATTTATTCTATAATTTATATATTACTAGCATTTTTTTTTTTTTTTATATTGAAATTTTGTAGTATAGTTTTACACTATATATGCACCTCCCAACTATTGGGATATATATGTTTTTTCAGCGCAGGCAGGTTTATTTATATAATTTTGGTTTATGCACGCAATGAAACGTGGTTAGTGTTTGCAGCTTATCTATATTTGTTTCACCTCACAGAGGCATCAGTCCATCTTTGGCTCACAAGACCCCCACATAATTTGCCCTGAACGAGCCTGGGCACTTTGGCCTGTGGGCTCGGCCAGGGCGCATTTGTGCAGTAGCACGGAATCGTGCACCTGCGCGATGCGGGTAAACTGACCCTGTGACGTCAGACGCTGCCGTTTGGTGGCATATATTGGTTCTTTTGGGACCACTATGCGAGCAGCAGTGACTCTCCATGCTGGGCTGATGTAACAAGCAGTTGTATTTGCAGGTGAGTGATGATTGCTGAGAGCGGTGCGGGGGATATGCTTTTCCTCAGCGTCCTCTCTCCTCCGCTCTCTCCCTGTTCCCCTATCCTCTCCCCCCTCCCCTCCCTCTTTCTAATCCTCCTGACCTTATGGTGCTGTTATTGTGTCTTTTTTGCAGATTTGTTTGCCACTCAGGGACTTATAGACTGAATAGTCATCTGTGCCCGTACAGTTACAGTGGCCTCTGCATTGTTGGAGCTACCTTCGACTGTGCTCCCATTTAACTTTACCCTGTACCACACTATATTACATCCAGCCCATGCAATTACTCTACTGTGGTCAGTTTAACAGCCTGGTGAGTTGTTTATTTCAACATATGCCACTGTGGTTGGCAAGGTGTTTTTCCTTCCACACTGTCCGCACCTCCCCTCCCCTCCCCTCCCCTCCCCCCCCCCCCCCCACAGGGTTCCTTCCCACACTACCACTATCCCATCACCATTCCCCCTTTTTTCCCTTCATACATTCACGTCACACATTCACCTCCCTTCACTTCCCCCTCATGCTCCCCTTTCCTCTCCTTCCCTTCCACCCCTCCCCTCCCCCCTTCCCCTCCCCCCCTTCTTGCCCTCACCTCTTCCTCCACGCTCACATTTTCACCTCCACACTTCTTGTGTAACGTACCTGGGATGTGAGCCTGACGTGTGGAGGGAGACCTCCCGTACCACCCTGGCTCGGAGACCACTGGAGTGGGAACAGTCGCGGTAAGAGCACAGTGAGGTAAAGGTGCCTGAGTCCTTACTGCTTGAAGTGGTCGCGGATGCAGGTCAGCAGGTGCAGGTTTGCAGAGCAGCAGATGCAGGTCAGCAGATGCAGGTTTGCAGAGCAGCGGATGCAGGTTAGCAGATGCAGGTTTGCAGAGCAGCGGGTGCAGGTCAGCAGGTGCAGTTTTGAAGAGCAGCAGATGCAGGTCAGCAGGTGCAGGTTTGCAGAGCAGCAGATGCAGGTCAGCAGATGCAGGTTTGCAGAGCAGCGGATGCAGGTTAGCAGATGCAGGTTTGCAGAGCAGCGGGTGCAGGTCAGCAGGTGCAGTTTTGCAGAGCAGCAGATGCAGGTCAGCAGATGCAGGTTTGCAGAGCAGCGGATGCAGGTCAGCAGATGCAGGTTTGCAGAGCAGCGGATGCAGGTTAGCAGATGCAGGTTTGCAGATCAGCAGATGCAGGTTTGCAGACAGTAGCAGAGTCAGACGAGCCGGGTCATACACATCAGGGAATACAGCAGAAACGGCAAGCAGAGAATAGTCAGAGTCCAGGCTGGGTCTTGGCAACAGGCAATCAGGCAGGTAACAGAGCTGGGTCAAACTAGCCAAGGTCAGGATTGGAGACATAAGCAGGGTCAGGAAGCCAGGTCAGAATACAGGAACAGAGTACTGGTACAATCAGGAACACAGGGAACGGAAGCAGATCAAACTGCAAGAGGCAGCGCCACTGAGCATCTTTTAAAGGCTATTGGGCGCCAAAGCGCGTCTTAACGAACACGCATGCGCACGTTCGTACGAGCGGTCCGTGACTCGCGCATGCGCATAGGCGCACGCCTTCTGGAACGGGACGTACGTTCGTGACATCTTGGTCCCCCCTGCCCTCCCCACCCCCCTCATCCCCCCCTTCTTTTCTACCCCCCTTGTCTGCTCCCCTCTGGTTTTGGTCCTTTCTGTTCCCCTCCTCTTTCCTTGGATGTCCTGTCTTGGCATTTCCCCTCCACTGTCCGTCTTCATCTTTTCTTTCCTTTCACCCCTGTTTCCCCCACCCCCACGTTTTTTTCCTTGGATGCTGTTTCTCTTTCCTCTTGTTTTCCCCACCTCTGTCCCCCTCCTTTGGTTCCTTTGCCTTCCCCCCCTATATCCCTCCCCACTCTCCAATTCCCCCCCCCCCTTTTTTTTTTCCTCAGCATTCTTATTTTTCCCACCTCCCTCCCCCCTCATTCCAGTTCCCCTTTCCCCACCCACTCCCTTTTCATTTTTGCTCTCTTCCACCCCCTCCCCTTCCCCCCTCCCTTGCCCCCTCTCTTTTCCCTCCCTTTCCCCCTCCCCCCTTTTCAGCCTCACAGAAGCACTTTTTTGGCTCCTCCACCACTTTACCACACCACGTTTTGTAGAAAACATCTTTATACCCTAACCTTTATCATTACCTTCTAATTAGAGATTGTCATTGACAATCCCCCTTGTCCGCCGCGGGGGGGGGGGAAATTGTCTTGTCCCTTCGTGGTCGGTTTTGTCCAATCGGGTGAGCAGGTCTTCCTACCTTAACATTGATTGTAATATGTTGTTAAAGTTTATATTGCTCTGTTAATATGCTTTGTCTAAATGTATTATCTGTCCCATAGACCATTCCTCCTGAAGAAGCGGTTTATGCCGCAAAACCGGTAGAGGAAACAACTTATACTCCACTCCAATAGAAACTCTACGGGGGAACCCGTTAGTAGTTAGTTATTTGTGGTGTACCTTTTTAATACTTTTGTATGTTTTATATGTATTAAAATTTGATTTTTATTACAAATAATGTGTCATTGTGTCATTACCGAGATAGTCCATTAATCACTTTAGGTGGTTATGTGTATTGGTCAGCGTCAGCAACTGCCCCCACATTTCCACCTTCCCAATTTTTCATATATCAACTTGGATGATGGTACTTTCATAATATATATTATTCATTAATATATGAGGCTATACTCAAATTTGTCATTTCCTCACACACCTTAATACTATTTATCGCCATAGCATGCGTCTAACTTTTTTCTGCTTTATTTTGTCTGCCCATATTCCTGCTGAAGCTAGCTCTATATATGTGGTTTCAACCAATTCCATACAGCGTTGTACTTTCCCCCCCTCTCCTGTGTCAGAGACATAATCTCACGCATGTGCAGAAAACATTAACCAAGTGCTTCTGTGGACCTCCTCACTCTCTGTGCTAACGCTGAGCAGAAAAGTTACATAGCTAGTCACATGGGGTACTACAGGAAATTCTCAATGGGCCACTCTCTCTCGGGATGCAATGCCAAGGAGTGCTGATGACAGAGGCATGGCACAGGGGTGAAGAGTCTGACAGCACATTTAATGTGCCGTCAATGGGGGCAAAAAGCGTGTGCGTCTGTGACCTCATTTCAACAAATATAAGGTAAAATCTCCTAAACGACGTTGGGGTTGTGATACCATGAGAGACGCCTACTTGTAAGTCATTTCAGAATGCTTTACATGGAGCAAAGTAGGGCAGGAGAGTTTACTACTGCTTTAAGAGGTGGTCTGGAGGATAAAATGTGCCTTGGATCTCTCTGAATGGGAAGTCAACATGTAGTCAGTATTCTAGCTCTCTCAAGCCGGGGGAGTATAGCACTGTTTGCTGTGTTCCCCTTGGTATTGACCACTATACCTCCTCTCTAAATTTGAGGTGAGCAGGAGTCACTGGTCCTTGGTGCCAACGGCCGAGTAAGCAGATTAAAAGAAAGTCTTTCTTTGAAAACATTGATCATGATGGGAAATTGTTACTTGAACTTTGAAAGTCTATTCATTATGTACAGAACAAAAAATAATTTCAGCAAAATAAGTTCAAAAGTAAATGTTAGTTGTGTGAACAATGACCACTCCTTACACTAAAGGCGAAAGGGGTTGGTTAAAATCACATATACTGTAAGTCATGAATGCAAAGATGGTTGGGACCACTGAAGAAGCAGATGGGGCCAGAGAACCAGGGCTTAATCAGCCACCTTGTAGGCTTTCATGTTGGGAAGCTCCAGTTCCCCCTGGGGGAGGCCCTAAAAAAAATAGAGATAACCGATCTGTTGTTAAAATGGCAGGGGCACTAGTAGAATGCACGTTGGTCAAACAGAACATTTGAATTCTATGTTCACTTTCTAGAGTTACCACAAGTGAATTTCCTAGTGTGACATTCCTGTTTTAGAACATGGTGAGTGATTAAGGTAATCAGATTCAAGGGTGCAGATTATAACAACAAGCTTTAGATTTGTCACATACCTGGTCTGAAGCCGATTTGATCAGAGGGCTTCCCTTGGGGCTAAGTGCCAAGCACCACTGAAGGAGAGAAAAGGGAGTGCATTGTTCAAAGAAGCATGGGTACCCTTAGGTAGATCTGCTGGCAACCGCTTGCAGCACTGCGAAACTGGATAGCTGTCAGCTGGTCTGTCAGGACAGATGGCAAGACCTCTGTAACCCCAGGTGTGTAGCGGAAGCAGGGCAGCAACCACAGGCAAGGTGGCACCTGAAGAAGCAGCAGGAACAGGCTGGCAGGACTGGACTTAGGAGGCATATTCAGCATAGGTGCTGAAGTCATACATAGGAAGGCAAGGCCAGGGAATAGGCAGAAGGGTAGTCAAGAGCAAGCCAGGGTCATGCACGGTAGAGCAAGAGAAGCAGATTCCTTAGAGAAAGCCGGGGTCAAAACCAGGGATCAGGCAGCAGAGAAGTCCAGAGGCAAGCCGGGATAGAAAACCGGTAATACAAAAAATACAGGAAACACAGGAGCAAGGGGAACTGGTAGCTGAAGATCATCCAGCAAAGTGCAACCACTGACCTTATATAGGGCGTTTGGCACCAGTTCTGGGAGCAGGTGTGCATGAATGTGCGCAAACGAGCATGATCATGTAACATATTGGCAACTATGCTTTCTTGTTTCATTTGCTTATCAACCCATATATCATAATCAGATTGTTTTCATTTTTGCATTGTTTTGAATGATGTTATTCACCATACCGTTTACTGGGAATTCACAATGATTTTGATATGATTCTCACATTTTTACTAGTTTGTTGTATCATGTTTTAAATGAGTAGAATCTTCAGCTAGTAGTTATCTGTATTTCCAACAGTGCGGTTATCAACCATTGCCTGAATGTCTTCTGTGATAGGCCAATCTTTTTTTTTTTGGATTGAGGAAACTGTGGACTTGTATTGAGACAAAGGAACGGTAAAATGGGTCATGCACCAGAAGAATTTGATTAGAATGGTCATATGGAAATGAAAAAAAAAATGTTTGTCTGAGCATTTGTTTTAAAAGGATTAATACATTTTATATGAAAACCCTGAATAGTTTCGTTCAATTGCCATGCCAATTTTTTTGAATTCTACATTTCACCACTATCACAGTTAGACGTTTATATTGTTTAAAGAAACATTTTCCATCCTTCTCCTTTGATTTTCCTCAACACTATGTTTGAAAGCAATTGACGATTTGACCCCATCAACTATTAGAAAATTAAACGAACATTCCAAAAACGATTTTTTTATATCAAATTCTACTGGTGTATACCCAGCTTTAATTACCAACTGTGCAATAATTATGAGAAGAAAATGCAGCACAGCAAACGTTTTAAGCAAATATGGCTTCCTCCTGCAATTATACAATTAAAAAGGAAGGAATATATTTAATTAATGTTTATTATAATTAAGACTCAAATCACGCACATGCAAAATAACTCATAAAAGAGTGACACATTTCGTGCCTCCTGTACCTAGGAGCAATATTATCAGGACACCGCATTGTTGTATGGGGAGGCAGGGAACGTGCCTAAAGTGGGTTTTGTCTTTGTTACTTTAGGAGCGCACTGGCTATACTGTGAGAATGTTTATAGGAGCAACAAAAGGTACAGTGTGGTAATTTGTGGTGCTTCACCTCCAGCAGGGATCCTTGAATATTTATTTAACTTAACATGATTTCCTACAACTAAAAATGTTATCAGTTAGTTTGTAAACTTTCAAACTAAAAAAAAATGACTAAAAACTACTATATTTTCCCTTTAAAAACATGCACCAAATATAATGCAAAAATGTGCATAGCATTTTTATTAACTTATGCAGCGGTGTAGTTGCCACTAGTAACAGACAATCTACCAATTCACCCCGCTGCCAGACTCCCATACATCACATTCAGAGACAATGAACAGTCTTTTGCTAGTTTTGTTTTTGCTTATTGGGGGGTAAAACTTGGTTGGGGAAAAAGGTATATGGGATGCCCACAGGATAGTTCAATTGCCATATTTTAGAAGATTATACAGTTAGCACATTGTTAGAGCCAGAAGAGTTGATGTGCATCTGTAATTGCTATGATTCTTCCTCCTGCATCACCATGCAGACTGTTGCTCCTCCTCTGCTCAACTCCCGCAGAGTATTGCTTCTAAGAATTCCCCATCCATTACCGTGTAAAGGATGAGAACATCACTCTTGACCGTGTAAGAGTGATGGTCCCAGAACTTCTTTCCTCCTCCACAAAACTTTTTCTGAAGTGAAAGAATGTCACATCTTCTTCTATTGAGCAAGAAAGACCCCCTCTGAATAAATCCCCAAGCAGGCTCTGGTTGCTCACTGCTACTAGGCCTGAGGCCTGCAGCACCTCTCCCCAGAAGCCTAGTAGTTTAAAAGCATTTCTTTGGATGGTGGACTACTGTTCCCAGCCAGCCCAGCTTGCAAATCCTGTGCCCTCAGGCCACATTGATTTGACACAGATCCCCACAGTCTCTCCTCTGATCCAGGACTGCTCATCATTCCCTGTGTAAATAATGAAGACTTTGCTAATGACCATGTAGAAGTAAGTTCCCTCACAGACTTCCTGTCACATCCAGCCCTTCACTGTGGTAACACTCACTGACCTTTCACTGCCCTGAGTCTTTGATAGAGAACTTGACCAGACCATACGATCCGACAGCTTCATCTGCCCCTCTGCTCCAGGAGTTCTTTATCACTGACCGTGTGATGATAAAGACATTGCCAATGACCGTGTAGAGGCAAAGTTCCTTCACATATCTCCCTAGGCCTCCTCCTGCGATCGGCGCACCCCCCCCCCCAGATAGGTGTGCGCTCCTGCTGCTGCCTAGTATGCCATCCTCCACTTCACTCAGCTGAAAAACTCCCCCAGTGGCATGTTACCTCAGTTTATATAGGAGGCCCGCCCCTGCCAATACCAATTGGGGGTTGGTCAGGGCTCCCACATGAGCTGCCTGCCACTCCAGTTCCAGGCCCAGCCCCTCTTCCAGAATATTCTCCCTGGAAGCAGGGGAGGCGCCTCAGAACTGGAGCACAGGTGGTCACACCCACTACTATTCTCACTACTCCCAGCCCCCAGATCAAAACAGACAGGCCTAGCTTGCAGCATATGCCTGCCTAAATTTGCCTGTGCTGACAGTTCCTAGTAAAAAAAACCATTACTAGCGCCTACCTATTAGTAGAAGGTGCTACACTTACATGGGTAATTCAAATTTCATATGTTGGTATAGTAACTTCCTCAATAGTAATTTGTCTCCTTCTTCCTATTTTTCATTACAGGTAAATAATGGATTGCAAGCAGAAGAAATATGCCATCATTGCGTTCTTGATGAAGGAGGGGTGCAGGCTGTCTGACATCCTCTGAAGGCTACAGATTCTTTACGAAGATGACACCATTAACAAGAGAAATGTCTTGTCATTGGTGACTCTTGTCAATTATGTCATCTCCATAAACAATCTGTAGCCTTCTGTGGATGTTGGACAGCCTGCATCCCTCCTTCATCAAGAACTCTTAAGCTCGCAAACCCTCCCCCTCACTACCAGCGTCCTCTGTCCCCCATGCCAAGTCACCACAACTTTTCTCTGGCTAGCTGCTTCAGCACCGGAAATCGCTCTGGTTACCCATAACAGAAATATTGCTCTCTCTACTTTACTCCACTGCTTTATAGACCATTGTAATGCTCCTGCACCACCTCCTCTTCATCCTTATTATAAGCCCTGTTCCTTTATAAGTCATGCATGCACCCCTTTCTCAAGGAACTTTTGATCCAGGTATCTTTAGAAACTTTTCGAACATTTACTTTAGAGTTCTTTGCAGGTACAAATTATTCAAAGATAACATTATTACACATGCTTGCTCCTGAAGAGTGGAACAAATTCCATGAAACGCGTCGAGATTTTGTACCTATCATGTTTAAACTGAGCGTGTGTTTTTATTATATCTTATTAGAATAATGTATCCTGTGTAGATAATATATGAATTTTGTGCATATTGTGGTATTTATTCCTAAAACTAATCAGAAGTTAGGAGGTGTTATACCCACAATCCTTCCCTGAGGAACAGTGTTATTCATGCTTTTTATGTATGTATATAGATTAAATATTGGGATAATAGTCAGTACTATGTATTATTATTTAAATCTGACACATAAAAATGCCATGACTGTGTGCCTCATTTAAAGTCCCACTCTGCACCTTTTCTCATTCTTATACAAATAGGGATGGAAGCATGACTAGGTCCCTGCCTCATTCAAAGTCACATAAATTTCATTTTTTCATTAAATTAGGGATGGAGGCACGCAGTCCACATATTAAAATTAGATTTAATAAATGTCCGGTACATTTAATTGTAGCTGGCCCAAGTATACTTATATTAATCTTTGTCTTTGTTGTTTGTAAGGGATTAGACACCTATCAGGATGGTCACTCCCGATATTATATCTAGATTTACAGTCTTCTCATGCGCTGTGTTAATGCTGCATTGTCTGGATCTGTGAGCCTTTGACTCACATTTTTCCAGGAGCTGCGATGCACTCTGTGGGGTCTCCCCCTTCCCCCTCCCTTTTTGGGGTGGGGGGATGCCTCTGCACTGTGCATTGACGTCATGCTCATTGCGTTTGACGTGCTGTGTCGCTCGAAGAGCATTGCCGCTCCGACAGTGCTTTGCATCTATTGAATGTGGGAGGGGGTTTGGCGCCAAACGCCGGGCAACGTGGCCGCTCGGACGTCGGCGCCTCTCCCCTTCATAAACATGCTTAGCATGGCGTTTGGGGGTGTGAGCCGTGTGCTCCCTTATGGACTCCATCTGAGGTGGCAGATCTGTCCTGCAGGGGTTTCCAGACCACTGCTCATCACGATTCCCTAGATTCCAGCATCAGGTACTTCACTAGTTCCAGCCCAACATTGCACAGGGATTAGGTTCTAAATTGGTTCCCATTCACGTAGTTTTAAGTGGGTGGTTTTTTAGCATTTGATGGTATTTTTTTTCCCACTCCCCAATCCTTCTGGCTTGGGATTCACTTACGCCACCTTGGTTACATTTATTTACTTTTCCTGTACCTTAACCTTTTGCTATACATGTTAATACACATATTCATTTATTATTTGGCAGTCCCTCAAGACAATCATAGAACACATTCATGGTCACACCCAGGAGACTGTCCTGCTGGGAATACTGCATCCTTGGATGTCGCTTTGCACGGGCCATGCATACAGTTCTCGCAACCACAGCTCACCGAAAAGATGCCCCTTTCAAAGGGAGGTTTCCAGCCATTTTTCTTGTATTTTCTATAGACAGTGATTCTGTGAGTACATCATATTCAATGGGGGTTCTCCCCCCCCCCCTATTTCGCCTTTTTTTCAAAAAGACAACTATCTAAGGATTTATATATTTTATATTTTATTACAGATGTACACATGCTTGCTCCTAAAGAGTGAATAAAATTCCATGAAACGTGTCGAGATTTTGTACCTATCATGTTACACTGAACATGTGTTTTTATTATCTCTTATTAGAATCATGTATCCTGTGTAAATAATATATGAATTTTGTGCATATTTTGGTATTTATTCCTAAAACTAATGAGAAGTTAAGAGGTGTTATACCCACAATCCGTCCCTGTGTCATTCATGCTTTTTATGTATGTATATGGATTTAATATTGCAATAATTGTCAGTACTATGTTTTATTATTCAAATCTGACACATACAAATGCTAATCATTAATTACCGTATTTATCGGCGTATAACACGCACCGGCGTATAACACGCACCCCAATTTAGGAGGGAATTTTAAGGTAAAAAAACTTTTAGGAGGGAAGTTGAAGGGAAAAAAACTTACATTTAAATGCCCATCATTGCAGCCTTCTCAGTGCAGCCTTGCCCCAGTGCAGCCATGTCAGTGCAGCCTTCCCCAGTGCAGCCTTGTCAGTGCAGCCATGTCAGTGCAGCCATGTCAGTGCAGCCTTGTCAGTGCAGCCTTGTCAGTGCAGCCTTGCCCCAGTGCAGCCATGTCAGTGCAGCCTTGTCAGTGCAGCCTTCCCCAGTGCAGCCTTGTCAGTGCAGCCATGTCAGTGCAGCCATGTCAGTGCAGCCTTGTCAGTGCAGCCTTGTCAGTGCAGCCATGTCAGTGCAGCCATGTCAGTGCAGCCATGTCAGTGCAGCCATGTCAGTGCAGCCTTCCCCAGTGCAGCCTTCCCCAGTGCAGCCTTCCCCAGTGCAGCCTTCCCCAGTGCAGCCTTCGATCCCCTGTCTTCAAAATCGCCGACCGCGATTTGAAAATGGCGCCGTCAGCGCCGCAATACACAGAGCCGGTCCTCGGCTCTTTCCGGCGGCTCTCGTTCACTTTTAGCTCCACTCGTAGTCCCGAGCGGAGCTATCCGAACCTAGCCGAGTAGGTTCGGATAGCTCCACTCGGGACTACGAGTGGAGCCGAAAGTGAACGAGAGCCGCCGGAAAGAGCTGAGGACCGGCTCTGTGTATTTCAGCGCCGGCGGTGCCATTTTCAAATCGCGGTCAGCGATTTTGAAGTTGTGCAGCTTGGGATCGCATGGGATCGGCGTATAACACGCACCTGCGACTTTCCCCTGATTTTAAGGGGAAAAAAGTGCGTGTTATATGCCGATAAATACGGGATTCATATTAACTGCGTTCCCCATTTAAAGTCCCACTCTGCTCCTTTTCTCTTTCTTATACAAATAGGGGGAGGTGTTCTGTATACACCATCTGTGTACAGAATGCCTCCAGGTTTCCATATTGCATTGCATTTTCACAAAATTACAGAGCTGCAGTTTGAAAACAAAAAATAATATTTAATACCATTCAATTACTCTATGACTTGTTTCACTATTATACACGCTATATTTTTTTACAAGACTAAAGTTACCCTTTAAGCACATCTGTGCTTGCTGGAATGCTTTAGCAACTCACTGGTTGGTTTCACTTGCTACTGCGAAATACCTGAGATCATCAATCTCATAGATCATATACTGACTCGTTTACAAATTCTTTTGATCACTACTATATTATTATGTGTAAGTCTGGGATAGTTTAACAGGGTGTGATCTCTTGAAACGCATACCTATATAGGAGATATTGCGACATGCATACCCGTGTTCTATATAGGCATGTTATATATATATACATTCATTCCAATATAAACAGGTGCGAATCTATGCCTGAAATCTGATCTGCCAGAAAGCTATGAAGTAACAAAAGACCCGATTAACTGGAAAAACAAAACCAAGCAAAAGTACTTTAGAAACACACACACATATATTTATATATTTGTACTTGGAGTCTCTTGGAAATAGTCCAGGAAGAGTAATATATATTTATATATTTGTACTGGGAATCTCTTGGAAATAGTCCAGGAAGGGTAAGGGAAGAAGGGGGGAATAGTGACCTGGGGTGTGCCGTGGTCATGTGGTCAGTATGCCTAAAAAGGGGTAAAAATAAAGACAGTAGGATGAGAGAGAAAAGGGGTTTATTTGAACAATTTGCATAACAGACTAGTCAGCCAAGTGTGAAAATGCGTGAGACATCTCAATGTGTGGATCCGGGATAAACCTGGAGTAGCGGGATGAATTCCACCTACCTAGCTTCTTTGTGATTTGAACGGGGACCCCTTGGCGAGAGGCTGCTAGGAATGGGTACTATAAAAGTAACCAAAAGTCGGACTTTAAAGGCATAAAAACAGTGGAGAAGTAACAAAAATAATATTCATAATATTTATTGAAAAAATTTAATCGTATAAACATAGTGTACAAAAAAGGATAAAAAACATGAACAATGGTAAAGTTTGTACAATGAGCCCTTGCGCGTTTCGCCATTAGGTATCTTCGGGACACGATCAAGGTTCAGAGATGTAACAAAAAAGAAGAAAAGAGAACAAGTCTCACTGTCTTCAAGTTGGTTAGGCCTCATGTACAAATTCCCAGTAGCCGGAAAATTTCCAAAAGTGTGGAATGCTTATAACAAATCGTATAAATACTTCAGGTATTGCTACAACAGGGGCGGGTGTACGTCTTGCATCCAAACAAATGAATGACCAGCAGAACAGTAATACTGGAAGGTCCAAGATCCAAAAGGGGAACAACCCTTAACAATAAAGTTCAGCAGAGCTAGCGGCATGTCATACAGCCCAAACTAACATGCACTGCACGGGAAATCAGACACATGGGTATGCCCCTGGGAGACAGCGGGGTGCTGAAGCAGCTCCTATCCTGAAAGCATGGCCGGAGTATAATTTAGGGTCCAAGCCCAGGTTCACTAGGAGGGTGCGGCAATGTTTGACGAATTGTACTTTAGTGAGAGGGGCACTTGGGATTGGTAAGAATGGGCTATCCTTGGGTTTGTCTGCTGACTGCCCCACAAGTTGGTCTAGGACTGCTACCGAGGACCATGCAGTAAAAGTCTCCAAAAAACGAAATATTGGTGCCGGCTCCTGTCTGCTGTGTCTTGCAAGCATCTAGGTGCAACCAGAAATGGTCGGGACATCTGACTAACTGTTTATTTAGGAGCGTACGGGACTTGGTACCAGTACATGTAAAGTCGCCTGGTCTTAGGAAACCATAGAAGGCCAGATAAATGGCTGCCTTGAGGACCAGGCTAGGTAGTTGCCCGAAGGGGCACCTTGTAAGCATATCAGACATGCTACGGAATATATGCCCCGTGATGGGGAGCCTGCTGGTCGCGGCAGGGGGTTACTCTTCTGAATTCCCTTTAATATGGCCTTAATGGGGTGTGTAGAAAAAATAGAGGGCCTATTGGGGTGCAGCAAGAACGCAAAGTGTTGGATTCCTGCCACATATGTATTAACAGTGTTGTGAGAAAGTTTAAGCTGGGAGTGGCAGTAAGCCACGAAGGCAAGCAGGTATTGAATGTTGTCATAATCTAGCCTGGGGTACTGAGATTGCAACGACTGGAAAGTATTCCAAGCCATGTTATACGCCTTCCTTGTGTTGGCTGATAATGAATTGTCAATCAATGCAACTGCACTGGCCCAGTGAGTATCTAATCCATCGTTAACAGCGAGAAGTGCGGGGCCGGAGTGGCAAAGGCGTCTACGTCTGGGACCTGCTGGAAAAACAGTGGATAATTAAATCGGGAAAAAGCATTGATGAACCTGCAGTGAATATGGAATTTGTAATGGAGGGACAGCCAAATAAGCCTGTGTATGAAGGACATGATGAGTAATGAACTGGACCTACCTTTATTAATGATTTCAGAGGTAGCCTGATTGTCTGTGGAGAAAACTACAGTGTTACCTGTCCATTGGTGACCAGTGCTGCAGAAAGTATAGGGTAAATTTCAAAAAGTGATGACGTTTGTGCAAACCTGGGAATTGCCAGACTTTCGTCCGGCCATGGTCCTGCTAACCAGTGAGTGCCAAAAATTGCTGCATAGCCTTTGGTGGCTGCAGCATCAGTAATAACTTGGGGAGATGACACGGACACTGCAGGAATGAACATGGCAATTCCGTTCCAGTGCTGGAGGAACTTGTCCCACATGTGTAAATCGGCTAAAGTTGCGGAATCTAGTTTGATCGGAGAATTCGAGTCGGTGGTTGTGGGTAGCTAACAGTGCCAACAACCTAGAAATGAAGGACCTACCTTGGGGAATGATTCTCATGGCAAAGTTAAGCATACATAGCAGTGATTCCAGTTCCTTCCTGGAACAGGCTTGGGAGATCGTAAACGCATGGATATGGTCTCTAATTCTAGCTAATTTGTCTGCATGCGTCTAGCGGATTCTCCAAGGAGGTGAGAGCAGCAGCTGGGCCTTCAACTTTCTTAACTGCCACTGGGATGTTTAGTGCAGAAAAAACTGCCATGAGCTTCTGTAGATTGGCAGCGGCTTGTTTAGGACTTTCAATAAGGAGGTAATCACCTAGATAGTGGATGACTTTCTGACAGAGTTCTCTATGCGTGAGAATTTAGTGCCTGCGCGAAGATATCGAACAGCTAGTGGCAACTTTTGAACCCTAAGGTAAATTTGGTAGCTAAATAATACAGAGCTCTCCGCTTGATACCATGCCACTGCCATACGGAAGGCAATATTGGGAGAATCTTGAAGGCATCAGAAATGTCAGCCTTAGACAGCCGAGCGCACTTACCCATACTGATGATAAACGGTACCTGTTTGGAAAATTTTATAACAAACTATAATTATGAAAACTGTTTTTTTTTTTTTTTGGTCTTTTTTTGTCTGTGTACCAAAAACTAAAAACCCCAGTGGTGATTAAATACCACCAAAAGAAAGTTCTATTTGTGTGAAAAAAATGCTAACAATTTCATAGGGGTACAGTGTTGCATGACTGCGCAATTGTCATTCAAAAAGTGACAGCACTAAAAGCTAAAAATTGGCCTGGGCAGGAAGGGGGTATCTGTGACTGGTAAGCAAGTGGTTAAAAAATCTCCTTTCATGATGTGAGTTCTGCCTGTCTGCTGGCCATCTCTTTCCACAACTTCCTGGATTCCCTGCATACTTTGAAGTTCCTCTTCAGCTGTTTACTTAAAATTTCTAAGGACTACATATACCATGGTAAAAGAAAAATGTGTTGTGTCTCATAAAGTGCGTAGTGCTATAAATATTATATAAAATAAACAGAATGCATACTGTAATTAATAAATACATCAATATGACAATATCTACTGTAGAATAAAAGTAAAAAAAGATAATAGTTCTATAATTTTCATAACTCACCGCAAAAGTGCACCACCCAAGGTATAAAGTTGCCTCTTACCAGAAACAAAGACCTTTTCAAAGACCTTTTTACAGGTCTAACTGCGCCTTATGCTGCGTACACACGAGCGGACTTTCCGGCAGAAAAGGTCCGACGGAACGATTCCGTCGAACATTCTGATCATGTGTGGGCTTCATCGGACCTTTTCTGACGAAAAATCTGACGGACCTTAGAAACAGAACGTACTTCCGACTGACTCGATTCCTATTGAAAAAACTGTTTGTCTGTATGCTAGTCCGATGAACCAAAAACAACGCAAGGCCAGCTATTGGATAGTAGCTATTGAACTTCCTTTTCTAGTCCGGTCGTATGTCATCACGTTCAAAATGATCGGACTTTGGTGGGATCGTGTGTAGGCAAGTCCGTTTCGTCAGAACTCCGTTGAAAAGTTCTTCGGAGTTCAGTCCGACGAGAAGTCCGCTCGTGTGTACGCAGCATTAGTAATAAACGCTCAATTGGGTGGATGGATGGAACAATGTAATACAGCTTCACTCCACCTTAAAGACATCAGAGCAACCTCGGTAGCCGTGTACAGTCTCCTCCATAGCTCCCAACTGTCCCTGATTTCGAGGGACTGTCCCTGATTTGGAGCGATGTCCCTCTGTCCCTCTTTCCTCCTCATTTTGGTCTGATCTATATAGTTGTATATAAAATGCACATTTTATCTTTCAAAAAGTGTTTCCCAGTGCTAAACCTTTCATCCAAATTCTAAATTGCTGCATTTGTAAATTTTAAAAGCCAATAAAAATGAATAGTAGTGGTAAAAAAAGCCCTTGTGGATTTAATTAACCTTTTTTTGGGTTAATTCTCCTTTGAGGGGGTGTGGCAGGGGGCGTGTCCTATGCCTACATGCATTTGCTAGTATGTGTCCCTCATTCCCATCTCAAAATTTTGGGAGGTATGGTCTCCTCTAATACTTCTCAAACCACCTCCGAGGCTATATACTCACAGCCATAAGTAAATTCCGACCATTCATATGCAGAGAGAAGAGTAATAAATGCCCCAGCATTAATATGAGTAAAATATACCCTGGCATCAGTGGGAGTAAATAAATGCCTCAACATCGGTAGGAGTAAAAAATACCCTGGCATCAATGGTTAGTTGGATGGACATGTACCAATGCTAAAATTAAAAACAAAACAAAAAACTATTTAGGCCTACACAGAATTGGCAGCTCTTTCTAACAGCTTCAACACTATGGAACAATTTATAGAAAGAGGGCTGAGGTATCTATTTCGTCAAATATTTGGCTTTTTTAACTGACCAGGGGCAAAAGCTTTTCACTGCATTGTAGATGTTCGTCATTTCTGGCAGCGAATTTTCAACATTTTTGGACAAAATTTACCAATTCAGGAATTTTGCAAACCCTCTGTATTCACCGTAAACCCATGGTAACAGTAAACCCGAACCTTGTCTCTACTGGCTATCTGTTCAGTGTTAGTAACACATTCTCCAGACCCATAGCAGTATTTGTATGCGACTTCAGCATGGACACTGGGTTTGACTAACAGTCCTTTATTAACATGCAAATCTCTAAAGTATCAAAGTCAGAGATTAAAAATAAAGCTAAACCAATAATGATTATACTGGTTTATTATCCATTACACATGTTTTGATATAATCACACATACCAGTTTCACACTCCCATACGTACATATTGGAGGCAGTGTCTCCCTACACTAACAAAATGTTTCTTCCTGCATTGTGCAAAGTTCATATAGTTTGATTTTCTCAGCTCCTCGGCAGTCTCTCCCTTCCCTCCAGCTCTGTTCTTGAGTCATCGCTAGATGTCTACACATTCTTTTTTACCAAATATCTGTAGTGTGCCTCCTTACCAACCCTGAAATCTATGTTCTTCTTTTGAGCCTTGTTTCTCTAGTTCTACACAGAACTTAGCCTCTTGCCAAAGCCTGGGAAAAGTGGGCTGTAATGCCCAGCTGTCACACATTTGTGTCCACGATGCCTAGAGTTCTGTGTTGAAAGCATGCCCACTGCACATCCCCAGAACACTGACTGAACTGTTTCTGACAGCTCTCAAACATGGCTTCTGATTGGGAGCCATCAGGACAGGCTCCTGATCATGCGACCTCAATTGGATCCAATCACAGCGGTCATGTTATGTAGAAACCATGTTGCCTCCTGGCATTAAATTCCACTTAAAGGGCTGCCAAAAGGGAGAGTGAAGGAGTTAAAGCCAGCTCCAAACAGGAACATGTGCAGTTAATAGCAAGAAGGCTCTACTTGTAGCATAGAGCAGGGGTAGGCAACCGGGGGCCCTCCAGCTGTTGTGGGACTTCATTTCCCATGAGGCATTGCAAGGCTGGCAGTTACAATCACTCCCCAAAGGCCGATGGCATGACTTGTAGTTCTTCAACTGGAGGGCCCCTGGTTGCCTACCCCTGGCCAGGGGTGGATCTGGGGGGGGGCAACGGGGCAATTGCCACCCCCGAGAAATCTGTTGCAGGCCGGGTGGGTGAGCCCCGCAGGCGGCTCCGAGAGCGGGCGGCTCCGCCACGGGCGGATAAGAGAGCGAGCGGCTCCGCAGGAGGGCCAGGCAGCTCCGTTTGAGGGTGGGCAGGCAGGCGGGTGAGACAGCGGATTGGCCGGGCTGCCGGGTGGCTCCGTGTGTGGATGGGCGGGTGAGACTGAGCAGGCTAGGTGTGTGTGTGGGGGCAGCTGGCCAATCAGCGAGCCGACGGACAGGGGAGCAGAGAGATTACATCATCTCTCACCTCCCCCACATCTCTGCAGTAACTTCCGCCCTCACTGTGCAGGTAGCGTGGGCAGCAGGGAGATTACATTATCTCTCTGCTGCCTGTCTCTGGGACAAAGAAATAAGCAAAACACCACCTTACCTGGCACGTGACAAACCACATCTAGTGGCAAGTGACAATCCGCATCTAGTGGCAGGGGACGTGTCAAGTGACAATCTGCATCTTTTGGCAGATGACGTGGCAAGTGACAATCTGCATCTAGTGGCAGGTGACATGGCAAGTGACAATCCGCATCTAGTGGCAGGTGACGTGGCAAGTCACAATCCACAAGATGTGGCATATGACGTGGCAAGTGACAATCTGCATCTAGTGGCAGGTGTCAATCTGCATCTGGTGGCAGGCAAGTGACAATCCACAAAATGTAGCAGGCGACGGTGGCAAGTGACATGCTCGGGGTTCCCACTGATTCTGCATTATGGTGAGTTGAATGATTTCATTTTATATTACAATGTATTAATAGAAATAATGCGCTTCAATCATCCTGACACCATAACAACCATGGTGCCGGGATGATTAAAGCACCAACAACAGCCATTTCCCCGATAAATTGTCTGCAAAAAAAACGTATTTTCTGGCAGTGCCCCTCCCAAGACTAGGCTCTGGATCCGCCCCTGCCCCTGGCATAGAGGAATCCAGGTAAATGTTATATGAATAAGAAAAACGGAAGACCCCCTAATGGGTCTTTACTGCAGCCAATAATGTAATGTAATACAATTCAAAAATGGGTAGATAATCAAAAATGTTTTATTGATACAAAAAGTATGACTAATAAATTCTGACATTAAAAAGTCAGGACATGCATTGGAATACAAAATTGATAAAAAGCAATACCCATGACAGGGAGCAATGTACAGTACAATAAACCATGGGCAACAAAGATATAGTAGCATAAAATCTAAATTGTAGAATCCTGACACGTTTCGACCCCAGTGGGTCTTCTTCAGAGGATAGGTGTATGACACCTGCCCTCCATGGGACCGGCCCACCGTCTGGGAAATTAGGAACACATGAGAGGGCAACTCCCTTATAGCATGGCCGTCTATAATCATTAAGAGCAACGTGATTGGTAATGTTGTAACATATGGATCTGTTCATGCATATATAAAAATATTGTCTTGCTCTGTTTTGTTTTGAAAGATTTTTTGATGCATGTTTACATCCCTACAGTTGTCATACACCTATCCTCTGAAGAAGACCCACTGGGGTCGAAACGCGTCAATATTTTACAATTTAGATTTTATGACAGGTTGTAATGCACTGTTAGGTTGGCTGTTTGTTGTGAGGGTAATTTTTGTGGCTAGGAAGTGATGCTCTGTAATGAAGGGGGTAATGAAGTATGCTGTGAACGGGCGAGGGGCATACTGCGAGTAAGGGTGTGGTAGCTGGAATGGGATGTGTAACAAAAGGTTGCTGTGAGAGCAATATACGCACTGTGAGTTGGGGGCATGGTGTGAGCATGCAGAGAGGGTTGAAAGGTATAGGATAGGGGTGAACCTAAAGGGAAGGGGGAGAGTTTGAAACAAGATGTCCTGTACCACAGTAGAAGCGGTATGTGCTGTGAGGTAGGTAGGAAGGAATGCATGTTCTGTAAGTGGGTTTTAGGGCACAGTGTGAACGTGGGGTGATTGGATCGGATGGAGATGTGCTACAATTACTCTGAGTAGGGGTAGATGGATGTTGATAGATCACTTTCAAATCCTCTCGATGTTCCTTATTAAGATGAATAAAATGGGTCAGGGGGCCTTAATCCCTGCTGTAGCCGCCGACAGCCGTTGGCAAAAAAACCCTGCCCATCGGGAAAGTGCGACAGGCAAAATTAGACTTCCCCAGCAATGACTGTAACGTCCGAAGCTGAACTTTACGCTGTCCCAAGATCCCACGAATCTCCGACTTGGGCGCCACTAATTTATCCTCCGGCAGGCGACATTCCATGGCGCCGGAGTCTAGAACTATGCCCAAGAAACTGATCTCTGTAGTTGGGCCTCCAGTGGGATTCCGAACCTTCCCGCAATGTGCTGCAACGTGGACAGGAGAATTGCACACACCTTAGATGAAGGCGGCCCCACGCAAAGGAAATCATCCAAATAATGGATGACGGAATCTAGGCCTGACACGTCTCTAACCACCCATTCCAAAAAGGAGCTGAACATTTCCAACATGGCACATGAAATGGAGCAGCTTCGGCAGGCAGCGATCCACATAAAACTCCTCTTGCCAGCAGCACCCCAGTAGTCAAAAACTGTCCAGATGTACTGGAAGCAACCGAAAAGCGGATTTAATGTCAGATTTTGCCATCGGCACTCCCTGCCCATATCACCTAATCCACCTAGCAGCTGCATCAAAAGAAGCATAGGACACCGTGCAAGCTTCGGGGTCTATCGAATCATTAACCGAACCCGCTTTGGGAAAAGACAAATGGTGAAAAAGGCGAAAATTGTGCGGTTCCTTCTTAGGCAATACTCCCAGAGGTGAAACAACAACATCCTGCAAAGTCTTCACCAAGAACGGCCTGCCCATGTGACCCAATGCCACTTCCTTTGCCAACTTCTCTGAAACCACCCCTGGATGCTGCAGTGCAGATTGCAAATTCCTAGTGCGACTGCCAGAGAAAACCGAAGGCAGGGATGCCACCAAGTTTGTGGAGACCTGGCTGCCTGAGATATTCGGGAGGGAGGCCTTTTCCCCATTCTTTACAGTGGAGAGGGCGCACCGACAACCGGGTCACCCGCCACAACCAGGAGCCCCCCCAAGACCCATCCTGGCCCGGGTTATGCACTACAGGGACAGAGAAGCAGTACTGAGGAATGCACAAGAGAAGGCTAATGTCCAGGTAGGATGTGAAAAGGCGCCTGAGAGCTCTGCAGCTTCCATATGCCATGCTGTACCCGGCTAAGCTTAGAGTCACAGCCAACAGACAGCCCCACTTCTTTGAATCAGCCCAGGATGCAGCTATGTGACTAGACCGCAACGAACAGGCCCTGCGACACCAGGACAGAGAGGACGGAGATGGACCTGCCTGACATGTCTACTACTGAAAATACTTGGAGATCCATACGTCGGAAGTACAGAAGGTTTGATTTGAAGCTCACTTATTGCCCTCTGAATAGAGATGACATCCCCCTCTGGATCCTGCATTACCTGCCATATTTTTTTTTTTGGGGGGGATAATTTCTTACCTTATGCTGCTGGGAACCGAGATATTGTTACGTGAACAGTGAGCTATCTTGTGAAGTAGGCAAGAGAAAATGCGTTCTCTCTGTGCGAGAGATAAAGCAAATATACCATGTTGGGTTTTGTTTCAAGTTCACTTAGGCTGGATTGTCCTGTTGACAGCCCGGATCTTTTTTGTTTTTTCTTTATATTTGTTTCGATTATACCGAGAGGTACCCCTCCATGACGCTGCATACTGGAATTGTTGCACCGCACCAATTATTGTAACTGTCGCCATTAACTTAAGGCGCAAGCTTGAACTCCTTGCTCGGAGATGGCATAAGCTGATATGGACCTCATCACACCTTCAGTGTAAAGATCCTCTAAATTTAACTAGCCCTACTGGCTCTGTTATAGCACGGAATTTCCTGGCACAGGCCCTTGCACCGTACTCACCCTTCAAGCCATGTATTATTATGCCCAATGGCTGAACTGCCACTGATCTCCTGGAATGTAAGAGGCCTGGGCTCCCCACTTAAGCGGATGATGATTTCCACCTGTTTGAAAAAATACCACCCTATGTTTCTTTGTATGCAGGAGACTCATTTAACTGCTGAAACTAAATGTTGTCTTAAATATGCCTGGGTGGGTAAAGCATACCATTCCACCCACACCTCATATTCAAGGGGTGTGAGTGTAATGATCCATGGTTCTGTTGACTTCCAAGAACTGGATGTCTGCATAGACGATAAGGGAAGATATATCTTTTTGCATTGCAGGGTGGGCAGGCTGTATTGTATACTGGCATGTGTATATATACCCCCGCCGTTCACGGTAGCGATACTCCGGTCATTGCTTACTTACTTAGAGGGCCGACCAGATTTGCCATTGTTGATAATGGGGGACTTTAACTGCTGGCTGAGCCCTTCCATGGACAGACACCCCAGTATGGGGGTCTCTGCCACATCGAAGGACTCTCCATTGTTAAGACTGCTCAATGAGGTAGGCTGGGTTGATATTTGGAGACACAAGAATCCGAGGGAAAGACAATTCTCCTGTTTCTCCAAGACTCATGGGACATATGTACGTACCCCGACAGAATCTGCCAGAGAGGCATGGCAGTCGGCTCAATCTGCTTATGAGCAACTGGTATCCTCCACGGCAGAGAAAAAACTATTTTTCTCCAGGTTGGCATTCTATGAAGAGGGAGAGAGTACAGGGCGTCTATTGGCCAAGATAGCTAACTCTCAACAGCGTTCCCCAGCAATCGGAACTATTAAAACATCAGAGGGCAGATTAGTAAGCTCGCCTGACCTTATACTACAGGAACTGGCCAAATTTTATGAGTACCTTTATCTTCCAACAGAAAAGAGGGGGGATTTTGGGACTTTAATTGAGGCACATATTGAAATGTGCCTCCATCCCTGTTGCGGAAAATTGTTGGACATGGCGGGACTTTAAATGAGGTCATGGACAAGGTGAAGGAAACTAAAATAAATGTACATGTTTATTAAAAAAATGAGATGCATAAAAACCCAGTCAAAAAAAAGAAATCACATGAAGAAAGACATTATAGTGAACATCATTTCATAGTGAATTGCAAACACATATGTATGTGCATATGCAATAAGTGACAAGAAAGTATCAAACTTGGCGTCACATTGTGATCTCATTTGATGGATAATACATACAAACATTTCATATATATACACATGTAAAATGCAGCAGCACCTGTGGAGGGAATACAGATAAAAGCAGTAAACATGTTGATGGAGTAATAAGAGATGTTCTGGATTGAAAGTGTGTTGTAGACATATGTCTAGATCCCATATGTCCGACGCGTTTCATGTGAAGGACACTCATCAGGGGTAGGTGTTCAGGGGAGATCTAAAGCATAAATGAAATCTATGGTGAGTCTACTGGTAATTGAACGTAACAAGCAAGCAGGGGGGGGGAGCACCCTAAGTACTTACATGAAGTCCGTACATAGGGGTGTGGTCGGTGCGGGACCAGGACCAAACATGTGCATCTGTCCCGGGAGCTGAGGTATGTTGGAGTCAGTGCTGGCAAGGCGGGCTCACACAAGCCTCCCCCGAGACAAGGGTGCCCAAGTGGTGGTAAGAAGTAGTAAAAGGAAAATAGAGCGCCAAGGTGGACAGCCTAGAAAGAGTAACATGAAACAATGTATCAAGGAAATGCTGATACAATGAAAATGTATCTTCCAACAGGACAATATACCCAGGAAGACCTAGTGAAATACAAGAAATTGACTTCCTACAACTCACAAATGACCAGAGGGAGGCCCTGGATGCTCCCCTTACTCTAGAGGACCTGCAAATGGCATTAACTGAGTTTCCTAACTGTAAGGCCCCGGGGGCAGATGGGATACCCATAGGAGTCTACAAGCAATATGCTGAAATTCTTTTACCCAAACTGCTGGCGGTTTTTAATGCAGCCAGGGAACGGAGGGTTTTATCCCTCTCTATGACCACGGCCAACATAGTACTCATATTGAAGCAAGGACCCAATAGATCCTGGCTCATACAGGCCCATATCTCTTCTGCAGAGCGATATTAAACTTTTAGCTAAAGTCCTAGCGATGAGGCTAAAAAGAGCCATTATGGGCATTATCCACACTGACCAGGCTGGATTTATGCCTAACAAGTCAACGGCGGTAAATTTGAGAAGGCTTTATCTAAATATGCAGTCTTCGGTGGATAATGTGGGTCAGAGAGCATTGCTCTCACTGGATGCTATGAAGGCTTTCGATAGCCTTGAGTGGGAGTATTTGTGGGAGGTTCTTAGACACTTCGGTTTCGGTCACATTTGCATCTCATGAGTTCGTCTGCTGTATCACAACCCGCAAGCGGCTATCCGGGCTTCTGGGGCTATGCGACACACCTTCACTCTGGGGAGAGGAACGAGACAGGGATGCCCCTTGTCACCTTTGCTGTTCGCACTAGCCATAGAGCCTCTAGCAATTAAAGTAAGAGCCAACCTAGGTATTGTAGGATTTCGATACGGAGAAAAACAGGCAAAACTGATGCTATATGCCGATGACACCATGATCCTGCTTGGAGATGTAGACAAATCTCTCACAAAGACTATGTCCACCATAGGAGAATTTGGCAGATATTAGGGACTCCAGATTAACTGGACTAAATCTTCCCTGTTGCTTATTGATGATGGGGGAACTCCCCCTACTGCTAGCTTGGTACCCCTGACTACCTTGTTCAGATACCTAGGTATCCAGGTGACACCTGAGATGCGGGACTATGGTAAATTGAATATGACTCCATTGCTGCAAAGGTTTAGGGAGCGGATTAAAACATGGAATTCACTCTGTCTGTCGGTTGCAGGCAGGGTGAATTTGATTAAAATGATTCTTATGCCCCAACTATTGTATATTCTCCATAATACACCCATAGTAGTAACCTTAAAGACGTTTAGAATTATCAACTCACTATTTCGACTGCTTATATGGAAAGGCCGCTCACCAAGGATTAAACTTGAACATCTCCAACGTCCCAAGGATGAAGGAGGGCTTGCCCTATCAAACCCCTGGCTCTACTATATAGCTGCACAACTACAGCAATTATTAGGTACAATACCCATCGGCACAGAGAAAGAGAGAGATATATGTAATTCCTCAGAACTTGTAATGTTACACACAGTAAAGAGAGACTCGGTACCGACAGCCCTTGAAGCGTTAGACTTTGGCAAACCTAATAAGAAATACCCAACTTATGACCTTGTCCAAAAAATCTGGACCAAAACTAAATATATACAGGGAGTAACAGGATACACAACTTACAGCCCAATCTGGTTCAATGATACGTACCCAGAATTGGCCAAGGTACAGCATGGGGCGGTGTGGAGGAGATATGGGGTGATGTATATCAGATAGATTTTCCAAAATGGGCAATTGCACACATTTGAGGTATTACAGAGGCTTTTTGGGTTACCACAGCACATGCAGTTTTACTACATGCAACTAAAGCATGCGGTAAAGGCCCAGAGTAAATCCTCAGGCTCGGTTCAAACTAGGACGACTTGTCAGGCGACCTAGTCACCTGATAAGTAGTGTCCCATTCTGTACAATGGAACTGTTCTAAGGGGAGCGACTTAGAAAAAGGTTCCTGTACTACTTTGGGGGCGACTTGGGGCGACTTGCATAGACTTCTATACAGAAGTCGTTTTGCAAGTCGCCCAGGCAGTCGTGTGCGCGACCTGCAAGTCGTGCCGCCCCTAGTGTGAAACGGCACTTAGAGTGGATGTCGTCGCCAACACCTTTATTTAATCTGATTGCTGGGGCCACTAACACTAAGGGATTTATATCGCAGTGTTACAGTATGTTACTACAAAACTTTCTGGGTAAACACCCCTTGGGAATGTTGACCAAGTGGGAGAGAGATGTGGGCCCGCTTGATGGAGATCAGTGGGAGGAGGTGTTGCAGGCAGTACCCACATGCTCTTTAAATGGTTCACAAAGACTGACACAACTATATATTGTACTAAGAGTGTATTATACCCCCCATAGATTGTTTACTATGAGTCATAGATCCACCCCACTTTGCACCAGATGTAAAAGGGACCATGGGGACCTGATCCATCTGCTGTGGAGGTGCCAAAAGCTCCACCCTTACTGGAAGGGGGTGGTGGACACCGTCAGCAGAGTGTTTCAGGTTTCGCTACCCACAGATCCAAAACATTGTTTGCTCAATGTGTTAGATGAGTTGCGGTGGGAAGAAAATATCAAAGTGGCAGTTACCAGAGTTCTATTCATGGCACGTAAGCTAATAATGCTACATTGGAT
Source organism: Lithobates clamitans (assembly GCA_037952925.1). Lineage (NCBI taxonomy): Eukaryota > Metazoa > Chordata > Amphibia > Anura > Ranidae > Lithobates > Lithobates clamitans. The sequence continues at coordinate 2,023,837 of JBBGZY010001812.1, read as the reverse complement.
TTCGGAAGAGCCTCCTGCTCTCAAAGAATGGATTAATGCTGTGGGGGAAATGTTAAGGAAGGAAAAAATAATTTACCAACACAGAGGCTGTCCACAGAAATTCGAGAAACTTTGGGGATCGTGGCTGAATGTACCTGGGCTAGCCCGGTGGATTTGGTCATGGGTAGACTACTAGGTGTGGGAGTCTGAGGTACCAAAAGTCAGAGCGACAGAGCAATATCTTTTCCCACTATCACTTTCTTTACTTATATTCTCCTTTTCTTTGGATTCTTCTCCTTCCTTTGTTTTCTTATTAATACTGGTGTCTTAAGTTTAACGGAGGCGTGCACTTCTTATGGATGGTCAAGCAATGTATCAATAAATAAATAGTTCAAGGAATGATGGATAAATGTGCAGTATGCAGAATATACAAGTTTATGCACCTAATGTTGGAATGCATCCTTCAATGTAATGGAAATGTCGGTATGTATTTATATGTTTTCCTCAATAATATTTTTTCTTTTGGATAAAAAAAAAAAAAAAAAAAAAAAAGATTTCAGAGAATAGACCATGATTTTATTATCCTACAATATGGAGTAACTGTCAGATGATGAAGAGCTGAAGGAAGATCTTATTGCTTTGCGGACAAATCGTGCTTTTGAAATGTACCGGTAATTTAAAAGCAAGACTTTGGAGAAGTTTTGGTGTGTAAAACTGGATATGTTCCCAAAACTTGGTGTAAAAGCAATCCATGTCCTCATTCCATTGCAACACCGTACAATGTGGATTCAGTTCTTTTTTGTCAATCAAGACAAAATCCTGGAATTGCTTAAATTCAGAGGCAGATTTGCAGATCACAGTCAGCAAGGAAGTTCCACATTTTGAGAAAATCATGAATGAAAAGCAGGAGCAAAGAAGTCATTGAATTTTATGTTCACAATTGGGATTGATTTTACATATTTTTTACTTTAATAAGTGAATTGCTTAATTTACTGTATATTTTTATGCACGAAATTAAAACCTTTTTTTTTTTCCAAGTTTGCTTTGTTCAAGTTCAATTTGTGGTTAAAAAATTAGAAATTAGATTTCTTCATCCTCAAATGCGATATTATTTTTGTAGTGTGTGCAAACATTCATGTAACATTACTTAGGGGCATAGGACAGAAAAGGTTGGGAACCACTGCTTTAATGGCTACCATTAAAACAAGAGATGTCCCATCCCCCTATTTCTAGTTTCACACTTTTTTTCTCTTTTATCTGCCATGGCTTTGATAGCAATCTACTTTTCAAGCTGATTTTAGAGTTGTATGCTACACATCAATTAACCAACTGACATATGTAGGGGCTATCTTGAAATTCACTTTTACAAAGATATATTACACTTTAGAGATACAACAAAATCCAGATAAAGGCTAACTGTGAAAAGGCACTATCCCATTAATAAGGACAACCATCTCTTTTGTACATTGTGCTTTTACAGCCATTCATCTTACAGGTGTTACTGGATATCCATTTCTTTATTTACAAATTGCACCAACTTTGATGTCATTTTATCCTAATTCATTTCTTAACTATGACTATCTACTATGTCTTTATACAATTAATGTGCACTGTTAATTCAATAACCATAACCTTAATCAAACTTTATTGAAACATACAAACAAGAGATGGCACCGAATGGATGCCCTGATACTGGTGGAGACATTGGGGGTTATTTACGAAAGGAAAATCCACTTTGCACTACAAGTGCACTGCAAATGCACTTGTAAGTGCACTGAAAGTGCACTTGATAGTGCAGTCGCTGTAGACCTCAGGGGAAGATCTGAATTGTGGGTAAAGCTAAAATGCTCTTTTTTATTTTCCTTGCATGTCCCCCTCAGATCTACACTTGAAAGTGTAAAGTGGATTTGCCTTTCGTAAAAAACCCCCTCTATGTCATTCTGTCATTGGCATATGTTCATAGAGAATCAAGGCTTGAAATGCTGGAATGCAGGGATACGGCACAAGAAAATTTCACTAAGCCTGCCCATCATTATATTTTAAAATAAATAATACTAATCAGTGGAAAATATAATGTAAATTAGAAAACTTTACTACTACTTACAGCCATAGATGGGACAGTGCTAATAAAGATGTAGTTTAGTTTCAGATTTTTTTACATATACATATGCCGCACGTTGTATTTGACATGTATAAACATATACAGTGGGGAAAATAATTATTTGATCCCCTGCAGAGGTAAGATGTTTCTTGTAGTTGGTGACCAGGTTTGCACACATCTCAGGAGAGATTTTGGTTCTTTACAGCTCTTCTCTAAATCCTTAGGGTTTCTCAACTGTCTCTTGGCAACACAAAGTTTCATCTCCCTCCATAAATTATTTATAGGCTTAAGGTCTGGAGACTGACTAGGCCACTCCATGACCTTAATGTGCTTTTTCTTGAGCCACTCCTTTGTTGCCTTGGTGGTATGTTTTGGGTCATTGTCATGCTGAAAGACCCATCCATTACCCATCTTCAGTGTTATGGGGAAGAATGAAAGTGACATTAAAAGGCAAAGAAGAATGAAAGTGACATTAAAAGGCAAAAAAATAACAAACATGTTATATGTACCTTAGGGTTGCCACCTTTTCTTCAAACCAAACCTGAACACTTTAGCGGCAGCGTTTATTTTTATTTTTTGAGGTATACGCTATAAGAGAAGGTGGAAGGGGGGTCGAATATGTGCTGGGGGGTTGCTTTGAGAGAGGAGAGGGCTAGTGCAAGGGAGGGTAGGGGGGTTATATATGTGCTGGAGGGCACTTTGGGAAGGGAGAGGACTTGCGCTAGAATGGGTTTTTCAGATTTAAAATCCAACCCACACTTCTAGCATAAATCTTCCTCCCTCCCAAAGCACCCCCCCAGCACATATCCTCTTAACCCCCCAATTACTCCAGCAAGTGTACATATTTTTTAAGTTGTTCTCCTTCCCAGCCTCTCTCTCCCCCTTCCCTGTCCATCTACAGAGTATAATAAAAACTTTCTACAGACCTCGATCAGCGCATGTCCCTGCTCCCCCCTCCTCCTCCTGTGTGTGTGTGTGTGTAAACAGCCGAGAAGGAGGAGGACAGGGAAGCTTTGATCCACTGTGCTGAAACAGGCTGCTGTTGTTGAGGGGAGACACATCAGATGGCCGAGCAGACTTGTTACTCTTGGTCTGAATAATGTCCGGTCTGAATAATGTGTCCGGGATTTAGGCAGATGAAAACCCAAACACATCATTTAAAAACCAGACTATACGAGAGAAAACCAGACAGGTGGCAACCCTAACTTACTTGCTCCGTGCAGTGGTTTGGCACAGAGCAGCCTAGATCTTCCTCTTCTCGGGTCCCCCGCTGGAACTCCTGGCCACTCTCCCCTCCCGAGTGCCCCCATAGCAAGCTTGCTCATGAGTATGTCCCGAGTATGTCCATTCACACACAGGGAAAGACCCATGAGAGCTGAGGCTCCCGTGCACACAAACCTTGAGCCTTTACAACCACTTTAAGCACTTGAACCTCAATATACATTTTCATTTAGAAGCCTCATTTTGGGCGTGCTGTTGATCTCATGAGTAAGCTATAAATTGGTGTCACAATTGACCATGCACCCCTTTTAAAAGCAGAAAAGGGTCTGGTGCTGGATGGACTGATCTGCAGTTTAATGCCGCGTACACATGACCGGACTTTCTGGCAGAAAAGGTCAGACGGAACCAATCCGTCGGACATTCCGATCGTGTGTGGGCTTCATCGGACCTCCTCTTTCGAAAATTCTGACGGACCTAGAAATAGAACATTTTTCAAATCTTTCCGAGGAACTCAGTTCCTATCGGGAAAACCGCTTGTCTGTATGCTAGTCCGACAGGCCAAGAACGACGCAAGGGCAGCTATTGGCTACTAGTCCCGTTATACGTCATCGCGTTCTAAACGAGCGGACTTTGGTGTGATCGTGTGCAGCGTCCAACGAGAAGTCTGCTTGTGTGTACGCGGCATAAGGGCGCTTTCACACTGCTCTGTTGAAAAAATTTATTAACAACGCATATGCGTTTCTGGTGTATTTTCTGGGTGCCTGACTCCCAGCATGTGCCTGTGAAACACAGACATGTGACACAAAAAACGCACCAAAACCACAACCACAGTGCATTTTTGATGCTATTTTGATGCATTTGTGATGTGTTTTCCATTCATTTCAGTTAGGAGCTGTGTTTTTGGTGCTCTTTAGAAAAGTGCACCAAAGATGCAGCATGCAGGACTTTTCAAAACACACCTCACCCGCAGCACAGTGGTGTGAGGAGTCCCATAGGATTTAATTAAATTTAATTCTATCTTCCATTTTTAGCAAGGTAGAAACACAAACAAAAAATTCATTAGTGAAAACAGCCTAATGCCCTGTAGACACGATCAGAATTTCTGTCAGAAAAACCTTGGATGGTTTTCCCGACGGAATTCCGCTCAAGCTTGGCTTGCATACACACGGTCACACAAAAGTTCTCTGAACTTTCGACCGTCAAGAACGCGGTGACGTACAACACTACAACGAGCCGAGAAAATTAAGTTCAATGCTTCCGAGCATGTGTCAAATTGTTTCCAAGCATGCGTAGGAATTTTGCGCGTCAGAATTGGCTACAGACGATCGGAATTCCGTCGGAAAAATACAGAATCTGCTCTCAATCTTTTGCTGGCGGAAATTCTGATGGAGCATACACACGGTCGGAATTTCCGACCAAAAGCTTACATCAGACTTTTGCTGGAGGAATTTCTGAACGTTTGTGTGTACAGGGCATTAGGGTTGAAGCCCGGCCAGGGTGGCAACCATGGCTCTTTCCATTGATAGATTGGCGGTGTGAGTGTTGACACCTTAGAATAGTGTATTATTGCCCAGATCATCAGATAAAAATAAAGTAAAAAAGGATTGAAAAAAAAAGAAAATTAATGCAGCCACCACATCTAAGGACGGGTAAACTCCAATATATTACATTTTTGATTTTTGGTTTAGATATGCTTTAAGTCATAAGCTTGTTTCAACCCTGACAATGGAAATAAAATGTAAAAGAGCTTATCACTGATAAATCAACTTATCAACATGAGTTAAATAAGATAAAAAAAAACCTTCTGTGTATAGTTTGCATACCATTTGTACAAGATGTCAGCCATATTTGCTTTTCCCATATCAGGTGCTTAGTTATGCAGCACAGGTCTAAGGTAACACTAGTATCCTCACATTTGACACAGAATAAAAATGTTATCCGCACTGGATTATGTAAGACCAGAACATTTAGAAGAAAGAAAAAACGAATGTAAATGAACAAATCTAGGTTTATTAAATCAAAAGAAACCATAGAACATTTCCTGACATGTTCACATATAACTTTCACACCTCTTGTAGAAAATATAATTACCTTGTGTGCAATTGTGGAGGTAAATCAAATGTCGGTTATAAAGAGTCTGCGAAGATTTGTGTCTTTTGAAGTGACCTATAAAGAGAAGAATATTTCAGGTGTGACCCATGTTATTGTGAACATGAGACCATTAAAGGAAATAAAAGCTTGAGATAGATATCTTTTCGCACCTCACAATGATAAATACCTTGAGGGTTCTTTGCACAAATGAAAAAACTCAATAAGACTAATGTTAACAATGTTCATTTAATTTCAAAGGCTGGAAATAGATACATAGTGAACACTGAGAACTAATTCCTAAACGCAACACCCTTTTTTTTTTTTTATGTACTTTTGTGTTTCTTTATTATTGATGAATGTACTGCCTTACATACAAAGATATCTCTTTTTTACTGTCTGCAATGGTCCCTTGACCTTTTACCCAAAACCATCTAAAACCCTCCCCTCCACAAGGCCACGAGAACTTTACAGTGTTACTAAACCCACAACAGTAAAATCAGTCTGTATATCCAGTACAGCATGCTTGTTATACTCACTGTGGAACCTAAGGGGTTAATCTTCCACATTGTGTGAAATGACTGTTTGATCCTGTCTTCTCTGATCCTTCTCTTTCTTTTACTGTCCCCAATCCATCTGCTGATAGCACAGAGCCCTTAGAGGCACTCTGCACATGCTCAGTTTGGTGCATGTGAGCAGCACAGGACTAATCAGCACTGTCCAGACAGAGAGTCATGCAGACTCATAGGACAGTCAGAGGAGAATGACAACTCCTCTTACAAGCTTAAACCAAACACTGATAGAAGTCACAAGACTGCTATATACTGCTGATGAGAAAAGGTATTTAGCAGTTTGTATTTACTAAAATAATGCATTTCCATGTTCTGTGTACTTTGAGAGACCAGGTACAGTGCATGCAGGGTCCTGGGTTTAGTAACACTTTAATTTCAGTGAAATAATACCTGTTTGTGACTACTGGATTGTAGAACACAACAATAACAGCTTTGAGCAAAGATAAGAGCATTCCCCAGCCCCCTCCACCAAACCATAAGTAACCTCCACCCCAGATGCACACTTACCTCCATCCTACAGCTGATGTCGTATTTACATCCTGATGGTAATAGCTTCTTTGTATGGCCAAGTAGAAGGTCCCGAAGACCTTGGCAGGTCTTCTGTCAAGCTCGTGGGCAAGGAAATTTAGGTTGTAGGAAAAGGTACTTTTTAAAAAATATGCAAACTCTAAAATGATGGTACAACTCACCTCCAAGCTAATCGTTTTTTTTTTTAGACCCACTGGAGATGTAAAAATAAAAAAGCAGCTCTTGCTGTAATATCAATTTCCTTTCCAGTGCGGTTCCCTGTAGAAATAGCATTTTGTCACTAGGTGTTCTCAGTCTTATGGGTTGAGTTACACCCAGTGTCATTCAAATTAGAAGATTTTGGGCATCCTGTGAGTGCAAAGTCTTAAGTACCTGCCCCTGAGGGGGCATCACTATGGTGCTGTGCATTCATAAAAAATGATGCAAAAAGGGGCACTGATGACTTCACATCAGTGCCACACTTTGCATCATTGAGGACCAATAAGAAACGTTCCAAAGAGGACCCTGCTTGTCATGAGACTTGACATGCGCCAAATTAAACGACTTAGTGTGCCCACGTTAAAAAGGATTCGCGTCATGTTTGTCAAAAATTGACAAATCATTTTTTAAGTACTATATTCTAATACAGCCTGGGTGCCCAGAAAACCCTTTGGGTTCCATAAAGTTTCTTCAGGGGGGCCTTGGCAAAGTGCACAAAAATGTATACAAGCCAGCAGGTGGACCAATCCTGTCTTTTAGTTACACAAAGCCACAGGTATTTATCGTTCACCATTTTAACCTTCCAGCCACCGGCATCATAACAACCAGTGATGTCATCAGTGTTGATAAGTAGGGTGTTGATCGCCTGCTCAGCATCCTTGTTTGACCCTCCCCTGCTCCTCACCATCAGCACTGAGGTGACATTAGCTGGGTAAAGGAGAGAAACTGAGGGAGAAGAGAAACATTGGAATACTAGTCGGTACTAATGTGCAAAAGTGTATTTGCTTTGTAAGAATAAACCACCTCTAATGTTGGGTGTCGATGCTACCGCATTATGTAAAAATATTAGAATAGTTTTTACATTTTAGAATGGGGTGCCTTGAGACTGTCCAAATATTTAAAGGGTGCCTTGACTGAAAAAAAGGTTGAGAAAGACTGTTCTAATATATTCACTACAAGGTGGTGCAGATATTAGACACAAATTTCTGCCAGGTCTGGTCATCTGTACAGACTCCCGCTAGAGCAAAACTGATTTGGGATAAGCTGCCTACTCCCTCCCTTTGCCTAGCTGAACAGAGGGGAGGAGACAGCTGGCAGGTTCCTTCTGATGAGTGTCTGGATGGACAATCACCAAAGAGAGAGCAGGCAGTGGGTAGCTTTGTGCTGCTTTGCTGCCTGCACTTCTCTCTTTCCCCAGTAATCAATTTCTGAATAGACATCTGCGGTTCGTTTCCTTCCGAATTAATATATGGACAAATTTTTCATTATTCGGAGATTCGGATATATCCGAAAACCCGAATTACAATATAAACAAAGTTTACCGAATGCTCTGAATAACGAAATGAAATTCGTCTGTTTTTCCGAAACTCTAATTGAAATTCGAATCAAATTTTACTTCGAATTCGAACTGTAAACATATTTCTGAAATCAAAGACTGTGTGTGTTATTAGAGTTCTATTTGGAAATAATGCTGTTTTTGTTAAGCCAAGGGTGATTTAAAGAGTTGTTGTAATCGTTTGATAAAGATTTTTGTTCATTAATTGAAAAAAATATTCCATTTTCATTTCGACCGATTCTAAATGTATCGATTTGAACGTTTCAAACCGAAAAAAGATCGGTAAGTTCGAAGAAAATTCGAAAAATTCAGAATACAAATTTCAAATACGAATTCTGAATACGAATTGAACAAATCAACCAAATTGAACTAAACAAAATAACTAGATTAATGAATCTAAACGAAACAAAACAACTTTTTTCATCATGCGTATGTCTATTTCTGATAGCAAGGGATAAAGGAGAAAAAACAATACAGTGAACTGCTTTAGCTCCGTGCACAGTGACAGCATGATGGGTGCGCAATATTATTGTTCAATATGTGCTTCATAAGGAGCACTGTGCGCACAAATATACATGGCTCAGTTCTAGGACTTATTATGTTAATAGTATATGCCAACACAATACCTTGCTCAGAATTTACAACTATAGAAACAATCAAGAAATAAAAAGTCTATAAAAAAAACCTCTGAAACCAAACCTCCTTTACCATGAGGCCAATGCTACGATCCTCAATCTCTCTTCATGGTTTGGCAGGTCTTCAACTGCTCAAATCTGCCATAACATCTAGAAGAATAAAGCCAGTTTGAGTGGAAAGAAGCATCTACTTAAAGCGTTTATAAAGTCACTGATCACAAATCCTGGAATCCCCTCCGTTACGGCAATATATACTGTATAGCAAGAAAAAATTGTTGCGCTAATATTAACCTTCCAATCAAATTAAATTCTCTGTATATAAAGCCTTCCAATTGCTTGGACTACAAGTGTATGTGCTCAGATCATTAAAAAAACACAACCAATACACTGTGAGTTAGTGCTTAAAACATATAAACTAAAATCCCAAAAACCATCTGTGGTAATGATTAGAGTAAAAAACCATAATAAAAAGTCCAGTAGTAATATAGGAATATAGTAGGAAATATATAAAGAAGGTTATCAAAAAATATCCCAATAAGAAATATAAAATTGATGGCCGTTCTTATTTATATATTCCACTTCAACAGCATCATTAGATATAATCCCATATATATTGGAACACAAAATCTGATCATCAAGTACTTCCAATATCGCTGTGTAGTAAGATGTTTCCAAAGGAGTATTCTTAGGTATCACCAGTATATGTAATAAAAAAGAAAAAACATTATTGCACAGTAAATGTGTATTTGAAAACCAGCAGCACTACACTGAGTGCACTCACGTAAGCCTGGATTATCAACTGCCTGGATGGAAGACAATCAGCCGCTTGGGGCGCAGTGGGTCCTCACACCGCTCGTTACAAGCTGCTGACTAGCCACAATACTTTGTGTCACTGACTCCTCCTGCGTGTTGCGTCACCCGACACGTGACTTTTTCAAGGATGGTCACACAAGAACCGGGCTTGCACAAGAACCGAAATTGTGTAATAAATATAAATCAAAAGTGTCGCTTTAAAAAAACAGTATACTTAAAGTGACATAAATAAAAATACATGTGAGTCCTTTTGTACTTGCACAACGGCTCACATACAGTGGGGACGGAAAGTATTCAGACCCCCTTAAATTCTTCACTCTTTGTTATATTGCAGCCATTTGCTAAAATCATTTAAGTTCATTTTTTCCTCATTAATGTACACACAGCACCCCATATTGACAGAAAAACACAGAATTGTTGACATTTTTGCAGATTTATTAAAAAAGAAAAACTGAAATATCACATGATCCTAAGTATTCAGACCCTTTGCTCAGTATTTAGTAGAAGCACCCTTTTGATCGAATACAGCCATGAGTCTTTTTGGGAAAGATGCAGCAAGTTTTTCACACCTGGATTTGGGGATCCTCTGCCATTCCTCCTTGCAGATCCTCTCCAGTTCTGTCAGGTTGGATGGTAAACGTTGGTGGACAGCCATTTTTAGGTCTCTCCAGAGATGCTCAATTGGGTTTAAGTCAGGGCTCTGGCTGGACCATTCAAGAACAGTCACAGAGTTGTTGTGAAGCCACTCCGTTATTTTAGCTGTGTTCTTAGGGTCATTGTCTTGTTGGAAGGTAAACCTTCGGCCCAGTCTGAGGTCCTGAGCACTCTGGAAAAGGTTTTCGTCCAGGATATCCCTGTACTTGGCCGCATTCATCTTTCCCTTGATTGCAACCAGTCGTCCTGTCCCTGCAGCTGAAAAGCACCCCCACAGCTGATGCTGCCACCACCATGCTTCACTGTTGGGACTATATTGGACAGGTGATGAGCAGTGCCTGGTTTTCTTCACACATACCGCTTAGAATTAAGGTTAAAAAGTTCTATCTTGGTCACATCAGACCAGAGAATCTTATTTCTCACCATCTTCGAGTCCTTCAGGTGTTTTTTTAGCAAACTCCATGCAGGCTTTCATGTATATTGCACTGAGGAGAGGCTTCCGTCGAGCCACTCTGGCATAAAGCCCCGACTGGTGAAGGGCTGCAGTGATGGTTGACTTTCTACAACTTTCTCCCATCTCCCGACTGCATCTCTGGAGCTCAGCCACAGTAATCTTTGGGTTCTTCTTTAGCCTCTCTCCAAGGCTCTTCTCCCCCGATAGCTCAGTTTGGCTGAACGGCCAGCTCTAGGAAGGGTTCTGGTCGTCCCAAACATCTTCCATTTAACGATTATGGAGGCCATTGTGCCCTTAGGAGCCTTAAGTGCAGCAGAAATTTTTTTGTAACCTTGGCCAGATCTGTGTTTTGCCACAATTCTGTCTCTGAGCTCTTCAGGCAGTTCCTTTGACCTCATGATTCTCATTTGGTCTGACATGCACTGTGAGCTTTAAGGTCTTATATAGACAGGTGTGTGGCTTTCCTAATCAAGTCCAGTCAGTATAATCAAACACAGCTGGACTCAAATGAAGGTGTAGAACCATCTCAATGATGATCAGAAGAAATGGACAGCACCTGAGTCAAATATATGAGTGTCACAGCAAAGGGTCTGAATACTTAAGACCATGTGATATTTCAGTTTTTCTTTTTTAATAAATTTGCAAAAATGTCAACAATTCTGTATTTTTCTGTCAATATGGGGTGCTGTGTGTACATTAATGAGGAAAAAAATGAACTTAAATGATTTTAGCAAATGGCTGCAATATAACAAAGAGTGACAAATTTAAGGGGGTCTGAATACTTTCCCTCCCCACTGTATATTTTTACTTCTGTCACTTTATGTATACTGTTTTTTTAGTGTGGCACTTTTGATTTATATTTATTACACAAGTACCATTGGAAGTCCTGACAAGGATTCTGAGAGTACCATTGGAAGTCCTAGCAGGTCTTCTGAGAGTACCATTGGAAGTACGGGCAGGAATTCTGCAAGTACCATTAGAAGTCTTTGCAAGAATTCTGTAAGTACCATTAGAAGTCTTGGCAGGTATTCTGTGAGTACCATTGGAAATCCTGGCAGAGATTCTGAGATTACCATTGAAAGTCCTTATAGGGATTCTGTGAGTACCATTGGAGGTACTGGCAGGAATTCTGCTAGTACCATTGGAAGTTCAGGCAGGGATTTGGCAAGTACCATTGGAAGTCCTGGCAGGGATTCTGAGAGTACCATTGGAAGTCCTTGCAGGGATTCTGAGAGTACCATTGGAAGTACTGGCAGGGTTTCTGCAAGTACCATTGGAAGTTCTGGCAGGAATTCTGCAAGTACCACTGGAAATCTTGGCAGGGATTCTGAGATTACCATTGGAAGTCCTAGCAGGGATTCTTATGCCGCGTACACATGGTCGGACTTTTCGGCTACAAAAGTCCGACGGCCCGTCCGACAAACTTTCGACGAACTTTTGGCGGACTTTTCGTGAACTTTCTAACGAACAGACTTGCCTACATACGATCACACAAAAGTCCGACAGCCTAGTACGCGGTGACGTACACCAAGTCCGACGAGACTACGGAAGTTCAATAGCCCATACGACACCCTTTGGGCTCCTTCTGCTAATCTCGTGTTTATCTCGTGTTAGTAGAAGTTTGGTGAGAGACGATTCGCGCTTGTGAGACTCGTATTTTTCAGTTCGTTTTAACTGTTGTTCAGTCTGTACTTGCGAGGTTTGTATCTGCTTTTCAGTGCGTTTGGTCAGTTGGCATTGAGCAATCTTTGTTTTATTGTCCGCTCGCTGCTGATTTTCAGGTCGCTCTTCACAGGCCTTGCTGTTCAGCAGTGCGTTCTGTTAAGTGCGTTTTGACCAGCCGACCGTTTTGAAGCCATGTTACCTGTACGTACTCATCGTAGAGCTCGTGCATTGTATGTGCTTGGTGCTGTAGTTCATTCTTCAGCACAAGACCAGTCCATGAACAGGGCGAGGAGGAGTTCATGGACGAAAAATTGGTTGCTCCAGCGTGACCAATTCTGTCACATTCCATTGCTCCGTGCGAATAACCCTGATGATTTCCGGAACTTTCTCCGGATGACGGACCCCGTTTTTGACCGTTTGTTAGCTTTGCTCACCCCTTATATCAGCAGGCAGGATACCTGCATGAGGCAAGCCATCACCCCGGAGCAGAGGCTAGTCGCCACGTTGCGGTACTTGGCGACGGGGAGAAGCCTGCAGGACCTTAAGTTCTCGACAGGCATCTCCCCCCAGGCTCTGGGGATCATTATCCCAGAGACCTGTTCTGCTATAATTCAGGTCCTGCAGAAGGACTATATTAAGTAAAGAATTTTATCCTTTATTAGCATCACATGTTATTTTATTTAATGTTTGATAATGTAATGTATTTCTTTACTCAAACACTACTTACCATCATTGCAATACAGTGTGAATGCCCCCTTTTTGTCCTCATGCATGCTGTAATATTTTCATATTCTTTTTTCTGCTGCATGTATATTTGCCTTCACTAACCTCCCCATGCAATGCTGGGCACATATCCACCTAGTCTACTCACTTTGAATATATTTTGTCAGCTGCATTGTAGTTTTTTTCCCCTAAACTCCATCTAAATAGTGTGTGTGTCATTAACTTGATTTCCAATCCCCTCCCCCCCCTAAACTCCATCCAAATAGTGTGTGTGTCATCAACTCGATTTCCAATCCCCCCCCCCCCTAAGCTCCATCCAAATAGTGTGTGTGTCATTAACTCGATTTCCAATCCCCCCCCTAAACTCCATCCAAATAGTGTGTGTCATCCCCTCCCCCCTAATAATTTGCTATAATGTTCTGTGGTGTTGATTTAGAAAAAGCAAATATATGTTGCACTCTGCAAGTGCATTTGCTCCAGGGCTTTAGGCCCCTTTCACACGATCGGACCGTTCAGGTCCGCCTGTCAGTTTTGACGGCGGACCTGATGGGCACTCCATGTTAGCCTATGGAGCGACGGATGTCAGCAGAGACATCCGACCCCGTCCGATCCGCTAAAAGCAGACAGATGGCCCTACGTCCAGATCTGTCGCTGGCGGATCGGATCGGGTGAGATCTGACAAAACGGACATGCTGTCCGTTTTCATCCGATCCCACCATAGGCAGTAGCGGCACCTGACCAGCCCCTCCCCACTCAGTGAGCAGAGAGGGACCTGTCATTCGCCGGCTCAGCGGAGATCAACGGACTGATCTCCCGCTGAGCCGGCGGACCGAGGCGGGCTCCGTGGAAACGGAGTCCGCCTCGTGTGAATGAGGCCTAAGCAAATGAGGAGAAGCTCTGCTGATTTCCATCATCCAATCATGTGCAAGCCACAAAGTGTTTGGATTTATTGCCCTTGCATGTGATTGGGTACTCCTTGCAACATGAAGCCTTTACCTTACCTCATTTACTAAGCTGTGGAGCAACTGCACTTGCAGAGTGCAACAACTGCACTTTTCAAACTGCACAGTCTTGTAGCCTTTAGTAAATCAAACCCTTTGTGTACTTAAACTTAATTTCTAATTTCACCACCCTCTAAAATGTAACAATGTGCCATCAGAGGGGGTGAGCAATCTGATAAGTGTGCCTTTCCATGTTATTTATTAAAGAAGATTTCAATTATTTAAAGTTATACTGATGCTGGGCAATAATGTTTTAAGTGTAATGTTCTTTCAATGTTCTTTTCAAAATTACTGAGTTTTGGTTTCTTGTTTGAATCCCCAGTTTCCTTCAACGCCACAGGAATGGCAGACTGTGGCATCCCATTTTGCCACCCGTTGGGACTTTCCCAACTGTGGAGGGGCTATAGATGGGAAACATGTCCACATTGTGCCACTACCCCATTCGGGGTCATACTATTTTAATTATAAGGGGTTCCATAGTATTGTCTTAATGGCAGTGGTGTCGGCACAATATGACTTTCTGTATGTGGACGTAGGGAAGAATGGTTGGAGGAGTATTTGCCCAGACGGAGTTCTACCAGCGTCTCCAGAGTGGTGGCCTGGGATTGCCACCTGATGCGGATAACGTGGAAGGATTCCCCTTTGTCTTCATAGCAGATGAAGCCTTCGCTCTGAGCAAGCACCTCATGAGGCCATTCCCCCAAAGGACCCTCACACCGGAGAGGAGGGTTTTTAACTTCTGGCTGGCCAGAGCAAGAAGAGTTGCTGAGAATGCTTTTGGGATTCTGGCCAGCCGGTTCCGCCTGTTTCAGACATCGATAAACCTTGCGGAATACAAACTTAATTGGTATGCCCCTGAGGGGGGGGGAACCACGCCGTTTTTTTCATTTAAAATTTGGCGCGGCGTTCCCCAACAGGATTCATACCAGACAGCTGTCAGCACTGCCTGTCATTCATCGCAAAAGGAAAACAAAGTTTTCCTTTCCCGATGAGTGAGCCATCTCGGCGCTGGCTCCTGCGACGGGGCTCGCAGGTGTCAAATCTCGCCGAGAAATGCAGCGAGATTGACACAATATCGCGATCACCTACTGTACATTTTTAAATTTTTAATTATATATCTATCTATAAATCTATATCTATCTATATGAATATATATATATATATATATATATATATTTAGATAGATATATATTTATATATATCTATTTAATATATATATATATATATATATATATCTATATATAGATATCTATATATAGATATATATCTATATATAGATATCTATATATAGATATATATCTATATATATATATAATATATATATATATATATATATATATATATATATATATATATATATATATATATATATATATATATATATATATAGATATATAGATATATATATAGATATATATATATATATATAAAATATATATATAGATATAGATAGATATATATATAGATACATATCTATATCGAGAGAGAGAGAGAGAGAGAGAGAGAGAGAGAGAGAGAGAGAGAGAGAGAGAGAGAGAGAGAGAGATCTGTATATATGTAACGCGGTTTATTAAGATCGTTTCAAACTAATCTCGTACATTAAAGAAATGCACATGGAGCAGTATACAAGGTAATAAACAGAATATGAACACACGACTTAACTTTTTATCAGCAATTTACGGATCCGTCTGTACTGTTCCGGCTCCCGGAGTTTGAGGTCGGACCATCTTTTCCGAATCTGATCTTTTGAGCGCTGTACCCCAAAAGAAAGATATAATGTCTTCACCACCTTCGCCATTATTTTGGTTTTTCTAAAATTAGGCCGGGCGTACGGTTAATACTTCCCATCATAGTCATTTTTTCTCAGAATTGCCACCACTTCCACCATCTCTTTAAAGGACATATTGGAGGCCTTAAATCTCTGCTTCCCAGATTGGGTCGTTCCGGCCTCCGGGCTTTCGTCGCTACCTGAGGTAGTACACACCTGATGTGTCTCTGCCATTGTTCATCCCACTACGCACCGTAGAAAGAATGGGCGGAGAATATTCGTTAAACTAGAACCTCAGGGGCGGGCGACGCAGGCGGAGTTTCACACATGCGCAGTGTATAAAGAGAGGTATTACGCATGTGTCGTACGTACGTTCTGTGCGTAGAGACAAGGGGCTGAAAATATGCGTAAAGAAAAAGAACGTCAGGGGCGGGCAAAGCAGGCGGAGTTTCACGCATGCGCAGTGTATAAAACGTTATTACGTATTGTGTCGTACGTACGTTCTGTGCGTAGATGATAGTCGACCGGGACGCTAGAAAACGAAGGTAATTTTAAATTTTGAAATTTGGTAAAAACTTTGTAGCGAGCAGCCTATATGGCTTGACAGATTGATGAGGCCTATGTTGGGATAAGATGATGAGGGTTTAGCAGAAACATAAGAGTTTTTTGTCTTGTGTCTTTATCTTTTACAGAAATTATGAATGCAAAATTTAAGGAGCCTGAATTTCTGTCGGCTTTTATTGATCAGTACAGAGAGATGAGGAATCTGTGGGAGGTCAAACACCCTCAATATTATCTTAAGCATGTAAGGAAGTCAACACTGGAGAGACTTCTGACATTTGTCCAGACGTACATCCCAGAAGCAACGATGGAGATGTTGTTATCGAAAATTGGGATCTTGAGGAACATGTATAAGAGGGAGCATAACAAGATCCAGAATTCCCTGAGATCAGGAGCATCAGCAGATGATGTTTATGTACCCAGGCTGTGGTACTACAATAAACTACGTTTTCTTGATGACCAGACTGAAGCCAGGGCATCACTTTCAAACCTTCCCTCCACCCTTCCATGCACCCTTCCATGCACTCTTCCATGCACCCTTCCCTCCACCCCAGCAAAGGCTGATGAGGACCAAGCTGGGTCTTCCATCCTGGAAGAACCAGATGTGACCATCTGGAGTCAGGTAAATTAATTAAAAAAATATTTACTGTCCTAATATTAATGATGTTAACTAGATGTTATAATTGATTAAAAGAATTTTATCCTAAAATGATGTATACATATCAATTGACAGTAGTGGCCAAATATGTTTGTCACCTGCTTTAAAAAATTATGGTGTCTGATTTCTAGACTCTTTTATTAATAGATGTATTCACATTTGCAAGTCATGAGAAGCAAATTGTGTGTCATTGATGAACCAAAAACAAACAACTAAAACTATGTCCCTTTTTTATACACAGGATGAGGTCAGCCAGGAGGAAAGTGGGGAAAGTGGCAGGCAGGAGGAGGCCGGGCCCAGGGACAGCCAGGAGGAGGCCGGACCCAGTGTCATCCAGGAGGAGGACGGACCCTGTGTCATCCAGGAGGAGGCAGGACCCTGTGTCATCCTGGATGAGGCAGGACCCAGTGTCAGGCAGGAGGTGGCTGGGCCCAGTAGGAGCCTGACCCAATCCCAAGTGGCTCCCCTCCGCCTTCCTACAAAAAGGGCCAGGAAGGGGACGGTGACACAGGAGGCATCCCTGCGCCTCATGCGAGAGGCCACCAATTTTTTGAAGAGCCCCCCTCGAAGCTGAAGAGGCCTATGGGTGCTATTTAGCCAGCAGGCCGCTTTAAATGGAGTGGGGCCAACGCCTCATTTGTGGAAAACTGTTTGCTGAAATGATACACATCTTGATATAATCTAAAATAAAAGATGACTCCCCCCCCCCCAAAAAAAGTGTAAACATTAGTATTAGTATGGAGATATGGCTTTTAAAAAAAATACTATATTATTCATAAGATCAAAGAGAAAAAGAATCCAGAAATCAGTTTGGGAGAACTCTGTGTGAATAGGAACAGCAAAACATCTTCGTTCTTATAGCATTATTAAAGAAGACATTAAATGCGCTGCATTCAATGATCACAGAATTTGCAGCGTGAGGAATGTGCTACCTACAATACGAACACTAGTTTTACTAGACCAAGGGCTTCCGTTTAGTTTTTGCTTCTGAGCATGCGTCGTTTTTTTGTCCGCCAAACTAGCATACAGACGAGCGGATTTCTGGGTCCGGCGGAGTTACGACGTAAAGATTTGAAGCATGTTCCAAATCTAAAGTCCTTCAGATTTGCGGCTGGAAAAGTCCGCTGAAATTTCGGGGAAGCCCACACACGATCGGATTGTTCGCCGGACTTGGTCCGTCAGCGTCCGTCGGACTTTTGTAGCCGAAAAGTCCGACCGTGTGTACGCGGCATAAGAGTAGGAGCTCTCAAAGTCTCAGTAAGGATTGTGTGAGCTCAGTAACAGCATCAGAAAAGTATAATAATTCCTTCATGTTAATCTTGTGGAAACTGAACAGAACAAATGATAATAGTCACCCTCAGACAAGGACTGGATATGTCTTTTATCTGGCTGCTAAGTGGACTTACTGAGAAGCATGCGTTACCCTAGGCAGAACTTTTTTTCGCACGTGTGTTAAAAATGTGCATTTTCTGCTAAAAAATTACTTTAAACCCCAAAACAATTATATATTTTCAGAAAGCAGAGGCCCAGTAAAATTGATTTTTCAGTTTAAGCCCCCCTTTACATTGATGCGACTTCGAAGTCACGCTAGGTTAGCGCAATTTCAAAATCGCACATAAATTTCACTGCGGCTTGCGACTTCATTTAACAGATGTCAAAGCAAGTCCCAGTGAAATCGGAAAAAAAAGTACGGCAGAAACCTTTTTTAACGTCGCAGTGACATGAGTTGCGACTGTTTGTTCCATTGCCAGCCATGAGGTGTGACTTGTCATGCAATTTGAAACTGTCAATTCGCATGACAAATCACACCGGTGTGAACGGGGTTACAGTTGCAATTCTTTTATGTTGCACAAAATGTGCGCAACTGTTTATCAAATACTTTTTTTATTTATTTTTTTTATTTTATTTATTTGTTATTACTTATTTGTTATTTATTATTTTTGCACTGATAAAAGTCAGTGCTGTTGCTATGAGCTTGTGCATCCCTCTTCCTCCTCACTCTTGACCTAAGGATGGCCATATTAGGTTTATGCCATTGACCTAATATAGCCATGTGCGGAATGCCAGGCCACAGTTTATCGGGGAGCAGTGGGCAGGAGTGAAAGCTTACTTCTAGGCTTGGAACAAACTCAAGCTCATCCTTACTCTTGACCAACCCTGGATTGCATATTTCTATCCAAAAACATTAGGCAGATGGTATAGGTGCAGGATGTTCTTATTATCTTACAGAAGCCCAGAAGTGATATTATGGTACAGAGTAAAAAAAAAAAAAAAAAAAAGCACTTATGTATTTTCTTACAAAGTCCCCCAGGAGTACATTTTCAAAGAGCCCCTTCTCTGCACACAGTGTGCGCGCAGGATTTTACCCATCCGGACAGCAGAATTGTTTTGCTGGAGAAAAATTCTCTATATGCATGGAATGCCCAGAGAGGAATGGCTCATAACCAGAGTTCTGTAGTTCAGCAGGCAGGGCTGACAATCCTGGTTTGTGTTATCAGCCCAGAGAGGAAGTTTGGAGCCCACTATATTTATGGTAGGATCAACAGTTATTTTTCTGTATTTACAGCATTTTTAAAAGTAGAAAACACATGGAGATGTGCATGTATTGCAGACCCAGACCCAGACCCTTTAACATTTTATTCTAGATTTTATTTTAAAATTGCCTTTTTATGTATACATTTTCTATATATTAAAAAAGTAATGTGTATATGTAACTAATATATATATATATATATATATATATACATATAAATATGTATATATATACATATATATATATATATATATATATATATATATATATATATATATATAAAAATATAAATATGTATATATATATTTATATCTATATATATATGTACACACTATATCACCAAAAGTATTGGGACACAATACTGCCTTTACACGCACGTAAACTTTAATGGCATTCCAGTCTTATGCCCCGTACATACGATAGGACATTCCGACAACAAAATCCTAGGATTTATTTCCGACGGATGTTGGCTCAAACTTGTCTTGCATACACACGGTCACACAAATGTTGTCCTAAATTCCTTAACGTCAAGAACGCGGTGACGTACAACGCGTACGACGAGCCGAGAAAGATTAAGTTCAATAGCCAGTGCGGCTCTTCTGCTTGATTCCGAGCATGCGTGGAATTTTGTGCGTCGGAATTGTGTACACATGATCGGAATTTCCGACAACGGATTTTGTTGTCGGAAAATTTGAGATCCAGATCTCAAATTTTGTTTGTTGGAAATTCCGACGGAAAATGTCCGATGGAGCCTACACACGGTCGGAATTTCCGACAACAAACTCCCATCGAACATTTGTTGTTGGAAAATCCTATCGTGTGTAGGGGGCATTAGTCAGTAGGGTTCAATATTGAGTTGGCCCACCCTTTGCAGCTATAACAGCTTCAACCATTCTGGGAAGGCTGTCCACAATGTTTAGGAGTGTGTCTATGGGACTGTGTTTTTTGTGTCTATGGGAATATTTAAAAAGTCTTCCAGAAGTGCATTTGTGAGGTCAGGCACTGATGAGGAACAGAAGGCCTGATTCATCTGAAAGGTGTTCTATCGGGTTGAGGTCAGGAATCTGTGCAGGCCAGCCAAGTTCCTCCACCCCAAACTCGCTCATCCATGTCTTTATGGAACTTGCTTTGTGCACTGGTGCGCAGTCATGTTCCCACAAAGTTGGATGCTTGGAATTGTCCAAAATGTCTTGGTATGCTGATGCCTTAAGAATTCCCTTCACTGAAACTAAAGGGCCAAGCCCAACCCCTGAAAAACAACCCCACAACGCACACCATAATCCCCCCTCCATCAATTTATTTGGAGCAGTGCACAAAGCAAGGTCCATAAAGACATGGATGACTGAGTTTGGGGTGGAGAAACTTGACCTGCCTACACAGAGTCCTGACCTCAACTGATAAAACACCTTTGGGATGAATTCGAGCAGAGACTGCAAGCCAGGCCTTCTCGTCCACATCAGTGCCAGACCTCACAAATGCACTTCTGGAAAAATGGTCAAACATTCCCATAGACACACTCTTAAACCTTGTGGACAGCCTTCCCAGATTTGAAGCTGTTAGACCCCTTTCACACGGGGCAGCTTTCAGGCATTTTAGCGCTAGAAATAGCCTCTAAAAAGCACCTGAAAACTGCCTCCCATTCATTGCAATGAGTGCTTTCCTACTGGGGCGGTGCGCTTGCTGGATGTTAGAAAAAGTCCTGCAAGCAGCATCTTTGGGGTGGTTTGGGAGCACTATAAATAGCGCTCCCAAAATGCCCCCACCCATTGAAATTAATAGGCAGCGCTTCCAAAGTGCCAGTTTGAAAGCGCCACAAAATGGGTCGGTTTTCCTTTTTTTTTAAGGTCAATTTGTCTGTACTGTAACTCCTGTATCAAGTAAGGTGCACGTGAATGTGAGCCAAACACTTGGAAGGCATGCTACTTTTCCCTGCAGGGCTTAATGGTTTACACATAAAAAAACAAAAAGTGTCATTTTTTTTAAAACAATCTCAGTTAAAGGCTTTACTACCAAAGATTGCATTTTGCACAGGTGATTTGATCAGTTTCACTGCCTTAGTTATTACCAAAGCCGTTTCATCTGAGGGAAATCCTGAAAACATGACCTGTTGGGGGTACTTGAGGACTTGACCACCTATACTTCCATCCACTTAAATACCCACTTAAAGTAATTGAGACCACACCTTGCTTTTTGGAGTATAAATGGCCATTACAGCCTTTATTAACACATAAACTCCAATAAAATAACTTCAACAAAAACCAACATTTTAACCCAGCCTGTTGGTCTCTGACAGCGACCCACCTCTTTTCCAATATGTAATATCCCATATGTAAACATACCACCACACACTGCGGGACCATTTTAAAACCTGTTAAGCCTCCAGCTGTAGCCACTCGGAGACACTCCCTTTCCCGCAGTGCCCATTACTGTATTTCAGCCACCGTGCTGGAATACACCAGAGGGGCTCGTCTTGCGGATGAACCCCCCACCTCATTTTCATCACATATATTTTACCGCCACCGTCAGAGACCAACAAGCAACACTGCCACAGCCCGAAAGGGTGACTACCTCACTCTTGAGGGCGCCCCCACCACCCTTTGGATCCCATCTTGCAAACCCAATGTCCACAGATCTATCCCAACATCTGAAAGATGAACCCCATCCTTCCTCAGATAAAGCCCAACATTCCTTTCAAGTTCCAGGTGCCGGACTACTAAACCCCCATTTTTAACCACAAACCACCCCACCACCTTGTTGACTCGAATGCGTGGCTTCTGGATACTTGCCACTGACCGAGCCACGCGCCAAACTGTCCTTGCCACGATGTCAGACCATATCAACATGGTCTCAGGAAATTGTACTCTCAGTTGTAAAAAATCCGACTTAATGTCGGACCCCCAAATAATTTCCCCCGGCATGGAGTACCAAAATGTCCGGAGGTCTGCTTAAAGCAGCGTACCACACCACCTCCCTCATCACTCGCGCCCATTTCATCCCAGGCACACCCAACCACCTCAAGTAAGCCTCTCTCCGTGAAATGCCCAATTGGCGACCATCTGGCCTAGCATCCCCTCTCCTGGCCCCCCAACACACATAAGAATGGCCGAGGATCCTGACGAGGCGCGTGGAACCTCCATCTGAAACAATACAACAACAAAACAAAATAGCAATACCAATTATACCTGAACTTACTGACTAACTCCCTTGCTTTTTTTTTTTTATTACTCAATGACCATATGCGGCCTAACATATGTACGAAATCTCCTAGATTCCCATCTCCCAATTCTGCGTACATCCACTTCATCCAACCCACATCTGGCAGCTTCAGTAGCCGCCCCTATGCGGAAGGAGTGTGAAGCGTATTGTGCTCTGTCAAACCCCGCCATTGCTAAACATTTTCTGAATACCGCAACAAACTGGAACTTTGACAAATATGACCCATCTTCATGCCATCTTCATGTCGCAACAATGGATCTCCCCCTTGCGTTCTCACCTGCAAAAATTCCCTCACTGCCGTAACCAGGCATACCTCGGAACCCGGTAATGCAAATAACCAAATATCCACCCCTTTACCTCGTTGGTCCGTTT
Organism: Lithobates clamitans; assembly: GCA_037952925.1. Classification (NCBI taxonomy): domain Eukaryota; kingdom Metazoa; phylum Chordata; class Amphibia; order Anura; family Ranidae; genus Lithobates; species Lithobates clamitans. The sequence continues at coordinate 2,000,761 of JBBGZY010001812.1, read as the reverse complement.
TTGACTTGGCAGCTGGGGGGACCGATCGTTCCGCCCTCGGGCTCCTCGTCTGCTGCACAGGCCGTGGCGGTGGCCCAGGCGAAAATCGTGCCGGAGGCCGCGATCTCCGCGCAGGGCGTCTCCTCCGCAACCACGGTCCTCCAGCCTCCTGTCCAATAAGGGCCCCGACTTGCCTGTTCAGCCAGTCTGCGCCCCGCAGCCCTCAAACGAGCTAAAATAAAGTCTATGTCTGCCATCTTGCTTAGGAGGAGCAGTGGATAAAAACTGCCTCCTCCTGTAGATTCTTTCTCCCACTGCCTGCCTGGCTCCTCCTTGCCTTTATATTTTGCCCCTCCCCTACCTCACAAAGTTTCCCAAATCCCCTCCTACCAGGAACACTCCAAACTTCCTTAATCCTTTGTGTCTCCTTCTCCACACTGTCATGCCCGGCCCTCCTTTATAATTCAGTTCCTTTCTTTCCACTCCGGGCCTCACTGGAGTTGATAAACATCGCTGTATAGCATGGATGGAGGAATTATATCAATTTGGCCAGCTGTAGGGTAGGTTCACATCACCCTTGATTCGCACAATAATGTGTGCTGTGTTGACAAGTGCAGTTAGCTTGCGTGACACTAGATTTCTCTGTTGTCATTATACCATGGGTTTATATAGTTCACTATTTTTGTTTATGTTTATTTTTAGCGCTACATTTTCTACTTTCACCATTATAGCATAGTAAAGGGAAAGTTGCAATTAGGTGTTAGCCCTCTGTAGAAATAGAAAGAGATAGCCTGGGCACTGCACACCTTGCCTGGCCTGAAAGGTTAGCAGGTAAAAGCAGCCTCAGCTCGATTCATCCAAGCCACGTCCCCAGCATGTATCACCCCACCCCCAGGGCTTAATCATTGGGTGTTAGCCTCCCTTTTAGAAAAAACCTTCCACTAGTGATATCATGGGTGTAGTTAATGCCTTTTTGAAAGTGTATTTGAAAGCGTACACCAGCAATGGCCTGCAGTCAGATATAGGCTTGGCTAGACTGGAATGAAGTAGATATATATATATAGGAGACTGTATATATATTTAATGCATTGCAGATCACTGAATCACTTGCCTGCCTGAAAGTGTATTTGAAAACGTACACCAGCAATGGCCTGCAGTCAGATATAGGCTTGGCTAGACTGGAATGAAGTAGATATATATATATAGGAGACTGTATATATATTTAATGCATTGCAGATCACTGAATCACTTGCCTGCCTTAAAGTGTATTTGAAAACGTACACCAGCAATGGCCTGCAGTCAGATATAGGCTTGGCTAGACTGGAATGCAGTGGATATATATATATGTTGGAGACTGTATATATATTTAATGCACTGCAGATCACTGAATCACTTGCCTACCTGCCTGCCTGCCTGAAAGTGTATTTGAAAATGTACACCAGCAATGGCCTGCAGTCACATATAGGCTTGACTAGACTAGAATGCAGTGGATATATATATATATGTTGGAGAGTGGAGACTATATATATATATTGAATGCACTGCAGATCACTGAACCACTTACCTGCCTGCCTGAAAGTGTATTTGAAAACGTATACCAGCAATGGCCTGCAGTCAGATATAGGCTTGGCTAGACTGGAATGCAGTGGATATATATGTAGGAGACAGTATATATATTTTATGCACTGCAGATCACTGAATAACCTGCCTGGCCTGCCTGCCTGAAACTGTATTTTAGAATGGCCTGCAGTCAGATCTAGCTAAACTGGATACAGTGGATATATATATATATATCTCTCCGTAGATCTCCACTGAGCCGGCGGATGACAGGTCCCTCTCTGCTCACTGAGTGGGGAGGGGCTTGTCAGGCGCCGCTGCTGCCTATGGAGGGATCGCATGTCCCTTTTCGTCAGGTCTCACCCTATCCGATCTGCCAGCGACGGATCCGGACTTAGGGCCATCCGTCTGCTTTTAGCGGATCGGACGAGGTCGGATGTCAGCGGACATGTCTCCGCTGACATCCGTCGCTCCATAGGCTAACATGGAGCGCCCGTTCAGGTCCGCCGACAGAACTGACAGGCGGATCTGAACAGGCCGACCATGTGAAAGGGGCCTAAGTCTCTTTGTCTTAAGCACTCATGCAATTTCTACAATATATACCATACTTTAATCTCATGCGTTCTCCCACTGCCCATATTACACCAGAGACTGGGAGAGAGAATTGGGCAGTACAATTATTGATAAAGACTGGAAAAAATTGTTCTGTCTCTCTTTTAAATCAAGTTTTTATACCCATAACCGAGAGAGAAACTGCAAAATATTAACCAGGTGGTATTCTGTGGGGCTGCACAGGATGTTTCCGATCTAAACGGAAAAATGTTGGCACTGTGGAAGATATGTAGGCACACTGATCCATATATGGTAGACCTGCCCCCCGATTAAACCATTTTGGGCGACAGTTTTTTAGCTCTGCTCCTTTGGTACTGGGACAACTTACCATTTGTCTCCAGAATTGGCCCTACTTTCTTCCTTTTCAGGTTCTCTGATGGTGGCCAAAAAAGGGACTACTTTGCTTTCTCCTCTCTGCAGCGCAGACACTTATACCTAGACGTTGGAAAACTCCTGCTGCTCCTACTATTAAAGAATGGGTAGCTGAAATGAACCGTTAAGACCCCTTTCACACTGGGGCTGCAGTCACATTTGTGGTAAAGCGCCGCTCGTTTTAGAGGAGCTTTACCACTTTTTGGACGCTAGCGGGGTGCTTTTAACCCCAAAGAAGGGGTTAAATAAAGACTTGCGTGTTGCAGTGATTCCGAAGCTGCCTATTCATTCCAATGGGCAGGGCATTTTGGGAGCGCTAAATACAGCGCTCCCAACCCACCCCAAAGATGCTGCTTGCAGGAATATTCGGAACGTCCTGCAAGCGCACCGCCCCAGTGTGAAAAGTCACACTTGAATGAATGGGAGGCGCGTTTCAGACGCTTAGCAGAGGCTATTTCCAGCGCTAAAGCACCTGAAAACCGCCCCAGTGTGAAAGGGGTCTTATTGAGAATGGAGGAACTCACGGCGAGTTTAGAAGAACGTTACTCTAAATTCACATATGATAAAAGAATATACTAATGCACAAACCAATACCTAATTAATAGTGAGTAGCTGCCAACACAAAATATGTTCCCACACAGTGATAAATGAAAATTAATTTATTCATTTTCACTCTAAATTCACAGCAGTGTGGTCTACCTGGAGTTTATTCTTGAGCTCTGACACTTTGAGATCCTTACTATGACACTACCATGGAGTTGGAGTTATCAATTGTAGTATGGCGGCTCTAGGAGTATGGCCAGGGAAGATCCCCCTGCTGTTTCTTTTCTTCGTCTTTAACAGTTCCTAACTCAAACGTAACAGTTCCTTCAGCTTCACTACAACTGCCTCTTGTAGTTCTTCAACACTGAGCTCCCATTCTCTCACTAGAACCTCTGATTCACTGACTCTGAATCCCTTGAGCTCCTCCAATCTTTGTGGTGGTATCTCCCTCAAGCGTCACCCACGCTCCTCTGCTGGGTTCCTAGCTTGGCACTCCAGATACTTCTCAAGCTTCACCCGTGCTGACCGGCTCGGCCCCTGGCTTGACACACAAGGCTGCTCTGCAAGCGTCGCCTCTGCTGGTTGAGTCCCTGACTTGATCACCGCCTAAAGTTTCCCCATTCTCCACCATGCTCGTTCAGTGAGAATGCTGCTCTGGTACTGGCTTCAGTTAATCACTGTGGTCCCCGGTAATAAGGTGGTTGGTCCCTTTGTGGCGACAGCTTCCCTTCTACCTCCGACAGAACTGCCACTTCTGGTTGTATTGCAAGCCGCAATCCCAACCCTGCGCTGCTCTCTTACTTCTGGATAGGCCCTCACACAGCCTAGCAGCCAGATGCCTCCAGGATAGGCCCAATCTCTGGCCTAGCACATGACACACATCCACCCAGACATCCGTCCAGGTGGCACAGAACATAGACCCCCTGACTCCACCAGAATATATAGGCTCTGCCAGCAGGCCAAGTGATTCAAGAAAACCCCTGCCCATTGGCTGAGATACCCCATATACCCATAACCTGATCTTGAGTTGTCCTTCTCATATCTAGTACCACCAAGTGTCCGACTACCTAGCGGTAAAAGAGAAAAGTACAATCAGGCCAAGCTTAGGGAGAAAGCAATGGATCTCTAACAATTGACCAGGGTAACTACTCCTAGCAAGTAAATTTGTGAGGAGCATCCCTGACTAAACCCTAGGGTGCTACGTGTAATTTATTGGACAGCCCCTTTACTTCTCTCTTTAATGAGCTGTCCCATGCTTTTGGGAAACACTGGCCTGCACATTGCATATATTTTTGATAATTATGTGTTTGACATGTGTTCGGCACTGTTATTGACCTTATCTATAATTTAGTTTTCAACAGTCTTATAGAATGTAGCGCTACCCCCACATGAGCTGCACAGCAAGGCACACAGAATTTTCCTCAGCACTCTTGAGTCAGGAAACAGTCCCTGCAGCTTTGTTTTTGTATTTTATGAGGGGTATTGAACTTGGATGGGGTTAAAGATATTATGGGGCGCCCACTTGACTTTAACAGAACTTTTCCTGAGACAACTTCTTCTGTACAGTGAAAGTACAGAAAGAACGGGTCCTAGGAAGTGACCCACAGTCAGACTTTAATGGCACAGTAAATAGTGAGGATATAGAAAAATAATATTAATATTTATTAAGACATAGAAACATACATATAACAAAATGGTGTGAAAAAACAGGAAGAAGTTTAAAAAACCATAGCCTGAAATGTAAGCCCTATTATTTTTCTATATCCTCATTGTTTACTGTGCCGTTAAAGGCCGACTGTGGGTCACTTTCTAGGACCCGTTCTTTCTGTACCTTCATAATTATTTACGGATGAGGCAATGTGAGTGCTTTCTCTATTTCTATTGCTTCTTTTTTACAGTCTATTTACACACGCCTCAGCTCCTCCAGCACAACACTTGCTTGAAGCACTACAACTCCCAGGACCAGCTGGCACACTGTTAGGTGATCTGACAATAGGGCTCCATCATATTCATAGCAAATGCTCTTTACAGGCAGAGACTGTGGGCCCCTTTGCTAGTGTAGACAAGTCCCAGTGCCCAGCTGTCCTCCTGTAGCTACTGATCCCTGCACCACCTCTTCAGGCATTGCCAGCCCACCTTGCTTCAGCTGCCCCTTTATCTAGCCCTCCTGGCTAAGCTTCCACAGTCCTCCCAGACTGAACCTGCATCAATCTATGACTGCTCTCACCCAGGCCTCCCAGGCTGCCTCTCAGTCCTCCACTGTAGTTCTCACCAACCCACCTGGCTGTCTTCTCCTTGGAGATCTCATGGACGTGCTCACTGGCTCCTGCTGTCCTTACACCTGCTCCCGTGCCACTGGACAGAATTCCTCCTTGGAATATTAGAGGTTCCCTCCTGCGAATGAGCTCCCAGACCCGAGGTCACCCCCCAGACTAGGGTGTTACCCTCAAGGGTCCACCAACAGCCTCCTAGCACTCCATCTCCAACTTCCACCCGAACTCCTCTGCCAAACTGGGCTGACCCAGAGTATTTAAGGGGGCCTGCCCCCTGCCAACCCATCTGTTGGGGACTGGTGAGGGCCCTCATGAATACTGCAGACAGCTCCCCCTGACCTCCTTCCCATTCTTCTGGAAGTTTCCAGCAAGTTCCAGAAGTAGGGGGAGGTACCAGAGGTGCTGCCTTATGAGTCATACTAGCCCTCCCTGGATCACTGACCTGACCCAGATTAAACACAGGCTTGGCTGCCAGCCAAACCTTAACATTTTACTTACAGTGCTCTACATTACCTATTCCAGCACACTAGAATAGTATGAATGTCATATTTTTGTTTTATTGTTGTAATACTGTTAATGTATGAGATTATGATGTTTTATGGTCCATTCTCTCCAAGTGTATCCCCTTAAAGTTGTTTAATAAAAGCTATTTAAAGTAAAAAGAAAAAAAAACTGCCAAATTATAGTCCCCCTTACTTGTTGTGTACAGGCAGCCTATTCAAATGGGCTGCCTACTGCAGCATAGAGCACTAAAAATCACACAAGCAGAATATTAGGCAGTGCAGTGCATGTCAGTGAGGCATGTGCAGTGCACAGGTATGTTCCAATGGGTGGTCATTCAGAATGATGCATTGTATCAAAGAGTTTCGGTACTGTGTGCATACTGAGCAATGTATGCAGCAAATGAAAGACTAAATTACATAGCTCTTGTTTTGGGTCAGTGATTCACTAAGCATTGAAGCCAAATGTATAACAGCCAGGGGAGGGACAAGTATTTTTAGAAGGAGGGGTCAGTGATGGCAGCCCCTACACATTTCTGTCAAGATGTCAAGACAGGTATATTTAAGAACTTCTTGAAATAGCTGTGCCGGGTTGCAGTTGCTGAGAACTCAGGTGTAGCATTTGCCCTGGTGTACCCAAACCAAAAGATGATTTATGTTCATGCTTGTTGAACGTGTTGCATTATATCCTGTGTTTGCATAATCATATACATAAAAACAAGCACAAACCTGCGTGTTTTCAATTACCGCATACCAACTGCAGCATCCAGCTGTTTCTACTAAGCTTAACATAGGTATCTTCTTAAATTCCCGTTGTTTCATTACATAATACCATCTATTTGGATTTCTAAATATTCTGTGCCCGAACATGAACAAATATAGAGAGAGACACAAAGTACACAATGAAACCACCATGACCCTACATGGAAAGATTCATAATCCATATTTATGGCTTTGTTTTCTTACTCTTGGGCATGACTTTGACTTATTGCTATATTTGTAGTGATCTATGATAAATGCAGTAAAGTATGAAACTCTTTTTTATGAGTCCTCTTGTGTTTTAAGTATCTGTATGAAGAAGGATTTCAGATGTTTCTAGTTACATTTTTGTGGTTTATAGAAAAATGATATTGTATTTTGTGCGAGTTTAGGTTTTGAGTTGTTGTTGGTATGTTTATGTAGGAATTTTAATCACTATGACTGTTAACAATCTGAATAGCGTGATCATCGCCAGTGACACATATTAAAAAAAGGCGGTGCAATTGAGGTTAAAGTGAAATAAAGTTTGTTTTTGCTGTCCATGCCTGTAATTTCTTACATCAGGCAGCACTGTAGCTTAGTGGTTACCATTGCTGCCTTGCAGCTCTGCGGTCCTCTGTTCAATTCTTGGTCAAGGCACTTGTATGTTCTCCCTGTACTTGGGTGGTTTCCTCTTATGCTCCAAAGTCATGCTGGTAGGTTAATTGGCAGAACAGAAAAATACCCTCAGCGATACTCTTGTCTGTGTATGTGTAGCACCCTTTAGCTTAGTGTGCTAGCTGTATATAGTTTTTACTAGTGTAGGTAAACGTAACACAGCCAAGCCTGTGTTAAATCTGGGTCAGGGTAAGTGACTTATCATTGCTTGGAGTTTTGAGAAGGGCCCCAGCCAATCCCCAGCAAGTGGGCTAGCAGGGGGTAGGTAGACACCTCTTAAATACTACAGCAATACTTCTGTGCATAAATGAATCGACTCAATAGTGACTGTTCTGCCTTAGTCAACATAGGTAATCCATTGAGTGCCTTAATGCCCTCTAGGACTGGGGCAGTCCTGACCGTACTACAGAAATAAAAGAAAGGAAAAGAGGGTGCACTGGCCTAGTGCATTATCCAACATGAATTTAATGTAAAAAAATATATACAAAATGTTTACTCACAAACATAAATGTTAAAATTGTTCATCAAGCCTCATGGTCTGAGTAGGCTCTGAAGAAGAAGAATTGTCCTTCCAAACGCGTCAGCCAGCAGGGACCAGGACTTGGTCCCCCCCCAGCTTGAAGCTTCAGGTGTCCAGGGAGAATTTAGCCACGCATGTGGCTCGATGAACGGTTTTAACATTTATGTTTGTGAGTAGACATTTTATATACATTTTTTACATTAAATTCATGTTGGATAGTGCACTAGGCCAGTGCGTTCTCTTTTCTTTTCTTTTACCTCTTAAATACTCTAGGGTCAGGCCAGCAAGGGGCAGTCGGATAGAAAATGGAGATGGAGTGCTGAGGAGGCTGTCGTGGCCCTTGAGGGTGCCCCTAGTCTGGGGGGGGGGTGACCTTGGGGCTGGGGCTCAGGTGCTGGGGGGATCCTCTTACTACACATGGAGGAGTCCTGTCCAGGAGGCATGGGAGCAATAATGAGGACAACGGCAGCCAGCTAGCACGTCCAGGAGGTTTATCCCATCAATAAAACAAACAAAAAAAACACTGGACTGTCGTTTGATTCTGGGATTATGTGGAGATTCGGTGTGCAGGATGGGTGATCCCTATTCACCAGTGGCGCCTATGTGGGGTGTACTACATACAAACTACCAAAGGGACAACTATCCCAAAGTGTCCAGCTAAAATAGCATGATATATTCCTGGGGGTTAGGAATAGAAGCACCCCACTCCCTCATCAGTGCCTCTCATTAGTGTCCACCTGTGTCATAGGCGGAGTACTTTAGTTCACCCATATAGAGGAGTGTATGGCTCCCATGGTTCAGAGAAGCAGGATCTCCCATTCTATGGATAGCGTAGGACCCACTAATCATGGGATACTTTGTTGCAGTAAGTGGGCTTAAGCACCATATAGCAATATGGTGTGACCCAATCCACATATTTTTTTATACTGTTTGTTGAAAATGTTTAGGTGTTCTAAATAGCCTTGCAGTAGGTAAATGTCTTTTTTGCATGTGTGTGCCTTAATATTTTGCTCTGTTGTATGGTCTTATGGCTGCACCAGCTTTAATGCATCTTTTAGGGTGTGCCCTGGAGCCGGCTAGTGCAGCCTGCATTATCAGGAGACACTATGCAGCATTACTGCTGTGGAGCTGTTTTCTTCAACTGGACTCGGTGCTGTCATACCCTGAGCATGGAGTCACTGAGTTATACAAGAAAAAAAAAGCATTTTGGGACGTGTAGTCCATAAAGTTAAGACCTGAATTTAGTTGGACTGGTTCGAACTGCAAATACCAGCCAGCTGGTAGAATAAAAGGTCCGTGAGCAGGCGGGATCTCTCTCTTGGGATCCCGGCCTGGAAACTGTTAGCAAGTGACTGTATTGGTGTGTGCTGTGGCCGAGTAGCGGCCTGTGCAGCAGAGAGAGTCATCGCGTGTGAGTGGCGGAGCATCCGTTGCCAGCTACCTCTGTTAAACCAGCAGTGACCTGGCGGTCGCTCTTCGCACGTCCACGCCAGATCCAGCTGGGCTGAATCGCGGTGTGTCATCGGACCGCTGTACCTTTGAACAGGGTTCCATCAAGGCCTATTGCTGAGACCCACGCCACTTTCATTACCAAGAATCATTGGGACTGGTGAGCGGGCACTTGCCCATTCTTCTATCAGACACTGTACACTGCATGCAGTCATCACTGTTTGTTCCTTGCCTAAGCCAGTAGGATCTTGTCCTACCCTGACATCCTGTAGAGCAACAGCAGTGCTTCTTTGCCACAGGACACCATAAGTACCCTTTGTTACACACTGCCAGTTAAGGTGTCACCAGGCTACTTCACCTTCTCCCAATAACCAGGATATTTCAATTACTTCATGCAAAAGAGATAGCTGAAGACCAAAGGCTTCTTTCTTCACTGAGAGAATAAAACATATCCTGCGCCCCACTAAGGGATCGTTCAGTTAGTAACATAAGTTCAAGTAACTACACCCAAGACTCTATTGCTGACAGAGCGAGTTTAAGTTTTTAGAAGTTAACAACTCCATTATCATAATGACATTTTAATTTGTTGTTGCTCCATCTGGCCTGTGGTGTTGAGGCACAGAAGGGAGTTGTGTGACATAAGAGAGGTCATCCCTCTACCCTTCTCCCGCCTGATCAAATCAGAGCTGAATAGAGAATTGCTTAGAAAACCTTTACATTCTACAACCAGTGGCTGCTGGTGCTCAAAATTTTTGGCAGGGGGCGCAAACAAACTGAAAAATTCTCAAAAAAAAACCCCATAAATTGCAGCCTCACTGTGTCCATCAAACGTAGCCACTGTGCCATCAAACGCAGCCACTGTGCCATCAAACGCAGCCACTGTGCCATCAAACGCAGCCACTGTACCATCAAATGCAGCCACTGTGCCATCAAACGCAGCCACTGTGCCCATTAATTGCCGCCACTGTGCCATCAAACGCAGCCACTGTGCCCATCAAACGCAGCCACTGTGCCCATCAAACGCAGCCACTGTACCATCAAATGCAGCCATTGTGCCATCAAACGCAGCCACTGTACCATCAAATGCAGCCACTGTGCCATCAAACGCAGCCACTGTGCCCATTAATTGCCGCCACTGTGCCATCAAACGCAGCCACTGTGCCCATCAAATGCAGCCACTGTGCCATCAAATGCAGCCACTGTGCCTATTAATTGCTGCCACTGTGCCCATCAAATGCAGCCACTGTGCCCATCAAATGCAGCCACTGTGCCCATCAAATGCAGCCACTGTGCCATCAAACGCAGCCACTGTACCATCAAATGCAGCCACTGTGCCATCAAACGCAGCCACTGTGCCCATTAATTGCCGCCACTGTGCCATCAAACGCAGCCACTGTGCCCATCAAACGCAGCCACTGTACCATCAAATGCAGCCACTGCTGTACCATCAAATGCAGCCACTGTGCCATCAAACGCAGCCACTGTGCCCATTAATTGCCGCCACTGTGCCATCAAACGCAGCCACTGTGCCCATCAAACGCAGCCACTGTGCCATCAAATGCAGCCACTGTGCCCATTAATTGCTGCCACTGTGCCCATCAAATGCAGCCACTGTGCCCATCAAATGCAGCCACTGTGCCCATCAAATGCAGCCACTGTGCCCATCAAACGCTGCCACTGTGCCCATCAAACGCTGCCACTGTGCCCATCAAAAACTGCCACTGTGCCATCAAATACTGCCACTGTGCCATCAAATTATCCCACTGTGCAATCAAATGCTCCCACTGTGCTCATCGAATGCTGCCACTGTGCCCCCCGCCCATGGCGGGTGATGTCTTTGATGTCTTCTTCTCTCGTCCTTTCCTCCTGTTCTCTCCTATGATTGGATGCCTGATAGACGTCCAATCACAGCGCCTGTTGTTTCAGCCAATCAGTTGACGGGTAACAAACCCGAGCACCTGATTGGCAGAGAGGCGGTTCAGTGTTAGGAAAGCGAATATTCAACACAGCTGGGTGAACTGCGAGCGCCAAGTATGGCGCTCGCTGTTTACCTTTTTTGACGCCTATTAGAGCCTATGGCTCTAATCAGATGCTTCAAAAACACCCCCCGCAGCTGTAATTCAGGCGCCCGTCGCCCGAAAAGGGCCTGAATGGGGGGTGGCAGCGGCGGCCATGAATAGATTCATTCAATGCATGAATCTATCTATTGGTGATAGAGGGGGTGGCTGCAGAGAGGGGGAGGCGCCCGTGCTCCCTTATGGATGCACCGCCACTGTCTACAACCAAGTATTGCTTGTGTGTCACTGTTTTATATCATTGTCACTATTGTGTTTCTTTAGACTGTGAAGCCTCCTCAGGGGTCAAGTTTGTACCACTGGAGACTTATGCTCATAGCTTTTCTGTAAACATTATTCAACTTTTTCACCTAAAGGGTATGTGTCTTTATCTCTTTGATTATCATTGAGAAATGTCTGAACCCAGGGTGTCAGAGGTATCAGAAGACTTGCATGGTTGGGGCAACCAGGGGGTTACAGATTCAGCAAGCGGCCCTCACGGGGGTAGCGCTGCACATGCATCAGTTACAAGTGTTTAGTGTCAAGACATCTCTTCGAGGAGCTTTGTATATCAGTGCTGCATACAAGTGGCTCATTTCTGAGTCAGTGACTACCGTAATGTTTGGTTCTTCACATGACTGCAGCCTCCACCTGGTCCCATGCATTGGAGAGCGCACCTTTGGGCAAGGTGTTACCCCACTTGCATGGGCACAACTAGACCTTGCCCACCCTGCTTACACCCCCTCTACCAGCCATGATTTGCCTATGCTGCAAAGAGAAGAACAGAGGCACATGATGAAGTCACTTGGTTTAAAATAAGGCAAATAATGAAATGTATAGAAAAAAAGAAAATTGTATCATGTTCACGAGGGGGGAAGATGAGCAAACAGATGAGGCAAAATATAAGCAGATAAAGCTTCAGCTTTAAAGGATCAGTTCAGATTTACTTATGGATACTGTATATACAGGTAATAGCCTTATAAATAAACACGAGATCTGGAGTATCTTGCAGTTAAGACACTTTATTTATCAGGGTTATTTAAAATTATAGCTGTCTATATTGCCCTAGTTGCTAATGTAAAGCAAGTGTTGAGCCATTTGTTAACAGCAGTAATAAACAATAAAAAGCCTACCCTGAGAGTACGTGTATTTTAGCAGTGGATTTTAACAAGACTAATTTAAGAATGATGTATTTTTAAATTTGAGCATTTTGTGAAATGTCCTACTAGAGGGAAATATACATTTGCATACTTCCCAACATTTTGAGATGGGAATGAGGGACACCTACTTGCAAACGTATGTAGGCATAGGACACGTCCCCCTGACACACACCCTTAACAGAGTATTAACCCAAAAAAAGGTTAATTAAATCCACAAGGACTTTTTTTTGCCACTACTATTCAGGGCTACTGGCCTACCGGGATACCTGAAAATTCCCTGGTAGGCCAGCCGCCCTGGGGCCGCTTTGATTGGTGGCTCCCGCCTTCTCCTCTTCTTTGATACACACAGCGGGAGCGCTGTGTGTCACGGAGCTGGGTCTGTGTGTTGTCAGTGGCGCTGTTACAAGGTCCCGCCCCCCTAGACCAGCTGGTGTGATAGTAGAATGAATCCGTGTCCGCCCATCACACGAGCAGGTCTAGGGGGGCGGGACCTTGTTACAGCGGCGCAGACAACACACAGACCCAGGTCTGTGACACACAGCAGGAGATGTCCGCTGTGTATGTGATCAAGAGCAGGCTATGGTGAGTCTGCATTCATAGGCACAGTGAGGCCACCTTGATGGGCACATTGAGGCTGCATTGATGGCACAGTAAGGCTGCGATTTTGGGCACAGTGAGGCTGCGATTTTGGGCACAGTGAGGCTGCGATTATGGGCACAGTAAGGCCACATTGATGGGCACAGTGAGGCTCCAATTTTGGGCACAGTGAGGCTGCATTGATGGGCATAGTGAGGCTGCAATTATGGGCACAGCGAGGCTGCATTGATGGGCACAGTGAGGCTGCAATTATGAGCACAGTGAGGCTGCATTGATGGGCACAGTGAGGCTGCAATTATGGGCACAGTGAGGCTGCATTGATGGGCACAGTGAGGCTGCAATTATGGGCACAGTGAGGCTGCATTGATGGGCACTGGTGAGACTGCATTGATCTCTTGTACCATGTCTGCAGTCTCTGACCATCTCTTGTCTTATATCATGTCTGCAGTCTCTAAGGGAGTCTGGAGAGGAGTCAAGAGTGGGAGTGCAGTCAGGATGGGGGTCACGGGAGAAGTCAGAAGTGTGTGGACTGTGGAGAGGAGACTATAGGATAAAACCAGAGCCACCAAGTTGGAGCCGACTGACTGAGCCCTGCATGGTGCACCTGAGAGGATGTCAGTCACAGCGCCGCCAGGCCAGTCTGAGGGGGGTCACTGATGTAAGGGGGGCGTAAATACAATAATGTAAAGGGACACTGATATAAAGGTTTCTCCTTATATCAGCAACCCCCCCCCTTCCCTTACTTTATTGGATTCTTTATGCGGAATTAATAATCCTGAAAAAAAACACGCTTAGGATTGATATATGTGCAAATCTTTACAGGTTGCTGCCTCCCTTATACAAGGACACTCACTAGGGGTGTCCTGCAAAATAGAGATACTTGGAGATATTAGGGAAAAACGGCGCTACCTAAAAAAACCTGTTTGGCTTAGCCTATACAGGAGAACATTTTGTAAACGTTATTTTCTATAACACACAGATCTTCAAACTAATATACGGAAAAGATTCAATATTATACCACCTGAGAGCAAATACTAGAAACTAGAAAAATGCAATCAGATGGCTGGAATGTATACGTATTGGTCAGCATATACCTGCATGCACCCTGCATAGGTGGTGGTGTATGAGGTATATCAGAAAAGAACTATTATACATCCCATATAATCCTAAAAAATCCTAAAATTTTCTCCAAAACCACAAACTTCATTACCACTGTTTGCAAATTAGAAGCATAATATGTATAGCAAAAAACATATAAAAGCCATATGTAAATCCAATTAACATAATTCCTGTAAGGAAAAAATTGCATGCACCATGGATGTATCGAGGAATCTCAGTAATTCATATAGTTCATATATTGTAGCAATTATAGGAGTATGTAGTATAGTCCCATGCAGTTCATGCGACAACCAGACACGTTTTTGTCGGAGTGACTTTGGTGTATACAGGGTTGAATGGTGACTTCTGTGAACCCCCCTTAAATTGCTCACTCACCAGATGTCGGAACCCCTACAGGGGTATCAGGCCTATAGGGTTACACAGGAGCTTTAGTTCACCCACCCAATGACCACTGGGGAGGGGTGACGCTCAGGTGTTTATTTGGGTAGTGTGCTCAATCACCTGACGTCTTCAGCGGCGGTCGCGAAGCGCGCACGACGGACCCACGCTTGTTGTATCACTTCCTGCAGACAAGTGGGAGGAACGCAGTATATCTCCAGCTGACCGCTACTTCCCCCAGTTTGTACCTGCATTGAGGACAGTGATTGAGCACACTACCCAAACAAACACCTGAGCGTCACCCCTCCCCAGTGGTCATTGGGTGGGTGAACTAAAGCTCATATCGTGGATGTGTGCATTTTTAATCTTTTTTCTTTACCTTTTGGATTTTAAATCATTTTAATAAACATTACTTTTGGGACTTTATCACACTATGGAAGCCTTTTTTCTTTTTCCTGACATATGAGGTTTAACTGCAGCATCTACATTGGAATCACCTGGAGCATAGCAACAACCAGCAGCAAAATTCCTGTGTAACCCTATAGGCCTGATACCCCTTTAGGGGTTCCGACATCTGGTGAGTGAGCAATTTAAGGGGGGTTCACAGAAGTCACCATTCAACCCTGTATACACCAAAGTCACTCTGACAAAAACGTGTCTGGTTGTCGCATGAACTGCGAAGGGACTATACTACATACTCCTATAATTGCTACAATATATGAACTGTATGAATTACTGAGATTCCTAGATACATCCATAGTGCATGCAATTTTTTCCTTATAGGAATTATGTTAATTGGATTTACATATGGCTTTTATATGTTTTTTTGCTATACATATTATGCTTCTAATTTGCAAACAGTGGTAATGAAGTTTGTGGTTTTGGAGAAAATTTTAGGATTTTTTAGGATTATATGGGATGTATAATAGTTCTTTTCTGATATACCTCATACACCACCACCTATGCAGGGTGCATGCAGGTATATGCTGACCAATACGTATACATTGCAGCCATCTGATTGCATTTTTCTAGTTTCTAGTATTTGCTCTCAGGTGGTATAATATTGAATCTTTTCCGTATATTAGTTTGAAGATCTGTGTGTTATAGAAAATAACGTTTACAAAATGTTCTCCTGTATAGGCTAAGCCAAACAGGTTTTTTTAGGTAGCGCCGTTTTTCCCTAATATCTCCAAGTATCTTTATGCGGAAGGTGGTCTCTGGTCACCAGAGTCGTCCACCCTCCCCTCACGTTCCCAGAGTTCCTGGGGTCCCCCTTGATGATTGACCACTGTTACCACTTTTAACTGGAATTTTCTTATATATATATCTATATATCCCTAGCCCTATGTGCTTTCATATCTGTCTATCTATATATAATACACTCTTCAAATGTGCTCTAAAATGCATAGTTTTCCCTTTCATGAGCAAGAAAATAATGACGTTATGATTTTGGGCTGGTATAATATAATAATGCTATGGGGCTGGTATGACATTTTTTCCAGGGCTGGTTTATATTCCCAGTTCGGCCCTGCTCCTATTCCTTTATATTGCCTTTTAACATTTACAAATGCAGCAATTTTGAATTTAGGTGAAAGGTTTAGCACTGGGAAACACTTTTTTGAAAGATAAAAAGTGCATTTTATATACAACTATATGGATCAGACCAAAATGAGGGACAAAGGAGGAGGAAAGAAGGACAGAGGGACATTGCTCCAAATCAGGGACAGTCCCTCGAAATCAGGGACAGTTGGGAGCTTTGCATTTGATAACATCCACAATACGGTTAGGCATAGCTACAAGGCTAACATCCTTCCCCATCTGGGTTCACTAGACCTTCTTTCTGTTCTCATGACTCCTGCTTGTAATCCTCATAGTAATCAGTCTGTGGGGGTCGTTAAAACTAACAACTTGGCCAGTGGGAGCTACAGGATTACTGCAGAATTGCTTTAAAAGGACAAACTGGAATATCTTCGCACATAACAAAAACATATGAGTACTGTCCGTGATACCTTTCTTTTATATTTACATTTTCAGGACTTTGCACATAATGATATAGAAGAATATACATTGGCCACTTTATTAGGTACACCTGTTTAATTGCTTGGTAACACAAATTGCTAATCAGCCAATCGCACGGCAGCAACTCAATGCATTTAGGACATCTAGACTTGGTGAAGTCGACTTTCTGAAATTCTAACCGAGCATCAGAATGGGGAAGAAAGGGATTTTTTGTGATAGACCAACACAAATTGGCACATAATTGTGAAGTGAAAGGAAAATGATAAATGGTGTTCAACATATTTTACAGATAAATATGTGAAAAGTGTGGCGTGCATTTGTATTCAGCCCCCTTTACTCTGATACCTCTAAAATCTAGTGGATCCAATTGCCTTCAGAAGTCACCTAATTAGTAAATAGAGTCCACCTGTGTGTAATTTGATCTCAGTATAAATCCAGCTGTTCTGTGAAGCCCTCAGAGGTTTGTTATGCCCTGTACACACGGGTGGACTTTTCGGCAACAAAGGTCCGTCGGACTTTCGACGGACTCTTGATGGACTTCCGACAGACTTTCGAACTAATGGACTTGCCTACACACGATCACACCAAAGTCCGACAGGTTCCTACGTGATGACGTACATCGGACTAAAACAAGGAAGTTCATAGCCAGTAGCCAATAGCTGCCCTAGCGTCGGTTTTCGACCGTCGGACTAGCATACAGACAAGCAGATTTCTCGATAGGAACTGGGTCCGGCGGAGTTCCGACGGAAAGATTTGAAACATGTTCCAAATCGAAAGTCCGTCCGATGAAGCCCACACACGGTCGGATTGTCCGCCGGAATTAGACCGTCAGACCAGTCCGGTCGAAAAGTTTGCTCGTGTGTACAGGGCATAAGAGAACCTTAGTGAACAAACAGCATCATGAAGGCCAAGGAACACACCAGACAGGTCAGGGATAAAGTTGGGGAGAAGTTTAAAGCAGGGTTAGGTTATAAAAAAAATCCCAAGCTTTGAACATCTCACGGAGCACTGTTCAATCCATCATCCGAAAATGGAAAGAGTATGGCACAACTGCAAACCTACCAAAGGATTGTTACAGCAACTCAGAGAATCACTGGTAATTAGCGTCCTACATTGTAAGACATTCATCATACTTGTTGTGTCAACAGAGCATTAAATCTAGTGAAGGATCCTTCTCATTCCCGTCATTATCTGATTACCCTCCCGCAATCTGAGTGATGTTTATGTTAAGGAATAGTTTTATCCTGGTGCTGTATTTCGACTGAATCAATTACTACGCAATTAAAAGCAAATTATGTTTTATTAACATATAGACTCTTTTTTTCTATAGGTTTATTTTTGTGTATTGAGGTTTTTATTATTTTGTAAGTATGTTAATTATTTAATGCACCATTCAGGGAATGCAAATGGAAATTGTAGTATGTTAATTTACAATGACAATAAAGTCTCATTAGTATTATTAGATTTCGCTATATATTTTGCATAAATGCGCTAAGCATATAATGTGATGAAAAAAAGCTAGTATTAAGATGTATGTATGTGCCATGCATGTATGTGGAAGCTGGAAATCACTGTAGTAAGCACCACTTCTTATACACTTCGTACACACCAGCGGACTTTACGGCAGACTTTGCTTGGCGGACGGGATTTCGTCGCAAAATTCGATCGTGTGTGGGCTCCAGCGGACTTTGTTTTCTCAAAAGTTGGACGGACTTAGATTTGAAACATGTTTTAAATCTATCCGTCAATCTCGAGTCCGGTCGAAAAGTCCGCTCGTCTGTATGCTAGTTCGACGGACAAAAAGCCACGCTAGGGCAGCTATTGGCTACTGGCTATGAACTTCCTTATTTTAGTCCGGTCGTACGTCATCACGTACGAATTCGACTGACTTTGGTTGATTGTGTGTGGGCAAGTCCGTTCATTCAGAAAGTCCGTCGTAAAGTCGGTCAAAAAGTCCGCCGGGCAAAGTCTGCCGTAAAGTCCGCTCGTGTGTACGCGGCTGTTACTTGTCCTGTATCTCTGTGACCGTATGTGACTTTCCTGGTGCCTCCATGGCAGCATACCAATACCAATGTATGCTACCATGGGTAGGCACCAGGAAAGGAAAATTACGTAAAGGTAATGCCGCGTACACACGGTCGGACTTTTCAGCTACAAAAGTCCGACAGCCCGTCCGACAGACTTTCGACAGACTTTTGGCAGACTTTCAACAGACTTTCTAATGACCAGACTTGCCTACACACGATCACACCAAAGTCCGACGGATTCGTACGTGACGACGTATGACCGGACTAAAATAAGGAAGTTGATAGCCAGTAGCCAATAGCTGCCCTAGCGTGGGTTTTTGTCTGTCAGACTAGCATACAGACGAGCGGATTTCTGGGTCCGGCGGAGTTACGACGTAAAGATTTGAAGCATGTTCCAAATCTAAAGTCCGTCAGATTTGCGGCTGGAAATGTCCGCTGAAGGTCTGGTGAAGTCCACACACGATCGGATTGTCCGCCGGATTTGGTCCGTCAATGTCCGTCGGACAAGTCCGGTCGAAAAGTCTGACCGTGTGTACGCAGCATAAATATTCAATTTTCCATTATCTGGATTTTATTTCACTACAATAAAGGTGTTGCATTAGAATGAGGCCGTCCAGCTTTTTCTTGATTCTTCTAGGCTATTTGCAGAGCCTGCACATGTGCCTTGACTAGCAGGAGGTGTAATCATGGGATAACTGCCTAGAGCAGTGAGTTCCTATCTCACTACTACAGTGACTTCTGCTAGTTTCCATTCCTTGTGTCAAGCGGCTGAATAGAGAAGGCTGCCTACTTGGCACAAGTGCCATTCAGAGAACACTATCTACTTTCTCATTGAATGCAAAGTGTTTCTCTGATTGGACAAGGTGGAAATCGACCTTTTAGACAAAAGTGTTCCCTGAATGGCACCTGTACCAAGTGAGCCACCTCCGGTCTTCACAATGCAGCAGGATAGCTACTTGGCATGGGAGCTAAGATCTAATAGAGTTCACTGTAGTAGCTGTGCCTAATAAAGTGATTTCCAGCATCCAATTAAGTTATAGTCTTTTACCCACTATTTCTCATGTATGAGTATGGTGAAATTTTGATATCCTCTGGCTTATCCCCTGGATAAGGGGGCAGGGTCTATGTACAATCATCAGCCACTTTATTAGGTACACCTTGCTAGTACCAGGTTGGACCACCTTTTGCCCTCAGAACTGCCCTAATTTTGGCATAGATTTAACAAGGTGTTGGAGACATTCCTTAAAGATTTTGGGCCATATTAACATGATGGCAGATTTGTCGCCTGCACACCCATGATGCAAATCTCCCATTCTACCACATCTCAAAGGTGCTCCATTACAGTGGTTCTCAACCCCAGTCCTCAAGTATCCCCACCAGGCCATGTTTCCATGTTTTCCTTTATCTTGCACAGATGCTTTAAATCAATTGCTTGGTATTTTGGACAGCTATTTTATCTAAGAGAAATTCCCAAAACATGGCCTGTTGGGGGTACTTGAGGATTGAGGTTCAGAACCAATGCTCTATTGGATTGAGATCTGATGACTGTGGAGGCCATTGAAGTACAGTGAACCCATTTCCATGTTCAAGAAACTAGTTTGAGATTATTTGAGTTTCGAGACACGGTGCATTATCCTGCTGGAAGTAGCCATCAGAAGATGGGGACACTGTAGTCATAAAGGGATGGACATGGTCAGCAACAATACTCAGGTAGGCCGTGGAGTTTCAGCGCTACTAAGGGGCTCAAATTGTGCCAAGAAAATATCTCCCACACCATTACACCACCAGCTTGAACCATTGATACAAGGAAGGATAGATCCATGCTTTCATGTTTACACCAAATTCTGAAACTACCATCTGAATGTCGCAGCTGAAATCGAGACTCATCAGACCAGGCAACGTTTTTTCATTCTTCTATTGACCAATATTGGTGAGCCTGTGCCAATTGTAGCCTCAGTTTCCTGTTCTTAGCTGACAGGAGTAGCACCCGGTGTGGTCTTCTGCTGCTGTATCCCATCTGCTTCAAGGTTCGATGTGTTGTGCGTTCAGAGATAGTATTCTGCATACCTTGGTTGTAACAAGTGGTTATTTGAGTTAATGTTGCCTTTCTATCATCTCAAACCATTCTACCCATTCTCCTTTGACTTCTGATATCAACAAGGCATTTTCCTTCACACAACTGCCACTCACTGGATATTTTTTCTTTTTCAGACCATTCTCTGTAAACCCGAGAGATGGTTGTCCCAGTATAGCAGCAGTTTTTGAAATACTCAGACCAGCCCACCTGGCACCAACAACCATGGCATGTTCAAAGTCACTTAAATCCCCTTTTTTCCCCATTCTGATGCTCAGTTTGAACTTCACCACGTCTAGATACCTAAATGCATTGAGTTGCTGCTATGTGATTGGCTGATCAGCAATTTGTGTTACCAAGAATTTGAACAAGTGTACCTTATAAAGTGGTAATTAATCACTCTGCGCCAGAGACCTCCCTTCCCCATCTTCTTTCTGTGTAGGCACACGTCTATAGTGATATTATACAGAGCGCTGCAACTGATCAATATGGGTTAGGCAGTCAGAAACAGACTTTATGCCAAAAAAGTACATCTGTATAAAAGTGCTTGCCTGGTTGGCAGATAGTAGAAAAAAACTCCACTTATCTTTTAAATCTGAAGCCATTAATGGAAATTTGGTGGCAGCTCGGTGTTTTGGGATAACCTTTGCCAGATTCCATTTGTTACATATTATATAACCTATATTATGCATTCAATATGAAAGTAAGGTTGCCACTGTTTCCCTTACATAACCATACCTAAATGTTTATGTACAAAGCTATTAGATGAGATTATGATTGAATCAGCTAAGCCATGCAACGTTAATTAGCTATTTTGGGAGCCGATTTTTAACTCCAGAGTTTTCTGGTTTGCTAAATCCCCGAAGGGGAGATTTCCTCCTATGCCTCTTGCAGCTCTAACAGGCATTTATGTTATTTAAAGAGCTACAAACAACTCATGAAAAATATAGAGTTGAAACCTCTAAAGCATGCAAAAGGATTTGTATTTTTACTTATCCAGCCTTGACATTTACACAGGTCTACCATGCAGCACAGCCAAGTTGGTAATATGAGTTTTCTTTACCGCTGTTATAAAAAAGAACCTGGTCAGCTACCTGGCCCCAGCATGTTACTGAACAATGTAGAAGCTACTGCAAAATGAGAAGCTCGTTCCTTTGCTCTCTCCTCCTATCAGTATGCGCATTTGGCCCCTAGTGCTTACCCGTCTTTCCCAAGCTTGCTGGTGCTGAAAGTGGATTCACAAGAGGCAGAGACCAAGTTTAATTCATGTATTTACACTAGCTACAGGTGTCTGCTTTAGGGGTTTCTTATTACTTTTGGATGGTTTATTTTGAAATAATAACACCAGACCCCTCTCTGGACCCCCATAACTGATAGTTGGCTCTATTTAGGTAACACAGTATGTAATTCTTCACCAGCTAGTTAATAAGCTGAGAAAGGAGTGTTATTCTCCACTAATATGGTGCAGTTAAGTTTACCTGTCTCTTCTTCTTCTTATTGTAGAGTCTTATCCTAATTGCTGGCCAGGGTTTTTTTCGGTGTCGATCACTGACGCATAGCTTTAGCCACCTGGGAAGTTTTATTTACAAAAGTTTTATTTGGAAGATTAAATTACAAAAAAATAAAGGATATTCATGTTACAGAATATATGAATAAAACATTGATAAACATTGACATGTGGGGAGGAGGTATGATGGTGAATCAGGAACAAATGAAAAGTAATAGTCATACAGTAGTACATTTTCATATGTAATATTGCAATAAAGTCTGTTAAGTTACATTCCAGTAAGACCATTTCTTTTTATGAATATTTGTTGAATCATTTGGGGTGTGGTAGATCCATTCCGAGATCTTAATTGATTCCATACTTGTGGTAACTTGTTGCCATTGTAAATTGTTTGTCTTCCAATTATATGCAATCATCCAATGGATGGAGCTGCACAATGAGTGGAATAATCTCATGCATGGAGTGGGGATATTTGGTATTTTTGTATATAAAAGACAAGCTTGGGGGGTGAGTGTAATTTTTTGTTGGGAAGAGGTTTCCAAAAAATCTGTAGCTTTGAGCCAGATTTGTTTGATATGTTTGCATTCCCAGAAAGTATGTAAAAGGGTACCTGGTTCTGGACATCCCCTAAAACAATTTGGGGAGACAGAAGGGTAATATGTATGAAGTTTGGAAGGGGTTAGGCACCATCTAGCGAATAATTTAAGAGGGGTTTCTCTGAAAGAGATGGCTTTATTACATTTACGGAGATTTTCCGACATGGAGGACCACTCCTCAATACTGAATGTAGTCGCCATGTCCGATTCCCATTTTAGCATCTGTGTTGATTTGTCTGGAGCTTCAAAGTTATTTAGGTAATGATAGATTCTTGAAATAAGGCCTCTATCATCTGATAATGAGATACAAATATGTTCAAATGTGGTGTTGATACTGGATGTTGTGAGAGCAAAAAATTTATTATAAAAGGATTTAATAAGATGGTAGTTATGAAGTTCAGATGTTGGAAGACCATGGGTGGATTGTATGAATATAAAAGGGGGAAACTCCCATTTTGATTGAAGGGACTTGAGAGTAGTTAAATTCTTGTTAATCCATAGGGAAAAGGAGGATCTATTGTTATATGCTGTGGGAAATCTGGGATCTCCCAGAAAGGAGGCTAAGGGTGGAATTTTAAAAGAGAGTTTGAAGGTATCTTTGTATTTATTCCATAGTTGGAAAGATTGAGCAACTATAATGTTGTATTTAAGAAGTCTTTTGTAAGATGTGATGTTAGACCATAGTATTCCTTGTAAGTGAAGTGGGAGAATAGATGTGGATTCAAATTTTTTCCAAGGGGTTATCTGGGAGGGAGTGAACCATTGTGAAAGTTGGGTTAGTCTGGCTGCTAAAAAGTATAGCCAGATATTAGGGAGG
Organism: Lithobates clamitans; assembly: GCA_037952925.1. NCBI lineage: Eukaryota > Metazoa > Chordata > Amphibia > Anura > Ranidae > Lithobates > Lithobates clamitans. The sequence goes on along the minus strand of JBBGZY010001812.1, from coordinate 1,977,192 downwards.
CCAAAGCCTCCTGATGTTTGAGGTCTGTGCATAAGGGCATAACTGCATCTAGGTTTTTTACCAGACCAGACAAACTTGTTTATAATTCTTTGAATATATAATAATTTAGATTTTGGGACATTAATGGGGAGTGCTCGAAAGTAATATAGAAGTTTAGGGAGGATTGTCATTTTAACGGCACATATCCTTCCAAGAAGGGATATGTGGAAAGAGGACCAGGCCGTTAGGAGGGATGTGATTTGAGAGAATAGTGGGATGTAGTTAGATTTATATAATAGGTTATGTGTAGGGGTTATATTAATACCAAGATATCTAAAAGACTTGGTATTCCATATGAATGGGAAATTGTTAGACAATAGATTTTGAACACTTTGGCTATAGTTGATTGGCATGGCTGTGCATTTAGTGGTATTGATTTTAAGACCTGAAAGGGAGTGAAAGGAGTTGAGTTCTTTAAGGAGAGAAGGGATTGATGTATGGGGTTCTGTGAGGAATATAAGAGCGTCATCAGCATATAAGCTAATTTTGAATTCATTAATATCCTTAGTGTATCCTTTTATATCAATATTGTTTATGATTTTTTGGGCTAATGGTTCAATCGCAAGGCCAAATAATAGAGGTGAAAGGGGGCAGCCTTGTCTAGTTCCTTTGCTAAGTGGGAAAAATTCTGAGTTATGACCAGGAATTTTGATTCTAGTGTGGGGGGCATGGTATAATGCATTGAAACCTTGTAGAAATTTATCTGAGATACCATACTTAGGTAATAAATAGTTAAGATAGGGCCAGCTGACACTGTCAAAAGCCTTGTGGATATCTAAACTGAGGAGGCATAATTGTTTGGAGTATAGATTTGCATCTTGTATTATGTTCGTTACTAGTCTGATATTATCCACAATCTGGCGATTCGGGATAAACCCAGTTTGGTCAATGTGTATTAAATTTGGGATTACTAAAGCTAGTCTATCTGATAAAATTCTACCGAATATCTTTAAATCATTATTGAGAACCGAAATAGGGCGGATGTTTTGGGGAAGAGAGTGGTCTTTAAATGGTTAGGGGATAAGTGAGAGGTTGGCAAGAAGCATTTCGTCAGGGAAGTGACCACCATTAAGTACATGATTGTAGAGATTTTTAAGATGTGGGATTAAAAGTGGGGCAAATTTTTTATAGTATGAGGATCAGAAACCATCTGGGCCTGGTGCCGTAGATGTCTTGAGTGATTTAATTATTTTTAATATTTCAGAATCTGTGCAAGGAGCATTAAGGTGTTCTATTTGTTGTGGGTTAAGATGAGGTAGAGGGATATCATCTAGCCAAGATTTGGATTTACCATCCAGAGGCAGTTGTGGGCTGGAGAGCAAATCTTTATAAAAAGTAGAAAATATTTCAAGAACTCCATGAGGGTGAGTAATCATATTACCAGAGTGATCTCTAAGTTTATATGTGTGTGGGGGTTTGTGATCCTGGTTTAATTTTTTAGCAAACATAGTTGATGGAGAATTACTATGTAATAGGAATTTGGCTCTTGAAAATCTAAGAGATTTTTCTGTGTTAGCTGACAAAATAAGGTCTAAGGCTTTACGTTTTTCTTGAATCTGTTTAGTGAGATTTTGTGATGGGTTGTGCTGAATTTTATTATATAAGATATTTAGATCTCTTGTTAAACTTTTGATGTTAATAAGTCTTTCTTTATTTTTGTTTGCAGTAAGGCTAATTAATTGACCACGTAATACTGCTTTATGGGCGACCCAAAGTGTGGTAGAGGGGGTTTCATCGTTTACATTTTCTGTGAAATAGTTATCAATATGTGTCATGATCGATTGTGTTGTAGATGGATCTGTTAATATTGAGTCGTTTAATCTCCAATTGTAAGGGGAGGGTGAAAGACCTATGTGGGAGGTTTCAAATGAGGTGATATCATGATCTGACCAAGGGCAAGGATGAATATTTGCCTTGGATGAGTTGGCAAGGAGTATTAGGGTGCAGAATATGTAGTCAAGTCTAGTGTATACATCATGTGGATGTGAGTAATGTGTATATGATCTGATACCAATATTATGAGCCCTCCATGAGTCAATAAGTTGAAGTTTGTTTATGGATCTATTTAGGGATTTGGAGAAAGCTTTGGAAGAAGGGGATACTTTACTTCTGTCCAAAGAAGGGTGTGATGTATGATTAAAATCACCACCCAGAATAATGTGGGGGGAGCTATATCTGTTTAGTGTTTCAAAAAAGTTGGAAAAAAAAGTGGATTGTGACTCATTGGGGGCATAGATTCAGGCTATTGTAATAGCTTTGTTATTTAATAGTCCCTTTATGATAATGTATCTACTGTCTGGATCTTTGTATAAGTTTTGTATGTCTAAGACTATAGTGTTGCGAATAAAAATAGCAACTCCACGTGTTTTATTCTGAAAAGTAGTGTAATAAAATTGATTATATGTTTTGTAGCCACCTGGAAAGTTTTATTGAGGTATTTATTATTCTTCTGATATTACATTGGGCTTTGTTTTCTATATAACATTAGTCCTGATGAGATTGTATAACTCTCTTAATATAGACTCTTCTTATGCTTCGGTGTTCCGTGGGGGCCCTCCTGTTACCCTGGTGTCTGCCCTCGGGGGAGTTCTGAGCATGTTGGTGCTAGGTTGCTGAGGTATGTTTCACACAAAAAACTAAATGGCATATTGTACTGCAATATATATATATATATATATATATATATATATATATATATATATATATATATATATATATATATATATAAATATATAAATATATATATATATAAATATATATATATATATATATATATATATATATATATATATATATATATATATATATATATATATATATATATATATATATATATATATATATATATATATATGTTTTAAGTGTTATTGTTTCTATTTAGAGGATTGATGTGTTGGTTTCATGCGCCCTGATGAAGCTAGTTTTGGTGAAACGCATCGACACACGAAGACCTCCTTACCACATTGGAATCACCTAATATGATTATTACAATTGATCTAGATGGACAGTCAATCCGTGGAGCACCAATATATTTGGTTTTTATTACATGAAATTTCTCTGTCTTGTTTTTAAAAAATTCTATAATAAAAATTTACGATTTTTTACATATATAGGCTCTATGTTTGGCCTCTAGAGTCGGACTTTCCCCCTTTCATTCTATTTTGGTTAACCTAGGATTTCTTTACCGCTGTTATGAAATAGAACCTGGTCACCTACCTGGTCCCAGCATGTTACTGAACAATGTGGAACCCACTCATTCCTTTGCTCTCTCCTTCTGTCAGCATGTGCGATTGGTTCCTAGTGCTGACCCATCTCTCCCAAGCTTGCTGGTGCTGAAAGTGGATTTACAAGAGGCAGAGATCAAGTCAAATTCATGTCTTTACACTAGCTACATTTATTCATTTTTAATCATCTCTAATAATATACTGCACAATTAACCATTGAATTGGGCCGCTGCAAGCTCCACAACTTGACAAAACATTGTAGACATGTGCAGAATGGAAAAATTTGTTTAGTTTTGTTTCGGATAGATTTGTTATGTTACAAATTTTGTTTCGTTATGGAATTCATTTAGTTTGTTTTAGGAATTTGTTTAGTTTTCGTTAAATTTTGTTTAGTTTTCATTAAAATTCATTTTATTTATTAATTTTCTAACAAATTCCAACTTTTCAGAATGATTAGAATTCGGATTGGTTAAAAAACGATCGACCAATTTGAATTGTGTGTGAAGAAATATCTGTTTGTTAAGCAGCGGCCAGGAAGCCGACCACCCGTGTCCTTAACAACCATGAGTTATCATCTGTCAGCGGGCTTCTCCATTGACAGATGAATGTAAAGAAAAGAAAGGCGGCAATTGCCCGAAAATAGAAAAATGTTAAAAAAAACGAATAGGGCCCCCCTTCGGGACTGGTATGGATTTTAAGGGAAATCCCACGCCAAAATGTAAAAAAAAAATCGGCGTACGGTGCCCCCCAAAATCCATACTAGACCCTTAACCGGGCATACAGCCTGGCAGGTCAGGAAAGGGGGGATGGGTGAGCCATTCCTGAACCATACCAGGGCACATGCTATCAACATGGGGGGTGGGTGCTTTGGGGTGGGGGGGCTCTACCCCCACCCCAAAGCACCTTGTCCCCATGTTGATGGGGACAAGGGCCTCTTCCCGAAAAACCGTGGGCTATGGTTGTCAGGGTCTGCTGGAGGGGGGGTGCTTATCAGAATCTGGAAGACCCCTTTAACAAGGGGACCCCCAGATTCCACCCCCCCCATGTGAATGGGTATCGGTACATAGTACTCGTACTCATTCACCAAAAAAGTTAAAAAAATAATAAAAACAAAGTTTTTGACAAACAAAGTTAAAAAAATAATGAAAAAACACAGTTTTTGACAAATCCTTTATTAAAAAATTAAAAACAGTGTCCCCGATGCAGATCCATCATCAATCACGCCGCCCGCCGAACCGAAAAAAGACTAAAAAAAACATCGTTCTTACCAACGCGGAGATGCCATACCTAATGCAGACTCTTCCGTTTGACACTTCTTCAAGAAGTCACCCTGGTGTGTAAGCCGCCAATGATAAAAAAAAGGTTTAAATGCGCTTACCAGATTATATGGGCTCAAATGCTATTAACACTGAGTCAAACGGGCCTTGGGAGAAAAAGCTCTCCCAAACTTATCGGTGTATGGTAGGTCATCATTTCAATTCCACATCAAGCAGAGTAAAGTTCTCTCTCTCAGTAGGTCAATTATCATAAAAGAAATATCAATCAGGAAATAAACAGGCATATTGTCATACAATCCAGTAACTGACTCCAGTAACGCAGTGATTAGATAAGCGTCAACCCGACATGTTTCGTCTGAAAAGACATCATCTGGGGTCTTTTAAGACAAAACATGTCGGGTTGATGCTCATCTAACCACTGCGTTTGACTACAGAGTTACTGGATTGTATGACAATATGCCTCTTTATTTCTTGCTTGATATGTCTTTGCTTTTATGAGTCCATACAATCTGGTAAGCAGATTTAAACCTTTTTTATCTGTGGTGGCTTACACACCAGGGTGACTTCTTGGTTGGGTTGGCTTTGTTCCTTTCTATCAAAACTGAAGTTCAACACATCTGTGACTTTCACCTCTAAAGATTTCCTTACTGATGTCACATATGGCCTCAGGGCTGGTGCAAGGATTTTTAACACCCTAGGCGAAACCTCATTTTGCGCCCCCCCCCCCCCCCATTGGCTCCACCCCTGCCTCCACCCCCTTTGCTCTGCCCATGTATACCCCACCTTTTTAATGAAGCGTCCATGAAATGCAGCCCACCAGCGATCAAATACAGCCTCACCAGCGCCCATCAAATGCAGCCTCATCAGCGCCCATCAAATGCAGCCTCACCAGTGCCCTTCAATGCAGCCTACCAGTGCCCATCAATGCAGCCTCACCAGCCCCCATCAAATGCAGCCTCACCACCGCCCATCAAATGCAGCCTCACCAACGCCCATCAAATGCAGCCTCACCACCGCCCATCAAATGCAGCCTCACCAACGCCCATCAAGTGCAGCCTCAGCAGCACCCATCAAATGCAGCCTACCAGCGCCCATCAAATGCAGCCTACTATTCCCCATCAATGAATGTTTGCTTGCTTCCATTCATTCGGGAGTCAGGACACAGACACAGTCCTCCACCGGCGCATCTGACACTATGTGCGAACGGAGCGGTGGCTGCCTGCTGATGCTGAAACACCAGTGGCCGGGCGCCCTAAGCAGCAGAGCGCCTTAGGCGGCTGCCTAGTTTGCCTAGTGGTAGCATTGGCCCTGTATGAACTGTTTATTTTAATTCACATTCACTGGTTTAGTGTGGATATCCATATTAGATATGATCGCATGTTATATTACTCTTTTATACACATTTTTTGCATCATTGTAATTTTTATATAAGTCACTATATATCACTATATACAGTATAGTGCAGCCCTTTCTAACCTCTTTCTATTTCTTTTTAATGAATGCCTAATTATATTAATTATTTTTAGCTGCTCATAGTTTCAGCCTAATAATAAAGTGCAATAAGCAACCTGTAGAAACAAACCAAAAAAATCATTTCTTACATGGTTTGACAACAGTAACTAAATGTATTGGTTGCCAAGGATTAAAGCCTACTGTTCTGTGCTTGTAACCAATAAAGTAATTTTCCTTGCAATGGAAAAAATGATTTTCCTGACTTTGATTTTCATTTCCACTATTTTTCATTGTGTTTGTTATAGACTTTATGGTTTAAAAGGGGGTAATACTTCACAGGCCTCAGAACAGAGGATATGTTCACTTATAAAAAAGGGAACATTTTTTATTTATAATTTTTTTTACTACTATGCACAAATGTTTTGCCTTTCATTTCTATTTTAAACTGATTGGATTGATTTACAAGGTGAGGGTTTAAATTCACTTTAACTGAGACAAGTACACATTATAGAGGGATATGCTTTATCCATATTTCATGCTTGAGGTTTACAATCACTTTAAAGTATATTCAAAGCCAAAGCTTTTTTTATTTTAACTGTGTTTCTTCATTGGTTATAGAAATAAATACATGAATAGTAGTAGCTTGTTAAGGGGTACCGTACTATTCTTTGACATAGAACTTGATTTAGAAGGAATAGATCCAAAAATGATTTACCTCTCATAGTGAATATTTAAAAATAAAATAAAACGAAAGAAACATTAGTTGGAAGGAAAAAGTGGCATAATAGCACATAAAAGTTGTAGGCCATTGGTGACATGTATAAACATGTTTTAAGAATATTTCCACATTTTTTGAAGTGCTAAGGATCGGTTTGAAAACGAGAAAACTAGCTAAATGGGACTTTAAATGAGGACATTTGAAGAAATGTGCCTCCATCCCCAAAATGTATACAAAAAAAAGAAAAAAAGGGGGTTTGGGACTTTAAATGAGACATGCAGCTGGGAAGGGAACACAACATAATACTAGTAAGGATATCTAATGAATGCACCATATATTCGACCGCATCGTGTTGCATGGTAACAAGTCATTCTAAGTAATTTAAGTAATTTTTCTAAGTAATCTACTATGGTCCAAATCTACCACTGCTACTTTAAGATCCTATTACAAAAAACCTTTTCTTTGCCTGTCCTTTGGACAACCCCTGAACATCCCCCTATATATTTTTTATAGATAGCTACTTTGCATCTGCTCCTGAAGATTGGAAATATCCATGAAACGCGTCAAGCTTTTAGATGCTATTCACATTAACAACCTCCCTATACCTCCACCTTATTATGCCATTTGGATTCCACCAATTACCATTATGATACTGTGAAGACACACAACTATAAGCTTGAATCCAATTTTTACCTCACCATTGTGATCCACATCGTGCTGCTTTGTTGCTGGGTTATTGTGTTATTGTGGATCAGCTTTATGGAACGTGTACTCATTTGTTTTACTATATGATTCTGTGTATATGCAGGCTATTTGGTCACTAATGTGGTCCATTCACCAGACATTACTGATATTATGATGCAGCTACATGCAATTAATAGTCTAATGATTTTGTACTATGGTACCATTATGACTATAATAGGCTGCTATACCATCATGCTATTATATGACGTTTTAATACTATGTATCCGACTATCAAATAAAGCTTCCTTCATTTATTATACTTGACTGTTTATGACTTGTTACCATGCAACACGATGCGGTCGCATATATGGTGCATTCATTAGATATCCTTACTAGTATTATGTTGTGTTCCCTTCCCAGCTGCATGTCTCATTTAAAGTCCCAAACCCCCCTTTTTTTTTTTTTTGTATACATTTTGCGGATGGAGGCACATTTATTCAAATGTCCTCATTTAAAGTCCCATTTAGCTAGTTTTCTTGTTTTCAAATTACCAGGGATGGATACATGCATGCTACCCTATATATAATATATACAATGGTGCTTTCCAGTGTAAGTGCTATTTAGGCATGCTATTTTTTATTAAGGTTTTAATTATATTGTGGATAGGATCTTATGTTTTTTCATTATGATTTTTATTATTTTGGCATCTTCCATTATTAGTACCTTTATGATTTAAAATATTTATGTTCTAGTTCTATTCTTGGGGCCTCTCCAGGGGCAGGCATTTATCTATGACCATTATCATCATTTTTAAACCTGATTTGCTTTCACACCCCTGCAGACAATACCCTGTGGAGGGATGTGGTCGGCCTCTGAGTGGTTTTACCTGCCGGGGTTCGCAATCCCGGGACCTGCGATGCATGCTGGGAACCCTCCCCTTCCCCCCTTCATCCTTATGACGCAAGGGTTGGGGCGGATATCCCACCACGCATTGACGCCACGCTCCCAGTGTCTTGCCTATGATGTCGCTCTTGGACGCCATCATGCTGACACTGTTGCATTGCACACCTAAGCGTCTATAAAAAGCGCCAGCTGCGGGGGCGGTTTTGTTTTCCGCTCTGATGGCTGGCTTCCTTCTTTGTTTAGCCGCCCACGTGGCGTTGGCGGGTACCTATTGGTGGCTTTCTGGGATATCTACTCCTCCTAGCTGGACACACATTCCCCCGCAAACACTTCCTACCGGGGGCCATTCAGATATCATTTGGTGTCTGGGGAATCACAGGTATTATTATGGCTACTTTTACCTTCACTATTGCGGCTACCAAACCCCCCCCCCCCTTTTTAGGTATAGGTTTACCTATTGAAACTTTACCTCTTTTTACTACTTTTTCCCTGGATTGATCATTACATTATTATCTACCTGTACATACTCACTCCCCCTTTTTTCCCCCTATATTTCAAAACATTGCAACTTCTATACCCCTTGGTTTATTTTGGTATCTACACACATTCATTTAATGATAATTATTCTATTTTTATCTCACCTTTGCCCTATTATATAGTCACATTTAGCATTTTTATATTTATTTTTATAGGTTATGAACATGTGGTCACTACGTTTTAAGCTCCTCACAAATACCAGTTGCCCTCTAGGTGCCGCCTCAGCTCCCGGGATTGTGTACATATATATCCCTGACAGGTTTACACCCTCGATGCCCTCCACCCACCCACATAGGTTCCTTGTAAGTAATCTACTATGGTCCAAATCTACCACTGCTACTTTAAGATCTTATTACAAAAAACCTTTTCTTTGCCTGTCCTTTGGTCACCCCCTGAACATCTCCCTATATATTTTTTATAAATAGCTACTTTGCATCTGCTCCTGAAGATTGGAAAGATCCATGAAACGCGTGGAGCTTTTAGATGCTATTCACATTAACAACCTCCCTATACCTCCACCTTATTATGCCGTTTGGATTCCACCAATTACCAATATGATACTGTGAAGACACACAACTATAAGCTTGAATCCAATTTTTACCTCACCAATGTGATCCACATCGTGCTGCTTTGTTGCTGGGTTATTCTGTTATTGTGGATCAGCTTTATGGAACGTGTACTCATATGTTTTACTATATGATTCTGTGTATATGCAGGCTATTTGGTCACTAATATGGTCCATTCACCAGACATTACTGATATTATGATGCAGCTACATGCAATTAATAGTCTGATGATTTTGTACTATGGTACCATTATGACTATAGTAGGCTGCTATACCATCATGCTATTATAAGACGTTTTAATACTATGTATCCGACTATCAAATAAAGCTTCCTTGATTTATTATACTTGACTGATTATGACTTGTTACCATGCAACACGATGCGGTTGCATATATGGTGCATTCATTAGATATCCTTACTAGTATTATGTTGTGTTCCCTTCCCAGCTGCATGTCTCATTTAAAGTCCCAAACCCCCTTTTTTTCTTTTTTTTGTCTAAGGATTGGTTTGTATATCTAGTGGATTAAGCATGTTGTTCCAAGGATATGGCAGGCAATCTGGTATGGTATGTCTGACAAAGACATTAAGGTATGTTATCTTCAGTTAGGGCAGTGGTTCTCAACTCCTGTCCTCAGGACCCACTAACAGGTCAGATGTTAAGTATTACCTTGGGGAGATGCAGACTAGAATACTGCAATCACTGAGCAGCAAATGACAACACCTGTGATGTATTAGAGTTTTCCTGCAAACCTGGCCTGTTACTGGGTCTGGAGGACAGGAGTTGAGAACCACTGAGTTAGGGTGATGCATCTGTTATCACGGAGCCAAGGGTTTCAAAGCTTTTTTTAATCTTCTTTTTTTGGGGGGTACAGCCCATACTGTACCCCCATGCTGACTGTTTTCTACTGGTCAAATTTGGAGAATTGCCTTCTGTCCTGTAGACACAAGAGGAAGACCACAATGAAATTTCTGCATTAGGAAAATTCTCACCTAAACCAATATAATTGGAAAGCAAATATCCCCATTGGAAATTTCCTCTCTATACCTGTTCTGGTGACAGCTCCAATTTGTAGATTTTACTTGTAAAAACCTTCGTCACTTCAACCTTTCTCTTCTCTATTCTGCTCAGACCACCTCTATGACAAAATCTCACCCCTGTCCTGCCCCAATCTAGCCACTTCTGTCTACAATAGATCCCTATCTTCCCCCTGGGTGAGCTCACCCTCTTCACTACTCACTGAATCAGGCCCCAACCACTACAACTCTGGCAAACAGATGATACCAGAAGTCTCAAAAAATGTAGCCACGCTTTTGAGCATCTGTGGTGTGAGACTAAATCTCACAAAGACTTTAACCAATATAAATCTGCCCTCCAAAAATACAATTCTCACCTCCACCTTGCCAAACAGACCTATTTTATCACTGTCATTACCACCTTCTCATATAGTCCCTGTCAACACTTCATTACCTTTAACTCTCTACTTCCTCCTCCACTGCCTCCACCCACTAACTCACTCACTACCCAGGAGATTGCCAATCACTTATAACAAGGATTGATTCAATTTGTGATGGAATCTCCACTCTACAGATATCCCCCTACGTAAAACCCCATGTTCACAGGTACAATCAACACTTCCTTTATTCAACCCTGCTATCTTAGACGAGGTTGCTAAATTTATCTCTAACGCCCACCTAACCACCTGTCCGCTGGACCCAATTCCCTCTCAAATTCCCTCTGACGGTATCGCTCTACCCCTCAGCTCACAGCATCAGTCTCCTCACGCATCACCAATTTACTAACAGACATATCAGTCTGGCTGTCACACTACTTTCTCAAACTCGACCTGTCCAAAACCAAGCTCATAATATTTACTCCCCCACGTGCCACTTCCCCAGACTTATCTGCCAAGATCAACCCAGCCCCGCATGCCAGGGTGCTAGGTGTTATCCTGGACTCTGAACTCTCCTTTTGGCCCCACATCCAATCACTTTCCAAAGCTTGCTGCCTCAACCCCTGCAACTTCTCCAAAATACACCCCTTCCTAACCTATGACACCACAAAGCTCCTAATTCACTCCCTGGTTATCTCTCGCCTCCACTCTGCAACTCCCTCCTCATTGACTTACCTTTAAATAGGTTATCCCTCCTTCAGTCCATCATGAATGCTGCTGTCAGACTCATCCACCTTACAAACCGCTCGGCGTCTGCTACCCCTTTCTGCCAATCCGTCAATTGGCTGCCACTCACCCAACAAATTAATTTTAAAATACTAACAATAACTTACAAAGCCATCCACAACTTGGCCCCCCAGCTACATCACTAACATAGTCTCAAAATACCAACCAAATCATTATCTTCACTCCTCCCAAGAACTCCTGCTCTCTAGTTCCTTTGTCACCTCATCCCATGCTCGCCTCCAGGACTTCTCCCAAGCCTCTCCCATCCTTTGGAATTCCTTCCCCCAATCTGTCTGACTATCTCCTACGCTATCTACTTTTAGGCGTTCCCTGAAAACTCCTCAAAGAAGCCTATCCTGCCTCCACCTAACAGCAGTACTTTTATTATCTCCATCAGCTCATCCCCCACAGTACCTCTTCTATCATTTGACTCTCCCTCTTTGATTGTAAGCTCTAACAAGCAGGGACCTCTGATTCCTCCTGTATTAAATTGTATTGTAACTGTACTGTTTGCCCTTACGTTGTAAAGCGTTGTGCAAACTGCTGGCGCTATATAAATCCTGTATAATAATAATACAAGACTTAGCAGTCTTTTTAAATCTTAAGGAAACGGGTCCTTCCTTTGAGAACAGAGAAGTGGACATTGTAGATAGAGAGGGCAACTAGTGTGCAACTAGAGTGTGCAACTAGTGTGCAAAAGGCAAATGGCATGAAAGAAGCCATTTACATCACATTGGAACAACCATCCCTTCAACACCATCTGTCTTCCAGATTTTAATGTCTGCCATGGTGTTTTGACAATTCAAACCTTTAGACCATGAACAAGTCCAGGTGAATGTGACTAATAACTACTAGCTATATATATATAGACACAGAAACAAAGCTTTTGAACTATTACCTTTCTTTGAAAAAATTGTTTACAGATGTGTTTGAAACTTAAAAAAATCCCAGAAGAGGACTGGTGCAGGATTGTTATCAGGGGGCAGTGCTAGAGGGGCCATGCAACATTCAGAGCTGCTTTTTTTATTTTTACAGCTCCTAAAGGACTATTTTAAAAAACAATTTCTTAAACTGGAGATTGCCTTACACTTTTAAAAATTGCATTAAACCTTTCATCCAGCTGCTACAATGCAATTTGTATTTTTAAATTCTTGTTTAAAGGAAATGTAGTGGTAAACAGTGTACCATAGGGTTTTACTGACAATTTTTGGGGATAGGGTAAGTGTGTGTGCTTTGCTGAATATTTTGGGCTAAAACATATCTTCACTTCTTTTCTAAGGCACTTGAAAGGTATATGACATCATATACTTTGAGTAAGAGGAATACAAGCAATAAGACTAAGCTGATGGCTAGAAGGTGGGAAGTAGCATTTGTTTTCTATTATGAGGTGAGAAGTGGAAGATGCCTTTTTTCTGGAGGTGAGATTTGCTTTCTCTCGTGAGGTGAGATGTGGGATTTGCCTTCCCACGTGAGGTGAGATGTGGGATGTGGGATTTGCCTCGTGATGTGAGATGTGGTATTTGCCGTCTCTTGTGCAGTGAGATGTGGGATTTAGTTTCTTTCAGGAGGAGAGATGTGGGATTATACAATAGGAACCTCATTTGATTGGGATTTTTAAGGCAACAAAAGAAGAAAGTATTTAAAAATTAGATAAATTTTATTTATACAGAAATTGTTAAAAAATAGTTAAACATATGAAAATATACATTTACAGAGAATAAAAAATGTGATACATTACAGAAGTGGCAAAAAATCATATAATCCGACGCGTTTCAAAATGATTAAATTTCTTCTTCAGGGATAAATTTTTGCCATTATCTGGAAGGCACAAAAGTAACATAAGTATACATACATATATATTTGAAATACCAGCAAGAAATATGTGTAAGAAGGCTTACAGTAATCATGATTGACCCAGCGGATTCTCAGTGTAACACTCCAAAAACTCCCATCCAGCCAGTAACGGTCTTTTATCGTGCAAAGGAGCCCCCAGATATTGAGATCCAATGAGAGACGCCAAGTTGTCCCAAGCAAAAAGAAGACGCTAGGGGGGAGGGGGATGTGAAATCTGAAAAAATATATATATATACACACACATCATCTGTGAGGGAGATAGTACATCCGTGGAAAAAAAAAAAAAAAAAAAACACACAACAACAAAAACCAACCTTGTATGGAGGATGCGGGTTTGTCTGCCTTCAAATGCGAAAAAATTCAGTATGCAGTAAAGAGGGAAAATTCCCCTTCCTGGAAAAAAGGGGAAGAGGAATGAAAATGAAAAAATGAAAAAATACAAAATACAAAATAAATAAAAAAAAAAAAAAAATAGTACCAGTTGTGTCCTGATATTTTGGTGGACTTGACCCAAAAGGGGGCTGAATCTGGTATATAGAAGAGTATATATGTAACTAATAAAAAATAATAAAAAAGTACTGTAAAAATATCAGAAAGTAAAGTCGTATGAAGGCACTGAAGCCTGAAGGTACAGTGAAGAAGTGGAATTAGCCCCAAAGGGGGGAAGTTCCACTCTTCAATAGTTGAAAAAATTATATGTGATAAGTGAGAAACAAAAAACAAAACACAAAAACCTACTGGCCATGTGTTCATGGCCAAGAAGCAGCCATATAAAAATGACCACATAGAGAGTAACTAGAAAATATATATCTCACTCCCCAGACAATGTCCACAAGTAGGGAAAAAAGGTCTGGAGAGGAGAAGTCGTTGAGAATGAAATATATCAATCAATCAAAGAAAAATAATTGAAACCTACCACAGTTTTACAGCATATCTCCCACCGATAGAGAGATGTGGGATTTGCTTTCTCTCGAGAGATAAGTTGTGGGATTTGCCTTCTCTTGGGATGTGAGATGTGGGATTTGCCTTCTCTCGGGAGGTGAGATGTGGGATTTGCCTTCTCTCGGGAGGTGAGATGTGGTATTTACCTTCTCTTGGGAGGTGAGATGTGGGATTTGCCTTCTCTCGGGAGGTGAGATGTGGGTCTTGCCTTCTCTTGGGAGATGAGATGTGAGATTTGTCTTCTTTCAGGAGGTGAGATTTGCCTTCTCTCGGGAAGTGAGATGTGGGACTTGCCTTCCCTCGGGAGGTGAGATGTGGGACTTTCCTTCTCTCAATAGGTGAAATGTGGGATTTACTTTCTCTCGGGGGGTGATATGTGGGATTTGCCTGCTTTTGGAAGGTGAGATATGGGTTTTGCCTTCTCTCAGGAGGTGAGATTTGGGATGTGGGATTTGCCTTCTTTTGGGACATGCCAGAATGATGCAATTTTGCATTTTGATCACTGGAGAAGAGGAGACATCAGCTTCTTTCACACAGGCATTCCCATCAGGTCCGCCTGTCAGGTTTTCTGGTGCCCTATGGACATTTGGTTGTAGACAGACTTCTGCCTGTTTACATCTGACTACCTCTAAGTCCATGTAGGTCTGGAAAAAATGTGATGGATGTAAATGGAGAAAGGGGTCCATTTACATGCAGCCATCCATATTGCTGTCTTGGGTCCACCCATATGAGATTTTCTTTCTCTCGTAAGGTGAGATGTGGGATTTGCCTTCCCACTTGAGGGGAGATATGGGATGTGGGATTTGTCTTCCCTTGTGAGGTGAGATGTGGGATTTACTTTCTTTCAGGAGGGGAGATGTGGGATGTGCCTTCTCTCGGGAGGTGAGATGTGGGATTTGCCTTCTCTTGGTAGTTGAGATGTGGGATTTGCCTTCTCTTGGGAGGTGAGATGTGGGATTTGCCTTCTCTAGAGAGGTGATTTGTGGGATTTGCCTTCTCTCGGGAGGTGAGATGTGGGATTTACCTTCTCTTGGGAGGTGAGATGCGGGATTTGTCTTCTCTCGGGAGGAGAGATGTGAGATTTGCCTTCTCTCGGGAAGTGGGATGTGGGACTTGCCTTCTCTTGGGAGGTGAGATGTGGAACTTGCCTTCTCTCAGGAGGTGAAATGTGGGATTTACTTTCTCTCGGGAGGTGATATATGGATTTTTCCTGCTTTTGGAAGGTGAGATTTTGGATTTGCTTTCTCTCAAGAGGTGAGATATGGGATTTTCCTTCTCTCAGGAGGTGAGATTTGGGATTTGCCTTCTTTTGGGACATCCCAGAATGATGCAATGTTGCATTTTGATCACTGGAGAAGAGGAGACATCAGCCTCTTTCACACAGGCATTCATATCAGGTCTGGCTTGTCAGTTTTTCTGGTGTCCTATAGACATTTGGATGTAGACAGACTTGTGCCTGTTTACATCTGACTACCTTTAAGTCCATGTAGGTCTGGAAAAAATGTGATTTTAATGTACTATTGCTCTTTTCCTTTAATTCCTGTGACTTGTCAGGAATTTGCCCATGCTGACATATAGAGCTATGAAAAACTCACTTTAATTCTGCTTGCCCCATCTAATCCCCAGGTCAATAGCTGTTTTTCCTCGCAAATCACCTCTCCTAAAATGTCTCTGGAAATGAATGGTGACAACAGTCACAGGTAGTCTCTACCACTGTCATTCATTATTTTGGCACAATTTGCTTAAAGCTAATTAATATACACTAAGCAGAGACAAATCATGGAAATAAGGGAGCAACGATCAATAATTCAATGGGATTAGATTTTATCGGAGAGTAGAAGGCCATTGTAGAAGATATCTGAAGAAGATGTATTTTGGCACTTGTCAGGAAGGTAATATTGTTATCTATGCTACTGACGACTGACACACTCTTTGCACTTGCCAAAGAACACTTATAAATAAAACACCTCCAGTGCTTCAGGTCTAAACAAATCTGCATCTACCTCTTGGATGAATTGCTTACTAAATTAAAGATACTTTTACAGATATATCTGTCACAGGATCCATTTTATGGTGGACATGGTCTGAATGACAGATAAATAGAGAAAGTTTTATTTTTATTTTTTTATTTATTTCATCACATCGCTACTAGTTTATTATAACTCAGTGATGTGAAAAGGAAAATGGTAGCATCTTTATAGCTCAAATAAACTTTCATTTTAAAATGGATAAATACATTCCATGTGCATCAAAAATAATATGTTCTATGTCTTACAGTTCTTATTTTTCTGTAGCACTACCCCTGTAGGAGTCGCTAAAGTCCCGGTCTCCACTGCTGCACAGCCAGTCACATAGCATTTCCTTTACATATTCCAACGCAGAAGTCAGTCCTTGGCTTGTTTTTGATGTTTTTTATTAGGGGTTGAAAACTTGGATGGGGTAAGAAATTATGGGATGCCCAACTTTAAAAATTTCCAGAACTATCAACAAAGGGAGACTTCCTTCCTATTTACAAAAAGTCCTCTTCTTCCTTCCTCCTGCTCAAACTTGTCTTTTACAGTACAGCACATGCTGCTAACTCCAGTGCGAACTAGCAAAATATTTCTAGTTCAGGAAAGGCCCATTATAGGCAGGAACTCTCAGTCCCTTTACAAAGTAGTGCAATGTGAGTGAACAGCATGACATTATTCCTTCTGCTGGCCACTGATCCCAGCTCCACTTGCTTGCAGAAAATGCTAGCCCACCTGGCTGCCACCAGCCATACCTGCCTGATCTTCCTCCCAGTCCTCCTGACTGACCTTCTGCCCCAGTCCTGCCCGACTGGCACACTTCCCCAGTCCTGCCTGACTGGTACACTTCAAAGGAGATTCACCAGGGCAAGTAGGAAGACTACGTCCACTGTTGTCTTCAGAGAACACTGTTACAGCTGACAGTCTCTCTCCTTGTGTTGTCCCTGCACAGTGCTGATCTCTACTCACTGTATGTCTTTGTTCTGTCCCACTGCCTCTCCTGAAGGTTCTCCTCAAACTGTTTCCTGTGGTGGGATCCTTTAAGGCCAGCCTCCGGCCCAAGGTACCACCCCTCCCTGGCTGGGCTCAGCCCTTCCTTCTCTAAGCTGTCCACTCAGCTGTCGGCTAATTGCCAGCTCCTTTCTCTCCATGGTGACTCACTTGTTGATGATATCCTGCTTGTCAGTCCTGCCTACTTAAGCCGTCCAGCCCAGATGATCTCTGCCTTCGCCTTGGTCACATCTCTAGAGACGCTATCCTGTGTACCTGTTAAAGACTTGCTTGGTTGACATTCCTTCTGGCTCCAGATCCTGCTTGCTTTTCTACTACGCTCATCTCTCGCTCCCTGACGTTTTTGCTTGTCTGACTATCCGATCCAGCTCCTGAACTCTGGCTATGTTTTCACTATGTTTACTCTGTTTACCTTTTCATTATTATTATTAAACAAGTGTGATTCATGGTTTCTGACAGTAGGCGAAGGCCATGAATTCAGAAGATGCGGTCAATCCACTGGTTAGTAATATTTTTTCCAGATTGGATAAGCAGGATCACCGCATGGATCAGTTTGCCATGGCATTACAAAAGCTCCTGAGTTGCACAGCTCACCTGGAATCTCCCACTGTGGCTTCTCCGGTACAACCTGTGTTGCAGGCCGTCCCTGCTGCTGCTTCAGTCTCTGTGCAGGCACCCGCCTCGAGTATTACCTCTATAAGAGGTATGTCTGGTTCTGCTCCGCTTTCCCAGCGATTTGGGGGCGATCCAGTCCAATGCAGAGGGTTTCTCAACCAGGTTGAGATATACTTTGAGATGCTGCCCCAGGCGTTTCTCACGGACAGAAGCAAAAATGGTTTTGTGATATCTTTGCTTTCTGAGAGAGCCTTGGCCTGGTAAACCCTCTATGGGAGACGCAAAAACCTGTTGTCTTGAGTTACCCAGAGTTTGTGGCTTCTTTTAAAAGGGTATTTGACGTTCCTGCATGCTCCGCTTCTGCTGCCAAGTGCCTCATGTCCATCAAATAGAGTACGAGAACTGTTGCTCAATTATGCCATTAAATTCTGTACTCTGGCAGCAGAGGTTGCTTGGAACAATGAGGCCCTTGTGGCTGCTTTTTCTCATGGTCTCTCGGATATCATCAAGGATGAGATAGCAGCCCAAGTTATACCCACTGAGCTGGAGAAGTTGATCACGTTTGCCATCTTCATTGACTCTAGACTCAGAGAAAGACTTCCTTTTAGGGAGCGCTTGCGGAAGCCTCCTGTATATTTGTCTCCGAACTTTTTAGTCCCACCCTTGCCTCCCTCACCTCCCATGCCTCCTGGTACTGAGTCGGTCTGTGAAGATGAACCCATGCACTCGGGCTTCACGAATCTCTCTGCGGATGAGAGAACCCTTAGGAGGAGGGAGAGATTGTGCCTTTATTGTGGCCAGGCAGGTCACTTTTTGAAGTCTTGTCCTACCCGTCCAGGGAACTCCCCAACCTTCAGGTCTTGTCACGGACAGACCTTAGGTGGCATTGTTTTGTCCCCAGTTATCCAGAAGGATAAGCCCCTGGTTTCGATTACCCTTTCTTGGGCTAAGTCGTCTATTGAGATAGAGGTTCTAATCGACTCTGGGGCTGCAGGCCTGTTCATTGATGCTGCCTTTGTATCGAAGTACTCGATTTCGCGGCAGCTGCACGACACTCCACTAGCCAATGAGGCTCTTGACGGGAGACCTCAACAGCCTGCCCATGTGACTCATGAGAATGTTCCGTTGGCTATGGCCGTAGGGGCTCTTCACCATGAGATAATCCAATTCCAAGTAATTTCCTCACCTAAGTTTCTGCTATTTATTGGTTATCCTTGGTTACAAAGGCACAACCCCTCTTTTGATTGGTTCCGTGCTGGGGTTCTATCCTGGTTGCCACAATGCAGTAAGACATGCTTCCAGAAGGTAGCCAAGGACCTGTGCACCTCTTCACTCTCCTCCCTGCCGGAGGAGTACTGCGATTTTTAGCACTGTTTCTGACAAAGGTCAAGTCGGTAGTTTGACTCAACCTGATGCCATACCCCCTTGTGGCCGGCTTTACCCTTTGTCGGTCTTGGAGGATAGGGCCATTGAGGAGTATGTTGCAGGCGCACTTTCTCAAGATTTCATCCGCAAATCCTCGTCTCCTGCTGGTTCTGGTTTATTCTTTGTGAAAAAGAAGAGTGGTGAATTGAGACCTTGTATTGATTGGAAGGGTCTCAATTGTTTCACGATTAATAATGCCTATCCGATTCCATTAATTACAGAGTTATTTGACCGCCTCAAGGGAGCAACGGTTTTCACAAAGCTTGATTTGAGAGGGGCATACAATCTTGTAAGGATTAAGGAGGGCGGCGAGTGGAAAACCGCGTTTAATACCAGAACAGGCCATTATGAGCACCTTGTCTTTTGGCCTTTGTAACGCTCCAACAGTTTTCCAGATATTTATTAACGATGTCCTCCGAGATTTGTTGCAGTTTTGTGTGGTGGTTTATCTCGACGATATCCTCATTTTCCAAGTCCCCGGAGAGCCACCACACAGATGTCTTTCGTGTGCTTCAGAAACTTAGAGAGAACAATCTCTATTGTAAATTGGAGAAGTGCGAATTCCATCGTGAACAGGTTAAATTCCTGGTTTATGTCATTTCCACTGCTGGTTTTTTGATGGACCCAGAGAAACTTTCAGCAGTCCTACAGTGGCCCCGACCCATGGGTTTACTTCCTCTGCAGCGTTTTCTTGGCTTTGCCAACTATTATCGGAAGTTTATTTGTAACTTCTCGTCTCTGGTCAAGCCCCTGACTGATATGACCAGAAAGGACGGTAACCCACAGAGTTGGTCTCCAGAGTCCATTAAGGCTGAGAGTCTCTTAGCTGCCTTTGTTTCTGCTCCTGTATTGGCACATCCTGATCCTACATTACCTTATATCCTTGAGTTTGATGCTTCTAAAACTGGAGTTGGCGCCCTTCTGTCTCAACGTCCTACCTCTGAGAGTGCTATGCATCCTTGTGGCTACTTTTTCAAGAAATTGTCACCTGCGGAGTACAATTACGAGATTGGTGACAGAGAGCTGTTAGCGATCATTTTAGCCCTGAAAGAATTGAGACATCTCCTCGAAGGTACCACTGTGCCGGTTCTCATTCTTACTGACCATAAGAATCTCACATTCTTGTCTGAGGGCTCTTTTCTTGTCTAGTTTCAATTACATTTTTACCCGGTACTAAGAATGTAATGGCTGACGCTTTGTCATGACATTTTTCCTCCACTTCCAAGATGGAGTTGCTTCCAGTCCCTGTGATTCCTCCTGATCGTATTCTGGCTACGGTTCACACCAGTCTCACTTTTCCTTTGGGTGACAACATTTTTTCTGCTCAGGTCCATGCTCCTCCTGAGAAACCTTGTGACCGCTGCTTTGTCCCAGAGAGTCTCCATACTGCCGTGCTCTAGATTTACAATTCTCCCAAAGCTGCTGGCTATCCTGTGAAGAATCAACTCTTTTGGGCCATTTTGCAACAATTCTGGTGGCCTAGTCTACGTGCTGATGTAAGCGCCTTCGTAGCTGCCTGCTCCATTTGTGCTCAGAGTAAGACTCCACGACACCTTCCAGTGGGCCTCCTACAATCCATACCCAATGGAGAGAGGCCCTGGACCCACCTGTCTATGGATTTCATTGTGGAGTTACCCAACTCCCAGGGCAACACAGTTATTATTATGGTGGTTGACCAGTTCTCGAAAATGTCCCGTTGTATTCCACTTAAGTAGTTGCCCTCTTTTAAGGAATTGGCTTCTATTTTTGCTCAGGAAATCTTTTGCTTACATGGGCTACCCAAGGTGATTGTCTCGGACAGGGGTAGTCAGTTTATGTCCCGGTTCTGGCGAGCCTTTTGTGCACAGTTGGGAATTCAGCTTGCTTTCTCCTCTGCGTATCACCCGCAGTCTAATGGGGCCGCAGAACGAGCCAATCAGTCCTTGGAGCAATTCCTACATTGCTTCCCAATTGTCCCCGTTTATGGCGAACTACAGTATTGTTTCCAACCTTCCATGTTGCCTGACTCGTTTTTTCCACAGAGTATTCCTGCGTTAGAAGAGCATCTCCGTGGTCTTCGTTCCACTTGGGTACAAGTCCAGGAGGCTTTGCGACATGCTAATGATAGGTACAGACTCCATGCTGACCGCAGATGCCTGCCTGTGCTTTCCTACCAGGTTGGAGACAGGGTCTGGCTGTCATCAAACTTCTGACTTTGTGTTCCCTCTCTGAAGTTTGCACCTCAGTTTATTGGGCCTTTCCGTATTCTTCGCAGGATTAACCCAGTGGCTTACGCATTAGACCTTCCTTTGGTCTGCAACCGCTTTACCACCTCGGTGCCACGTCCTCACCCTGTACAGGTTGAGAACCATGAGGAGTATGAAGTACAGTCCATTGTTGACTCCCGTAGGTTCCGTGGGCGCATACAGTGCCTGTTGCATTGCAAAGGGTACGGTCCGGAGGAACGCTCTTGGGTCTCATCCTCGGACGTACATGCCCCTGTCCTCTTTCGTGATTTCCATAGACATTTTCCCCTCAAGCCTGGTGATTCTCCGAAGGGGAGGGGTCATTGAGGAGGGGGTACTGTCAGGGCTGGGATCGGCCCTTCCTTCTCTAAGCTGGCCGCTCAGCTGTCGGCTAAACGCCAGCTCCTTTCTCCCAACTGGGACTCACCTGTTGATGATATCCTGCTCATCAGTCCCGCCTACTTAAGCCGTACAGCCCAGATGATCTCTGCCTTCACCTTGGTCTCCTGTGTTCCTGTTAAAGATTTGCTTGGCTGACATTCCTTCTGGCTCCAGATCCCGCTTGCTGTTCTACTACGCTCATCTCTGGCTCCCTTATGTTTTGGCTTGTCTGACTATCCGTTCTGGTTCCTGAACTCTGGCTTTGTTTTGAGTACGTTTACTCTGTTTAACTTTTTATTATCATTATTAAACAAGTGTGATTTAACTGCCCACATCTAAGGAATTGGCTTCTATTTTTGCTTGGGAAATCTTCTGCTTACATGGGCTACCCAAGGCGATTGTCTCGGACAGGGGTAGTCAGTTTATGTCCCGGTTCTGGCAAGCCTTTTGTGCACAGTTGGGAATTCAGCTTGCTTTCTCCTCTGAGTATCACCCGCAGTCTAATGGGGCCGCAGAACGAGCCAATCAGTCCTTGGAGCAATTCCTACATTGTTATATGTCTAACCATCATAACAACCGCTCAGGCCTCTTACCATGGGCAAAGTTTGCTCACAATAGTGTCTTGAAGTCTGCTTCCCAATTTGTCCCCGTTTATGGCGAACTACAGTATGGTTTCCAACCTTCCATGTTGCCTGACTCGTTTGTTCCACAGAGTATTCCTGCGTTAGAAGAGCATCTCCGTGGTCTTCGTTCCACTTGGGCACAAGTCCAGGAGGCTTTGCGACATGCTAATGATAGGTACAGACTCCATGCTGACCGCAGATGCCTGCCTGTGCTTTCCTACCAGGTTGGGGACAGGGTCTGGCTGTCATCTCGCAACTTCTGACTTTGTATTCCCTCTCTGAAGTTTGCACCTCAGTTTATTGTGCCTTTCCGTATTCTTCGCAGGATTAATCCAGTAGCTTACGCATTAGACCTTCTTTCTAATATGCGTATCTCGAATGTATTTCATGTATCCCTATTAAAACCTTTGGTCTGCAACCGCTTTACCACCTCGCTGCCACGTCCTCACCCTGTACAGGTTAAGAACCATGAGGAGTATGAAGTACAGTCCATTGTTGACTCCCGTAGGTTCCGTGGGCACATACAGTACCTGTTGCATTGCAAAGGGTACGGTCCGGAGGAACGCTCTTGGGTCTCATCCTCGGACGTACATGCCCCTGTCCTCTTTCGTGATTTCCATAGACATTTTCCCCACAAGCCTGGTGGTTCTACAAAGGGGAGGGGTCATTGAGGAGGGGGTACTGTCAGGGCTGGGCTCGGCCCTTCCTTCTCTAAGCTGGCCGCTCAGGTGTCGGCTAATTGCCAGCTCCTTTCTCTCAACTGGGACTCACCTTTTGATGATATCCTGCTCGTCAGTCCCGCCTACTTAAGCCGTACAGCCCAGATGATCTCTGCCTTCACCTTGGTCTCCTGTGTTCCTGTTAAAGATTTGCTTGGTTGACATTCCTTCTGGCTCCAGATCCTGCTTGCTGTTCTACTACGCTCATCTCTGGCTCCCTTACGTTTTGGCTTGTCTGACTATCCGTTCTGGTTCCTGAACTCTGGCTTTGTTTTGACTACGTTTACTCTGTTTACCTTTTTATTATCATTATTAAACAAGTGTGATTTAACTGTACTTCTGTCTCAGTCTGATTCATGGTTTCTGACACAGGGGTTTACTCAAGGGCCATCAACAGCCTCTCCTCAGCACGCCATCTCCATCTTTCACCCGACTCCCCTTGCTGGAATGGCCCATGTCTATTTATGGGTTTGGCTCAGTCCCCTACCAGCCCACTTTTGGGGATTGGATGAGGCCCCATAAATATTCATGGCAGCTCCTCCTAACCCCTGCCCTCTAGTTCTAGAAGGTTCTCCAACCTTCCAGACACCAGGGGGAGGCAACAGAGAGCTGCCAGGATGTGTCATCTAGCCCTGGCCTCTAGTAAACCTGACTCAATTCAGTGACTCGGGTTATTCCTGGCCAGAAATATGTTTTACCTACTCTAAACTCTAGTAGCACACACTAGAAGGTGCTACATTTCTAAAACAGCTACAGAGTAAAAAAAAAATGTGTCTGCTGCCATATTGCTGCAGAGAATGACCCTTATTCTCTGTGGGAAAGCAGTGGTCTTACTGCAGAGGGACAACACACCCCCTGAGGAGTCAGAGTCAAAGCTCTCCAATCAGTGGAGAACATGAGTTTTGCTGAATAAATAGTTAGGGGGAGAGGAGAAGGGGGTAGACCACTGCTTCCACTCAGAGAACAAGGGTTTGATTCTGTAGTTGCTTGCAGGGGACAGACTTTTCTACTCAGGCTGTTGCTGCTTTAGAAAGAAAATAAAGTATAAAACTTTACACAATTTTAGATTTAAATAAT
Source organism: Lithobates clamitans (assembly GCA_037952925.1). Taxonomy (NCBI): domain Eukaryota; kingdom Metazoa; phylum Chordata; class Amphibia; order Anura; family Ranidae; genus Lithobates; species Lithobates clamitans. The sequence goes on along the minus strand of JBBGZY010001812.1, from coordinate 1,952,734 downwards.
GTAATTTACCAGTTTTCAGTTTAGTTGGGATTAAAGAATAACTTCTGTGTCCCTGTTGAAGAAGAATTTCTCATACTTAACCTGTTCCCAACAGTCTTACGCACATATGCAGCTGGTGGGTGGGCTTCAATGCGAAGCAGTGATATATATATATATATTAGTCTATAGTGAATTGTTTTCTGTGCTGAGAGTACGCTCACTGTTAGCTCCCAGCACGGAAACTAAAATGACATGGGAAGCCCCCAATGCATATTTGCTTTTTTTTGCAATATTTCCAATCATGTGTCTGCTGTGACATGGTGGCATGTTCAGAATGCCCAAGGGACACTTTTTGGGCTGTAGGTGGAGTTTTATTATAATGAGGGGGCGGGGCACGCGTTTAAAGGCGTAGCATAGGGGGAAAGTAAAAATGCGGTGTGCGATGAGCGGCGTGGTGGAAAATGGGCATGGTTTATGCAAAATAGTGGGCGTGTCTTTAATGGGCATGGCTCAAAGGGGGTGTGGTTAGAGTCTGAGAGGAATGAGGGATGGAGAGGGAAAGGGGGGGAGAGGGATGGAGGGACAGCAGCCCCAGATCCTACACAACAATGTAAATATGTGTATTCTAAAAAGTTTAACAATCAGCAGATAAAGATACTCCAAACACCTGGTGTTAGCACTTCAATCATCCCGGCACCATGGTTCTTATGGTGTCGGGATGATTGAAGTGCATTATTTCTATTATTACATTGTAATATAAAATTAAATCATTCAACTCACCATAATGCCGAATCAGTGGGATCCCTGAGCGTGTCACCTGCAACGTCGCCTGCCACCAGTCGTCCGTCCTTGCATCAGGTGCCCCCAGAAGAGTCCGTCCTTGCATCAGGTGTCCCAGCAGAGTCCGTCCTTGCATCAGGTGCCCCCAGAAGAGTCCGTACTTACATCAGGTGTCCCAGCAGAGTCCGTCCTTGCATCAGGTGCCCCCAGCGGAGCCCCCCTTAAAACAGATGTCCCCAGCGGAGCCCCCCCTTACATCAGATGTCCCCAGCGGAGCCCCCCTTACATCAGATGTCCCCAGTCCCCCCTTACATCAGGTGTCCCCAGCGGAGCCCCCTTACATCAGATGTCCCCAGCGGGGCCCCCCTTACATCAGGTGTTCCCAGCGGAGCCCCCCTTAAATCAGGTGTCCCCAGCGGAGCCCCCCCTTACATCAGGTGTCCCCAGCAGAGCCCCCCTTACATCAGGTGTCCCCAGCGGAGCCCGCCCTACATCAGATGTCCCCAGCGGTGCCCCCCTTACATCAGGTGTCCCCAGCAGTGCCCCCCTTACATCAGATGTCCCCAGCGGTGCCTCCCTTTTTTAGGGACACTTTTTGGGCTGTAGGTGGAGTCTTATTATAATGAGGGGGCGGGGCACGCGTTTAAAGGCGTAGCATAGGGGGAAAGTAAAAATGCGGTGTGCGATGAGCGGCGTGGTGGAAAATGGGCATGGTTTACGCAAAATAGTGGGCGTGTCTTTAATGGGCATGGCTCAAAGGGGGTGTGGTTAGAGTCTGAGAGGAATGAGGGATGGAGAGGGAAAGGGGGGGAGAGGGATGGAGGGACAGCAGCCCCAGATCCTACACAACAATGTAAATATGTGTATTCTAAAAAGTTTAACAATCAGCAGATAAAGATACTCCAAACACCTGGTGTTAGCACTTCAATCATCCCGGCACCATGGTTATTATGGTGTCGGGATGATTGAAGTGCATTATTTCTATTATTACATTGTAATATAAAATTAAATCATTCAACTCACCATAATGCCGAATCAGTGGGATCCCTGAGCGTGGCGACGCAGGAGCTCTGTTTAGCCACCCAGCCGGGGTCCTGGTGTTCTTGGTCTTCTTAAAAATGGCGGCCGCGGACCTCTAGTGGCGGCGGCGGCAAAAAAAACGAGAAAAAACTGATTTCTCGGGACATTTCCCAGGAAACAATAAAATCGGGAAAACAGTCTAAATCCGGGAAATGTCCTGGGAAATTCAGGACAGTTGGTAAGTATGCATTTAGATTCTCCTAAAGGGCTGGGGAGTGGTGGCAAGAAGAGGTTAAGGTGGCCATACACATAGCAGTTTATGATCAATTTAGATACAAGCAATTGGAAACAAGCGACCTATCATCAAGCAAAAATGTAATGTGACATAACACACAGCACATGTACAATTCAGTCTACATTATACATGGGATCGTGAGCAGACAGGTAAGCTTTTTTGTTTTTTGGGGGGTTTTTTTGCAGAAGAGATTTTTAAAATGTAGTCCTACTTTAAAATCCCTCTTTAAATTCTTACTGCTCTCCAGTGCTCCATGGAGAATTTCTCCTCAATTTCTTTCTTGTGACAATGTCTTCACCAATTAGGAAGTGAAGGTAACAGCAACACAATTTTTTTTTAGAATGGAAAAGACTAGAACCCTGTCAGCTTTTAATTGCTGTCGGTGTCCCTGTTGCAGATTTTCCGTCGCTTTCTGTCTGGTGAAATCTTTATTACCGGGACAGGAAGTGAGGGGAAATCTCTTGGACAGAGCCCCTGACAGCAAAAAAAAAATGATCAGGGGTTCCAATCCTTCCTAAATATCTGACTATCCGAAATGTAAATGGTTTTAAAGGCAGAGACCCCCCCCCAGCCCCCTCTAATACCTGAGCTCCCTCTCGATCCAGCGATGTGCAAGAGAGCTGAACATCTCCCGGGTCTCTCATTCCTCATTGGCTATGACAGCAGTGGGAGCCATTGGCTCCTGATATTGTCAATCACAGTCAGTGAGCCAATAAGAAGAGAGTGGGGGCGGGGCTGAACCATGGCTCTGTGTGTCTTATGTATGCATAGAGCGGGGCTCGGGAGCGAGCATGCACAGGTGCCCCCAGAGCAATCAGCTTGCTATTGGGGACACTGGCTGAAGAAGAGGAGCCATGAGTGCCGTCAGGAAACCCAAAAAGAGGAGGCTCGGGGCTGCTTTGTGCAAAACCACTGCACAGAGCAAGTAATTATGACATGTTTGTTTTTTGTTTTTTTAATTAACCTTTAATGTCACTTTAAGGAAAAAACTGGGCTGGGCATACATTTTTAGAGTCCCTGATCAGAGTTTGTTGTGGGATCAATAACTCAGAAAGCCAGAAACGACCACATCTCCCAGTTAAAGTTTCTGGTCACCCGTACAAAGTTTTTCAGTGCAGCTTTATATTCATATGATCCAATGATTGAATAGACATGTATGCATTGCTGTGATTTTTCTTTTGTTTGTTTGATTATGAAAATATATATTTCATTTTTACAATGGTGTGCAGAGAGAATCTCCCTGCACAGGAGGCCATCAACATAAGCTTTACATCAGGACAAAAAGATGTGAGGTCATGAGGAAAGACAACTGAACAACTATGATGTAACTAGTGAGGTTACCAACAACATTTCAGTAACAACAGCCCTGCGTTTTAAAGTTAACAAAAACAAAACACGGAAACTAACATGCTTGTCTGTAACAAAAGCAAAGCACGATAAAGGTCGTAAGAGCACGCATGGCGGTAATTTGTCAGGTTTGACATCTGGGAATTTCTGGTTTACGTAGTACATCAAAGTGACCAGGGTTCCATGGAATCCTACCTAGGGTTCCTCTATATATATTATTTTATATATATATATATATATATATATATATATATATATATATATATAGCTGCGCAGGTTTCCAGGACATCGCTGCGCGCATGATCACGAAACACGTCCACTTTTGATGACGTCATCCCCTGCAGCAACCTGTGCCTTGCGCCTCATGCCTCGTCTTGAGCTCGTCTTACGGAGCCGGCTTATCATCCATAACAGCAGACCCCTCACTGACCAGATCGTCTGGAGCTAGGAAGCAGGACTCAGGACTCAGGAGCGTCACCAGGACATTCCAGTTGTGATAACAGCAATGCCTATTACATTCAGCTTAAATGTGAGTTGGCACCTGTATGTTTATTAAAGTTTATTAAAACGTCTGCACCCAGAGGCGCCTCTCTCCTTGTTCTCTCTGCAGCTTCCTGGAACTTGGTTTCTGTTCCGATATGATGGCAGCCCTGTTTACTTTGGACTTTTAACCCCTTCCCAACCTTGCACATGGACTTACATAGACTGTGCTTTTAGTACAGATTTATTGTCATTGGGTAATTTCCTCCACTTGTATTTTTTGCTGTGTCCCCCACATGGCTTTTTGCAAACTGCAAATGGGACTTCTTATGGCTTTCTTTCAACAATGGCTTTCTTCTTGCCACTCTTCCATAAAAGGCCAGATTTGTGGAGTGTACGACTAATAGTTGTCCTGTGGACAGATTCTCCCACCTGAGCTGTGGATCTCTGCAGCTCCTCCAGAGTTACCATGATTAATGCTCTCCTTGCCCGGCCTGTTAGTTTAGGTGGACGGCCATGTCATTAGAACTTAAGCATATGTAAATATACCCAACTCTCAATCCCTGATGAAGGTATCACAATACTGGAAACGCGTCGGGCATCAGGGTACACTACCCCTAGGAGAGTACATATGATGATCTGTATCTGTGTATACTTTCTTGTTTTTGTTTTGTTTTTTATGTGATGTATTTCATATATTTATGCAATGTGTAGATGACATATGTCTTTTTATTCTTACTATTAAAGATATTTTTTATCATTGAGTTGGTGGTCTGTCAAAGTCCCATCTAGGGGGTATTTTTTCTTGATGTTACTACTGAGTAATGATCAGTATATTTTTCTACAAAGGATGGCTCTATGCTTGCTGAGGATTTTCTAATAGAAAGAAGTCCCGAAAAATGTCCTAGCATCAGGGAGGTGCAAGAGTTTTTATGAAGCCTGTCAAAGTAGATCATAATGGTGCAAGTGGTAGCATTAAGTTGTGCTACCTGGGTGGCTATGCAATAATTGAATATTAATAAAAGCATTTAATGGACAGCCCCCTAATCATTCCTGGTAAGGCACAAAGTCAAAGGTTACACTCTTTAAAGAAAGGAGATCCTAGAGATTAGTGGAAAGGATAAGGCTGGGATTGTTAATATTAAAGCGGAACTAAAGGCTTAAAAAATTGCAAACAGGCAGGTTTTCTATTGCAGAAGAGACAAGCAATGTCTCTTCTGCAATAAAATACACCTACCTGTCTGTTCACAATCCTCTGCAAAGGGACTAGTTCTATTTACATTTCCGGCACAGTGCAGTGTTTCGTGATGAATGACTCCTGTGACGGCATCCAGCATGGGCCAATCAAAATGGCTGAATACCAGCACCCAGAAGAAGCCGGGGAAATGGAACAGGTGAGTATCCCTGACTTTAGTTCCACTTGAAAATGTAAGTCAGATATGTTGACAAAGGATAACATGAGTTCAAATTGAGAAAGGAGTTTTGGGCATTTGATAGGTGAGAATCTTGGGAAACGATTTTTGGGCATTTGATATGTGAGAATCATGTTGTCTGCAAATAGTCTAATCATAATAGGAATGTACACTATAGTGGTTTTGCACATAATGTATTTATTTATTAAGGTCAAGAGCACAATAAAGCCTCCTTAAAACAGATGGTATCTACTGTAAATTCTTAAGGCTTCATGTGATACCTGCTGATCCTTGTTGCTTAATCTACAATAAAACTTCAGATCCTCAGAATGCGGCTGTGTGTGTCCTCTTCTCTTTTTAACATAGCACCATAATGTTTAGCTCAACAATGTTTAACTAGGATACTTTACTAGGATTATCACTATGGCACACCAGTCAAGAGTGATTATCATTTAGAAGCATGAGATAGATTCCAGACGTGTAAAGGTCCAATTAATTGTACAGGTGTTTTGAGCTATTAAAGCTGAATAACCTAGAATTGATGACAGGCTTAGAGGCTAATCAGACGAATATTGATTTTCTAAAGAGCTCTGCTGTAAAATGAGAGTAAGGGAATAGAGCACACAATGGCGAAGGCTCAAAAAGGTATTGCATCGTTGGGTGAGTGGGTAAGCAATTAACCTCATGTGCATCCTAAGCCCCGGTTCACACTGAGGCAGCGCGACTTGCAGCGCGACTGCCTCAGGCGACCTGGACACGACAGGGGTGGCAACTTGCAAAATGACTTCTATATAGAAGTCTATGCAAGTCGCCTCAAGTCGCCCCCAAAGTAGTACAGCAACCTTTTTCTAAGTCAGAGCGACTTGCGTCACTCTGATTAGAACGGTTCCATTGTACAGAACGGGACGCTACTTGTCAGGCGGCTAGGTCACCTGACAAGTCGTCCTAGTGTGAACCGACCCTTAAGAGATCAGACATGATAAGTTTGAAGCATATATTGTTAATGAAACTGTCATAGTAGTCAAGGGATCTAGTGGTGCTACCAGTGAGTGTAGCTTTGCTCACAATGGCAGTCAGAGCAGAAAGGGGAAAAGCAAACATGTTTTTTGGATTTCAATTGTTGGCAAAAGGGGCAGATAAAATTGGAGACAAATGCTTTGTGGATGAAGTAAGAAGGGTAAGTTAACTACTTAAGGACCAAGCCTCTTTCTAAGATTTGTTGTTTACGAGTTAAAAACTGTTTTTTTTTTGCTAGAAACTACTGAGAACCCCCAAACATTATACATTTTTTTCTAACACCCTAGAGAATAAAATGGCGGTCATTGCAATACTTTCTGTCACACCGTATCTGCGCAGCGCTCGTACAAGCGCACTTTTTTTTGGAAAAAATACACTTTTTTGAATTAAAAAATAAGACAGCAGTAAAGTTAGCCCAATTTTTTTTTATATTGTGAAAGATAATGTTACGCCGAGTAAATTGATACTCCACATGTCACGGCTCAAAATTGCGCTCGCTCGTGGAATGGCGACAAACTTTTACTCTTAAAGATCTCCATAGGCGACGTTTAAAAAATTCTACAGGTTGCATGTTTTGAGTTACAGAGGAGGTCTAGGGCTAGAATTATTGCTCTTGCTTTTTTTTTTTACACTGTTCTTTAAAAAAAAAAAAAAATTGTGTCAGTTTTATTCCTATTACAAGGAATGTAAACATCTCTTGTAATAGAAAAAATGCATGACAGGACCTCTTAAATATGAGATCTGGGGTCAAAAAGACTTCAGATCTCATATTTACACTAAAATGCAATATTAAAAAAAAAATGTTGTCATTTGAAAAAATAAAATAAAAAAATGGCCCTTTAAGAGCAATGGGCGGAAGTGACGTTTTGACATTGCTTCCGCCCTACAATGGTATGGAGACGGGTGGGGGCCATCTTCCCCTCACTCGTCTCCATATCCAGAAAGGAGAAGATATAACTGTGGCGGCTGGTCCTTAAGTGGTTAAACTTCTATAGAATTGAATCTGGTGGTGTGGTCAGGATGACCCATCTCTAGGTCATTCGTATGCTGACCTATCTTAACAGCTACTTTGTTGCAACCGTCACAGCCAGTTAGCCTGGATAGAGGTGGGTAGTTAAATGGTGGATTGGGATTGCTCTGACAGGCTTCATTGCTTTGGGTGGAAGATCTTGTACAAGAAGTGGAAACAGGTAAGGAAGCCAGAAACTATGGTGTCATATTTTGATGGTCCAAGCTCTGTTGAAAGTTGAAACACTCAGGTAACATTCTGCTTGAGACTTTGACAGTTTTTGGAATCTTTCTTTTCTTTTCGGTACAATGTTTTTTATTGAAATATAAAAAGGGAAAAACCCCAGATAATGAGTTCCCACGCAGGGGATATGTACAGAAACATAAGTAAAAGGTTTACATGAAAGCACATAATGAACATTTTTGAGTGCATTTTATCAACTGACATTGACCCGTCAGCCAGGGCCGGCGGTCAGTGCGCTATGCCCAAGCCGTAAGGCCCAGGGGCTAAGGCGGACAACAAAAGTGAGCGGAGTTATCCGCAAAACAGGGTAGGGGGAGACAAACAAGCATGAGAAGAGAGGAAAGAAGAGAGAAAAAAAAAAGGAAGAAGGGAAAAAAAGGGGGAAAAAGAACACATGTACAACAACAGAGGGGGAAGGAGGAAGAGATATAAGAGTAGAACAGAGCGGTGGGCGAGAGGCCCAGAAAAAGAGGGGATGGGAGGGGGAAAAAGAGGTCCCTCAGGTTGGAGGCTAGTTCAAGTTGGATCTACAGACCTAGACTAGTCGGATTTAGATTGGGGAGTGTGTAGGACCACCACGGGGCCCATACCTTAAGGAATTTTGCATGGGAGTCGTGGAGGATGCTGGACATTTTTTCGTGAATCATGAGGGTCGTCAAGGAATTCTTCACCTCTGCAAATGAGACAGAGGGTTTTTTCCAAGCCCTCGCTATTGTTCGTTTGGCGGCAATAAATAAGTATGTAGCTAGTTTTTGTTGATGAGAGAAGAGGCCCGGGAGCGGGCAATGGAGTAATGCAAATTTGGGGTCTTTGCGGAAGGGAGCATGAAATAGGGAGGAAAGTAGACCAAAGACCCTTGACCAGAAGCCTATAAGACGGGGGCAGGACCACCACGTGTGCAGTTCATCTCCTCGTTGACCACAACCCCTAAAGCACCTGTCGTTGTATGATGGGTTTGATTTGGCAATACGGGCGGGAACCCAATACCAGTGCAGCAGGACCTTTTAGGCCGCCTCCAACGTTGCAGTATTAAAGGAGCATTTTGCTATGCTGGACCAGGCTTTACTCCAATCTGCAAGATCTATGGGGGATAGGTCGCGTTCCCATTTAAGCGTATAGGAAAGGGTAGTGGAATTGTTGCCGGCAGTTAGTAAGGTGTATATCATGGAAATGGTGCCACGAGCACCTGGGCAATGTTGGCAGGAGTGCTCAAAGGCAGTCACTTGGTACGGAAAGGAGCCCAGGCGTCGAAGGGAAGTTATCCAATGTCGTAGTTGTATATAACGGAAGAGTTCGGCAGGTGGAGCTTCATGGGTCTCTCGAAACAAGGACCACGTGGGAAAGGCGCGGGTATGAAGAAAGTGGCGAACCAGGGAAAACCCATGGGTGGGCCACCATGAGAAGATGTGGGGTTGTTCTAGGCCAGGTGGGAACATAGGGTTATTCAAGAGGGGAAGCAGCGGTAAAAATGGGGACATAAGCCTGCCCGAGTATCGTATCGAGTCCCATAATTTCAGACTGTGTATTATAAGGGGGCTGGCAGAAGGCGGTCGCATTCTAGGGGGTAGCCACAATAGGGCAGAGATGGGGACAGGCGCGCAATTGGGTACCTCCAGGAGAACCCATAACGGGATATCAGAAGTGACGTGGAGCATGGAGAGTTGGGAAATTTGGGCTGCTTGGTAATACTTTGCAACGTCCGGAACGCCCAGCCCACCCCGTAACCTATGAGCATAGAGCGTAGAGCGGGAAACCCTGGGGCGTTTATGTGCCCAGATAAAGGCGAGAAGTCTGTTCTGAAGCAGCCTCAGATAGAAGGCAGGGACCTGGACAGGAAGGGTTCGGAAAAAATAAAGAATCTTCGGAAGAACGGTCATCTTGACCGCATGGATACGTCCGATCCAGGATAAGGAGGGGAATCGCCAAGATGACATGAGAGCAGTAATTGTACGTAAGAGTGGGTAGTAGTTGGCGGAGAAAAGGGAAGCGTAAGAGGGGGTCAGCTTGACGCCCAGGTAGTCCAGGGAAGAGCTTGCCCAGTGGTAAGGGAAGGAAGATTGGAGGTGTAAGATTAGGGGGCCTGGGAGAGTTACATTCAGGGCGGTAGTTTTGTGTGGGTTAATACGGAGGCCGGAGATGGTTGAAAAGCGGGTTAGAAGGGCCTGGAGATTTGGTAGGGTGACGATGGGATTGGTGAGGGTCAAGAGGGCATCATCAGCGAACATATTCAATTTATAGTTGTCACCTGCATAAGGGATGCCCCTGATATTAGGGTCTGCCCTAAGGGCAATAGCTAGCGGCTCGAGGGCAAGAACAAAGAGGACCGGGGATAGAGGGCAGCCCTGCCTCGTTCCCCTAGAGATAGGAAAAGAGGGTGAGAGGCAACCAGCATAACAAACTGAGGCAGAGGGGGTTGAATAAAGGGCCGACAACCATGACAGAATCGAGTCGCCAAAGCCCCAACGTTGTAGCACGTAGCGTAGATAGTCCCATGAGAGGGTATCGAAAGCTTTATATATGTCAAGAGAGAGGAGAAAGCCGGGGATTTTGCGTTGTTGTAGTAGGGTGATTAAGTGGTCAACCTTCCGGACATTGTCCCCCGCCTGACGGCCAGGTACGAAGCCCACCTGGTCTCTGTGAACCAAGGAGCGCAAATATTTGTTAATGCGAAAGCATAGGATTTTCCCCAAAAGTTTCACATCCTCATTTAATAGGGAAATTGGGCGAAACGCCTGGGGTTCGTGAGCCTCCTCCGTGGTCTTAGGAATCATGGAGATATGAGCTCGCAATGAGTCCGAGGAGGGCAGCGCACCTTGTTTCATGCTGTTGAAGTAGGCTGTCAGGTGGGGGAGCAAGAGGGGAGAGAGCTTGCGATAGTATAGTCCGGTGAAGCCATCTGGGCCCGGGGCCTTTAAAACACGAATACCCTTGATGGCCTGAGCCACCTCCAGTTCAGTAATGTCAGCGTTAAGAGTCGCACAGGCTGCTGAGGAGAGAGGCGGTAGATGAAGATCACGGAAGAAGTCATCCGCGAGATTGAGAGGGAAGGGGGAAGGTTTGCTATAAAGCGAGGCTAGGAAGTCTGCCAGGGCCGCAGTGACTTTGCTCGGATCTGAAGTGAGGTCTCCGTTGGCAGCACGAAGGCGGATAGGCTTATGGCTGCGAGATGTAGCGTTGAGTTTCTTAGCCAGCATTGCGCCCGGTTTATTTGCGCAGGAATAAAATTTATGTTTAGTCCACCGCAGGGCCTTTTCGGCTTGGTCGGAGGCCAACAAGTCTAATTCGGCTGCTAGGGTGTCCCTAGCTTTCCTGTTTGCTAGCGAGGGGTGGGATTTCCACTCCGCATCCGCGGAGGCCAAAAGAACTGTAAGTTCCCGGGTCCGCTTTTCTTTGTGGCGTTTGCAGGAGGATGCCAGTTGTATGCAGTGGCCTCTCATGGTAGCCTTGTGGGCCTCCCAAAGAGAGATGGGCGAGGACACGGAGCCTACATTTTCCTTAAAGAAGGTTTGGAGTCGTGTCTGGATCTCAAGAAGGGCATCTTGTGTTGTAAGGAGTGAGTCATTCAATCGCCATTGAAAAGTAGGGCACGTCAGACCTGAGAGGGTAAATGAAAAAACAATAGGATCATGATCCGACCACACGGAAGGGGGGATCGTAATTTTGTGGATATTAGAGATGTGGCGTAGAGGAACGAAAACGTGGTCGATCCTACAAAAGCTATCGTGCAGGCTAGAGAAGTAGATGAAGTCGCGATCGCGGGGATGGAGTTCCCGCCAGGCATCCACCAGGCCATGGGATTGTAAAAGAGATCTCATCTGTTCCTCCACGACCGAATCATGGGAGGGGGAGGATCCAGATGAGTATTTCCTGTCCACCGAGGAGTCCAGAGCTACGTTTGTGTCACCCATCAAAATGAGGGTCCCGGAGCTGTGTTGGGATACGACCTTGAGAAGGTGGGAGAAAAATTTATGTTGGAAGCGGTTGGGGGCATAGTACCCAACTAGGGTTACATTCTGGCCATTTAATGTGCCCTGGAGTAGCAGGTATCTACCGGTTGGATCTGCTATTTCTTTGGAGCATGAAAATAAGAGATTGCGTCTAAAGGCTATGAGAACCCCCCTCTGCTTTTCGGGGGCGGAAGCCAGATAAAATGTAGGGAAGTGAGAGGAAACATATTTTGGGGCAGAAGAGGAGGAAAACCTGGTCTCTTGCAAGCACACTACGTCTACGCAACTAGATTTTAGGTGATGAAATACCTTGGAACGTTTTACTGGTGAATTAAATCCATGGATATTATGGGAATAAAAATTCAGCGGGGGTTGGGTCATAGTGAGGAGATGAAGGTTAGCTCACGTGATGATGTCCAGCAGCTGCAGTTAAGGTCGGTAGGGATCCCGGTCAACAACTTTTGTGGGTTTCCAGCCTGAGGGGAGAAGAAAAGAGAAAGACAAAGAAACATGCAAGACAAGAGACAAGAGACAGGACGAGGGAAAGAAAAAAAAAACACAAAAAGAACACGAAAACAGTACGAACGTACTAAGTACGCCATGGTGGGCGTGGACCACGTCTTCGGCAAGATGTGTAAGGCGGGGGGGGCTCGACCACCAGACACATGGCCATTTTAGGTCTGGATAGCTCAAAATTTAGCAAGAAGAGGGGGGTGTCGGGAAGAGGGGGGGGAATCACCGGCTGAGTAAACCAAAAGAAAATTTTTGTCAATCCGAGAATAAGCTACAACAAAGGATTACCAGTCGAACTTTAAACATAAAATTGTTACATTTCAATAAAGAGCACAAATTAAATAAGCAACTTCTGTGATTCGGGTCATACAGCGAGACCAGGCCCCAGTCATCCAGCCCGGGATATCGGGCCTAAAGTCTATCAGGGGGTCTCCCGAAGTCCGCCCCCAGGTCCAATCGTCACTAGGAGGCGGGTCCCCAGAGAGCCCAATTAAACTAGTATTAGAGGCTGGACATTAATTATCCACCTGGAAATGAGTCACAGGGATTAAGCACTATATAAACATATAATTCAGAACTACCTGGAAACAATATTAAACATAACTTGTAAATAACATTTGTGAAGTACCTCATGCAGTCAGGCTAATCTCCAGCCATCCGGCCAGGGGGCTCTGTTATGGGGTCCATCTAGAAGTCCCCCGGGGCCGATCCCCAGCCGCTATCGCTGGCGGGGAATGGGCCCCCAGAGACCCCCGATGAGATAAAGGGCAGAAGCATTGCCGGTTATAGCTCAGGCAAGAGCATACAGGAGGTAGGGAGGGGGGGGTCAGGACCAAAGAGACAGGGGAAGGGAAAGAGAGGGGGAGAGGAGAGGGAGGGGGGGGAGGAGAAGGGGGGAGGGAGGGAAAGATGGGGAAGGAGGGAAAAAGGAGGGAAGGGAAAAAAAAGGGGAAGGGAGGGGAAAAGGAAGGGGGAGGGGAAGAGGGTGGGGAAAAGGGGAGGGTGAGGGGAAAAAGGAGGGGGGAGGAGGGGAGTGAAGGGGAGGGAGGAGGAAAAGGGGAACGGGGATGGTGGAAGGGAAGCAGGGGGGGAAGGAGCACGGTGGGCTCCCAGGTATCAAGCATCTACGGGACCATCTGCTTAAGGGGACAGGGAAGAACCCTGTAATTCAAATAAAACAAAACCGTGGGGTTTCAGGTGCGATGGAGCGTTTGATGGTAAGACGACATGGAAGTCCAAAGTGGAGGTCTTGAGGAGGTAATTCGGGTGGTGAGCGGCAATAAGAGTCAGGTGCTGCACAACTTGGAGTATGCCAATGCATTCGGAAAGTCCCGGAGCAACACAATTAAGTCTGGCAGGGTGCAAAAGCAAATGAGAGAGCTCAGGGAGTTCCACTAAGAGTGTGTAAAAGAAGGAGAGGGTAGTCATAAACAAGGGTGGAGAGAGGGAGGCATCAGAGTCCTCCCTACCAGATTGAGTCGAGGCAGGCAGGTGATGGGGAGGAGGGCACATAACCCAACCCAAGCTTGACCATCATTGGGCGTATGTGAATGGGGTAAATCAAAAGCCAATAACAAGGGAGGGTACGGTCCAACCATCACTTACGGGAGATGGTTGGTAAAATACAAAAAGGTCCGGGGGACCAAAGGGGGAGACAAGATTCACGGTTTCAGAGGTCATCCTGGGTCAGAACATTGGGAGCCAGCCACGGACGGAGCGGGGGGGGGGAGCGTCTTGGCCCTTTGACCTTTTCCCATGTGCGACCCGGGAGGTTAGTAGAGGGCCGAGGGGGAGTTGATCCAGTTGGGCTTCGGGTGCTTTTACCAGATGTAGCAGTTGGAGAGAGTCCAGGACGGACTGTGCTTCGTCTGGCGAGGTCAGCGTGTGGCTGCGACCATTATACGAGAAGGAGAGCTTGAAGGGGAAGCCCCAGTGGTACCGAGTTTGATGAGACTGGAGAGCTGAGGTATAAGGCTTCATCTGTCTCTTTTTCACGATCGTGGATTGGGAGAGGTCCGCAAAAATTTGGTAGTGGTATCCCTGGAACGTGAGATTGGACTTGTCCTGGGCCGCGCGGACGAGGGTTTCCTTGGTGCGGTAGTAGGTGAACTTTATAATGATGTCACGGGGTGGTCCCTCTGATTTCTTGGGGCCAAGTGACCGGTGGATGCAGTCGAATTCCAGCCTGTCAATAGGGATGGCTGGGACAAGCTCCTGGAACAGGGCCGTGGCAGTGGAAGTGAGATCCATGACCGTTTCGGGGATGCCCCTCAAGCGCAGTTTACCCCTGCGGGCCCTGTTCTCAAAATCCTCTAGGCATAGTAGGGCTACATCCAGTTCTTTCCTAATATCAGAGATGTCCTGCTCGTGGTAGCGGCATCCATCTTGTCTTCCAGATCATTGGTGCGGGAGCCAAGCTCCCTGATCTCTTTAGTGAGGTGGGTAGCCAGCTTGGTGGTGGCTGTAGAAAGCTCTGCCTGCAGCATAATCTTGAAGCGGGAGAGGAGATCAGCATCCCGCAGTGATGGCTGCTGGAGCGGGTCCCTGCTGACAGCGGGAGACCGTTCAGGGTCCTCAGATGAGAGCTGCAAGAAGGGGTCCGGACTTGAGGCCGGGGCTTCAAACATGGCGTCCGGCGGGGAGGCCACAGGCAGTGTGCGGTCCGCAGATCTGGAGCTGGATGCTCGCGTGAGCATTGCTGTTCGCTCCACTGGATGCTCGGCAGCAGCGGGACTCAGCGGGTGATAGCGGGGGACGGGGATACCCTCTTACTTGGTATATTACGAGGCGAGCGAGGCTAGGATGCGGCCATCTTCGTTCGCTGCTCACGAGCGCCCCCCGGAATCTTTCTATTTTTTTAGTCACATGCCACTATAATTGCCACCTTATCCCTTTAAACCCGAACACATCTTAATTACACAGGTTCTGTGGCTGATTAAGGTGGTAATTAAATTCACTCGGTGCCTTATCTGCATTTAATTAGCCTTAGAACCTGTGTAATTCAAAGGTGTTCGGGTTTAAAGGGATTAGGTGGCAACTCTAGGTGTGAACTAGGCCTAATGCCCTGTACACACGAGCGGAATTTCCATCGGAAAAATCTTGGATGGTTTTTCCGACGGAATACCGCTCAAGCTTGCCTTGCATACACACGATCACACAAAAGTTCTATGAACTTTTGACCGTCAAGAACGCGGTGATGTAAAACACTACGACAAGCCGAGAAAATAAAGTTCAATGCTTCCGAGCATGCGTCGAATTGTTTCCGAGCATGCGTGTTTTTTTGCGCGTCGGAATTGCATACAGACGAGCGGAAAAATAGAGAACCAGCTCTCAATCTTTTGCTGGCGGAAAGAGACAGAAAAAGTTGGATGGAGCATACAAACAGTCGGAATATCCGACCAAAAGCTCCCATCACACTTTTTTTGACGGAAATTCCGCTCGTGTGTACGGGGCATAAGAGTAGATTGGATGCGGATTTGTAAAAATAAAATTGTTCTAAAGGATGGAATTTTAAAAGAATCACCTGATACATCAAACAGTTGAAAATGAGAGAGCCTTGTAATCTTGCCAATGGCTTCTTGCTGTTCAACCTGAAAAACTTGCTTGAGATTTAGGCTGGATTCACACCTATGCATTTTTAGTGCTTTTTGCGTTTTACAGATTTGCACTACAGAACGTGTTCCATAGGAAACCATCTTAGTGGAATCTCCACCATCTACCAGTCACTCTCAGGTCAGTCCACCAAGACCTCATACATGACAGCTTGGGAGTCAGACTTTTCCTTGGAGTGGGACCCGGAGAAGTGGAGGGTCTCCTTTAATAGGGCTTACAAGAGCATCTTAAACATTTCGCTGGTGGAGTCCAGCGTGAAGCTTATCACACGTTGGTACCTCCCACCGGAGAGACTGGCCAAAATGTTCCCCTCCACGGACCCCAGATGCTTTAGGGGCTGTCAACTTAGGGGATCCCTGGCCCATATCTTCTGGGAATGTCCAAGATTGAGACCTTTCTGGAGCAGGATTTTTCGCATGATCAAAAAGGTTACTGGAGTCCAGATCCCGAGGTCCCCCGCAGTTGCCCTATTAAACGATCACTTACCTAAGACTCCCAAACTGGCCCGTAAATTGATTCATTTCATTTTGCTGGGAGCGAAGCTATCTATTGCTAAAGCTTGGAAGCAGCCCAGGGTATCCTTTAAAGCGGCTATCCGCAAAATCTCTTGGATCATGGCCCAAGAGAAGCTAGCCAGTACCCTGCTCAACACCACACAGAAATTTGAAGCAGTTTGGGAACCGTGGGCTGATTTCATAGGCATTTCCCTGATTCCAGGGGTCCAACCATGATGCGTGGGGCTGTCACGGGGTCGGGGGGGGGGATCCCTCCAGTGGATTGGCTTTCGACTTCTCTTTTCTCTCTCTCTCTTTTCCCCCCTTCTCATCTCTACTTTTCCTCTTTCCCCTTCTCTCTTAATTTTCTGATTGATTTAACAAGATGATGTTTTGCCTGTTTAATTCATGCTGTAGCAGGGACCCTCGGGGGTCGTACTCCCAAGGGAAGCACTCGACGTAGGTTTTTCTGCCTTGTTAGATACCTAGAGACTTTTTATATTTTATAAGTGGGGGTTAGGGAGGGATCGGAGAGCTCCGATCAGGCACAGTGTGCTCCCAATCAGGGTGCTGTCGGTCTCTCCTCCCTCCCCTTCCCCCAACCAGTCCATATCTCTGGGTTATAAGGTTTACGCTAACGAAAGTTGGTATAGGAAGGCTTTACTGTACTGTATTGACCAGAGACATGCTTATATCTACAGTCACAAGTTTGATTTGTTTCCCCAAGGGGGCTCGCATTTGTCTGATGTATAATCCTGCATTTAATGCTGATGACTTGTAAACTTTTTTTTTTTCTGTGAAAATTCAATAAAATACTTTGAAAAGGAAACCATGTTAAATGGACCATAGTGCAAATCTGCAAAATGCAAAAAGCACTAAAAATGCATAGGTGTGAATCCAGCCTAAGGCTGGATTCACATCTATGCATGTTGCTTTTGAGCATTTCTGCAGTGTTTTTTGTGGTGCTTGCCGCGTTTTTGAACAGCTTTTTGTCAGCGTTTTTACTGCGTTTTTGTGGCGTTTTTGCCGCGTTTTGCCTTTTTTTTTTACAGTTTTTCTAAAAAAAAAAAAAAAAAAACGCCAAAAGCGCAAAACGCGTCAAAAACACTGCAAAAACGCTGTAAAAACACTGTACTTGCGTTTTTGATGCTGGTCCATTGAATTTTATTACATGCAAAACGCTGCATCCTACAGGAAAAAAAGTCCCTGACCCTTTCCAAAAACGCAGAGGTACAAAAATGCACTGATATGAACATGTTCCATAGGAACCCATGTTAAAGAATTCCCATGCATTTCTGCAAAATGCAAAGTGCATCAAAAAACGCATTAGTGTGAATGGAGCCTAATAAGTATTGGAAAGAATGCCACAAATGCACTGCAAAACAGTGCTAGAAATGCACCTGGACGGTAGACTTGGGTTAGTATTTCTTGCTTTACAAAAAATAAATGTACAGGATGTGTTAAAGGATGATGTGAGGACATTCATGAAAATATAAACTGTGACAGGTTGAAATTTGATTTTCAAATAAATAAATATAAAAAATAAGACAATCAAAAAAAAACAAAAAACATAATAAGCGCACAAATCCCACAAGATATCTGCTTTGACATAGAGTTTAGTAATCAAGATTATTTGCTTAGCAAATATAGCTTAGGTTTCTAATCAGGTCAAGACAGGTCTAGCAGCAACTGTTTTGCACCTAGCAAGGTTCATCAAGGTTCATTAAGCTCAAATGAGAGTCCATCCCTCCGGAAAAGGGTTTGTAGGGAGCTGTGACTTCTCGCCTTTGTGCAAGTCTGTAACTGCCCTAGACAAATGAATTCTTCTTTCCATATGGGAGATTTCATATACCATCTGCAGTAATGCCAAAGAAGGTATTTTTTTGACGCCTTTTTACTAAGCAATGCTTTTATTAGACACATATGTGTTGCAATCAGGTGTGTGTTTCAAACGTAAAGGATGCAACCTCTCCCCGAGGCCAACTGTAGTGTATAGAATATGGTTTCTATTTTGCAATAAAAGCAAAGTACTTGTGTGTTAGAAGCTGCTCCTAGTTTAATGGGATGTTGCATTACTCTGAAATACTCCAGTGTCAACATTTCAACATTTCAATAATAAATGGCCTCGCTGGGCCTCCATTCATTAAAATGGAATGTTATTAACTTGTTCTCAAACTTGCCGACAGCGGCTTACCCCCCTCACAGATCACAATGTGAATGTGGCCCTTCTTTATAAATCAGTAACATACTTCTCTGTGATGGTCCTCTGGTCAGGAATGGTTCTTCTTAAGAAGCTTTGAAAGAGGACTCAAACAAAGCACACAATCTGGCAATAAATAGGCATTTTTAAAGTGTATGTACACCTTTATCTCTTATTTGGTACCTTTTGGATTATTACAGTATATTCCATTGAAAGGCATTTTGTTTTATCTGTTCGATAAGTGTAAAAAGAGTCCCGTTGCTCCTGCCAGAAATCTTGTCAGCTGACCCCTTCCTGTGCTTCCTGATGTGTTGCACTCTTTATTGTATTTTTTTTTTATTATACAGGATGTATTAAGTGACAACAGTTTACGTAGCGCTTTACAAAATGAGTTATATTGTTTTTAGCTGTCTGCGAGGACTGCAGACCCCTCTCCTCTATATTATGTAAAAAAAAAGGAGAGAGGGAGATTTCTGCAGTCATCTTGAAGGGTGACAAAGCTGCTTCTCCATAGACACCATAGGACTGATGGGCGGCAATATATTACATTTGTGTTCCCAAGTTTTTCTCAAGCTGTTTGCTGGTTATACAGATATAGGTACAGCACCCATTCTACCCATTCTCATTTAATACTGTGAGTAATAATTCTGCCACTAGGAAATAGTTTTATGTTTTGTATATAGTAATGTTCTTTCTAGAGGTACTACGTGGTTATGATATAATTTCCTGTCTCTGTGTTCCTGTTGCTTTCCAATAAAACAAGAAGGGCTCAACCATGTGTCCAACACCAAATGACTGGCATGCTTTCCAATAGCTTGTGGTCCCAGCTACGGCCAAAGTACTAAACACTGCTGGAGACATAGATACAGCTTAGAGTTACAGCAAAACAATCTATAGCAGTGGTTTCCAAACTTTTATTTGACCCTGGACCCACTGACATTAACAATGGGGCACTATTCCTCCCACTGACACCAATGGTGGGGCACTATTTCTTCCATTGATGCCAATGATGGGACACTATTTCTTTCACTGACACCAACGACAGGGCCCTATTCCTTTCACTGACATCAATGATGGAGCACTATTCCTCTCACTGACACCAATGACAGGGCACTATTCAATCCACTGACACCAACAATGGGGCACTATTCCTTCCACTGACACAAAAGATGGGGCACTATTCCAACCACTGACACCAAGAATGGGACACTATTCCTTCTACTGACACCAACAATGGAGCACTATTCCTCCTACTGACACCAATGATGGGGCACTATTCCTCCCAATGACAGAAATGGCGGGTCACCATTTCTTCCATTGACGCCAATGATGGGACACTATTTCTTTCATTGACACCAACGACGGGGCACTATTCCTTTCACTGACGTCAATGATGAAGCACTATTCCTTCCACTGACACTAATGACAGGGCACTATTCAATCCACTGACACCAAAGATGGGGCCCTATTCCTCCTACTGACACCAACAATGGGGCCCTATTCCTCCTACTGGTACCAACAATGGGGCACTATTCCTCCTACTGATGCCAATGATGGGGCACTCTTCCTCCCATTGACAGCAATGCCAGGACATTTTCTACTTCCACTGGCCACAGTCAGGCCTCTAAAGTCTGAAGGATAGTAAACTGGCCCTCTGTTTAGAAAGTTTGGAGACCTCTGGTCTATACACTGAAAAAATTTCAAAAGATATATGTAATGGCCACAAACAGTGTTTCATCAAATTTTTCACTAGCTAATCTTGCAAACCAGAACTACTAGCCCTGAGAGTTTAAAATGAAGATGATTCTAATAGGAGAGGATACATAGAAGTGTATACAGGAGCCCGAATCAAAGCCACCTACAGATAGTTACATAGGGTTTTTTTTTACTAAAGCTGGAGAGTGCAAAATCAGTCTCACTTCTGAAGAGAAACCAATCAGTTTCCAACCTACCTCAGCTTGTTCAATTAAGCTTTGGCAATCAAACCTGGAAGCTAAATGGTTTCTATGCAGAAGTGAGACTGATTTTGCACTAGCCAGCTTCAGTAAATAAACACCATAGTTAGTCTGGTTGAAATAGGACACAAGTCCATCCAGTTCAACCAATAGAAGAAAATTTATATATATATATATATATATATATATATAAATAAAATCCTATATATGCAACCCTCTACCCACAGTTGATCCAGAAGAAGGCAAAAAAAGACCCCAATAAAGCATGATCCAACTTGCTCCAGCAGGGGAAAGGGGAAAAATGCCTTCCTATTCCTCCAAGAGGAATTTGGATATTCCTTAGATCAACTTTACCTATATCATCTACTAGGACCTGGGGGTCCTAGTAGATGATAGGCTCAGCAATGGCAGGCAATGCCAAGCTGCTGCTAACAAAGCAAACAGAATATTGGCATGCATTAAAAGGGGGATCAACTCCAGAGATGCAACGATAATTCTCCCGCTCTACAAGACTCTGGTCCGGCCGCACCTAGAGTATGCTGTACAGTTCTGGGCACCAGTCCTCAGGAAGGATGTACTGGAAATGGAGCGAGTACAAAGAAGGGCAACAAAGCTAATAAAGGGTCTGGAGGATCTTAGTTATGAGGAAAGGTTGCGAGCACTGAACTTATTCTCTCTGTAGAAGAGACGCTTGAGAGGGGATATGATTTCAATTTACAAATACCGGACTGGTGACCCCACAATAGGGATAAAACTTTTTCGCAGAAGAGAGTTTAACAAGACTCGTGGCCACTCATTAAAATGAGAAGAAAAGAGGTTTAACCTTAAACTACGTAGAGGGTTCTTTACTGTAAGAGCGGCAAGGATGTGGAATTCCCTTCCACAGGCGGTGGTCTCAGCGGGGAGCATTGATAGCTTCAAGAAACTATTATTATTATTCGGGATTTATATAGCGCCAACAGTTTACGCAGCGCTTTACAATATAAAAGGGAGACAATACAGTTATAATACAATACAATACAATAGGATTAAGAGGGCCCTGCTCAGAAGAGCTTACAATCTAATAAACTATTAGATAAGCACCTGAATGACCACAACATACAGGGATATACAATGCAATACTGACACATAATCACACACAAAGGTTGGACTTGATGAACTTGTGTCTTTTTTCAACCTCACCTACTATGTAACTATAAATATTAGTATCCAGTTATATTATGTATATCTAGGAAAGATTCCAGACCTTTCTTAAAACAATCTACTGAGCTGGCCAGAACCACCTCTTGAGGGAGTCTATTCCACATTTTCACAGCTCTTACTGTGAAGAAGCCTTTCCGTATTTGGAGATGAAATCTATTTTCCTCTAGATGTAAAGAATGCCCCCTTGCCCTCTGTGATGACCTTAAAGTGAATAACTCAACACCAAGTTCACTATATGGACCACTTATGTATTTATACGTGTTGATCATACCCCTCTCCTCTTCTCAAGAGAGAATACATTCAGTTCCTCTAATCTTTCCTCATAGCTGAGCTCCTCCATGCCTCTTACCAGTTTGGTTGCCCTTTTCTGCACTTTCTCCACTGCCCCAATATCCTTTTTGTGAACTGGTGCCCAAAACGGAACTGCATATTCCAGATGGGGTCTTACTAATGATTTGTACAGGGACAAAATGATGACATATTTCTCTGTGGAAGTAGACAGGGTGTAATAGGGAGATAGGGAAAGGGGAGACGAGGGTGGGGGACACTATAGGGCACTATACCCCATGACATATTGCAGCGATGGAGGGGAAAGCTTCTCCCCGGACCTTCTTCCTTTGAGGGCGGTATGTTGATATAGATTTTACTTTCATAAAGATCATATGAAATAGAGCAATGGGCAAGAAATTGATAATATAGAACGGTTGAGAATATAAATGTACAGGTATTGATTTAGAGATATAAACACATATTGAGGCGATGATATAAGGAGCAGGAGCAGGAGGGAGGTTCGGGAGCTCCCCTCCCAGGTTCATGCGCAATCAATCCCCCATAGGAGGTTAGTACTCACTTAGGGTAGGGGGAGTTGAGTGCGTTAAGAAAGATACTCTTTTATCCCTTCATCTGTCGGAGGGAGATACGGGGGGGGGGGAGAGTAAACCCCACGTAACACATTAGGGTTATTAGAACCCTTTTTGTTCTTTTTTTCTTATTGTTCCTTTTTCTTTCTCATTCTTTTTTTTTTTTTTTTCTTTTCTGTTGCTTTTTGGTGGGGGGGATGGAGGCTTTAAAGGTCACTTCTCTAAATGCGAAAGGGCTTAATGTATCGGAGAAAAGGAAGATTTTATTGCAAGATTTGAAACGCTCACACTTGGATGTGGCGTACATTCAGGAAACCCATTTCAGAGAGGGTAAGGTACCAATTCTTAAGAACAACTTCTACCCCTATGCATATCATGCATTTAATAGGGCAGCTAAATCAAGAGGGGTCTCTATATTGGTTTCAAGACGAATTTCCTGGACATTAATAGACAAAAAAACAGATATAGAGGACAGATTTCTGTTCCTCAAAGAGATGATGGGTGGCATAAAAGTGACTTTTGCCACGATATATGCCCCCAATAATAAGCAAGATCAATTTATCAGCGCTACTATTAATAAGCTGATGAAATTTACTGACAGTAAACTTATCTTGGGGGGTGATTTTAATCTTCCCCTAGACCCGAAGATGGATACATCAGGGGGAAGCTCCTCGGTAGCTACAGGTCTACGTAAACGAGTCTTACAAATATTGCATAATCACCAACTTACTGATGCGTGGAGAGCGTATCACCCTGACGAAAGAGACTACATCTTTCGTAGATTTTACCAATCTTTATATAATTTGCCTACCAGATCACAACCTCAAAATATCATGGAGGAATATATTTCCTCTTCAGGTATTTCTCAATTGACAGAGCAGATTAGAGAAGAGTTGGACGTTGCTATTACCTTAGAGGAATTGCAAGAGGCCATCAAGACATCCAAACCAGGGAAAGCTCTGGGTCCGGATGGCTTTACACATAAATACTACCAGACATTTTTCCCTCAGTTGGGTAAGCAGATGGTACAAACATTTAATGCAATGGGACACGGGACAGGATTTACTCCAGAAACCCTGAAAGCACATATCACCGTTATTCCGAAGGAGGATAAGGACCCATCAATATGTGGCAGCTATCGCCCCATTTCATTATTGAATGTAGATCTTAAGTTATTTACAAAAATATTAGCCACACGTATACAACCACATTTGTCTGCATTAGTATACCCAGACCAGGTAGGCTTCATTCCAACGCGGGAGGCCCGTGATAATACCATTAAAACTCTGAATCTAGTCCACGTAGCCGGTCATTCTAAGACATCCACTGTGTTCCTGGGAACGGATGCCGAAAAGGCATTCGACCGGGTCAATTGGTCTTTTATGTTCTCAGTCCTACAATATGTGGGTGTAGGGGAGAGGATGGTAGGGTGGATCTCGAGTATATACACAAGGCCGGAGGCACAAATAAAAGCAAATGGAGTTCTATCTAAACCTTTTTCTATCTTTAATGGCACCCGCCAAGGGTGCCCTTTATCACCACTCCTTTTTGTTATCACCTTAGAGCCATTTCTATGTAAGGTCAGGCAAAACCCGGATATTAGGGGGTTAATAACTGGAGATTTACATCATAAAGTATCCGCATATGCAGATGATCTTTTATTCTGCCTTACTAATCCTGTTATATCTATGCCGAACCTACTAAGAGAATTGGACCAATATGGTGCACTGTCCAATTTAAAAATTAATATGTCCAAGTCAGAGGCAATGGGTGTATCTATGACCACGACTCAAATTAACGCTTTAAAAATGAATTTTAAGTTTAGATGGACCTATAGGGGCATCAAATACCTGTGCACGTTGATTCCACCTAAATTGGACCAAACCTTTGAGTTGAATTTCCCACCTCTACTGAGTAGAGTGAAAGTCTTACTCTCTAAATGGCATCAGGGCCTTTTTCTCTTGGTTCGGTAGATGTAACATAATAAAAATGTCAGTATTGCCTACATTTTCCTATCTTTTTCAAACTCTACCCATTCATATACCCCCAGAATTCTTTAAACAGACTAAAAGGATGATAACTGAATTCATTTGGGCCCATAAAAGGCCCAGAATTCAACGCCGTTTAATGACAATGCCTAAACAATATGGGGGGTAGCGGTACCCGATATGCAGAAATATTATCAGGTGGCTCATATGGCGCGACTAGTAGACTGGTGTAGGCATGCAAGCTTTAAAATATGGCCAAAAATCGAGCAATCACAGTGTGAGTTCCCATTGCGTCGTGCGGTTTGGTGCTTTGGAGACCTGAGTTCAGCTCTCAAAAAGCACCCAACCTTGGGCCCTCCCTTTGCTCCCGAATATGTTCCACCACTTTATTACCATCTATCAACTCCCCCCTGTCCGTGGCTTTATCCTCCGGCCCGGGACCCGCAGCCTCAGCCAAGATGGCACCGACCGTGACTGCACGAGGTGGAGATCAGGAGGAAGGGAGGGACTCCTGTTCAGCCATGGAAGACAGCTCTGCAGGGCCAGCGGGCCCCACAGTAAGTGCACACTGTCATGGATATCTCTCTCCCACCTCCATTGAGTCCCTGATAGGCAGGACCCTGGATGATATGCCCCTCTCCCCCTTGGAAGATTTAATGGCCGCCCCAGAGGCAGGCACAGCATTCACACAGGGCCTCCCATCCTAACCACAGGACTTTTCTGTGACGATGACCATGTTTGCTGCCATGCTATCCAGAGGTCTTACACAAACTGCCAACCAAATCACTAAAGCCATCCATGCTGACTTACAGCAATTAGGGGCACGAATCGAAACCATAGAAGCCAAAGCAGACCAAACTGTGACTAGGATGAACCAGAACACGGCCAGAATTCAAGACTTACAAGACCAACTCGAGATTGCAATTTCTAAAATTGACGATCTCAAAAATCGTTCGAGAAGATATAATTTCCACCTTAGAGGAGTCCCTGAATCCCTTAAAGACACTGACCACATTGTGCGATCATTTATCAAGGAACTGATCCCCAACATCCCAGACCACCGCTTTGAAATGGACCGCGCTCACAGAGCTCTACAACCTCCTCGCCAAGATGGCCTCCCGAGAGACATCATAGTAAAACCTCATTTTTACAAAGTGAAGGAGGAGGTGATGCAGCGCTCACGGGCTGAAGGGGCACTAATGTTCCAAGGCCATCTCATACAAGTTTTTGCAGACTTATCACCACTCACCATACAAAAAAGAAGATCGCTCAAACGGCTCCTATTGGTACTTAATCAGAAAGCGATCACTTACAGATGGTCATTTCCCTTTCGCTTATCATTCACTTTCAACAACAAATCATACGGCTTCTCATCGTTCCTGGAGGGGGAAAAGCTCTTGTTCCAGCTGGGTCTCATCTCCCAGGAACCAGAATCCGCACCTTCAGGTAGAGGACCTAATTTTTCTACCAAGAGACCACCACCGTCCAGCCCCATCGCTCCTATATGGCAGCAGCGCCTGTCTAAGAAATCCAAGGAATCTGAGACATCCAAGGAATCCAGGTCTCCCTAACCGCAGTTTAAGGACAGGGCTCCTTTTGGACATGTTTTCCATCTTACCTGATCCATCCGGATCCTCTGAGGAACTCATTTTCTCTGTGACCTGATGGCTGCGCTAGACGTAGCACCCCTTTGCCCAACTACATAGTCGGGAGGTTTTTCCTTTACAACATTTGCTCCTGATTACAAAAATGTTTGTTATTTTTTCTTCTCTTGTTGACTCCTTGATTTTTAACCACAGAACTGTTCTGATTCTGTTTGCGTTCTGAAAATTCTTAGTTAAATTGTTTTTTTTTTCCTGTTGCAACATTTATAGACACCTACATAAATGGACGACACAATATTGTGCTCGGCATCCTTTACATAGTCAGTTTAACCATATAAGAGTAGTCCATAATCTAGGACAGTTCCCTTCAAGACTGTGGTGAACCCCCCCCCCCCGAGATCCTGGGCCTTCCCGAAATGACCCCTGTCTCAAGGGTCGCGGACAGCTCGGCAGCTCGGGTGGTTTGATTACCACAAATACAGTACTAGGGGCCCTGCCCACATACACTAAAATGTTTAGGTGCTGGAGGGCGGCTGGAGCGGATGTCATACGCCTCCGCTTGTCTCTGACCGGGAAGAGTATTTATCTCTCTTCTCAGGCGGTGACTGTTTACCCCCCCCCCCCCCCGGTTTTTAGGGGGGGGTTATTTTTCTTTATTTGTTTTTGCTTAAGACGAACGAATGATGGTGTGTGGAAATGGGTTCTCACATGCTACTGGGGTTCGGGTAATTTTATCCTATTGGTTATGTACTGTTAACATGTTTTCTACTTCTTGCTTCTTCTTAGATGGTCCTCATCTTCTTCTTCTTCATTCTTCGTTCTTTCTCCTCTCTTCCCTCGAAGGTCACCTAGAAGTCCATTTTCTACTAGATCGAAGATGTTCGGGTGTTCACCACAAGGTAAGTCCCCCTCAATTATGGTACATACCTCCTCTCTGATCTATGCACGTAAATGATACGAAACCTCCTCTAATACGTATAGTATCACATAATGTTCAAGGCATTAATTCCCCTCTTCTCTCCACCAACACTTTCCCCTATTTTTCCTCTCCAATGCGGAGAACAAAACAAATTTTTTTTCGCTATGCCATATGTATTTAGGGACCTATCAGGCAGATACATTCTGGTTAAGGGCACCATCGATGGAACGCTATATTGTTTTGTCTCGTACTACTCAACGAATAAGGCGCAAGACAAATTCTTTGCCTCAATGATGCAGTCCCTTTCTTCTCATCTAGAGGGAATCATCATTCTGGGAGGAGACTCGAATATAGCGTTCAATCTGGCTCTAGACAAATCAGGATCTGGTCGACCCCGTTCTATACACCCCCCCCCCCAAACATAGTCTAAAAATTGCCAAACTCCTCTTTGACTCAGGACTAGTTGATATCTGGAGGGAACTCAAGTCAAGCACCAAAGACTATACGCACTTCTCTGCCCCGAACCAGACCTATGCCAGGATAGATCATGTTTTCCTACAAGCGACACACATTCCCCTAGCGGTAAAATCCTTCATCAAAGTATCACCTATCTCGGACCACTCCATGGTAATTCTCACAATACGCCAAGCCAATAACACCCAAAAGGAATTCAAGTGGCGGCTTAATGAATCGTTATCAAAGTGGTGTTCCACCCTAAAAAAAAAGAATTCATGACTGTGCCTAAAAAAAAAATAAAAAAAAACATTTGGAAATGTTTTTCTTTTTACTTACCTCTAAATGCCTGTTGCTAGGGGGTCCCTCGTAGTCTGCCTCTTTCAGTGCCTGGGCTGGTGACATCACTTCCCCCTCGGCACAGGAAGGACTCGTCTCTGCTCCCTCCCTCCTGTCAATCATCTGGGACCCATTACAGGTCCCAGGTGACTGAGCGGCCAATCACGGCGCGTGGCGCCGCTCGAGCATGCGCAGTGGGTGCCAGGCTGTGAAGCCACAGCCCGGCACCCACAGTTGCAATGCTGGCGCCACTGAACGGAGGGGGAGACGAGCGGGGCTTCGATCCCCCGCATCGCTGGACCCCGGGACAGGTAAGTGTCCAATGCATACAAGGAAACGCTCCGCTATATCTCCGGGAGAAAATAAAACACTACACACCTAATCGCAGTCTTCGATCAGCTAACCAAAACCTCCTCATCATTCCCAAATACCACTACAAAGCAAAGGGAGAACGAAGATTCGCAGTCCAAGGACCTCGGCTATGGAACGCTCTTCCAACCAACATCCGCATGGAAGAAAACCACCAGGCCTTCAGGAAAAAACTAAAGACCTTCCTTTTCTAAGAAGCTGACAACAGAGAATGCATCTAGCTCTATGAGGCGATTCAGTTCGCATTTGCAGCGCTTTACAAATCATTCATTCATTCACCCCTTATTTCCCCCCCGAATATTATTAAGCTCCTAGAACAGTTTGGGAATGCCTCGGGTCCCCATGTCAACGTCTCCAAATCCGCTGCCCTAAACATCTCGATACCCCCAGACCTCCTTAAACGCCTACAGATGCATTTTCCTTTCACTTGGTGTTCTTCACATATTCCTTACTTAGGCATCAACCTGAATTCCTCATACGAAACCTTATTCGTTGCCAATTACCCTCTGATGTTCAAAAAACTGGAGGCAGACATGTCCATGTGGTCAAAACATGATCTATCCTGGCTGGGCAGAGTGAACTCCATAAAAATGACCCTGCTTCCTTGTCTCCTGTACCTCTTTCGTTCCCTTCCTAACCCACTGAAAAAAGCGCAGCTCCTGCGATTCCAATCCTCCATTCTGAAATACCTCTGGGGCTCCAAAGGCAGAAGATGCTCCAAGGAAACACTTTATAGACTAAAAACCCAAGGTGGACTTGCTCTTCCTAATGTTTGGTGGTATTACCAGGCAGCACAAATCGCCCAAATTTCCATAGCATACTCCAAGGGCCCAAAACCAGACTGGTTACAGATGGAAAGGCAAGCAACCCCAAGACACACAATAGATTTTTTACTCTGGGCTCCTTCCCGCCTTAGACCGGCAATATTAGCCCCAACACTCTCTCACTCGATGTTCTTGTGGGACAGGTTGCAAAAGAACGCTTCCCTAACATCACACATTCACCCTCTCGCCCACCTATTTAACAACCCAGAATTTCCCCCGGGCCAAAACATACTTGCTTTCAAGTGGTGGCTTGATAAAGGCCTATACCGAATTGGACACTTTGTAAATGCCAATGGGCCCCTCAATATCGGATTTTGCAAAAATAAATTAGAAATGCCTGACTCAGAAAGATATAGATTGTTACAAATTACACACTTCCTTCGTTCCAAATGGCCCGATACCTCTGAACCCCTTACCCTAACTGCCTATGAGACATGGTGTTCCGACATAAAGGATCAGAGGGGAGGTATCTCCGTTATCTACACCTCGCTTGCCAGTAGTATTTGTAAACCTCCCTATGCCCTAAGGTGGGAACAAGACCTGGCAATTGAGTGGGACTTGAAGGACTGGTATCGAGACTTTCACAGATCAGTCAAGGGCATCCTGAACATCTGTCTTATGGTAGCTAGTATTAAAATTATCACACGTTGGTACCGAGTGCCTACCACACTGGCCAAAATATTTCCAGACTCATCCCCATTATGTTTTAGAGGATGCGGTCATGAGGGATCATTGTTCAATGTTTGGTGGACGTGCCCACGACTCCGGAGCTTCTGAAACAGTTTTTGTCACATAGCACGGAAAATCACGGGATGGATATTCCACGGACTCCAGAAATAGCACTTCTCAATGCCCAAGTAGATAACATTCCCAGACACAAACAATCCTTGATCTTTTATATGCTCTTGGGTGCCAAAATTACTATTGCCAGACATTGGAAGAGACACTCGGTGCCAATAATCGCGATGAAACGTAAGATATCCTGGATCATGGCCCAGGAGAAGATTGTTGGCAAATTACTTGACAAAACCCACAAATTTTCCAACATACTCTAGGTGACCTTCCTTCCCTTTCCTCCTAATGTCACTATTCTTTTTCCGTTGCTAACTTTTCTTTTTCTTATATTTCCTTTCCCTCTCACTTCTTTTCCTTCTCCTTCATAACTTGACGACAGAATACCACCACTGGTACACTAGATACAGGAGCTAGTTGACCGAGTATTGATATTGCCTCTCTTTCTTCCATCAAATTTAACTGTACTTTTGAATGCATAGGCTGAGGCTGGAATGTGTGGATCCGGGAGTCTTCCGCCCATTCGCGTGCCGAACTGAGTGATTAATTCATGGCTTTGTTTTGCACCACAACTGTCATTTTGAAACTGAAAGGGGCAGACCGGGTTAGACAAGATTTACCAATACCTGTGACCAATATATAATCCAGAGGCTTCATCTGGGTAGGTCATCTCCACAGCGAGTTCCCCATGGGGTGGAGAAACGTCCTGTCCTAGATATTTAACAGTCTATTAAAACTCTAATTCTATCTTGGTTCACTTACACGGGTATGTTTACCCACTGATATCAGTCAGTGAGTCCTGACAGTCTGGTCTCCCCGGTCTTCCTTTAACCCTGAATTTTTCGTTCATGGGACTGTTCCATCTAATACCTCTGCTATGCTATGTTTAGTTCAAACACCTCGATATGTATTTACTGAATACCTGTTTCAACGCGAATTTTCATCTGACAGAGTGTATCAAACCTTATATGTAACCTGAAATATTGTTATCTATAATTAAACCAATAAAAATAATTAAATATAAAATTACAAAACAAATCTGGTAAAAGCTACAGAAAGTAAACATGGGAACAAATAATAGCAATAAACTGTGCCTAATAAGAAAACTATACCAGACTAAGCTAATGAAAAGCCAACATATGCAGGACTATATAACATATACCTTGGAAATGGTTGTATGCCTGCAAGCTATATATTTTATAAAAGAAGAAATCCTGCTATTCAGTTGTCTCCCTGACAGCTATAAGGCACCTGTTACAGCACCTGATGCTGGTCCAGATAGTGAGTTTACCCTGAAATATATTAAAGGAATGCTTATGGATGACTATAAGGGAAAAATAGAAAGTACAAACCATGAAAATGCTGTTAAAGCAGATTCTAAGAACCAAGACCACAATTACAGAAATATGCAGCGTGAAAGGTGAATGTTTTGTATGCAAAAAGACAGGTCACTTAAAGGCAAACTGCAGAATTTGGACATTTGGAATGCTAGAACGAAGCAGCAAAACAAACAAGTTAAACAAGCAATAAAAGGGCAAACGTTTTCAGGAAACAGAAGTGCATCAAATACTGAGTGTGCCTTTCACTCCAAAGAAGGCGCTGCATCATTCTCACCTGGTTTGTTGAACTACAATTCATATGGCCAATAAAAAAAAAAAAATCTTTACTCAGCTTAATCAAAGCAGGAAGGAACAATTGACAATACTTATTGGACAGTCTCAAAAGGATACCAAAACGATACGTATCACTGATATGTTCCTACTCTTTAAAATAACATATTTTCAGTGAAGAAGCACATCAAGCAAATATATGTAGTGTCATTTAGAGGTAACAGCTGTATTATCACAAAACAAAACCATATACTAACTAAAGGAAAAGTCATGGATAACCTGTGTAATGGTCATGCGCACTTGACACACGAAAAGCTGTGTCTGGCGGCCAGGTTGATCAGGAATCATAGGTCGGCCATGACGGTTTTGTAGAACAGTTATACATTGCAGCAGCAAATTCCTAGGAGTGTACCTCCATAGCCTTTTAACTTAAGTCATATTTCAAAGAGCCTGTTATTTCAACCTAGGGACAGAAGACACCAGTACACAGGCATTTACCAGAGCTGTAAGTATCTAACTGAGTTACTGGCAGGATGTCTGTTAATTTCTGCTAACCAAATTCAAATTCAATTAAGCTTTATTGGCAGGACCACATACATGTTAGCATTGCCAAAGCAGTTGAATTTCTATAACCATAAACATCTACAAATTATCACTTCTGTCACCCATAGTTTGTAGGGCAATCAAACCCATTAGGAATACACAGCCTGTGGTAAAATGTCTTATGCTGGGCTGATGGGTATCATAAACCCAGCCAGGCTTGAGGCGACCTTTTCGAGACCCCTGTCTAACTCACGGTTTCAACACAATTCATGAAATCAGACAGGACCAAGACACATTAATATTAGGTATAATGAATGGAGAAGATCATACCGAATAATTCGAGATCATACATGACTAATCTATAGTATACAGAAGGTGAATAGCTGTCCCCTACCTCCTGGGTGACAGGCCTATCTGAGGGATCCCATGTTTATTATCCCTGGACACCAAATTCAGTGCTGGACAATAATCGACCAGTTTCCAAAACGCAACCTGTGCATATTTTAAGATATTAATATTAGAACCGCTTTATTAGTCAGATAATTCTGTCAACAACCCTCTTTACCAACAAGAAAAGGGGACTGCCCTTGCAGTTTACCAGCTCTCATTAAAGTGTTACTAAACCCACAACAGTAAAATCAGTCTGTATATGCAGTAAAGCATGCTTGTTATACTCAGGGCTGTTTTTAAGGCAGGGCAAAAGGGGCAGCTGCCCTGGGCCATGTCATTGTTGTGGGGCCCAAAGCAGCTGCCTCATACTTGCCAACTATCCTGGTTTAAATTCCCTCGTCCCCTGAGGTTTTAGTCCCATGCTGTGTCCTGATATCTCAGTGTGAAGTGCTGCTACTAATGCTGCCCAGCTCTGCCCTTTTGTTGTGTACAGATGACTCACCTGCAGACCCTGTTATTACATGTAAATTACCGGCATTCATATGTAAATAGTGGCAGCATTCATATGTAAATAGCAGCGTCCGGCGGCATTGATATGTATATCATGCCCCCCCGAGGTCATATCCACAGTAATCTCTAGCAGCCAAACAAGCAGAAATCGTGTCCTGTAACCTCTAGCAACTAATCAGTGAGCCGTAATGTGTGCTGTAACCTCTGGCAACCAATCGCAATAGCTGCCTGATCTGATTCAGTAAACTGATTGAGTCTAGCTGCTATTTATTGTATGTCTCAGAGCAGGTAGAGAGCAAAAACTTCATGGGGGGGCCCCAAGAAAAGTTTTGCCCAGGGTCCAATCAATATTAAAAACAGCCCTGGTTATACTCACTTTGGAACCTAAGGGGTTAATCCTCTGTATTGTGTAAAAAGGCTGTTTGATCCTGTCTTCTCTGATCCTCCCTTTCTTCCACTGTCCCCAACCCATCTCCTGACAGTACAGAGCCTTGGGGGCACTCTGCACATGCTCAGTTTGGTGTGTATTGCTAGAGAGTATTTTTTTTTTTTTTTGGGAGGGCGCATGTGATCAGCACATGGCCAATCAGCACTGTCCAGACAGAGTGTCAGGGGTCCTGCAGCCTCATAGGACAGTCAGAGGAGAATAAAAACTCCTCCTATAATCTTTATTCAGACACTGATAGAAGTCATGTGACTGCTATATACTGCTGAGAAAAGGTATTTAGCAGTTTATAGTTACTAAAAGAATTGCATTTCCATGTTCTGTGTACTGTGGGAGATGAGATATAAAGAATGCATGGCATGAGGCATAAAGAATGGTTCTGGGTTTAGTAACACCTTAAAATGGAACTTCCGCTGATCGAATCCCCCCCCCCCCCCCGGTGCCACATTTGGCACCCTTTCAGGGGGGAGCAGATACCTGTTAAATCCAGGTATCTGCTTCCACTTCCGGGGAAAGATCGCTGCACATTGTGCGTCAAACTACTGCCCCTCCTCCTCCCCCCACTGCCTTCTGGGAGACACACAGGTCCCAGAAGACAGCAGGGACCATTCAGAAAGCGCAGCGCGACTTGTGCATGCGCAGTAGGAAACAGGAAGTGAAGCCATAAGGCCTCACTTCCTGTTTTCCTTAGTAATGATGCCGGTGCCTGCACCTGGAGCCGAGGGACAGGTCGACATAGCGGGCTCGCCGGACAGGTAAGTGTCCTTATATTGAAAGTCAGCAGCTACAGTATTTGTAGCTGCTGACTTTTAATTTTTTTTTACCCAGGCGCAACTCCGCTTTAACATCACACCAAGGAACACCTGTCAAGTCATATGACAGCCAATGTACCATCTAGCTTGATTGATTTGGACTCTGCTGAACCAGAATATTAAGTATTCTCACTCTCAACTTATTTTTATTTCTCTGTTGCATTATTGACTATTTGTTTCTTTGTAATATCTTTTTTTGTTTTTTTTTGGAAATATTTTATTTGCCCCATTTTGACCTTTTCATTATTAAACCATATTTTGAAAAGTGTTAAAACTGTCTCTAATGCACTAAAGCAAAATCAAAGAATCCCTGTCTCTTGCAGAGTGCTACTGTAGTGTAAATCTTTGAATATACCCGTCTGTAGTGATAGTGTGTGTTATAGATGTTTATTCTAGAATCATACGTTTCTATTGTTAATCTTATGAAAGTTAACTACTTCTCTATAAAAGTAGTTGGTGGCAGTTTAAAGGGTTAATTGCTATCGCTTATCGGCATTATGGCTAAGATCAAGTGTAGTATACAGTGGGGACGGAAAGTATTCAGACCCCCTTAAATTTTTCACTCTTTGTTATATTGCAGCCATTTGCTAAAATCATTTAAGTTCATTTTTTTCCTCATTAATGTACACACAGCTCCCCATATTGACAGAAAAACACAGAATTGTTGACATTTTTGCAGATTTATTAAAAAAGAAAAACTGAAATATCACATGGTCCTAAAAATTCAGACCCTTTGCTGTGACACTCATATATTTATTCAGACCCTTTGCTCAGTATTTAGTAGAAGCACCCTTTTGATCTAATACAGCCATGAGTGTTTTTGGGAAAGATGCAACAAGTTTTTCACACCTGGATTTGGGGATCCTCTGCCATTCCACCTTGCAGATCCTCTCCAGTTCTGTCAGGTTGGATGGTAAACGTTGGTGAACAGCCATTTTTAGTTCTCTCCAGAGATGCTCAATTGGGTTTAAGTCAGGGCTCTAGCTAGGCCATTCAAGAACAGTGACAGAGTTGTTGTGAAGCCACTCCTTCGTTATTTTAGCTGCGTGCTTAGGGTCATTGTCTTGTTGGAAGGTAAACCTTCGGCCCAGTCTGAGGTCCTGAGCACTCTGGAGAAGGATTTTGTCCAGGATATCCCTGTACTTGGCTGCATTCACCTTTCCCTCAATTGCAACCAGTCGTCCTGTCCCTGCAGCTGAAAAACACCCCCACAGCATGATGCTGCCACCACCATGCTTCACTGTTGGGACTGTATTGGACAGGTGATGAGCAGTGCCTGGTTTTCTCCACACATACCGCTTAGAATTTTTTGGCCTTAATTCTATCTTGATCTCATCAGACTGGAGAATCTTATTTCTCACCATCTGGAGTCCTTCAGGTGTTTTTTTTAGCAAACTCCTTGCGGGCTTTCATGTGTCTTGCACTGAGGAGAGGCTTTCGTCGGGCCACTCTGCCAGTAATAGTTGACTTTCTACAATTTTATCCCATCTCCCGACTTCATCTCTGGAGCTCAGCCACAGTGATCTTTGGGTTCTTCTTCACCTCTCTCACCAAGGCTCTTCTCCCCCGATAGCTCAGTTTGGCCAAACGGCCAGCTCTAGGAAGGGTTCTGGTCATCCCAAACGTCTTCCATTTAAGGATTATGGAGGCCCCTGTGCTCTTAGGAACCTTAAGTGCAGCAGAAATTTTTTTGTAACCTTGGCCAGATCTGTGCCTTGTCACAATTCTGTCTCTGATCTCTTCAGGCAGTTCCTTTGACCTCATGATTCTCATTTGCTCTGACATGCACTGTGAGCTGTAAGGTCTTATATAGACAGGTGTGTGGCTTTCCTAATCAAGTCCAATCAGTATAATCAAACACAGCTGGACTCAAATGAAGGTGTAGAACCATCTCAAGGATGATCAGAAGAAATGGACAGCACCTGAGTTAAATATATGAGTGTCACAGCAAAGGGTCTGAATACTTAGGACCATGTGATATTTCAGTTTTTCTTTAATAAATCTGCAAAAATGTCAACAATTCTGTGTTTTTCTGTCAATATGGGGTGCTGTGTGTACATTAATGAAGAAAAAAAACGAACTTAAATGATTTTAGCATATGGCTGCAATATAACAAAGAGTGAAAAATTTAAGGGGGTCTGAATACTTTCTGTCCCCACTGTGTGTGTGTGTGTGTATATATATATATATATATATATATATACTCTGCATTCAGCGTAGCCTATATATACAATGTAAACTCTATATATATACGCTGCATTCAGCGTAGCCTATATATACAGTGCATTCGCCGGTGTACAGTTTCTAATACAGTGCAGGCGGTGTACACAGTATATAATACAGTGTGTACAGTTTCAACTACACTTCAGGTGGTGTACACAGTATATAATACAGTGTAGTTCGGTGTTAAAAAAAATACCCATCATATCCAGAAGGCCTTAAAGGAGAGGCAGACGCTCACAGCCCACTAAAAGAGGGCAAGCAGCCTCTGAAATAATATTTAACAGCAGGGACCGTTCCTGCACCCAACAGTAACTGTGAGGGGTTACCGTGTTCTGCCACCACCAACATCTAAGGCCCAATTTTTCAGCAGAGTATATAGTGCAGTCCGTATAGTGTGTATATATACTGCAGTTCAGAGTATATAGTGCAGTCCGCATAGTATATATACTGCAGTTCGGAGTATATAGTGCACTCAGTGTAGTATATATAATACAGTGCAGGGTATATAGTGCAGTGTACAATATAGTGTATTGAAGTGGTTAAGTGGAGCCCTATGACAGAATTAAGAAAAAAATGGCATGGGTTCTCCCCGTCCATACCAGGCCCTTTGGGTCTGGTATGGATTTGGGGAGGGGGACCCCCACACCATTTAGAAAAAAAAATTTGCTGTGGAGTTCACCTTAAAACCATTCCAGACCCGAAGGTCTATACAGTATCAACCTGCAGGGTGGGGCACAGAGAAAATTGGAGGGACAGCTGAAAGTGGTTCTAAAGGCAAAAGGTTTTTTATCTTAATGCATTGCATGCATTAAGATAGAAAAAACTTTAGTGTGCAGCAGCCCCCCTCAGCCCCCCTAATACTTACCTGAGCCCCATCTCATCCAGTGATGTTGCACGAGAACCTCGACTGCCGGGACTCTCCCTCCTAATTGCCTGAGACACAACCACAGGTGCCATTGGCTTCCGCTTCTGTCAAACGAAGTCAGCAAGCCAATGAGGAAAGAGAGGGGGCGCAAATGGACTGAATGGAGACAAAGAGCAGCAGCTTGGCTTGAGTGCCCCCATAGCAAGCTGCTTGCTGTAGGGGCACTCAGCAAGGGGATTGGAACTGCTCTGTGCAAAACCACTGCACAGAGCATGTAAGTATAACATGTTTGTTATTTTTAAACAAACAAAAAAAAAGACTTTAATATCAATTGAAGGCAGGATCAACCAGGTATATTTAAT
The DNA here is from genome assembly GCA_037952925.1 of Lithobates clamitans. NCBI lineage: Eukaryota > Metazoa > Chordata > Amphibia > Anura > Ranidae > Lithobates > Lithobates clamitans. The sequence goes on along the minus strand of JBBGZY010001812.1, from coordinate 1,915,320 downwards.
TCTACACAAAACACATGCTTTAGTGGCTTTTTGGAAGTGCACATTCTGTTATATAGCATGTAATGAGAGTTTTTCATAATTTGAGTCTAATGACACTTTAATTCACTCAGATCTATGGGGTCCTCTGAAATCTTAGACTCCAGAAAAGAATGCAATTTCCTACATTCATTGATGACTACTCAAGGTACTATGCTCTTCCTGTTACACAGCAAAATTAAGTTCCATTTAAACTTAAAGCAGAGTTCCACCCAAAAGTGGAACTTCCGCTCATTGTACTCCCCCCCCCCCCTCTGGTGCCACATTTGGCACCTTTCGGGGAGGAGTGGGGACAGGATACCTGTGAAAGAGGTACACTCCCGGGTTCTCTTACTCGCAATGGAGGCGGCATGCACCCGACAGCTGATGAAAACATCAGCTGCGGTGCTGACATTGCTGGACTCCAGGACAGGTAAGTCAGTATATGGGGCTGCTAGCTTTTAATTTTAGCAGCGGTGGGCGGACCTCCGATTCAAACAATATATTTTCCAAGTGTAGTGCTGGTGGATTTTTAATCTACCGCTGATAGGTAAATCTTGTGGGTTACTTGTTAGGTGAAGTTAGATTTGCCTCTGTTCCAGCTTGGCTGAGCTGCGTGTAGTTCCACACTGCGCCGGTGGGTGTCGTTGTCACCATGGGCTGGTGTTGGAAAGGCAACGTGTTGAAGCGTATGAGTGCTCCTCTGTCCCGGAGACAACTCGGTGGAGGTGGTCCTCCGAGTTGCATTCTGGGAGAGGGTATTTATGGGACAGACACCATGTTTTAGGGCCTCGTTTTCAGCCACCTGCTGGCCCTCCTGGCCGACAGGTATGTATTAAGAGTACCACCTCTGCGGCGTGTGGGTGGGCCCAGAAGCCTGTCTGGGGCCTACCACAGCAGCAGAGGAATGGTCCTGAGCTGTCTATCCTGAGTAAAGAAGCTGGACAACCAGATCCCAGGGGAGAACCCATCATGGAAGGATCATGCAGAGTGCTGGTCTGGAGAGGGGCCTGGTGACTCGGTTGGAGGACGTATCCTAAAGGAGTCTTACTGCATAGTACTGCCGGGTCGGCTTAAATGTTCAAGTACTGTGTCTGACATTCATCGCAAACCAATACATCCTGTGGCAGAGGATCGTACGAGTTTTATTCCAAACAAGTCTGTGGCAGAGACTTTTGTTCGTGCTGCGTACTGGCTGCTAGGCAAGTGAGAGAAGCCTATCCAGGCGAGCAAAGATTGAATCCCACAAGGGTAGTGCATTCAGCTACAAGTGATCAATTCCAAAGAATGTTCTAAAGGATACTAAGGAAAGGTATTTGAGCTTCCCTACAACTTTCCTTTTGCCTCTTTCCTGCTACTTCCTGTATTATTTGTTCATAATAATACATTGGAAAATACACTCAAGTGTTGGTGTCTACATCGTTCAGAGGTAAACTCAACGGGACCCTAGACCCGGTGCTGGTGAAACAGAGGTGTCGAGAGTAAAGGTAACAGCCCGCTTTAAACCAGCAGCTCCACCGGGAGTTAGTGCTACACAAGTAAGCAACATATTTGTAAAAATGTCTAAAATATACTGCATAGATAATAACACAAGTATAATTTTGGCAATATAATGTGGATGAGTGAGTTTTGGGTGGAGGAACTTGACTGGCCTGAACAGTGTCCTGACCTCAACTCAATAGAACACATTTGGGATGAATTAGAGTAGAGAGTGTGAGCCCGGCCTTCTCATCCATATCAGTGCCTTACCTCACAAATGTGCTTCTGCAAGAATGGTCAAACATTCCCATATACACACTCCTAAACCTTGTGGACGGCCTTCCTAGAAGAGTTGAAGCTGTTATAGCAGCAGAGGGTGAGCCAACTCAATATTGAACCCTACAGACTAATGCCCAGTACACGCGGTCGGATTTTCAGACGGAAAATGTGTGATAGGACCTTGTTGTCGGAAATTCCGACCGTGTGTAGGCTCCATCACACATTTTCCATCGGATTTTCCGACACACAAAGTTTGAGAGCAGGCTATAAAATTTTCCGACAACAAAATCCGTTGTCGGAATTTCCGATCGCGTGTACACAAATCCGACACACAAAGTGCCACGCATGCTCAGAATAAATAAAGAGATGAAAGCTATTGGCTACTGCCCTGTTTATAGTCCCGACGTACGTGTTTTACGTCACCGCGTTCAGAATGAACGGATTTTCCGACAACTTTGTGTGACCGTGTGTATGCAAGACAAGTTTGAGCCAACATCCGTCGGAAAAAATACTAGAATTTTGTTGTCGGAATGTCCAATCAATGTCCAACCGTGTGTACGGGGCATAAGACTGGGATGCCATTAAAGTTCATGTGCGTGTAAAGGCAGGCATCCTAATACTTTTGGCAATATTGTGTGTGTATAAATTGGATTGGAGATGTGTATAGCTTAGCAACCAATCACATTTAAAGTGATTGTAAAGGTTGCACAGAGCAACCCCGATCCTCCTCTTCTTGGGTCCCCCACCTGCTTACATGCTGGCTCTTCCTCTTGCTGTGTGCCACCATAGCAAGCCACTTGCTATGGGGGCCCTATGCTGGCTTGTTTCAGAGCCACGCTATGTGGGTCTCTTGACACACACAGTGTGGCTCAGCCTATCCCCTGCTTCTTCCTCACTGGCTGTGATTGGCAGCAACAGGGGCCAATGGTTCCCGCTGCTGCCTCTGAGCCAATGAGGAGAGAGAGCAACTATGCTGCTCTTGTTAACAGCGCTGGATCAAGATCGAGCTCAGGTAAGTATAAGGGGGAGCTTCACACAAAGGTTTTTTTACCTTAATGCATAGAATGGATTAGCGTAAAAAACCTTCAGCCTTTACAACCATTTTCATTTTTCCATTGTTTACAGCAGTCAATAATTACAGTGTAGGTATTGCTCTTTGTTCTACTAAATAAATTATTTATTTGATAAATATATTCCTTTAGAACAGGCATATCCAAAATCCAGCCCACGAGCCAATCGCGGCCCACGTTCCAGTTTAGAACGGCCCGTCTGGTAATTTGGACATGTATATCTTTTGTGGCCCCCAACGAATCCCGAGCGCCGGGGGCCACAAAAGATATACATGCTGGCTGCCTTGGAGGGTACAGGGAGGAGGCGGGACGAGTGTCGTACACACAGGTGAATTTCCTGTTTGCACGGTGGCCTCTGTAATAGGAAGTCCCATCTCCTGCGCTGCCATTGGACAACTGTTCTGTCCATCATAGGAGGCGGGACTTCGTATTAAAGAGGATGCTGAGAAAACATATTCTGCTGTATGTAATCTTTCGGTGCTCGTCCTGCCCTCTCCCTGTCTCATTCGATGTTGCAGATGGGCATCAATCAGGCTGCACTGATGGCAATGGTGAGTCTGCATTCCTGGCAATGGGGGTGTTGCATTCCTGGCAATGGTAAGGCATGGCAACGGTGAGACTGCAATCATGGCAACGGTGAGTCTGCATTTATGGCAACGGTGGGGCTGCATTCATGGCAACGGTGGGGCTGCATTCATGGCAACGGTGGGGTTGCATTCATGGCAACGGTGGGGCTGCATTCATGGCAATGGTGGGGCTGCATTCATGGCAACGGTGGGGCTGCATTCATGGCAACGGTGGGGCTGCATTCATGGCAACGGTGGGGCTGCATTCATGGCAACGGTGGGGCTGCATTCATGGCAACAGTGGGGCTGCATTCATGGCAATGGTGGGGCTGCATTCATGGCAACGGTGGGGCTGCATTCATGGCAATGGCGAGGCTACATTTATGGCATTCATGGCAATGGTGGTGCTGCATTCATGGCAACGGTGGGGCTGCATTCATGGCAACGGTGGGGCTGCATTCATGGCAATGGTGGGGCTGCAGGTGGCCACTGATTAGGCTGCATTGATGGGCACAGACCGTTATTTTGCTTCACAGTTCTTTATTTAAAATTTAGGTTTTTTCCTGAAACTTCCCTCTTAAAGTGATGGTGCGTGTTCTATGCCGATAAATACGGTAAAGCAAATACGGTAAAGTAAATACGGTAAATAACGCACCCGAGCTCATCTCTTCACCACACACAGCCACAAAGGCAAGAGAATTCTTGTTGGGCAGTGTATTAGTGCTCGGACAAACACACTTAGGGGTTGATTTACTAAAGGCCAATAGACTGTGCACCTCGGAAAGTGCAATTGCACTCTGCAAGTGCAGTTGCTCCAGAGCTTAGTAAATGAGGTAAAGCTTCACTTTGCAAAGAATACACAATCACATGCAAGGAAAATAAAAAAAAACAGCATTTTTGCTTGCACGTGATTGGTTGATGAAAGTCAGCAGAGCTTCTGCTCATGTACTAAACTCTGGAGCAACTGCTCTTGCCGTGTGCAACTGCACTTTCCAAAGTGCACAGTCTTTTTGCCTTTAGTATATCAACCCCTTAGACGGAATTTTAATGGTTCAAAGAATGTCAGGCAAAATGGTCGGCCCTCACGCTCGTTCACTTCATCAAATCTGGCCCTCTTTCAAAAAAGTTTGGACACCCCTGCTTTAGAAGGACATAGAATTCTGTATTAGCATCAACACCTATATATGGCAACCTAGACTCTTGTAGATTTATAAATGTGTTATCTTTCCATACACATGCAAATATAAACTCTGGACTGCCTCCCCAACCCCAGTGATTATTCTTTTATTTATTTATTTTTTGAGAACTTTGCTAAGGTTGTTGCTGGCAGCATCTCAAAATTTTCTTGTTTAGTTACAATGACATTCGCTAATCCTACACAAGGCGACCTGGAATTTAAAAAAAAAAGAAACCGCTGTTAAAGCTTGGAAATAAAAAGAGAGAAAACTACAGCTGAACACAGTGTTCTTTGGAAGGTATGACTCACACCAAGTGATAGCCTTTTTTAAGCAAATGTCTGCTGCTTTCTCTATTTTCACTTAAGCTATAATTATTGTTTTTTTTCTTTTAAGAGGATTTTATTGTTTATTTTTTTTTCTTAACACCAAGGTAATGAATAGTGAAAGGTACAAAACAAGCCTCGGCGGCTTAAAGGTATCCTGTAACCAAGATACAAGGTCATGTAGCAAACCGTAATTAGTAATATACATGGCCCAGTGTATAAATATTACCGTATTCAGTGACACATTTGTTAAAAGCAATGCATAATAGTGTTGTAAAATGCATTTATAAATTTCAGAATAAGAATACATTGGGGGTTATTTACGAAAGGCAAATCCACTTTGCACTGTAAGTGCACTTGGAAGTGCAGACGCTCTAAATCTAAAGCCGCGTACACACGGGCGGACTTTCCGACGGACTTTCAATGGACTTTTGACGGACTTCCGACTGACTATTTAACGAGCGGACTTGCCTACACACAATCACACCAAAGTCCGACGGATTCGTACGTGATGACGTACACCGGACTAAAATAAGGAAGTTGATAGCCAGTAGCCAATAGCTGCCCTAGCCTTGGTTTTTGTCCGTCGGACTAGCATACAGACGAGCGGATTTCTGGGTCCGGCGGAGTTACGACGTAAAAATTTGAAGCATGTTCCAAATCTAAAGTCCGTCAGACTTTCGATAGAAAAAGTCAGCTGAAGGTCCGATGAAGCCCACACATGATCGGATTGTCCGCCGGACTCGGTCCGTCGGACCAGTCCGATAGAAAAGTCCACTCGTGTGTGCGCTGCATAAGGGGTAGATCTGAAATGAGGGGAAGCTCTGCTGATTTTATCATCCAATCATGTGCAAGCTAAAATGCTGTTTTTTATTTTCCTTGCATGTCTCCCTCAGATCTACAGCGACTGCACCTCCAAGTGCACTTTTATTGCATCATTTACATTTTAAAATTGTAGTTTTTGTTATGCTGCGTACACACGAGCGGACTTTACGGTAGACTTTCTGAATGAACGGACTTGCCTACACACAATCAACCAAAGTCCATCGAATTCATACGTGATGACGTACGACCGGACTAAAATAAGGAAGTTGATAGCCAGTAGCCAATAGCTGCCCTAGCGTGGCTTTTTGTCCGTCGAACTAGCATACAGACGAGCGGACTTTTCGACCGGACTCAAGTCCGTCGGATAGATTTGAAACATGTTTCAAATCTAAGTCCGTCCAACTTTTGAGAAAACAAAGTCCGCTGAAGCCCACACACGATCGAATTGTCTGCCGCCGGGCAAAGTCTGCCGTAAAGTCTGCTCGTGTGTACGCGGCATTAGTCAAGTAATTTTAAAATTTAGCATATTAACATTTTACATTTGCTGTTTCCAGCAGATTAGATCTAGATACCTTTTTAAATTTAAATATCTTGTTTAAAAAAAAAACTGTTTACAGAGGCAGACTACTGCCCTGTACACACGGTCGGACATTGATCGGACATTCCGACAACAAAATCCATGGATTTTTTCCGACGGATGTTGGCTCAAACTTGTCTTGCATACACACGGTCACACAAAGTTGTCGGAAAATCCAATCGTTCTGAACGCGGTGACGTAAAACACGTACATCGGGACTATAAACGGGGCAGTAGCCAATAGCTTTCATTTCTTAATTTATTCTGAACATGCGTGGCACTTTGTGTGTCGGATTTGTGTACACACGATCGGAATTTCCCACAACGGATTTTGTTGTCGGAAAATTTTATAGCAAGCTCTCAAACTTTGTGTGTCAGAAATTCCTATGGAAAATGTGTGATGGAGCCCACACACGGTCGGAATTTCTGACAACAAGGTCCTATCACACATTTTCCATCGGAAAATCCGACCGTGTGTACAGGGCATACAAATGCAGCTAAATGAGCCAGAGAAGTGATTTATTCCCTCCCTCCTCATTCCTTTAAGACTTCCAATTAGGGAGCTCATAAGGCTTTGCAAGCCAGTGTTATGAGTGCACCTTCTATTCAATGGCAATCTAAAAATTAAAGATTTTATGTACGGTAAATATATAAAAAAAAGACAAAACAAAAACATATTGAAAAGCGTATCTCTGGGCAAAATTTCCAGCCCCCCCCCCCCCCCCCCCCCAGCACATTTGATTATTTTATTTTAAAACGTTCCCCAAAGCTGCTTTGCACTCACCTCTCCATTGTCATGTGTGCCTCAACGTAGGATAACATTGAACTGAAGTGTGCACGACGACTGCTAAGTGGAGATGACCATCACTGCTGTACATTACACAAACATATGCTGCACCAAAATTTTTTACCGACAGCTGAAAGAAGATAAGCTTTTAAGTAACAAATTGTAATGAGAACCTGATGTCTATGGTTTATGTATTTTATGTTGTTATTGGGTACATATCATTAATACAGTATTTTCTCTATAGTATAGAGAACTTTTTGTTTCTTTGAGTTGATAAATTTTTTCTTGCTTTTGTAGACATTTTAAGAAAGCTTCATTGTAATTTTCTTTCAAGATCAAATCAATATTATTTTGATCTGTTGTTGCAGGGCCCTTAAACAGCGTGGGGCCCATAGGCTGGTGCCTACTCTGCCTATTTGGTAATTCAGCACTGGCTGCCTGACATCATCACGAGAAGCAAGACATATATCCTCATCATTTCAGGAACCATTATTCACTCACTTTTTATTTAGCTCTGGTGCACCTGAACATGGACTGAGCATCTAGATGTGAGGGCTCTGGCGTTATGACTGTTAACCACAAGCAAGACCTCTCTGATTCACTGTGTGAAATTATTAATGGAGCACAATCGCTGTGCCACCCCTTATTTGAATCCGATTTATGAAACTCTGGCTCATTTCGTAGGCACTACCTCTCCATTATTCCTAGCAGGGCCGGTGCTACCACTAGGCAAACTAGGCAGCCGCCTAGGGTGCCCTGCTGCCTAGAGCACCCAGCTACTGGTGTTCCTACTCTCTTCTCTCTGCAGCAAGCAACTAAGTTTTAGCATCAGCAGGCAGCCACCGCTCCGCTCGCACATAATGTCAGAGGCAAAGCGGCTGAGCACTGTGTCTGTGTCCTCTTGAATGAATGGAAGCAAGCAAACATTCATTGATGGGCACTGGTAGGCTGCATTGATGGGCGCTGGTAGGCTGCATTTGATGGGCACTGGTGAGGCTGCATTTGATGGGCGTTGGTGAGGCTGCATTGATGGGTGCTGGTGAGGCTGAATTAATGGGCACTTCATTAAAAAGGTGGGGTTTACATAAGCAGGGAAAAGTGGGTGGAGTCAGGGGTGGTGCCAAGGGGGGCAAAATGAGGTTTCGTATAGGGTGTGAAAAATCCTTGCACCAGCCCTGAGTCCTAGTGCAAACAGACTGTTGAAACCAAAGTATTTTTAGTGGCTACTAAGGGTTGAGGATACCACAGAAATAACTGGTTCAACCAGAATTTATAATGTATTATATTCTGTATTTAGCATGTTTAACTGTCCTCAGATATTATATGTATCCAGCTTGGACCAACTAAAAAGTTTGGTGAATGGTATCAGAAAACAAACAAAATGGAAAATACAAACAAATTACCTTTATTGGCCTTCAAAATAATGACCATCCTTCACAACACACTTTTGGAAACATTTGCAAAGCTTCTGGAAACTGTCAGCAAAGACATCTTCAGGAATCGATTGCAGAACCACTGTCACACATTTTTGGGTTGCCACCACCTTCCACAAAGTGTGCGACTTTCATGACGCTCTTCAGATGGGGAAACAGAAAAAAGACTGCAGGTGCCAGATCAGGGGAGTACAGTGGATGATCAAGAACAGGTATGCCGCGCTGAGCCAAGAATTGGCGCACACGGATCACACAGTGCACAGGCGCGTAAACATGCAGAAGCATCCACTGTCCAGTCCTGTGCAACTCTGGCCAAACAAGGCAGATGCATCATATCGTCATGCGTTCCCCATTGATAACGTCATTTATGACAAAACGCGTCTGGAGGAGGATACGTGCTGACGTCACCACGCAAGCACACTAGGAGGACAGGTATTGTTTACAGGCGGCCGGCTCTGTTATCATTATGCGATTTTTTAAATTTTTTAAAATGTAAGTGCAATACTTTATCTATTAAATATTTGTTGAGGCAATATTACGCTATGGATGGTTTCTTTCCTTTATTTATGGCTGGGTTATTGTGCCTCTAATCCAAGTCGTATGGTTTCAGGACCGTTTGGATCATTTATGCAGCCATCCAGTTTTCAGCTTACTTGGTTTTCCACACAAGCAAAGGCCCTGGCTGGGTTTAAGCCATCTGCCCGACTTTGCTTGCCAGCTGGTAAGCAGGTTCTTCTTGAGGTGGTGGCACGTTATATTTGATCTAGCTCACTCTGGTGTTTGATCCACACCCTGACCCTGACAGTCACGTGTACTCCACGCTAGGTGCCACTCCTCGAAATGTCTCTGGATAGCCATGTGCATGCGCACGCACCTGGCCCATGTTGCCCTTGAGATATCAGACTGTTCATCAAACTTTTTAGACGCACCTGGTATGAGCCATACTTGTGGGATCCCCATGGAAGCTGGAAATCCTTGTAGTAGGCAGTGATTCTCATCCTATCCCGAGTGGCTGTCCTGCTGCATTGTGAACACATGCCACTTGGCATGGTGCTATTCAGGGAAAACTTTGCATTTTCTCAATGAATGAAAATGGTCCTCTGATTGGACAAAGTGGGGCTTTGATGTCACAACCCCTGAAGCTAGTGGCAATCATGCTATTACAGTGATCCCCAACTTTCATGAGGATCCCACAGGTATGGAATCTACATACAGTACTTACATTGTTCCAAACTGGACTATTACCATACCATACAGTTGTGCTCGTAAGTTTACATACCCTGGCAAAATGTGTGATTTCTTGGCCATTTTTCAGAGAATATGAATGATAAAACAAAAAAATGTGTTTCACTCATGGTTAGTGTTTGGCTGAAGCCATTTATTATCAATCAACTGTGTTTATTCTTTCTTAATCATAATCACAACAGAAACTACCCAAATGACCCTGATCAAAAGTTTACATACCCTGGTGATATTGGCCTGATAACATGCGGACAAGTTGACACAAAGGGGTTTGAATGGCTATTAAAAGTAACCATCCTCACCTCTAATCTGTTAGCTTGTAATTAGTGTGTGTGTATAAAAGGTCAATGAGTTTCTGGACTCCTGACAGACCCTTGCATCTTTCATCCAGTGCTGCACTGACGTTTCTGGATTCTGAGTCATGGGGAAAGCAGAAGAATTGTCAAAGGATCTGCAGGAAAAGGTAGTTGAACAATAGGTGACAGGATGGTGTGCTCACATCCTATATAAGATTTGCATAGTGGTTATTGCAGGTAATGTTTATAAACTAAAATTAACAAAATAAACAAAATAATGTCACTTATTGTATCTAGCGCCGCATTTGTTTACTATTTATATATCCTTACTGCACGGTGTACCACACAGTTGAACTGTATAAAACAGGAAAACAGGATATAAAAAGATATCCAAGGAATTGAGAATGCCAATCAGCAGTGTTCAAACTCTAATCAAGAAGTGGAAAATGAGGGGTTCTGTTGAAACCAAACCATGGTCAGGTAGACCAGCTAAAATTTTAGCCACATCTGCCAGGAAAATTGTTTGGGATGCAAAGAAAAACCCACAAATAACTTCAGGTGAAATACAGGTCTCTCTGAAAACATGTGGTGTGGCTGTTTCAAGATGCACAATAAGGAGGCACTTGAAGAAAGATGGGCTGCATGGTTGAGTCACCAGAAGAAAGCCATTACTACACAAATGCCACAAAGTATCCCGCTTACAATACGCCAAACAGGACAGAGACAAGCCTCAAACCTTCTGGCACAAAGTCATTTGAAGTGATGAGACCAAAAAGGAGCTATTTGGCCACAACCATAAACGCTACATTTGGAGAGGAGTCAACAAGGCCTATGATGAAAGGTACACCATTCCTACTGTGAAACACGGAGGTGGATCGCTGATGTTTTGGGGATGTGTGAGCTACAAAGGCACAGAAGATGTGGTCAAAATTGATGGCAAGGTGAATGCAGTATGTTATCAAAAAATACTGGAGGAACATTTGCATTCATCAGCCAGGAAGCTGCGCATGGGACGTACTTGGACATTCCAACATGACAATGATCCAAAACACAAGGCCAAGTCAACCTGTCATTGGCTATAGCAGAATAAAGCGAAGGCTCTGGAGTGTCTATCTCAATCTCCTGACCTCAATATCATTGAGCCACTCTGGGGAGATCTCAAACATGAAGTTCATGCAAGACAGCCCAAGAATTTACAGGAACTGGAAGCTTTTTGCCAAGCGGAATGGGCAGCTTTACCATCTGAGAAGATAAAGAGACTCATCTACAAATACCACAAAAGACTTCAAGCTGTCATTGATGTTAAAGGGGGCAATACACGGTACTACGAACTGGGGTATGTAAACTTTTGATCAGGGTCATTTGGGTAGTTTCTGTTGTGATTATGATTTAAAAAGAGTAAACACATTTGATTGATAATAAATGGCTTCAGCCAAACACTAACCATGAGTGAAAGAAAAGTTTGCGTGTTATCATTCATATTCTCTGAGAAATGGCCAAGAAATCATACATTTTGCCAGGGTATGTAAACTTATGAGCACAACTGTATCTGAAGCTTTAATTTTGGAAGACATTGGGAATAGTTAGAATCCCTGTCGGGTTATAGTAGAGCCCCACATAGCAGTACAAACCTGACAGGAGTTTACAGCTTCCCACCTCATCCAAAATGCGATGAGAAGTGTTTGGCTTGACATACCCTTTAAGTATTCTTTGTACAGGGTAATGTTATATAGTGATGTGTTCTTTGCTTAGAGACATGCTACTGCATCACTGTATATTTAACATCTAATAAGAAGAAGACAGCTTAAGCTATACCCTGAACTAACAAGAAATACTTAACATAATATTGTACACTTATCTGTTGATGAGTCATCTAGCATTCCTTTTAGTACTGTATGTTTTTAATGGATTTACAGTATCTTACAAACGTGAGTACACCCCTCACATTTTTGTAAATATTTTATTATATCTTTTCATGTGACAACGCTGAAGAAATGACACTTTGCTACAATGTAAAGTAGTGAGTGTACAGCTTGTATAACAGTGTAGATTTGCTGTCCCCTCAAAATAACTCAACACACAGCCATTAATGTCTAAACAGCTGGCAACAAAAGTGAGTACACTCCTAAGTGAAAATTTGCAAATTGGGCCCAATTAGCCATTTTCCCTCTCCGGTGTCATGTGACTTGTTAGTGTTACAAGGTCTCAGGTGTGCATGCGGAGCGGGTATGTTAAATTTGGTGTTATCGCTCTCATACTGGTCACTGGAAGTTCAACATGATACCTCATGGCAAAGAACTCTCTAAAGATCTAAAAAAAAAGAATTGTTACTATACATAAAGATGGCCTAGGCTATAAGAAGATTGCCAAGACCCTGAAACTGAGCTGAAGCACGGTGGCCAAGACCATACAGCGGTTTAACTGGAGAGGTTCCACACTGAACAGGCCTCGCCATGGTCGACCAAAGAAGTTAATTGCACATGCTCAGCATCATATCCAGAGGTTGTCTTTGGGAAATAGACGTATGAGTGCTGCCAGCATTGCTGCAGAGGTTGAAGGGGTCGGGGGTCAGCCTGTCAGTGGTCAGACCATATGCCGCACACTTCATTAAATTGGTTTGCATGGCTGTCATCCCAGAAGGAAGCCTCTTTTAAAGATGATGCACAAGAAAGCCTGCAAACAGTTTTCTGTAGGCAAGCAGACTAAGGATATGGATTACTGGAGACCAAGATAAACTTATTTGGTTCAGATGGTATCAAGTGTGTGTGGCGGCAACCAGGTGAAGAGTACAAAGACAAGTGTGTCTTGCATACAGTCAAGCATGGTGGTGGGAGTGTCATGGTCTGGGGCTGCATGAGTGCTGCTGGCACTGGGGAGCTACAGTTCATTGAGGGAACCATGAATGCCAACATGTACTGTGACATACCGAAGCAGAGCATGATTGGAGACTGGGCCGTAGGGCAGTATTCCAACATAACGACCCCAAACACACCTTCAAGATGACCACTGCCTTGCTAAAGAAGCTGTGGGTAAAGGTGATGGACTGGCCAAGCATGTCTCCAGACATAAACCCTATTGAGCATCTGTGGGGCATCCTCAAATGGAAGGTGGGGGGGGGGTGCAAGGCCTCTAACATCCACCAGCTCTGTGATGTCGTCATGGACGACTGGAAGACGACTCCAGTGGCAACCTGAGAAGCTCTGGTGAACTCCATGCCCAAGAGGGTTAAGGCAGTGCTGGAAAATAATGGTGGCCACACCAAATATTGACACTTTGGGCCCAATTTGGACATTTTCACTTAGGTGTGTACTCACTTTTGTTGTTAGCGGTTTAGACATTAATGGATGTGTATTGAGTTATTGGACAGCAAATTTACACTGTTATACAAGCTGTACACTCACTACTTTACATTGTAGCAAAGTGTAATTTCTTCAGTGTTGTCACATGAAAAGATATAACAAAATAGTTACAAAAATGTGAGGGGTGTATTCACTTTAGTGGGATACTGTACCTTATTGATTAAATATTATGAATTTTGCAATCATCTGGCATAATCAATATTTCTTTTTCACTGGTAGGTTAAAGTTCCGTGAATATACTGTCATTTAGAAAATCAGTGTTACTACTGCTTGAGTACCCCTTCGTCTTGGTTCTTTGTATATCTCTTATTTCACCTATATACTGAATCTTAAGGCCCATACACACGATCTGACTTTTTAACAACAAACATGCAAATTAGCTGTTTTGGAGCAACATCCAACCGTGTGTATGCTCCATCGGACAAACATTTTCTGTTTCCATCGGACTTTTGTTGGCTGCGCGAACGGACAAAAGCCCCATACACATGATAGGACTTTGTACAAACGTTCCCTTGGATTTTTGCACAAAGGGCGTTGCCCAAAAGTTTGTCTTGCATACAGACGACAAGACTTTTCCAGCCAACTTTCACTATATCACCTAGTTTATTAGCTCTTTACCACCACCCTTTGGTCAACTTGTGTATTGTTGTCTGATATTGTATCAACCTCGCCACTTTTATTGGCGAGATTGACACCTTGCGAGCCGGGCTGACACTGGTGCGGGGATCCGACTTGGATCCTCGCCAATGCCAGGCACTGTGTTTGGTATGAATCTTGAGGGGGAACTCCACACCAAATTTTAAATAAAAAACCGGCATGGGTTCCCCTCCAGGGGCATACCAGGCCCTTAGGTCTGGTATGGATATTAAAAGGAACCCCCTACGCCGAAAAAATGGCGTGGGGGTCCCCCCAAATCCATACCAGACCCTTATCCGAGCACGCAGCCCGGCGGGTCAGGAAAGGGGGTGGGGACGAGCGAGCGCCCCCCCCCTTCTGAGCCGTACAAGGCCGCATGCCCTCAACATGGGGCAGTGAGTGCTTTGGGGGAAGGGGGCGCCCTGCGGGCCCCCCACCCAAAAGCACCTTGTCCCCATGTTGATGAGGACAAGGGCCTCTCCCCGACAACCCTGGCCCTTAGTTGTCGGGATCTGCGGGCGGGGCGCTTATCGGAATCCGGGAGCCCCCTTTAATAAGGGGGCCCCCAGATCCCGGCCCCCCACCCTATGTGAATAAGTATGGGGTACATCGTACCCCTACCCATTCACCTAGGGAAAAAAGTGTCAATAAAAAATACAGTACACAGGTTTTTAAAGTAATTTTTTTAGGCAACACTGGGGTCTTCTTCCGACTTTGGGGGTCCTCTTCCGACTTCGGGGGTCTTCTTCCGACTTCGGGGGTCCTCTTCCGACTTCGGGGGTCACTTGCGACCTCTTCTCTTCCAGAGATGTTGACACAACGCTCTCTCCAGCCGGAATGGTCTCTGTGCGCAACGTGTCATCCTATGACCACACCCCTTATGACCTCACAGTCCCAGCATGCCCCGGGACTGTGATGTCATAGGGGGGCGGGGTCACCGCCTATATAAGTCCATTGCGGAGCGCACAGAGACCATTCCGGCTGGAGCGAGCGTCGTGTCAACATCTCTGGAAGAGAAGAGGGAAGAAGACGATCCAGAAGTCCGGGCCACCACTGGCAAAAGAGCGCCAGAAGATAGCGGTGGAGCTGGCAGAAGATGCGGACACCGGGAGAAGACGCTGGAGAGACCCCCGAAGTCGGAAGAGGACCCCTGAAGTTGGAAGAAGACCCCCGAAGTCGGATGAGGACCCCCAAAGTCGGAAGAAGACCCCGGAGCTGCCTAATAAATTAATTTAAAAAACCTGTGTACTGTGTTTTTTATTGACACTTTTTTCCCTAGGTGAATGGGTAGGGGTACGATGTACCCCATACTCATTCACATAGGGTGGGGGGGCCGGGATCTGGGGGCCCTCTTATTAAAGGGGGCTCCCGGATTCCGATAAGCGCCCCGCCCGCAGACCCCGACAACCAACGGCCAGGGTTGTCGGGAAGAGGCCCTTGTCCTCATTAACATGGGGACAAGGTGCTTTGGGGTGGGAGGCCCACAGGGCGCCCCCCCAAAAGCACCCACCCCCCCATGTTGAGGGCATGCGGCCTGGTACGGCTCAGGAGGGGGGGGGCGCTCGCTTGTCCCCACTCCCTTTCCTGACCAGCCAGGCTGCGTGCTCGGATAAGGGTCTGGTATGGATTTGGGGGGACCCCCACGGCGTTTTTTCGGCGTAGGGGTTCCCCTTAAAATCCATAGTAGACTGTATTCCCCAGAGGGGAATTCCCTCTCGCGCCCGCCTCAGTAGGAAAATGTGTTTTTCCTATTGCAGCTAGTGCGAGATGTACAGTACCCTGCCGCCGAGAACCAGCGCGATCCGATCGCGCTGGAAACATTTTCGCGGCTGCGTACTGTAGTTTATACAAAAGTCCGATGGCTTTGTGTACACACGATCGGACTTTGCTCCATCGGACTTTTGTTGCCGGAAAGTTTGTCCGTTCGCACAGCCAACAAAAGTCCGATGGAGCGTACACACGGTCGGATGTTGCTCCAAAACAGCTAATTTGCATGTTTGGTGTCAAAAAGTCAGATCGTGTGTACGGCCCTAAATTTTCCGGCAACAAAAGTCCGATGGAGCAAAGTCCGATCGTGTGTACACAAAGGTATGGGACTTTTGTAGAATATTTCCAGCGTGAACCCATCCCGCTGGTTCTTGGCAACAGGGTACTGTACATCTCCCGTTGGCTGCAATAGGAAAAACATTTTCCTACTGCGGCGAGCACGAGAGGGAATTCCCCTCTGGGGGCATGCCAGGCCCTTAGGTCTGGTATGGATTTTAAGGGAAACCCCCTACGCCCAGAAAAACGCCCCCCCAATCCATACCAGACCCTTATTCGAGCACGCAGCTCGGCTGGTCAGGTAAGGGGGTGGGGACGAGCAAGCACCCCCCCCTGAGCCGTACCAGGCTGCATGCCCTCAACATGGGGGGTGGGTGCTTTGGGGGAGGGGGCGCCCTGCGGCCCCCCCCACCCCAAAGCACCTTGTCCCTATGTTGATGAGGACAAGGGCCTCTTCCCGACAACCCTGGCCATTGGTTGTCGGGGCATGCGGGCGGGAGGCTTATCGGAATCCGGGAGCCTCCTTTAATAAGGGGGCCCCCAGATCCCGGCCCCCCCACCCAATGTGAATGAGTATAGGGTACATGGTACCTCTACCCATTCACCTAGGGAAAAAAAGTGTCAATAAAAAAAACACACTACACAGGTTTTAAAAGTAATTTATTAGGCAGCTCCAGGGGTCTTCTTCCGACTTCGGGGGTCTTCTTCCGACTTTGGGCGTCTTCTGCCGACTTCGGGGGTCTCTCGAGCCTCTTCTCCCTCTCTCCGGTGTCTCCAGTGTAAATTTTTTTTTTTAATTCCCTTCAGTGAGGAGCAGCTATTTTAACCCCTTCACGCCGAACATTATGCAACTATGCGGCCCCGGTGCACTGGGGTTTTTTTTGTGCAACTGCATATTTGCTTATATCTCCCTTTGTGCTGTAAGTGCGCTGCATGGTGTGCACAGAGACAGGGGTCTCACCGAGAGCCCAAGGACCCGTAACATCCGATTCCAGGTCACCTGATCACTGTGATAGCATCTGCTTAGCATCTGCTTAGCTTTCACAGCGATTAGTCACTGTGGAGCCCACCCCTGTGTTTTCTGTCTTTGTGAATGGACGAGACAAATACATTGCATCTTTCTTTGTCCTTGCAGAGATAGAAAAAAAAAGTGTGTGTGTGTAGAAAAATAAAAGATCATAATAATAGTTTTAAAAAACCCCACCTAGATCAAGGTTTGATCTAGGTTAGCCCCAGGGTTAGTGTTTGGGTCAGGGTCAAAGGTCAAGATCAAAGGTCAGGGTCAGTATTTTTCGGGCAGGATTTTTTTTTTATAATTAGTATCAGTGTCGTTGTGTTTTAGGCAGGATAATAAAAAAAGCAAAATGTGCACTATTGTTTCTGGGCTCTCCTACGGTGCAAACAATAAGTAGCTTACACATACACACTTACACATTTGAGGTTATAACAGGGGTCATAGTACCTGTGTAGTGTGAGTACCCGAGTGTTTTCTAAATAGTGTGTGTGGATCGTTAGTACTTCTGTATTGTGTACTGTATACTTAAGTATTGCGAGTGCACGTAGGTCTGCGACTGTTCTGCGATTGCACATAGGTCTGTGAGTACCTGGGTATTGTCTTGTTGTGTACCTGTGTATTGTCTTGAGTATTAGTGCCAGGAAGCTAGCTGTTAGGTAATTTGGACAGGGTAAAATCCCCAAATCCTCACTAAATTTAATAGGTACGATGCCTGGCGGGTGTGTAGAGGCGACTCTTTGTACATCTTGCTGCATGTATGCGTTCCTTGATCATCCGATCGAGGGCGAATACAGCTGTGCAAAATGTAAGCACATTGTTTCCCTGGAAGCCCAGGTTCTGAATCTGGGGAAGCAAC
Organism: Lithobates clamitans; assembly: GCA_037952925.1. Taxonomy (NCBI): domain Eukaryota; kingdom Metazoa; phylum Chordata; class Amphibia; order Anura; family Ranidae; genus Lithobates; species Lithobates clamitans. The sequence continues at coordinate 1,897,342 of JBBGZY010001812.1, read as the reverse complement.
TGTCAGCACTGAGAAGTCCCTCTATACTAAAGGAGAGCCAGGAACATAACACGGCAGGTGGCGGCAGGGGCCAGCACAGAGGCGGGTGGACACAAAGAGGTGCAGGCACTAGCAAAGAGTAGATGGGTGACAGTCAGGAGGGGTAGAGGGGGAAGTGCCAGGGAGGACTGGAGCATCCCAATAAGTACGCTCCATTGAGTGACATTGGTGAAACCAGTCAGGGACCAGCACTGCTGGAGCTGAGGGACTCTCCTAGCTGCCAGGGGAAGAACTCCTCCAGTGAGAGTGGGGGGGCAGCAAAGGGAAAGGAAAGACAGATTTTGGTGGTAGGGGACTCAATTCTTAGAAGGACAGAGAGGGCAATCTGTAACCAAGACCTGAAGCGCCGAACAGTATGTTGTCTACCGGGCACTCGGGTTCGGCACATCACGGATCTTGTGGACAGATTACTGGGAGGGGCTGGGGAAGACCCGGCTGTCATGGTGCACGTTGGCATCAATGACAAAGTCAGAGGCAGATGGAGTGTCCTAAAGAACGACTTTAGGGACTTAGGAGCTAAATTGAGGAAAAGGACCTCCATGGTAGTATTCTCAGGAATATTACCGGTACATCGAGCCACACCAGAGAGGCAGAGGGAGATTAGGGAAGTAAACAAGTGGCTGAAGAGCTGGTGTAGCAAGGAGGGGTTTGGGTTCCTGGAGGACTGGGCCGACTTCTCAGTCGGTAACCGGTACTATAGAAGGGACGGACTGCACCTAAATGAGGAGGGTGCAGATCTCCTGGGAATGAAGATGGCCAAAAAGTTAGAGGGGTTTTTAAACTAGGCGATGGGGGGGAGGGTCCAGAGACAGAGATAGCCAGCGCGGAAGATATTCCAGAGGGTAGTATTGGGGGCATTAGTGGTAGGTTAACCAAAGCACAAAAACACAAGGTGAGTATAGTAGCAATTCCTAGTTGCAATCTCGAAACACCCAATACGAGGACAATATGCGACCAGTCTAAACTATGTGGCATGTTCACCAATGCCAGGAGCATGGCGGACAAGATGGGTGAACTAGAGATACTGTTGTACAAGGAGGATTTGGATTTTGTGGGAATTTCAGAGACCTGGTTCAACAGCTCTCATGATTGGCTGGCAAACATTCAAGGGTATACCCTATACCGCAAGGATAGAGAGGGTAAAAAAGGGGGAGGGGTATGCCTATATATCAAGAATAATGTACAAGCGAATGTGAGAGATGACATCACTGAGGGAGCTAGAGAGGAGGTGGAATCCTTATGGGTAGAGCTCCAAAGGGATGAAGCTAAGGGGAAAATAATACTGGGAGTATGCTATAGGCCCCCTAACCTGAGGGAGGAAGTGGAGACGGATCTCCTATCACAAATTGGATTAGTAGCAAGGATGGGAAGTGTTATCATAATGGGGGATTTTAATTATCCAGACATAGACTGGGCGGAGGGAACCGCGCATTCATTTAAGGCTCGCCAGTTCCTTAATGTCTTGCAGGACAATTTTATGGGTCAGATGGTAGACGCACCAACTAGAAATAAAACATTACTGGATCTACTGATTACCAACAATACAGACCTGATCACGGATGTGGAAATACGGGGCAATTTAGGTAACAGCGATCACAGGTCAATTAGTTTCAGTATAAATCACACAAATAGGAAACATAAAGGGAACACAAAGACACTTAATTTCAAAAGAGCCAACTTCCCTAAACTACAAACCTTGCTAAAAGGCATAAATTGGGATAAAATATTAGGAACAAAAAATACGGAGGAGAGATGGGTTTGCTTTAAGAGTATATTAAATAAGGGCATTAGCCAATGTATCCCATTGGGTAATGAATTTAAAAGAGCGAACAAAAATCCTGGATGGCTTAACTCCAATGAAAAAATGCATATAAAAGCAAAGGAGAAGTACAAGAAAATACAAGGTTGAGGGATCATCCTCAGCATTCAGACTTTATAAAGAATGCAACAAGAAATGTAAGGGTGCAATTAGGACGGCTAAGATAGAACATGAAAGACACATAGCGAAGGAGAGCAAAAAAAATCCCAAGAAATTCTTTAAGTATGTAAACAGTAAAAAAGGGAGGACGGACCATATTGGCCCCATAAAGAATGAGGAAGAACATCTGGTTACAAAGGATGGGGAGATGGCGAAGGTATTGAATTTATTCTTCTCCTCAGTCTTCACGAGTGAATCGGGGGGCTTCAGTAACCAAATCTGCAGTGTTTATCCTCATGACACAACACAGGAAGCACCTCCATGGTTAACAGAGGACAGAATTAAAATTAGACTTGAGAAACCTACCATTAATAAATCACCGGGACCAGATGGCTTGCATCCGAGGGTACTTAGGGAACTCAGTCAAGTGATTGCTAGACCGTTGTTCCTAATTTTTACAGACAGTCTACTGACTGGAATGGTACCAGCTGATTGGAGAAAAGCCAATGTAGCACCAATATTTAAAAAAGGCCCAAAATACATCCCTGGGAATTACAGACCAGTTAGCCTAACATCAATAGTATGTAAACTCTTGGAGGGGATGATAGGGGACTATATACAAGATTTTAGTAATAAGAACGATATCATTAGCAGTAATCAGCATGGATTCATGAAGAATCGTTCTTGCCAAACCAATCTATTAACCTTCTATGAGGAGGTGAGTTGCCATCTAGATAAAGGAAGGCCCGTAGACGTGGTGTATATGGATTTTGCAAAAGCATTTGACACAGTTCCCCATAAACGTTTACTGTACAAAATAAGGTCCATTGGCATGGACCATAGGGTGAGTACATGGATTGAAAACTGGCTACAAGGGCGTGTTCAGAGGGTGGTGATAAATGGGGAGTACTCGGAATGGTCAGGGGTGGGTAGTGGGGTTCCCCAGGGTTCTATGCTGGGACCAATCCTATTTAATTTGTTTATAAACGACCTGGAGGATGGGATAAACAGTTCAATCTCTGTATTTGCAGACGATACTAAGCTAAGCAGGGCAATAACTTCTCCGCAGGATGTGGAAACCTTGCAAAAAGACCTGAACAAATTAATGGGGTGGGCGACTACATGGCAAATGAGGTTCAATGTAGAAAAATGTAAAATAATGCATTTGGGTGGCAAAAACATGAATGCAATCTATACACTGGGGGAGAACCTCTGGGGGAATCTAGGATGGAAAAGGACCTGGGGGTCCTAGTAGATGATAGGCTCAGCAATGGCATGCAATGCCAAGCTGCTGCTAACAAAGCAAACAGAATATTGGCATGCATTAAAAAGGGGAACAACGCAAGAGATAAAACGATAATTCTCCCACTCTACAAGGCTCTGGTCCGGCCGCACCTGGAGTATGCTGTCCAGTTCTGGGCACCAGTCCTCAGGAAGGATGTACCGGAAAAGGAGCGAGTACAAAGAAGGGCAACAAAGCTAATAAAGGGTCTGGAGGATCTTAGTTATGAGGAAAGGTTGCAAGCACTGAACTTATTCTCTCTTGAGAAGAGACGCTTGAGAGGGGATATGATTTCAATTTACAAATACTGTACTGGTGACCCCACAATAGGGATAAAACTTTTTCGCAGAAGAGAGTTTAATAAGACTCGTGGCCACTCATTACAATTAGAAGAAAAGAGGTTTAACCTTAAACTACGTAGAGGGTTCTTTACTGTAAGAGCGGCAAGGATGTGGAATTCCCTTCCACAGGCGGTGGTTTCAGCGGGGAGCATTGATAGCTTCAAGAAACTATTAGATAATCACCTGAATGACCGCAACATACAGGGATATACAATGTAATACTGACACATAATCACACACATAGGTTGGACTTGATGGACTTGTGTCTTTTTTCAACCTCACCTACTATGTAACTATGTAACTACTATGTAACTATATATGTGGTATCACTACGATCATCAGGAACAGGAAAATTTATTTTGGGTTGTTCTTTGGTGGTAGGTTTTGGTAGTAGAAAGAAATACGCAGTTACATTTTTTTTTAAAATGTGTTTTTTTTACAATTTTTGGCCAAAAAATAAGGAGATATACATCTACTACCATTTACCACCAAATGAAAGCCTAATGCTAGACTTCCTCTGAATGGCACTTCACTTGGCCAGATTCGATTTCGATGGGAAGTCACCTGTACTGCTGCGGAACACTATATGTAGCTGATTGTATTACAGTGTGATACAGTGATCACAGTGACCAATTAACTTAATTTTGGGAATAGTTAGTTTTGGCCAGTGACAGGAAACTTGAACTTTAAAGTCCAACTTTGGGCTAAGCCTAATCAACCCCCTCCTTCTGGATGCACTCCACCACCTTATTTTGTTACTATTTATACCTACTGTAGCAATAAACTCTGATGAAACTGATAGAAATGTTGAGTTCTTGGGCTTTATTAAAATAGAGGCAAGAAAGTATCTGGTAAGTGGATTGCACAATAACAAGGGCAACAGTTCAATAACAGCAACTTTGTGAAAAACTTCAATCAGTTGAATAGGCGCATTCTTTTTAACACCCATGAAAGGCCTTGCCTTAAAAGCACTAGGCAAGTGGAAAATGACTGCAAATAGTAATATATTAACAACCAATGCAGCAAATATATCTGATATGTATCAAAAGAGATTGAGCCAACTGTTGGAGCCTAACTGCACTCTTTAGACACTAGCTAACCACTGAACAGTGTGTAAATCTGGCAGAAAGTCTGCCGGAGGTGGGGCCCTTTAAGTATAATTAAGGATTGCTCAACCTACAATTAAAGGTGTTTGTAATCCACAAGGATTAAGGTATTTTTACAAATCTTCCAAAATGCTGACCATGAGGGGATGTGGTGAACCCATTCAACCAAGACTTTGCCAGTGACAGTAAAATTCTAGCAAGTGTAGGCAAAGTTTAACACATACAAGGGTGGCCAAAGGCCACTCTCCACTTTGGTATCTGGTGAATGTCCTCACAGATGCAGTTTGTCCTCTGATGGTGGTTCCTGCTGGCTGGGTGGAAGTGGAGGATGTGTAGGCTGCACTTCCTCCTTCCTTTGTGTTGAATTTCGTTCCCCAGTACACTCTCTCTATTGCGACACTGCATACCTCTCATCAATGAGTATAAGCACAGTCTCTGTCCTGGCTCACCATCCACTGGATGGTGAGCCAATGAATCCATCCATCCACTGAATCCACTGGAGCACATTCATTCATTTCCCTCCATATGTCCCCCAGGGGTTCTGACTGCTAGTCAGCACAGCACTTCCCTCTCCTAGTTCCCCTTTTTCCCAGGCTCTGCATGCCTAAGTCATGGTAGCGCATGTGGCCAGTTACCATACTTCCCCTCTCTCTCTGCTGTGTTGTTCATCAAAGGCCAGGAAGGAAAGACAAGCTGCAGTGTGGCCACAAAGATGCCCTAGCTGTGTGGCTCCAAACTGCTAGTCAATCTACACCTTTTCCGACTGTCTCCAGGCAAGACACATGATGCATATTCTCTTCTTCTGATCTTCTCCGGGTGGTGGTGTTGACGTGATGATGGCAGTGTTGCATTCTGCATTATTGTTCAATAAATGTAAGACAGAGTGGTAATTCTCCTTAAAGAATAGGGCCAAGATCCTCTTTATTTTGTGAGTGCCGCAGGCTTGTAAAATTCTTACAGAGGTAACTAGTTATTGAGGGATCTCAGTTACAATTTATATAGGTTCAAGTTACAATTTATATAGGCTCACTCCTAGCGCAGTGTGTGTGTGCGGGGTCATGGGAGTCAAGACAGCAGCATTGTTTTGCTAGGAAAAAATTGAAGTATGCATGTGGAGTGGGAAAGAGGATGGTAGAGGATAGGGGGTGTTGGGTAGTCTAGTAGGCAACACTGCTTGGGATTTTCAGTGCAGCAGTAGCAATCTGTTTTAAATCTTCACACTAACCAATAATTGACTCCCTTGAAATAGACAATTTGACGTAACGTGTAGGGTGGAGCATTATGAGGTTCACACACACCTGCTTAAGGCTGCCCTTCTTCTGTGAATTTGCAGCCCGATCCGAGCGAGTGCTGCAGCTGACACTTGGACTCTGTGAGGAGCAGCCAGAAGCGGGTTCCATCCTGCTCTGCATGAATGGTGTGGTTTAGCCTCTGAACACTTTTTTTGAGGGAGATAAAATAAAGAAGAAATAAGCAGAAATGAAAGACATTCATTGTTTATATAAAGAGAGCACTATCTGTTTCTTTTTTTTGTATCCTTTTATGGATATTGTGATTATAGAGACAACCTTGTATTGAAAACAACCTTCTATTGTATTGGCTCTTAAAGGGAAAAAGGTGTAATGCTACCAAAGAAATTTGAAAGAGCCCTGTTATAAGGTGAGAACCTATCTGTCTTGTGCTTCTGGTGTTTGTTGGAGTGGAGCACACCCACATTAAGATTTTTCGTAAACTTTGGTTGAAGGACTTTCATGTTGACAATGGGTGCCACGCCCCACCCGGTATCGGATAGTGGCCCAACGTCAGCACTAGTGTCTGCTCCCCAAAGCTTTTTGTCCAATAGGATGTTATCAGGACCCCTTGATACCATCCTATTGGATAAAAAGCTTAGGGGAGCAGACACTAGTGCTGACTTCAGGCCACTATCCGATACCGGATCGGCAGTGGCACCCATTGTCCTATGTTTTTATGATTAATTTTATTTTGGCTTTTAACATACAATTCCAATAAATACTGCACTATGGAGACTTCATCTGGCTCCTGGTGAGCTTTATTTACTACAGATACATCTGGATGGTGCGAGTTGCTGAACAGCATTCCTCACAACAGATGGCACAGATCTACACTGAGTGAATTACAGCAGCCAGCTTTTCCGGTGAGTGTCCATTTCACAGGGGTGCGGATGATTCTGGAACACTGTACTGGATCACCTCTTTACTTTTCAAGTCACCACCAAATTTTTGTGCACATCTTTGCACTGAACTATTGTGTTTTTTTTACCAATAATTTTATATTGCTGATCCTATCATAGGACTGTGCATTTAAATCTATATTTTTCAATACATTGGTTTTTTACTGTTGATTTCCATCAACAAAATTGGACTTTTTATTTTTTATTTTTTTTAGCATTTTTTCACTTAAACACTTTTTTGGACTTTATTTCAATGCGCTGTCCATTTATAACATAGTATTCTCATCTCATCGCTGTTCATTTACTTTTGGCGCTACACATTTTTTCTTAAGATTATTTATAAGTTTGGTATATTACTTATCTGTGTCAGCTGCCGCACCACCACAGCGCAGAGATACATCTTTTTTATTTCTCATAATAATATATACTGCTGTCATTTTGATATTGTGTATATAATGTTTCATGGGTGTGTATAGAGATTCAATTATTTTTACTTATGTATGTATGAAATTGAATTATGTTATCACATGTTTATATGTTAATAAATATACTATATGTTGACCAATCATCTCATGGTATTCACGTGCCTCATTTAAAGTCCTAACTTGTCCTCTGCCATTTTGAACTTCCATTATAAGTCGCTGATCGCCATTACTAGTAAAAAACATAAATATACAGTGCCTTGAAAAAGTATTAATACCCCTTGACATTTTTCACATTTTGTCATGTTACAACCAAAAACGTAAATGTATTTTATTGGGATTTTATGTGATAGACCAACACAAAGTGGCGCATGATTTTGAAGTGGAAGGAAAATGATAAATGGTTTTTAACACTTTTTACAAATAAATATCTGAAAAGCGTGGCGTGCATTTGTATTCAGCCCCCCCAAGTCCATACTTTGTAGAATCACCTTCCGCTGCAATTAAAGCTGCAAGTCTTTTCGAGGATGTCTCTACCAGCTTTGCACATCTAGAGAGTGACTTTTTTGCCCATTCTACTTTGAAAAATAGCTCAAGCTCTGTCAGATTTGATGGAGAGCGTCCGTGAACAGCCATTTTCAAGTCTTGCCACAGATTCTCAAAAGGATTTAGGTCTGGACTTTGACTGGGTCATTTTAACACATGAATATGCTTTGATCTAAGCCATTCCATTGTAGCTCTGGCTGTATGTTTAGGGTCTTTGTCCTGCTGGAAGGTGAACCTCTGCCCCAGTCTCAAGTCTTTTGTAGACTCTAATGCCACATACACATCGGCGGACTTTTCGACCGGAGTGGTCCGACAGACTTTCCAGCGGACTTTCCAGCGGACTTTTGACGGACTTCCGACCGACTTTTTAACGAACGGACTTGTCTTATACGATCACACCAAAGTCCGACGGATTCATACGTGATGACGTACACCAGACTAACATAGGGAAGTTGATAGCCAGTAGCCAATAGCTGCCCTAGCGTCGTTTTTTGTCCGTCGGACTAGCATACAGACGAGCAGATTTCTGGATCCGGCGGAGTTACGATGTAAAGATTTGAAGCCTGTCTAAAGTCTGTCAGATTTGCGACTGGAAAAGTCCGCTGAAGGTCCAGTGAAGCCCACACACGATCGGATTGTCCGCCAGATTTGGTCCGTCGGCGTCCCTCAGACCAGTCCGGTCGTAAAGTTTGACCGTGTATACGCCCCATAACAGGTTTTCTTCTAAGATTGCCCTGTATTTGACTCCATCCAGTTTACCATCAACTCTGACCACAACTCTGAAAACAGCTGTATTTATACTGAGAATATATTACACACAGGTGGACTCTACTTACTAATTATGTGACTTCTGAAGGCAATTGATTCCACTAGATTTTAGTTAGGGGTATGAGAGTAAAGGAGGCTGAATACAAATGCACGCTACACTTTTCACATATTTTATTTGTAAAAAAGTTGTAAAACCATTTATCATTTTCCTTCCATTTCACAATTATGTGCCACTTTGTATTGGTCTATCACATAAAATCCCAAGTAAATTTACGTTCTTAGATGTAACATGACAAAATGTGGAAAATTTCAAGGGGTATGAGTACTTTTTCAAGGCATTGTATCCCATAGTTTGTAGACGATATAGCTTTTGCACAAACCAATTAATTTACGCTTATTGCGATTTTTTACCAAAATATGTAGCATATGTAAACATATTGGCTTGAATTTATGAAGAAATTTGATTTTTTTACATTTTTTTATTGGATATGTTTTATAGCAGAATTTTTTTTTTCAAAATTGTCAGTATTTTTTTGTTTATAGCACAAAAAAATAAAAACCGCAGAGGTGATCAAATACCACCAAAAGAAAGCTCTATTTGTGAGAAAAAAAGGACATACATTTTATTTAAGTACAGTGTCGCGCAATTGTCAGTTAATGTAACAAAGTGCCATATCGCAAGAAATTGACTGGTCACGAAGGGGGGTAAATCTTCCAGAGGTCAAGTGGATTAAGAGGCAGTCTGTTGTCGGCCCAAACAGGGAATTAGGAGCTCACTGAATTTTAGGTAGATTAACAGATTTTTATAATTGCAGTGTTTTTTTGCCCTGACATACGCTATATTTTCAAGAATATAAACCAGGATTGAACAGTCTTTTTTTTTTTTTTCTTCAAAGCACTCTTAAAATCTCCAAAATAAAAACTTGTGCAAAATCACCAGCTAGGTTGCTCCTGCAAGCCATATGAGAGGAAGATGTAATTCGTTTTTTCCGATACCACAGTTTGGTTGGAATCTAGAGCTTGTGGCACTGGCAGGAAGTAAGCACCGTGTGTAAGATGATAAATCCAACCACAAACTGATTCTGCTTCTGTTAATAATTTTTTAAGAACATCAAAAAAGACGGAAAACTTTAAATATGTCTTTGAAGCCTTTGAAGTACATGTGGGTATCTGTGCATTTAATTATCAAAGATATACCCTTTAAACCCCATATGCACATGATGCTTAAAGCCATATGGTGGTTCAATCATTTCACAATGGGTAAGGTGTTTATTTTTTAGCAATTTTTTTTTTCCCCTAACACCTACAGCTCAAATATTTGTATCAATTAAAAACGTACATGCTGCTGAACAAAACTCTGCAGAAAACTGACAGCATGGTATGGTAAAGTACAAGCTAGACAGATTACATGTATAAAACAAAATTCATAAATTAACGGAATGTGTTTCTTCTATTGAAACTAAATTGTGCCCTTTTTTCAGCTTAGCAAAACAAAAACAAAAAAAACAAAAAAAAAACTGATGTCCCAGGCTTAATTGTAGAAGATACAAGAACATATTTGGGGGGCACACCATACAATGCGTTTACATTCAAGATGGTGCTGCTATAAGACCTACAAACAGTACAAAAATTTTTACAGCGCACACATACAAGAATGACATTTCCTGCAGGGCTAGTTAAAACACCTGAACATATTCAAAAAATACGGGGGTTTGGTCACACTATATGGTCATATAGTGCTAAGCCCACTTACTGCGACAAAGTACCCAGAATTTGTGGGTCCTACACTAGTAATAGAATGAAAGATCTTAATTGTAGGGGACTTTGTCTATGTAATGTGTGTCTGCATGGCTGAATTTGGTCTCTACCAGGAGTGATAATGCAGGAGCACAATAGAGAAACTGTTATCAAACCATTTCAGGACGTGCCTGAACATTTACTTTCATGGCAGGATCACCAAATATTATTCTTATAACAGCTACCGGTTTAAAAATATCAATGATGCTTTTTAAATTTACATTACCCTGGTAAAGCTCAGGCCTTTTTTTCAGGGGCAACGCAATTCCGGCACCTCCAACAATGAATGAATGTAATGGCAAGGATTACTGGGGTGTGCTGGAGGGTCTATTGATGCTGGCTGCTGAGGGATCAATTATCGCTGGTGAGGATCTATTTTTGTGTGGAGGTCTATTGGTGCTGATGGGGTTCTTATGTTTCTGGGAGGGATCTACTGTTGAGGGAGAGGTCTATTGTTACTGGCTCCTGGAGGGTCTATTCATGCTGGCTGCTTGGAGATATGTTGTTGCTGCTGGTGGTCCTTTGTTGTTAGGGTAGTAATATTTTGTTGTGGGGGGAGGGGTTCATTGTTGCTAGGGAGTCTGTTGTTGTGTGGGTGATATATTGTTTCTAGGGTGGGGTCTATCATTGCTGGGGGAGGGGGTCTACTGTTGCTGTGGTGGGATCTATTGTTGCTCACTGCACAGAATCTATTTGTGGGGTCTATTGTTGCTCACTGCAGAGGATCTATTCGTGGGGTCTATTGTTGCTCACTGCAGAGGATCTATTCACTGTCTTTTTTATTAAGGTTAACTAATTCCGTGCAAATTACTTAGTAGCACAAAATGATACTTGGTTCTGTATTCTTTAAAAGGGGTGGTGCAGGCAGGTGGATAGGAGGTGGGACCAAGGGATGGTGCTCAGAGTTGGGTAGGAAGCAGAAGCAAAGGATGATTCAGAAGGAGTTCCTGCATCTATTCTCCGAGAAAAAAGGCCCTGGTAAAAACTTGTAGGAGATTTTGGTTATTGGGTTTAGATCAAAGGCTGTGACATGAATATAGTCAAGGATGTGACAGAAACCTAGTCAAGAGAAAAGCCAGGACAGGATTCAGTGTGAGGGATAACCAGAGCATCTGAATCAAAGCAATTAGGAATTATAGCAGTGCTGAACTGGTAAATGTCATGTGAGGTCAACAAAAAAAGGTCAAGCCAAAAATCCAAAGTCACAGCATAAGCTAGCAAATTCTGCCTTAGGCAAATTGAAACTAGAACAAGCTACACTAATCCAGCCAATCAGGACACAAGCTGATGTTTGCCTTCAAAGAGCAGTAAGTCGCAACGCAAACAAAGAACTGGAAAAACAGCTAAAGGTAAAAAAAAACATCAAGAAGAATAAGCAGGTGAGGACAAAAACTATGGCTGGTAACTTAATGACTGATCACACCCCAGATGCTAAATCATGACATGGTCAAATGACAACTGCCTGGCTGGATGAATACACTACACCTAATGCCGCGTACACACGGTCGGACTTTGCAGCTACAAAAGTCGGACAGCCTGTCCGACATACTTCCGGCGTACCTTCGGCGGACTTGGGGCAGACTTTCTTACGAACGGACTTGCCCACACACGACCACACAAAAGTACGCCAGCTTAGTACGCTGTGACGTACACCAAGTCCGACGAGACTATAAAACGGAAGTTCAATAGCCCGTACGACACCCTTTGGGCTCCTTCTGCTAATCTCGTGTTTATCTCGTGTTAGTAGAAGTTTGGTGAGAGACGATTCGCGCTTGTGAGACTCGTATTTTTCAGTTCGTTTTAACTGTTGTTCAGTCTGTGCTTGTGAGGTTTGTATCTGCTTTTCAGTGCGTTTGGTCAGTTGGCATTGAGAAATCTTTGTTTTATTGGCCGCTCGTTCCTGATTTTCAGGTCGTTCTTCACAGGCCTTGCTGTTCTTCAGTGCGTTCTGTTTAGTGCGTTCTGACCAGCCGACTGTTTTGAAGCCATGTTACCTGTACGTACTCGTCGTAGAGCTCGTGCATTGTATGTGCTTGGTGCTGTAGTTTATTCTTCAGCCCAAGACCAGTCCATGAACAGGGCGAGGAGGAGTTCATGGACCAAGAATTGGTTGCTTCAGCGTGACCAGTTCTGTCACATGCCTTTGCTCCGTGAGATCCGTGAGAATAATCCTGAGGATTTCAGGAACTTTCTCTGGATGACGGACCCCGTTTTTGATCGTTTGGTGGCTTTGCTGACCCCCTATATCAGCAGGCAGGATACCTGCATGAGGCAAGCCATCACTCCGGAGCAGAGGCTGGTCGCTACCTTGCGGTATTTGGCCACAGGGAGAAGCCTGCAGGACCTTAAGTTCTCGACAGGCATCTCCCCCCAGGCTCTGGGGATCATTATCCCAGAGACCTGTTCTGCCATCATACAGGTCCTGCAGAAGGACTATATTAAGGTAAGCTATTTTTATTTTATTAGCATCACATGTTCTTTTATGTAATCTTTGATAATGTAATGTATTTCTTGCTTCAAACACTACTTCCCATCATTGCAATATAGTGTGAATGTCCCCTTTTTATCCTCACACATGCTGGGATTTTTTCCTGTTATTTTTTGTCATGCATGTATATTTTCCTTCAATAACCTTCCCAGCATGAAGTGATGGGAACATATCCACCTAGTCTACTCATTTTGAATGTATTTTGTTGGAGTGTATTTAGTGTGCTTATAATTAGCAATTAGCTAGATTTCACAACCCCCCCCCCCCCACCTGAACTCACTCCAAATAGTGTGCTGCTAATTAGCAATTAGCTAGATTTCACAACCCCCCCCCCCCCACCTGAACTCACTCCAAATAGTGTGCTGCTAATTAGCAATTAGCTAGATTTCACAACCCCCCCCCCCCACCTGAACTCACTCCAAATAGTGTGCTGCTAATTAGCAATTAGCTAGATTTCACAACCCCCCCCCCCACCTGAACTCACTCCAAATAGTGTGCTGCTAATTAGCAATTAGCTAGATTTCACAACCCCCCCACCCCCACCCTCGTTAAAATTTGCTTGAATGTTCTGTGGTGTTGATTTGTCTAAAGCAAATCTATGTTGCACTTTGCAAAATGCATGTGCACTCTACAAGTGCATTTGTTCCAGTGCTTTAGTAAATGAGCAGAAGCTCTGCTGATTTCCATCATCAAATCATATGCAAGCCTCAAAGTGTTTTCATTAATTGCCCTTGCATGTGATTGTGTACTCTTTGCAACATGAATGCCTTTTGACATTACCTCATTTACTGCAAGCTGGTTAGCAACTGCACCTGCAGAGTGCGACAACTGCAGTCTTGTAGCCTTTGTTATCCCTAAATTCCTGCGTGTTGTTAAAGTAATTTTTTTTGGGGATTTCACAACCCCCTAAAATGTAATCAATGTTCTATCAGAGGGGGTGAGCAATCTGATAAGTGTGCCTTTTTCCATATTAGTTATTCCAGAAGAATTAAATTATTGAATGTTATACTGATGCTGGGGAATAATGTTTTTAATTGTCTAATTTTCTTGCAATGTTAGCTTCCAAATTAATTGATTTTGGTTTTCTTGTTTGATTCCCCAGTTTCCTTCAACGCCACAGGAATGGCAGACTGTGGCATCCCATTTTGCCAGCCGTTGGGACTTTCCCAATTGTGGAGGGGCTATAGATGGGAAACATGTCCACATTGTGCCACCACCCCATTCGGGGTCATATTATTTTAATTATAAGGGGTTCCACAGTATTGTTTTAATGGCGGTGGTGTCGGCACACTATGGTTTTTTATATGTGGACGTGGGGAAGAATGGCCGGATGTCGGATGGAGGAGTATTTGCCCAGACGGAGTTCTGCCAGCGTCTCCAGAGTGGTGGCCTGGGATTGCCACCTGATGAGGATAACGTGGAAGGACTCCCCTTTGTCTTCATTGCCGATGAAGCCTTCGCTCTGAGCAAGCACCTCATGAGGCCATTCCCCCAAAGAACCCTCACCCCGGAGAGGAGGGTTTTTAATTACCGGCTGGCCAGAGCTAGAAGAGTGGTTGAGAATGCGTTTGGAATTCTGGCCAGCCGGTTCCGCCTGTTTCAAACAGCCATTAATTTGGCGGAATACAAACTTAATTTTATAATTTTATCATGCTGCATTCTGCACAACTTTTTAAATAAGCATTCTGCCAATTATATAGGCACAGTTGGGCCTGAGGCCGGACAAATAGAAGCCAACCTTACAGGCCTGGATACTGTCCGTACTGGCTTGGCCCCCCAAAGTTCCCGTCAGGTTAGACAGCAATATGTTGATTATTTTATGGGTAGGGGGGCCATTGCAATGGGCCAGGATATATAATTTTTTGACAATAAAAAAAATATTGCTGAAATCTGGCATTATATTTATTGCTTGCCTTTCTTTTGGGCTGTCTCCTAGGTTATGGTCGAGCAGTTGTAGTGCCAACTGTATTAGAATTTTAAAAATGTCTAAATAAGCTCCATTGCCACTGTAAACAACTTTTTGACAATTATAACCAAACTGATACTGAGCCTTGAAATAACAAACCACACATTTGTTAAAATCCTATAAAAGGAGATGTTTTTATTAATGGTTGTTATGCATTCAGTTCTGCATTTAGTATAAAATGTTCATAGACAAAAATATAATGGTATCTTAATGATGTAGCAAAATATAATTATATTTAAATATTTCTACCTAATCCACAAAAAAATATTTTGGGCTTTTTGATTTTCGAAAACAGGCTTTTTTTTTGGAAAATCAAGTTTTGTTTTTTTTTAAAAGCAAGTTTTTTATTTTTTTTTTGTTTTTTAAAATCAATTTTTTAATTTTTTTTGGTTTTTTAACATTAATTATTTTTTATTTTTTTGGTGTTTTAACCACTTCAGCCCCGGAAGGATTTACCCCCTTCCTGACCAGAGCACTTTTTACAATTCGGCACTGCGTCGCTTTAACTGCTAATTGCGCGGTCATGCAATGCTGTACCCAAACGAAATTTGCGTCCTTTTCTTCCCACAAATAGAGCTTTCTTTTGATGGTATTTGATCACCTCTGCCGTTTTTATTTTTTGCGCTATACACGGAAAAAGACCGAAAATTTTGAAAAAAAAAGATATTTTCTACTTTTTGTTCTAAAAAAAATCCAATAAACTCAATTTTAGTCATACATTTAGGCCAAAATGTATTCGGCCACATGTCTTTGGTAAAAAAAATGTCGATAAGTGTATATTTATTGGTTTGCGCAAAAGTTATAGCGTCTACAAACTAGGGTACATTTTCTGGAATTTACACAGCCTTTAATTTATGACTGCCTATGTCGATTCTTGAGGTGCTAAAATGGCAGGGCAGTACAAAACCCCCACAAATGACCCCATTTTGGAAAGTAGACACCCCAAGGAATTTGCTGAGAGGCATGTTGAGCCCATTGAATATTCATTTTTTTTGTCCCAAGTGATTGAATAATGACAAAAAAAAAAAAAAATTACAAAAAGTTGTCACTAAATGATATATTGCTCACACAGGCCATGGGCATATGTGGAATTGCACCCCAAAATACATTTAGCTGCTTCTCCTGAGTACGGGGATACCACATGTGTGGGACTTTTTGGGAGCCTAGCCGCGTACGGGGCCCCGAAAACCAAGCACCGCCTTCAGGATTTCTAAGGGCGTACATTTTTGATTTTACTCCTCACTACCTATCACGGTTTTGAAGGCCATAAAATGCCCAGATGACATAAACCCCCCCCAAATGACCCCATTTTGGAAAGTAGACACCCCAAGCTATTTGCTTTGAGGCATGTTGAGTCCATGGAATGTTTTATATTTTGACACAAGTTGCGGGAAAGTGACAATTTTTTTTTTTTTTTTTGCACAAAGTTGTCACTAAATGATATATTGCTCACACAGGCCATGGGCATATGTGGAATTGCACCCCAAAATACATTTAGCTGCTTCTCCTGAGTACGGGGATACCACATGTGTGGGACTTTTTAGGAGCCTAGCCGCGTACGGGACCCCGAAAACCAAGCACCGCCTTCAGGATTTCTAAGGGCGTACATTTTTGATTTTACTCCTCACTGCCTATCACAGTTTCGGAGGCCATGGAATGCCCAGGTGGCACAAACCCCCCCCAAATGACCCCATTTTGGAAAGTAGACACCCCAAGCTATTTGCTGAGAGGCATGGTGAGTATTTTGCAGCTCTCATTTGTTTTTGAAAATAAAGAAAGACGAGAAAAAAAAAATTTTTTTTTTCTTTTTTCAATTTTCAAAACTTTGTGACAAAAAGTGAGGTCTGCAAAATACTCACTATACCTCTCATCAAATAGCTTGGGGTGTCTACTTTCCAAAATGGGGTCATTTGGGGTTTTTTTTTGCCACCTGGGCATTCCATGGCCCCCGAAACTGTGATAGGCGGTGAAGAGTGAAATCAAAAATTTACGGCCTTAGAAAGCCTGAAGGCGGTGCTTGGTTTTCGGGGTCCCGTACGCGGCTAGGCTCCCAAAAAGTCTCACACATGTGGTATCCCCGTACTCAGGAGAAGCAGCAGAATGTATTTTGGGGTGTAATTTCACATATTCCCATGGCATGTTTGAGCAATATATCATTTAGTGACAACTTTGCGCAAAAAAAAATAAAAAAAATAAAAAATTGTCTCTTTCCCGCAACTTGTGTCACAATATAAATTATTCCATGGACTCAACATGACTCTCAGCAAATAGCTTGGGGTGTCTACTTTCCAAAATGGGGTCATTTGGGGGGGGTTTGAACTGTCCTGGCATTTTATGCACAACATCTAGAAGCTTATGTCACACATCACCCACTCTTCTAACCACTTGAAGACAAAGCCCTTTCTGACACTTATTGTTTACATAAAAAAATATTTTTTTTTTGCAAGAAAATTACTTTGAACCCCCAAACATTATATATTTTTTTTAAAGCAAATGCCCTACAGATTAAAATGGTGGGTGTTTCATTTTTTTTTTTCACACAGTATTTGCGCAGCGATTTTTCAAACGCATTTTTTGGGGAAAAAACACACTTTTTTACATTTTAATGCACTAAAACACACTATATTGCCCAAATGTTTGATGAGATAAAAAAGATGATCTTAGGCCGAGTACATAGATACCAAACATGACATGCTTTAAAATTGCGCACAAACGTGCAGTGGCGACAAACTAAATACATTTTTAAAAGCCTTTAAAAGCCTTTACAGGTTACCACTTTAGATTTACAGAGGAGGTCTACTGCTAAAATTACTGCCCTCGATCTGACCTTCGCGGCGATACCTCACATGCATGGTGCAATTGCTGTTTACATTTGACGCCAGACCAACGCTTGCGTTCACCTTAGCGCGAGAGCAGGGGGGACAGGGGTGCTTTTTTTTTTTTTTTTTTTTTTTTTTCTTTATTATTATTATTTTTTTATCTTATTTTTAAACTGTTCCTTTCATTTTTTTTTTTTTTAAATCATTTTTATTGTTATCTCAGGGAATGTAAATATCCCCTATGATAGCAATAGGTAGTGACAGGTACTCTTTTTTGCAAAAATTGGGGTCTATTAGACCCTAGATCTCTCCTCTGCCCTCAAAGCATCTGACCACGCCAAGATCGGTGTGATAAAATGCTTTCCCAATTTCCCAATGGCGCTGTTTACATCCGGCGAAATCTAAGTCATAAAATGCTCGTAGCTTCCGGTTTCTTAGGCCATAGAGATGTTTGGAGCCACTCTGGTCTCTGATCAGCTCTATGGTCATCTGGCTGAATCACCGGCTGCATTCTCAGGTTCCCTGTTGAGACAGGAGAGCCAGAGAAAAACACGGAAGACGTTGGGGGGGGGGGGGCATTCCCTCCGACTGCTTGTAAAAGCAGTCTAGAGGCTAATTAGCCACTAGGATTGCTTTTACATGAAAGCTGACCGCTGGCTGAAAAGAATGATATCAAGATGATACCTAAACCTGCAGGCATCATTCTGGTATAACCACTCAAAGTCGTGAATGGCGTACCTGAAGACAAAAAAATGGTTAACAATAAAGCACAGTAAACGGTAAGGTATAAAAAATTGCATACCTGAAAAGCAAACATGATAAAACATAATAACAATAAAACATTGCAGAATAGAATACAGTAAAAAAGAGCAGAACAATAGAGAGAGAATAGAGAGAGAGAGAACAATAAAACGCCAACTATTTTTTTTTTATTTTATATTTTTGTTTGTGTTTTTTTTTTTTTTCACTTTTTTTTGTAACTAACTTTTATAACTGTAACCGGTTCCAGGTTCGGGTCTCTCAAAATGCGATGGCATCTTGGGAGACCCTGTGAAAGTGTGCCTAGTCTGTGCAATGCTGTACCCTACGCTAATAGTCAACTAGTGAATGGTAGCGTTCAAAACATTCACCAATGCAAAGACCAGGATTGTCAGGACAGGTGGGACAATAATAGTGGGTGTCACGCCTATATCCGCGCTTGCTGCAGACACGACATCTTTTTTGGGGGGGTTCGTTGGGTAGGGGTACTCGGGAGGACATAAAAATGCCTCTCATGCAGCCGACTGCATTTGGTTGGGGATGTGAATGGGGGAAGTACGGGCGCTGCAGAAGCGGTGGGTTCCCAATTAGGATTGGCGAATGCAGCAGGAAGGGCACTATGGGCACGACGGGACTGTGTTTGTCTTTTTGGTGGCAGCGGGACACTACTTGTGCTTGCCACCTCACCAGCTTGAACTGCACTTATGGGACTCGCCACGTCACCAAGTGTTACTGCAGTGCTGGTTTGACTACGACCGGGGTGTACTAGGCCGCTGGCGCTTGCCAGTTCACCAAAACGCTACCAAAAAAACTGTTAGCGATCGCAGGGATCAGGCCTGACTCTGCGAACGCTGCAGTTATGCGTTTAGTGTTTTGTAAGTGTCAGTGATCGATCGATACTGCACTTGGGTGGGCTGGGCCGGGCCGGGCCGGGCGGAGGGGCAAAACGCAGGTGCTAGCAGGTATCTGGGCTGATCCCGCTAACACTGCGTTTGTGGGAACCCTAAACTGCTGGGGACGCTAGTATAGATCTGATCGGATCAGATATTGATGCGATCAGATACTATACCACTAAGGGAGGTGTATGCTGCGTGCGCGGGTGTCAGCGGTACTGGCGCTAATCTGACGCTGCCTGGGGCTGGTGCTTGCCAGTTCACCAAAACGCTACCAAAAAAACTGTTAGCGATCGCAGGGATCAGGCCTGACTCTGCGAACGCTGCAGTGATGTGTTTAGTGTTTTGTAAGTGACAGTGATCGATCGATACTGCACTTGGGTGGGCTGGGCTGGGCCGGGCGGAGGGGCAAAACGCAGGTGCTAGCAGGTATCTGGGCTGATCCCGCTAACACTGCGTTTGTGGGAACCCTAAACTGCTGGGGACGCTAGTATAGATCTGATCGGATCAGATATTGATGCGTTCAGATACTATACCACTAAGGGAGGCGTATGCTGCGTGCGTGGGTGTTAGCGGTACTGGCGCTAATCTGACGCTGCCTGGGGCTGGTGCTTGCCAGCTCACCAAAACGCTACCAAGAAAACTGTTAGCGATCGCAGGGATCAGGCCTGACTCTGCGAACGCTGCAGTTATGCGTTTAGTGCCTTGTAAGTGACAGTGATCGATCGATACTGCACTTGGGTGGGCTGGGCTGGGCCGGGCGGAGGGGCAAAACGCAGGTGCTAGCAGGTATCTGGGCTGATCCCGCTAACACTGCGTTTTTGGGAACCCTAAACTGCTGGGGACGCTAGTATAGATCTGATCGGATCAGATATTGATCCATACAGATACTATACCACTAAGGGAGGCGTATGCTGCGTGCGTGGGTGTTAGCGGTACTGGCGCTAATCTGACGCTGCCTGGGGCGACGCATATCACCGCCGGGCGATCGGGGGGCTAAACCTTTATTCGGTAATAAACGGCGGGTGCCCTGACACTATAAAAAATAAACGAACTAACCAGCGTCAACCGTAACGGTTATACGGTGATCAGTGGTGAAAGGGTTAACTAGGGGGCAATCAAGGGGTTAAAACATTTATTAGGTAGTATAGGGGGATCCCTGTCGCTATAAAACGCTGACGGCGAACCTAAATATTTACCTCACTAACTAGCGTCACCAGTGACACTAATACAGCGATCAGAAAAATGATCGCTTAGCAACACTGGTGACAGGGGGTGATCAAGGGGTTAAAACTTTATTAGGGGGGTTAGGGGGGTACCCTAGACCTAAAGGGGGCCTAAGACTCACTGCCCTAACACACTAACTGACACAAACTGACACCAATACAGTAATCAGAAAAAAAAAAAAAAAAAAAAAAAAAACCTGCTTGGTGTCAGTTTGTGACAGGGGGGGGGGTGATCGGGGGGGGATCGGGGGGCGATCGGGGGGGGGATCGGGGTGAAATGTATGCCTGGCATGTTCTACTGTGTGTGTAGTGTTTGTGTAACTCACAGTTCAGTCTTCTCTCCTCGGCCCGGAACGGAAAATACCGAGCCGAGGAGAGATGACATCATTTCCTCTGCCTCTGTTTACAATACAGAGGCAGGGAAATGATTCCATTGGCTGGGAGCGATCGCGAGGGGGGGGCCACAAATGGATGGCCTCCCCCTCACCACCGATCGCCGGGGGACATTTGCCGACCGCCGCAGGCACCGGGGGGGGGTCCGATCGGACCCCCCACCCGCGGGCAGGCAGGGACGTACAGGTAAGCCCTTTTGCCTGCCCGTGCCGCTTTGCCGACGTACATCGTCGTGCGGCGGTCGGCAAGTGGTTAAAATCAATTTTTTTACTTTTTTTGGTTTTTTAACATTAATTATTTATTCGATTTTTTGGTGTTTTAAAATCAATTTTTTAATTTTTTTTGGTTTTTTAACATTAATTATTTTTTATTTTTTTGGTGTTTTAAAATCAATTTTTTTTACTTTTTTTGGTTTTTTAACATTAATTATTTATTCGATTTTTTGGTGTTTTAAAATCAATTTTTTAATTTTTTTTGGTTTTTTAACATTAATTATTTTTTTATTTTTTTGGTGTTTTAAAATCAATTTTTTTACTTTTTTTGGTTTTTTAACATTAATTATTTATTCGATTTTTTGGTGTTTTAAAATCAATTTTTTTTTTTTTTTTTGGGTTTTTTAAAATCACTTTTTTTTTTTTTTTTTTTTTGTGTTTTTTAAAATCAATTTTTTTTTTTTTTGGGTTTTTTAAAATCACTTTTTTTTTTTTTTGTGTTTTTTAAAATCACTTTTTTTTTTTTTTTTTGTGTTTTTTAAAATCAATTTTTTTTTTTTTTTGGGTTTTTTAAAATCACTTTTTTTTTTTTTTTTTTGTGTTTTTTAAAATCAATTTTTTTTTTTTTTTTTGGTGTTTTTTAGAAAATCAATTTTTTTTTTTTTGTGGATTTTTGACAGCCCTCCTTTTTGACATTAGGTTAAACAGCCATTTATGTTATGCCAAAAAAAGAAAGAGAAGGCCCAGAATGGGGTCAGCAAAACAGGAAATGAAGGACATGATTGATGTTTTGGGGTTTAAAAAAGGGCATTTAGATTCGACCCAAAACATCAATCATGTCCTTCATTTCCTGCTGCATACGATCCAGCCGATTACGCATTTGATCCATGTCTTGATTCCAGGCCATTATTTGACCAATTAGACGTTGGGCACTTTCAGAGGTGAAATAGTCACTTCTTGTTGTTCCTAAAGTGGAATGAAACCAAAAAATGTCTTTAGAAATATGCACACATACATAGTTTACCTTACCAGAAATAAAGCTGTTGTCTCAGACACTGACCTGGTGGGGTGGCCATGTAGCCTAATTCCTCCACATCCTCGGGGGTGTCACTGTTGCTTGAATGAAGCACAACCAGATCCCCTAAAATAGAGTAGCCAAATTCAATTAAACAAAAG